>CM024520.1:38629137-39256782 GCA_014182375.1 Eucalyptus virginea
ATTTCTCGTTAGAAACTTATTCAGTCTTACAATGCAATCCATCAAACATCCCCATTGATTCTAAGCAGAATGAGATTTTATCAACCTTGAGTTCAACTGGTTGCTCTAGATAGAGGAACCTGGTCTTGTTTGGTTTTCTTTCATATTCCATCTTGGTACGGACAAAATCAAAGAACAATGGCGGGCCAAGGATCCAAGCTCCTGCCCTCTTGGAACGAGTGCCCCTTACTTAGCAGTCAGTGCAAAGAAATGTTTAGATCTGCGGTATCAAGTAATTTAAATTATAAAGCTTCACTTCTGGGGATATAACTGCTGGCCTGTGCTGAAGAGTCTTGAAGCACAGCCTTAAACATTGGAGGGTGCACACTGACTACTTTGCTAGACTAAAATATGTGTCCATGGTATAATTACTTTATATAGGTTACCCACCTTATGAAATCAATTTAACCAACCAGCGAGTTCGACTATTCCAACCGTTTAAATTGTTGATCAGTAAAGTACAAGCTGACCGGCTCTTACACCAGTGCAAAATCCTTGCAAGATGATATTTTTTCATATTCTCACCATTTTGATGTTTTCACCTATCTGCCTTTGCACTTACTAAGGCGACTTTTTATGGTCTGCTCGATGATTGTCTCTTCTGAGGTTCTTTAGGCTCCAAATGCCTAGAGTTCGAACCCTGATGATGTAGTTTGTCTGGCAAGTTCTTGAGTTATATGAAGATCTGATGTTTGTTAATGTGGATTACCTTGTTGACAACTCTTACAATTTGTCTCCCTGCAGATTGCACATGGTTTTTTCTTCTCCACGCCATCTGATGGTAGCTGGTGGATGTATCATAATCATGGAGATTGTTTACCAAGTGGACTTTTCTCTTCTGGGGTTTCTAATTTGTGCCTTAATACTGGGCTTTGGTAAGCTTGGAAACTCTTGATTAACTATGAAGCAACACCAAAAAATATCATCTTAAAAGGAACCAATGTTTAGTTTGTACTGCCAAACCAATATTAAATACATGTGAAAAAGGTAAGTTTTTTGTGTAACTTAAATGGTCACTGCTCATTCATATGCTAGATGAGAAACTAATGGGCATCAAGGCCAGTATATGAGCAATAAAGTTGCAATTTACCATGGCTCAATTTTCTTAAGAAAAATAATATGTTAAATCTGGTGTATTAAGCAGAAAGTTTCAGTCAAAAGATTGTGCGAGCTATGAGGTTTTTAAAAATCTGGTTATTTTTTACCCCAAAAAAAAAAAAAAAAAAAATCTAGTTAATTTTCTTCTTATGCATTTTCCATCTTTGATTCATCTTAATTACGAGGGAAAATTTAATCAAGTAATGGAATTGGAGAAGCATTTTTTGCTCCTTGGTTTTTAGTTGTCAAATACATTTGAGAGATATAATAGCTTGCTGTGATCTCTAGGTTGGTTTCAAACATTGGTATTTTTACTAGATTATTTGATGTGGTGAACTAACATCTTGTCAATCTAAAGAAAGTTTAACATTCCGGGTTTCCATTTATGGGATTCCTGGAGATTTCAACTAGTCAAAGCTGCTCTTCTAAGAAGAAATGTCCAGTTATTTTTCGTCTCTGTTTCTAAACTTCTTTCCTCATGATCTTCATGTCATATGAAGATCATGAGGAAATGGGAGTGCTCAATTGATTATATATACACAGATGTAAACAAGCTTATTTTTGTTAACAAACTAGCATTTGGCATCATTGTTACTTTGCAAACTACTTCCCACACTCTGCCTGGCGTATTCCATCTAAATGGGTTTAACATCATCATTATGCACCTTTTATGGCCACAGCTGATATGTGAATAACGAATTTTGTAGGGATACATGCAGCCACTTCTTTACAGCGTCCTAGAGGAGATTCTCTCCAAAAATCAAGCCTTTCTGATGACATTTTTGGGGACCAAGTACAGATGTCCCCACTTCCAACTTGAAAGTTCTTTATGAGGTTTGAATGAATGTTGGATGAACCCATAGTTGCTCACATAGCTTTGTCTTATTGATTCCTGTGTTCTGATATAAGTTGGGACTCTATCGACAGTTGATGTGACATCCGCAATACCTCCTCTGCGAGCGTAATTGAGGTAATAGCTCTAGTAGCGTTTAATGTTGAATTATTTAGAAATTATTTTCATAGGCCATAGATTGGTTGCCCCTTTGGAATGAAGTTCAACCAAAGAGAAACAATCCTATTAAGGTCACATATCGACATTGTAAGCCCTTGAAGTAACATCCATTTGACTTCATATTTCCAAATAAGTATCCGTCCTAAATTCTAACAAATTCAGAAGCATCAAGCTGAGGGTCTGATCACATCTTATATCTTTCTATAACTAAAACTCTTCCCTTATCTTTGAACATATTCTTACCCAAGAATGTCATGCAGACGTTCTCATTTAAGAAATTTTTGACGGTCACTGTAATTGTTTCTATTTCATTGAATAACTTGGCTGTTTTCTCTGCTGACAGTTCCATTCTTTATGCAGTGCCATTCTCGTGTTTTTTTTCCATCTGGCCTGAAATTCTGTTGGAAGATATAAGCTGCTAACTTCTCACATCAGTTGTCATGGTTGGTTCGTGATATGACCTTGCAAGACACAGATGAATAAGTTGTCTTCTTTACCCGGTAATGAGAAGAAACTTCCTGGCATATTACTCTGACCTAGACTTAATCTTAACAGGAGCCAATTTTTGTATTGCCGCTTTGCATCACATGGGGTAGCCTAACTTTTAGTATCTGAAACATGACGCCTGTATAGATTTATATCAAAGGGAGTTACTTTGTAGTTTGTAGGTTGCGCCTTGTCAATGATGACCTTATTCTTCGCCTTTGGCAATTTATAGAACTGTGCACGTGCTGATCATTTGAATGAAAATGTATGAACCTTTATTAAGTAAAACTCCCGTCCATATTTTCCAAGGAAAAGAACAGCAACGTCTGTGTTACAAGGTCTGCTTTTACTCTGGTGTAACAATGTCGTAGTACTTCTTTATTAATATATTTTTAAACATCAAATGATAAGTAGTTCTCTCGTCTTTATGTCGCAATTTTTCTATAGGGACAATGAATATTGTCTACAAACTTCTATCACATAGTAAATCTCAATTTTATAAGGTTCAATGTATGAAAATTATCCCAAGCTTTCTGCAATCCTTTTGCATTGTCCTTCCTTTATTACCCGGCAATTGTTTCTTCTTCCTTTTTTGTGTTTTGCTGTAGTTGGCTTGATTGAACTAATTAAGTGATCTGTACATGGTATGTAGCAACCAATGGAAGAAGGAGCCCAATAAAAATTTGAATTGACACATGAGACTCACTTGAACCCAGTTCAATTTTTATCTCAAATCAATACCATTTGAAGAATGACCAGTAAAGGACTTCTCTCGTTGTCTTATAAGGGCTCGCACGGCCACATTTGGGTATAGGAAATACTGTAAAACGAGTGGAAGATAAGAGCTAAGAAGCTTCGAAAGCAACGATGTGAAGGAGTCATCCAGAATTAGAACCAAAGGTCTAAATGTGTTGGATTTGCTGGGTGTCCTGTTTCCGAAGTACAGGCTCGTTTGGGGCAAATTTTTGTGACAACTTAATTAAATCCTTTATGGAAACCCTACAATCAATCTGTTCCGAAAGAATTCGAATGTAGACCTGCCGAATCTATGCTATGGCAAGCTAGCGTACGACAAATTTGCCATGCTCAAATTTGCCATGCTCGAATTTGCCATGGTCGAATCCGACGGTCCATGTTTGACAAGCTAATAAAAAAAATGCCTGGAACTAATGGTTAACATGACTGTCGGCAATTTCCTTATGCACCTGGTCACGAGAGGGTAGAGCTATGGCTGATCTAATCAGCACCATCCTATGGCCCATGCAAGCTTAATGACATTAGAAGCACATGGATATGTACGAACGACTTTTAGGTAAAAACTTAACCATGTCAAGGAACATTTTCGCATTACCAAAGGCATCTTACATCCTTCGGGAGGATGCATAATTTGTGTATCCAATTAACGACGGAACACCGGATGTTCTTGTTATTTTCCACCTATAATTATTATTCATCTAATGTATTTTAATATATGACCGGCTCTTTAAAAGGACCTCAAAACTTCTCCAGTAAGCATAGTCCATCGTGTCAATTTTCTTTTCAAATAAAGCTTCGCATTTTTTTAGGTAAAAAATAGATAGATTTTGTCGCGTCTCAAAATCTGTTAGCCCCACATTCCGTAGCAACCTATCAACCTTTTCTATTAAATAAGTTGATATAAGGGCTTTTACAAGCCCGACTCAACAAAAACCACCGATGGCCCAAATCTTCTTTTTTTTTTCAAAAAAAAAAGTCGACAAATTGTTTTTTTTTTTTTTTGAACTAACGACAAATTGAATTGAATAGAATGTATTTGATGCAGTAAAATAGCTTATCTTTTTTAGGGAAAAGGATACATCGATAGAAGATCCGATCTTTAAGATTGAACAAGACTTATGGCCCGTGCTATACGCCGGAGAACAACATATTTTTATATTGTAGTACATATAGTACATAACAAATTTGGAGATAGATAAATTAAATAAGGATCATAAAATAATTTAATATCAAATCATGCAAAAAAAAAAAAATGTAACATGACATGACGAAAAGGAAGTGAAAGAAATTGTTTTGGAATTCAATATATTAGAGGAGTTTTGGAGGACATTGGGTGGTTAAGGACATGGTAAACAGAAGCCAAACATATGATCAACAATCAGTTTACTTTTCCTATCTTGATGCTACGACGGACGGAGTTATCATTTCATGTTTGGGCCATCCTGAAACTTATTTATTTATTTTTGTATATTTTAAAAATGATCTTATAAATTTTCACGTCTCACCTTATAAAATCTGTTCAAATAAAATGACACCAATGCAGAAAAAATATGTTTATACATCTGAAATCATAGGATAAGTGATTTTTGGTTAATACTGTATATATCAACTTATTTGATTAACTTATTGGTATTAATTTAATATTTCAATACAAAATGATAAAAGGAAACTAGATAGTACATTCATGCGTCATTTTGAAAATTTTCATGCAAGGCAACCTTTTCAATGGTGTCTAGATATTTCTTAAGTTTTTTATTTTAGTCAATGTACTTTTTTCGAATGGATAACTCTTTATAGATTGGGTGAGGTGGAGTGGCGTCCAGATATTAGATAACAGTATTTTAAATTAATAAATAATTATTTCTTGGAAATGAGAAGGCCAAGAAAAAGTACAAAGGATAGAAGCAGAGGAAAGTGAGGTGGCAACCACTAAATGAGCCACGTTTCAGCCCTCCCTTTATGGAGCACCGAACTACCATAATAGTGTTAGATGAGATGAGTAACATGTGACCAAATAAAGTAGTTAAGAATTATTGAAAAATCTCATCTCACTTTGTTTAAGAACTACTATAAGCATAAATATAAATCATGCACTCCAAGATATTGGGATCGAATCAATTGCAATCATTATACAAATTAAAGAACCAGCACACCAAAAAAAGTATTTCTATGTTTCCAAATGCCTCCATTATAGCTTAACAACTACATTACCATTAATAATCTCACAATGTCATTCCTCGTGTCGTGTATTATCATCATTTCAATCAAAATTTAATTTATTTCAATACATAACTAAAGTTTTTGAAAAACGGATGACAGATAATTACTATAATCACTATTATATAAATCACGTTCTTGTACTTTTCACAAACGAAATAAACATCATATAAGCATAGTCAATGCACAATGGAGTAATCAAAACATCATGATTATGATACATGAATTGCATAAAAATTCGATCTTTTAACATGTGATTGATTCGTCGACCAAAGAACAAAAAAAACATGTGATTGGTTCGGTTCAATCTGATGAAAATCATGTTACCTAGGTAGCCGCCTCCTAGCCCCGGGTGTCCTATTATAACCGCCACCTTCTTTTGTCGGCGTTGAAATGAAAGCCAAGAGCACAGATTCCCGGAATAAACCGCGCCGCAATCGTTGACTTTTCTCCCGACATCATCCTCCGCCACCCACAAGCAATCGAGCCCTCCAGTAGAACCCCGCCACGCGTCGCTCCCGCGTTCCTCCGCGTCCCCCGGCGGCAGGCCCCCCACCACCGGGCAACCCGGGTTGACCTTGGGGTCGCCGGTTCACCCACCCGGGCAGCACGCAACGCTCGCGCCGGACACGCATTCTTGTTTTCCTCGTCGCTCAGAAGAAGAAAGATTCCAACTTTTGCTCAGTAAGGTATGTGCTCTCTCTTTGGGTCTTCTTGGGTCGGAATCGTATTCACTCCTCTGTGGAGCGAAAGGCTTCTTTCGAAGGCAGCATCGTTGAAAAGATTTTGGCTAGGATTCGGGGCGTTCAGGTTGCCAGAAAGCAACGGCAAGCATATAATTCGCGGGTGCCCACCAATCATTTTTCTTTCTTACTGGATTTTGCGCCTTTTCTTGTTTCCTCGTTTTCCTTGTTTCCCCCGTCTCTCCCTGCATAACTTATCATCTTTTTCACAGTGGAGCATATGCGTGTTTCATGTGCTTTGAGTTGGGAGGGGTATGTTTCCTAACGACTCTTTCAGGGTTGGTTGGTGATTCGTGCATATGAGTTTTAGCTACTCTTGTTGTTGTGGGTTTGGAGTTGTGTGGTCTTCTTGCTTCCTTGGATTGGTGGGGATATGAGTTTTCGGGAACTTTAGGTTCCGGTCTGATTTTCGGGTTTTCTTTTGAATGGGGATTAACACTGGGGAAGAAGTTTGAATGCTTTTCTGGGGTTGGAAGTATTTGTGTCTGAATTCTTTACTCTTGCCCAGATCTGTCGGTCACATGTTCAAGGCTTCGTCGCTGTGAAGAGGCTGGTATTGCAGATAGACCTGGTACAAGCCAGTTGGGCTGGCGATTTTGCTATTGCAATTGCACCGTTTGTTTGTCTGCCTAAGACAAAGAGACTTGTTTTAAAACCTTTCATCTGTGAGAGTGAGTTCTTGTTTTGAGGAGAATATGGCTCCAGAGAGCAATCACCCGTGTCCACCTTCGTCATTCGAAGCTAATTGTGGAAAGGGGAATTTGACGGCTACAGATGATGAAAAGGGGCAAGTTCTGATGAACCTGAATCAACTGAGGATAGGAAGACCTCCTAGACACCACATGAGCTCCTCTCAGTTGTCTTCCGCCATTGAATTGGTTAGAACGTCTTTTTTTGTTGCTGCTCATGATATGTTTTTGACAATGTGCCTATCCTTTATATTGTTGTTTTGCTTAGTCATCTGCAGAATTTGGTTGGCAACTGATATCATCTTGTTTGTTCTCCCTAATTAGGAATCAGAAATTGGAGTAGTTACTGTAAAGCCTTCATCAGATGAACATCCTCCTTTTGTACCGGTATTCCGCTCTGGAAGCTGTTCTAACATTGGGCAAAAGCAATATATGGAGGATGAGCACATCTGCATAGACAACCTTCTCGAACATTTGGGTGCAGCTGCAGAATTTCCTTGTCCTGGAGCTTTCTATGGGGTCTGTAATCTGACTGTTATGATTGTGGATGACAATTTGTTATTACTGGTTTCATAAGCAGTTTAGCTTGGCTTATCACATCATCAGTTGGTTTATTCATGAAATGCAATGAGATGTTTTATTTTACTATTTCTCCATCACTTCAGGTGTTTGATGGCCATGGTGGCACTGATGCAGCTTCATTTGTTCGAGAGAACATTCTGAGGTTTATAGTTGAGGACACCCATTTCCCTGTCTGTGCAAAGAAGGCTATGAAGAGTGCTTTCTTGAAAGCTGATAGTGCATTTGCCAAAGCAGATTCTCTTGACAGTTCCTCTGGTACCACTGTTTTGACAGCCCTTATTCGTGGAAGGTGAAAGAGTTGAACTTTATCCATTCTGTTTCACTTTAAATAAAATCATGGTGCATTAGTGGTTCTTGTAACTTCATCGCCAGCTAGTTGATGATTCAAGCATTTATGCTTTGACCAGGGGGCAATTGCTCTTAGACATTTGTAAGACTATTTTAGTAGGATTTGAGCATCCTCTACAGTGAAATTTGTATGATTCTGTGGATCAATTGTTATTAAAGAACTTAGAAAATAAGATTTGCCTGGCAAACTGTATGTCTATACTGATCTGAGGTTCCTGAGCGAGCTTTTACTGTAAAACTGTTTCATTAAAAGATTTTAATAATGATCATTCTTTCTATCTGCTTGCTCATAATTGGAGTAACTCCTCAAACGTGCTGCTCCTTTTCTTTTTTCAGGACAATGCTGATAGCTAATGCAGGGGACTGTAGGGCGGTACTGGGGAAGCGTGGAAAGGCAATTGAACTGTCCAAAGACCATAAGCCTGATTCTACATCAGAGCGACCCAGAATTGAGAAATTGGGTGGTGTTGTTTATGATGGTTATCTAAATGGTGATCTATCTGTTGCACGGGCAATTGGAGACTGGCACATGAAACGCCCTGAAGGCTCACCCTGTCCTTTGACTGCAGAGCCGGAGCTGCAGGAGAAGGTGCTCTGTGAAGAGGATGAGTTCCTGATTCTCGCCTGTGATGGCTTGTGGGATGTGATGAGTAGCCAGTGTGCTGTTTCAATTGTGAGGAAGGAGCTAATAGACCACAACGATCCTGAGAAGTGCTCGAGGGAATTAGTTCGACAGGCACTTAATTGGAACACGCGTGATAATCTGACGGTAGTAGTTGTATGTTTTTCATCAGATCCACCTCCTCGGCTTGAGACACCGAAGTTAAAGAGAAGCATATCCGTCGAAGGTATGTATCTTATTCGGGATGCGATGGACAAATAATCTGTGATTGGGAGTAAAATCATAATTCATTCTTCATAACTTAGAAGAGGAAGGACCCCTACCGTGTCTTACGGACAAAAGGGCCATCATTTGCCGTCACGCCATTGTATAGCGGGCCATTGATGTCGGGGGGAAATAACAAATGTTTGCCAGTCAATTTAGCTGTGTACATCTTAACATAAGATTTTGTTCATCTTTGATCTGCTGTACAAGTAATGGTTAATTTCTCTCTCTCTCTCTCTCTCTCAACCTAGCACTGAAATAGTCTTATGTGAACAAGTATATTCATACCAAATCTGGATTGCTTTGATCCTTCGCTGATTATAACGGATATGTAACAAATAGCAAATACTGACAAGACTACCCAAGAACTGCTGAAATAGCAAATACTGACAAACTTGCAGCACGTATAACTGTTAACTTGCAGGTTCTGGGCTGAGTTATCATACTCTGTTTTAAGTACTAGGATCCTGAAATACTCCAAACTAAGTAAAACAAGACCAACTTGCAGCTTTCACAATCCACATCTTGGCACCTCGTCCAGATGCATGCAAAGATCGTATCCTTAATGGCAGGAGAATGATCTCTAGTAACTAGTGGCAGGAGAATCTACAGAGTGCGCAAACATATTTCAAAATTTCAATCAAGATAAATTATTGAGCAAAAGAATTGCACGAACAATTTTTTAATGTGCTCACGTCTTTTCGAAGTTAATTTACAACAAGATTTGGATAAAATATTTCTGTAAAATTGCTATAAGGTACTAAACTGCAACTTAGGTCAAAAAATCTTTGGCAGTGATGACCACGTATGGCTGCATGAGATCACAGCAAAGGCAGATGAGAGCTTTGTCATCAGGATTCCACTCGCTGACGTTTCAGAGATTTGTCAGCGTGATCTTCAGTCATATTTGTAGTTATACCATCATCATCCTTAGAATCCATTTTCTCCCCATTTTCATAATGGAAAGTCCAACCAGGAAAATCAGATTCTGAGAACAAAGACGAGGGAGTTGCTTTATAAAATGCAAGGGGCACCTGTTTTACCCTTCGTCTCATCTGCGGAGGGGTACAAGAAATGGTTATGGAGAGAGCCGATATCACATAATACAATTAAAGCGACAGAAGATATAACATATGATTTTGATTGATACATCGACAGCATATTTCCTGAATAAAACAGACTACATTAGTGGAATGCGAAAGGCAAATTGAAAATCATTGAAAAGCAAAAGACCCAATGTACTTGACACACAAGCTCCTTCCTCAACGTATGCAGGACATGTAAATCAGCCATGAGTTGCAAAGAACAAACATAAAAAGCAAAAAAGCCCACCCCCAGAACAGATTCCAATCTAGCTGTTCACCAAAGAAATAGAGAAGACAAAACAGACCGAGACAAGAAGAACAAAGTGAAGCAAAATAATGGAGGCGGATATTAGTATGAATTATATCTTAAGCACATCACCACAGATAGTGAGATGAATTATGGAATTTGGAGACTTGAAAGTAACTTTACCTCCTCTCCAAATATAGTTCCATATGAACCAGAACTAAAATCTTTAATGGCGACTTCTGTTGTCTTAGCCCGGACTGTCAAATCATTCTCCAATGATAAGACGAACCTAATATTCACAGGAAAAGGAGTAAAGTTAAAAGCAGGAGGTAGAGTGCACTAGATTATAAGAGGACGTGGCTCCCATACCTTGATACTGGAGGACAGTAATGGTGTCGCAACGTATCAATTTCCCAAAGTGAACTTCCTGCAATGCGAAATGTCATCACTCATCAGCAAGTTACAAAACAAAGAATGTTATTCTGCCATGTAAATGCCAATTTTTCTTCGATTAAATAAGTTAAATTAAGCATAAGACGTAGAAAATTTAGCATGCTTACTCATTGCATGAGTCTTTACAGGATTAACTTCAGTATCCCGGAAATGATCAAAACCGGGTTTTTTAGACAAATGCATGCCAGTTGAGTCATTTCCATTGCCAGCAGTCTGCTCTTCCAATTTCAGATGATCCTTGGCCTCGGACTCACAGTCTTCCTGCATATCTCGACAAATATGTGTGTGTGAGAGAGAGTTTGTTTCTTTGGCGGGTGGGGTGGGGATAGGCAGCCACAGAAGCATCATTCCACTAAACTTAAAGGTAAAGCTTCCTTCAAAGAGTCCTGGTAGAAGCTCAGGAAAAAAAAATTAAGTTCCAAGCCTACAACTCCCGTTCTTATACATCGGTATGTTACCCAAACTAAAAGAGACACCATTTCACCAAAATTAAAGGTCAATCTGCTTTAAAGAATCAGTTCAGACAAAAAATTTTAAGCTGCAACCATACAATCCATCCTTCCCACAAGACAGTATAAAATTCTCAGAAGTCAATTATTTAGAGGAGATATGTCCATCGATGGCGAACATAATGTAAGTTATCAAACCATCACGATGGAGATGCCTGTAATGTGAAAAATAACTGCAATTTTTCAAAAGAGAGCCTACAAGCCACCAAAACATGGGTCCCACACATATTGGCCTCCAATGCAGTAAAATGCCACAAATCACATTTGGGAATATTTAACAAACATGGAAGCTTTTTCCCAATCCTTCGGGTGCTCAAATAGCATGAAATACCACTCTGAATGCACCCTACGAAATGCCATTAGCTAGACACCAACATCTTCAATAAATCATTACTTTCTTCCTCTATACAAAGAACCAAAAATCCAGGTTGATATAAGGCGTTGCTAAATACAATGGCCCTTCTTTATTGACAAGCACAAATTGCCAAAGCAAGCAAGTTGAGAGGCACGCAACATTCTCTTTCAATTACATTGAGTATCCTTAAGTTCGTAAAAATCAGAATATTTTCTTTCAAGTGAGATCCATAGAATATATAGTTTTCAAGTTAGGAAATACACTGCCCAAAAACAGGTCTACTTCATTTCAAAAACAGAATATGACTCATTAGTGTTTCACATAATGTAATAATACTACTATATTACTACTTTGATCAGTCAAATTATAAATATCAACCTTTTTCCTAGAAGCTTAGATGCATCTTATAAAACATTCCAGCCCACTTAGAGGGGAAATGGTTACATTGTGGTTTTATAGAGAGTTAAAAAGATTTCCAGAATAGACATCCCAGGGAATTGTAAGACCACATTCACCACATAGATGGTGAGATATATGCATAGCACACATATCAGATGAAATATTACTTGAATTTCCAGAAATTATAAAAAAAAAAATCGTTAAAGAAAAATCGTGAATAATATTATATGCGAATCTAAGTGCCGACACTTGAGTATTGTGAAAGTTTCAGGATTTGTATTTGAAAAAATCAGAGTGCATGAGCCTTGAGATTTATATTAAGTAAAAAAAAAAAAAAGTAAATTGAGGCAGACCTTAAGGTAGTGGAATTAAAAAATAAAAAATAAAATAATTAAAGCCAGGCTCAAAGCCAAGTAAATACCCTGTGCACCAAACAGTTGATTGAAGGATGCCGTCGCAAGAGATTGTGGATAAGAGCAACAATAACCAGTGCCCCAGCTGGAGGCACAGAAAGTGCTAGTCGACTAAGTTTCTTAGCAAAAGCAGCAGCCAGATATGCTGGAAGGAGGGGTGATTTTAAGCAGGAATCAAGCAACTGCAATAAACAATTAACGTAGGGTCAGAAAGCAGTCCAAAGGTTCAGAAAAGCATGAATGCTAGATAGATTGTCTCCAATTTCAAGTTCATCCTCTTAGACATTCATATATTTCTCGACAATATGAGCGGCTCAACATAAATGAAGCCAGTAAAGCATCCAGAAAATGTCAGCTTCATTTCAGGAAAGGTCCAAATCACTTTATTGGATAGCTCTACCACCTATATTAATGCACAGGCCTACATGAACTTGCATATCAGTCATCTGAAGAACTTACCATTATCTAAGCTGGTGAAAGTAATGGTTCACATATTGCATCAACATATTCATAGCAAACACAAATTAATAACCCTCGATCATTGCTATCTTCATGCCTCTATAACAATTTAGGGTATTCTAGGTCCCATATAAACATAAATCACATATTCAGACGAAAATTGATGTGATGCAGGACTGCTTGGAGAAATGATACAGAGTCAGATACTATGATAGACATGATTAGTGAAAGATTACTTCGAAAAATTTTGCCCTGTGCTTTGCAATGAAGATGGAGGGTTGCAAAAGTGCATAAAGCTTTTCATAGAAGTTGGGATATTCTAAGCCATGTTGCGTCATGAGGATGAAGAGACTGCTGAGAGACATGACACTGACAACTCCACCAATGTCGTACGATCTAGTTAAGAAATCACTGCAAAATTTCAGTCAACAAATTAAATTGCATATCTCGAGCATGAAAGATGTCAAATTGACAAGCAAAAATAAAATATTCTAGAAGCAAACTCACCATAACATGATGGGATTAGACAGGTGAGGAATAACTGCCTGAGGGAGAGAGACTAGAACCTGTGTGTCCAAAAAGCATGTCATCTAGTTTTAGATAGAACTCTGGACGTACAGTCAATACACACCCCCATCGATCAAGAAATCATAGAAGGATAATATGAAAACAAGCAATAGATTATCTAATGTCAATACTAGAGATGAAGGAGACATGGTTTTGCTAGCAATTCCACCAATCCAAGCAAGGTCATACTAAAACTACACCAAACTAGTATCAAACATAGACCATAATATGAGGTTCAGGAGCCAAAATAAATAATAGCTTAAAAGAGACAAGATTTTCCATATTTTTACATGGCAGACAACCGGCAATGAAGAATAATCGATGGCAAAGGCTCTTTCAAATTAGTTGCATCAGTCAACAGGCAAACGAAATTTGTTCCAATGTTGATGTACAAAGATGCAAAGATAAATCCATCATCTTATACTCCATTTGCATGGTCAAAACCATCATAAGAAGCACCATGATTCATTGAACAGCGCTACCAGGGACACCACGGAAAGTCATGCTCTGGAAACTTTTCCAGGCATGATTACAGAGGAGTTCCCAGACATACCTCTTTATATATATCAAGTGGAAGTGGCAACCTCAAAAATGAAATCCAGGCTTTTGTGAACTTCAATTTTATCTTCTTAGCTATTTTGGTGGCAGACAGTACCTGAAGAGAGAATAGATTGAAGAGGCAAATGCCCATTTTCTATAAGTAGAAAGTACGAAGACAGCTGAATTTGAATACTCAAAAGGAAAGGTGGAAGAGGCATATCAGAAAAATTTTAAAGGGCAGTAGATTAACCAGCAAATATACAGAAGACTCATGCTTTTCACTTTTAGGCTTTTCAACTTCTGGTTTTAAAGACTCAGATGTTCCACTAGCATCACCTGCTTTTTGAACCAGAGAAACTTTGAGTATAGCAACGAGAAAGTATGAACATACGGTCGAACATGCAGCAATTACCTGAACCACTCCACATCTCACAATCAGACTTTTCATCCAGGCTGTTCAGAGAAGGGACATGTGATATGATGTAATGGATCGTACTAATTGAGCGCTCGATGCTGCAACAAGTGGTAGATTGATTACAAAGGCAGGCTAATTGCTCCCAGACACTAATCATCATTCAGTTGTTAAATTCTAAGCATTTATCTGGCGTGTCATAAAGTTATCAACAGTTTGATGCTCAGTTAATTACTGAAGAACCCTTTACCAGTAATAAATCTAGAAATATCCTCCTGTGAACAACTACTACAACAGTCGGTTTACTCTATACTTTCTCTATAAATCAAACAATTGTGGTTAATCACCGATGTGTTAAAACTTGAAACCGAAGAGCAATCACAAGATAGAAGATCATGAGGCCATGAGAAAAAGAAAATATCAAGATAGGAAGCTCTTCATTTAAGTAAGAAAAAAAGAAAAGGATGTCAACCACCAAAAAAATCAAAAAATAAAATAAAATCATAGAACCTATTTCTTTTCTAATTAGGTCATGTTTTCACCGGAGACAATTTGTAATGAAGCATGACATTATGCAGAGGTCCGTAAATGCTATTAATACCTCTAACATCAAGATGAATATCAGATAATGTCACTATAAGCTAAACAGACACCAGTCCAACCACAGTAAGATACTGCAAGACTTCTGGCTCAAAAGGGAAATAAAGAAAGAACTATTGGAAAATTTCATTCTCAACAAGAAGTAATATACTGACCTAGCTTTCAAAGCCCTCCCATCCTCGCCATCAGCAAAACTTCTGTCATCTGATAGGAAGAGTATAAAATAATGAAGAAAAGACCAAAAGTAAGTACTGTTCCCACAGATTTAGAGGAGGAGTACCAAGTACCTCTTATATCTTTAGTCTCCAAATTCCTGGAAAGCTTTTCTAGTGTAATGTATGTAAAGTAACTGCACCAAGAACATAACAAAAAGTTAACAGAATGCAATTGACTACATGAAAAAATGTCACTGAAAAATAACGTTTCCAATTTAGCAAAATTTGTGGTACTGTTCCACCAAAAATTTTATTACTTGGTTGCCATTAACCAAGGAGGGAATGAAAGTTAAACTGTTAAAGCATATATGTGTCACTGGCAATACAATGCCTCTTTCGAAAAGTAGAGAGCAACTGGGATGCCATTCTCTCTTTGCCATCATTGGCAATATGATGCCTTTCTTAAAAATCAGAAAATAACTGTGATTTCACTTAAAGGTGGATACAACAAAATGAATGGCACAAAATGAGAGATCTATCTCCAACTCCAAGCATGGCAAAGAAGACAGGTATGAGCAGCTTATCAGTGTATCATACCGAATGTCAATGTACTTTAAGTACTTGGATGAAAGCAATTCCAACAAAAACTCAACTTCTGTAGAAGAATAGACCTGGAAAAGGAAGCAGTTGAGTACCATTACGAATTGAGTTATAGAAAGATGGACAGCCAAACACAAACATAGAGAGATCAAAGATTAGAGTTACAATGCTATGCAGAAGCTGGTGGTAAATGGCTGATTGAAACCTGCCCCCTTTTCCCATCTTCACGAACTCCATTATCGCATCCAACACAATTTCCTACACAAACCACAATCCTCACAATGTAGAAGAGAAAAAAAAAAAGAGGTACGCAATGAAGGAAGGTAACACCGGCAATATCAACTCTATAAATCTAAAACAGCTCAAGCAGAATCCCAAGAAAGAAACGACAAGAAATTCAATTGGAAAAGGAAACCAATCATTATCTTCAAAGGCCTCACCAAAACTACGACAAACCAAACTAATCACACGGTACTCCAGATTCTCTTCCCAGCAGCATATCAAAATGCAAATAGCACTTTGAAAAGCATTCAAATTCAAAAATTAAAAGAACCACTCAAGCTCAAACCCGCCACATTGATCCTTCAGATGCCAGAATATCACAATTCCACTCACCAGTCACAGGAAAAACCAAAGGCACTCCTACTCAAGAACCCAACTTTCCACGCAAACAGAAATTTAAAAAAAAAAAAAAAAACCCTCACAAGAAGAATGCCCGGGAGAAATTCACTCACTTTGAGAGTCTCCTCGGCCTGCG
The DNA here is from genome assembly GCA_014182375.1 of Eucalyptus virginea. Taxonomy (NCBI): domain Eukaryota; kingdom Viridiplantae; phylum Streptophyta; class Magnoliopsida; order Myrtales; family Myrtaceae; genus Eucalyptus; species Eucalyptus virginea. The sequence continues at coordinate 38,645,545 of CM024520.1, forward strand.
CCGACACCGCGACCTCGATGAGCGAGCGGACGAACTCATCGAACTTCGACCGGAGCCACGTCCTGTAGATCACCTCCGGGTCCGCCTGGGCGCCCGCCCCGAGGCTCGAGGCGGAGGACGGGGGGAGGTCGGGGACGAGCGGGGTGAAGAAGGACTGGAGGGAGAGGAGGGACTCGAGGGCGTGGGGCGGCGGCGAGGCGGGGGAGACGAAGGAGAGGAGGAGGGGGAGGTTGTTGACGTGGGCGCGGGAGGAGAGGAGCTGGTGGCCGAGGGCCTTGAGGTCCTTGAGCTTGTACTTGTTGTCTCTCTTCTTCCGGGTCTTGGGGAGAGCCGAGGTTGAGGACGCCATTGTTGCAGGGTTTGGGAGGCGGGATGGTAGAGAGAGAGAGAGGGTTTTGGGGTTGCAAAGAGGAGGAGGGTTTATGAACATTTCGAGATTGCCATGGGTGAACTTAGCACTACTTTTTCCACCCAAAAAAAAAAAAAAAAACAGAGAGGGATATGTTGACTAAAAATCTTAAAATTTGTCATTAAAAAGTAATTGAATATCAAAATAAAGTGCAATCGAATCTTTAAATTTATCAAATTTATGCAATTAAACCTTAAAATTCATTAAATTTGTGCAATCTAGTTCTTTCATTTGCCTCATTAAATTTGACTAATAGAAAATATTGACATTACTAAAATAAGAAAGATAACCCTATAACAAGATCGTTTTGGTCTACATGTAATTTTCAATATTAATATTAATCAAATTATTTTTTAAAACAAATGTAGCAAACTAGCAAGGACATGCACGGTCCCTTGTTGCCACTAGCCCATCATCACTAGAAATGGTTGACAATGGTGGGTGAGGTCAGTTGGGGTCGTTGGGCATTGGTCAGTGGCTGATGACCCTAGTCAACCACAAGTCAGAGTCATTAGCCCTTGCCTAGATTAGGCTAAGGGTGCCATTGGCTATGGTGGGGTTGAGTAGCGACCTTGCCCTAACTAGTGATGGCCCTCAGCCTAGGGCCATCCAATGTGACATGCCTAAGGTTGGCAATCCTCACCGACCCACTCAAAGCCATCGCGGTCCTCTCTCTAGGCCGGTGAATGCCGTGACACCCTTGTTGGTCCTAAGTTCAAGCAAAAAAAGAAAAAAAGTAAAGAAAAGAAAGAAAAAAATATTAAAAAATTCAAAAAATATAAAAATATGTCAATGTTAGTATCGAATGTGCCACGTAAGATGGTTAGCATCCACATAAGTAATTTCAAGCCAAAATTGGTTAGATAGACTCAATTGACAAAACTAAAAATGTTTAGGACTCAATTGACGCAATTAAAAAGTTTAGGATTAAATTAATACAATTTCAATAAGTTTAAGACTTTTTTTGTAATTGTCCCTTTAGATATGTTGAATGCAATTCTATATCAGGTTTACATGTGGAGATTTTGTTTCAAACGGATGTGTATAACACTTACTTGGTGTTGCTTTTGTGCTGCCTTGCTGGTTCGAATTACATCGTACCTACAAAATTAGAAGCATATATGTGGAAGCATTAATAAGCCTGAAAAATGGTGGATACCGTGAAAAAGCAATCAAATATATATTGGAAAGTTTTGTTTGTTATTCAAATGTCAAATAGGATATACTCCAGACTTCCTTGCAGTAAAAATGAACATTAATTCCGAGATTGGAAATTTGAACATTGGTCAACAAGTTTCAAATTTTGTTGGTAAGAAAAATGACTAATGAAATTATGATTTTTTTAACCTTAGGATAGGCACAATTGATTGAAGTCTCAAAAGATTTCCAATTAGAGAATGAGAGGTTGCCTTTTTTTTTTTTGGTCGAAAATAATTGTATTTATTACTCAAAAGAATAATACATAGTCTTCATGATAAAACAAATCGAAACAGAGTATTAATACTAAAAAAGAAAGCAAATCTAGAAAATAAGAAGGATTAACGGAGTACCAGCAAAGTTAAGCACAAATTTGTTTCACAAGAACGGATCTGTCAAACCAAATTGGTTGTTGATCACTGGATCTTGTGTTTTTGTCAATGATGAGCACACGTTGGAAATTTTTTCTCCAATAGTTATGATGTTGTCAGTTAGTGGTGCGTGCCTAAATTTGGCTTCCTCTACACTATCGTCATATGGAGACAACCAAAATAGGTTAGACAAAGACAGATTTAACATGTGAATGAGCAAATCTTTATAATTTAGGGCCCGTTTGGTTCGGCTTTTGGGGAATGTCTTTGACCAAATGCAAATATCTTTAGGATAAAAGGGTTTTCGGGAATGCTCGGTCGTTTGGCAAATTACGCATTGAAAAGTTGCTTGTGCGAAAATACCGTTTGGCAAAATTTATTCCAATTGGGCTTTTGCTTTTAATTTTCTTTTTTAAAAAATTTGAAAATCAAATCCGGCGGCCGGCGATGCCGGACGGCCGATCCGGCCGTCCGGCCGCCTGAGGTCGCGACCTCGGCGACGCCGTCGCCGCGACCTCAGTGCGGAGGCGCAGAGGCCGATTTGCCATCCAGCGGCGATCCGCCTCCGGACCGCTAGATCTGGCGGCCTGAGGTCGTGCGGACCCAGGCGGCGCGACCTCAGGTGACGTCGTCGCTGCCGGGGAGGCGCGACCTCGGGCGCCCGAGGTCGTAGAGGCCGATCTGCCGCCGGACGGCGATCCGGCCTTCGAACCGCCAGATCTGGTGGCCTGAGGTCGCGCGGACCTCAGGTGACCTCAGGCGACGCGGACCTCAGGCGGCGTCGCCCGAGGTCGCGCGGACCTCAGGCGGTGTCGACTGGTTAAGCTCGGTGGTCGGAAAGAAGAAGAAGAAGACAACGGGAATGAAAAATGATGAACAGTAGGCGTGGCATTTCTCAAATGCCGAATGCCCAATGCTGCCCCTCCCTAGAGTGAGCATTGAGCATTCCGAATGCTCATATTTGGGCAAAGGAGCTTCCAAAAAATTTGCCAAACACTAAAATTTCCCCCCAAGGGGCTTTGGGAGTCCAAGGGGCTTTGGGAATGCCCAACCAAACACCCCCTTAATGAGATGCCATTGAGGATGGAGGTAGAGAACTTGTACACAAACATAGCAAAGGGACATTGTATCCTCAAAAGCATAATTATTAAATTCCTAGATTTAGATCAGGAGAGAATAACACCTATATCTAGAATTAGATTGGAAGAGTTCAAACTCTCAAACCAAAAACTAAATCAGGAGAAGAGAGCTCCCAAATTTAAATGAGGAGAGAAGAAAAAATAATAAAAGAACAATAAAACAAAATCAACAAAAGAGAGAGGGGAGGGCGAGACTAGCTCAAATCCTCCCACATGACTGAAAGTTGAAGAGGACAATGGAAAAAGAGAGACAAGAGAGAAAAGATTTTTCAGATTTCTTATATGTTTTGAGTTTGCCTAATTGAATCCTATTAATTGAGTGCAAATTATTTTAAGGGGGATGACCCGTAAGTTAGATCATACTAGGAGGTGAAACTATTTTGATAAACAAAAATTGATCCGGTACGCCATATAAATATATAATATTCATGTTTGCACTTACTCATGCTTATTTCAACTCTTTCAATTTATATAATTGATTAATGCCGACACCTAAATTTTATCAAGCACGCATTTTAATAGAAATAAATAAATAAAAGGAAGAACAAAAAAAAAAAATATAAATAGCAAGCCCATATAAAAAAAATCAATCAAAGCTTCAGTCCATTTTACCCATTAATCGAACTAGTCCAATACGCTTTCAACGCGTGTTTGGACTCGCTTTTTCGGCCCAAAAAACTTGAAATAGATCAACTCAGCCCAACGCTTTGGCGAAAGACGCTGGCGGATTTCGTTCCCAATTGACGCTCCATCGCTAATCCGTATCCTGGCTGGCAACGTAGTCGGTAGCTACCTCAGGAACACTTGGTCATTAGCTGCCACCGGAGCACGACTTCGGCATGTATGAATAGATGTGTTGAAATCCAAGCCTTGTTTGAATGAAAAGGAAACCGAACTTGGTGTAAACTGATGGTTATTAGCATATTTACACGTCGGTTCTTAATCTGGAGGTCGGCTTCCGGTCTGTTTGCAACGCATGAACACCCCCACGATGTCTCTCATAACGTGTTTGATGAAACGCCCAAGTCAGTCCAGCATGAGCATGTTACCGATTTCGGTCAATTTGTATTGACACCCAAAATATGACTTGTCTAGTGTAAGCAGGTGAGCATCACATGAGACTGGTATAGAAGGTCATGTGCATACCATGTGAGTCCTAGCGCAAGCGAAAAGTGTGAAGATTGACATATATCGATTACCGATGAACACCGTATATTTAGTTGTTAAAATACGATGAAGAATCACGAATAGTTACTGATATGAATGCTAGCAATATTCATTAAGGGAATGTCAACAAGCGGTTTCCAAATCTAAGATCGGTGAGACCAGAGGCATATAGTTTTGGAGGGAACAATTATTATTTAAAGACCAAGTCATCTAATGCTTTCAGTTGGGACTAGTAGCACAATTTTGGAGGGAACAGTTGTGGTTTGAAGATCAAGTTGTCTAATGGGACGGTTGAAATCAAAAAACACCTTTTGAGAAGAGAAGCTTTTGCTTTCAAGAAAGATTGTGGAATGAAACTAATGGAGCATTTTGTACCCATGGAATCTACAAAGTTACTCGAGAGATTGTAAATGCTAGAACCACTGAAAAGTAGTTACCACTAATCATTATAAATACCATTGGTCGTCCATCAAGATGCCCCACACAAATTAAACAAAATGTTATCTTTTAATAACCTTTCCAGCATTGTATATTGAATTTCCTTAGCCGCAACTTTTTGATTCGTGTCGTCATTTAGATTTCAACGTGTATCTTTATCTTGGTGCTGCGTCATCGATTAAATTCCGATGCTGTGCTCTTATGTTCTCAAGCTGTGTCATTGGTTAAATACTAGCACAGTTTGTTTCCATATTGTTATGTCATCAAATTTGTAATTTTTGAATCTTGCCATCAATTACATTTCGGCTCGGTTTGGAATTGTACAATGTTGCTTGAATTGAAGAAACCAATCTCCTTTCATGAGAGATATCCTCTGACCAGAGTTAGCACAAAACCTTGGTTTCCTTAAATAAAAGCCGAAAAAGTACTTTTGGTGAAAGATATTTTGTTGCGAGAGCAATTTCGACGAAACAATTTGTAGATGTACATTAGCTGGATTAGCACTACCGAGAAACCCTTGCTGTTTGAGTGTTGCTACCATCATAAGACCAAAATTGCACACGTATTTTTCTCTTTGGCCTCTATCTCCCGTTTTTGCATATTTTCCAATGGCGTCCTTGTGATATTTGTTCGATGAGGAAATGGGCTTACAGCCAAAGCGTCCGTACTACAAGAGGTCCATCTTGGTTTGTCTCCAATACGTGCTCTCCATAAACTTGTTTAATGATTGTGAATGCGAAACATTAGTGGCTAGTGATGATTAATGGTGCTGGTGTTGGAGTGAACGGTAGCCTGTAGTAGTTTTTCCCCATGTAGTGGTGGTCACTGTTGCGACCTAACCTTGGGAGAACCATTTAGGATTTGGCTAATGGATTACTAAAATTAACTTAATTTAGGCTTTCCCAAACCCATAGCACTTCATGACTTAAGTTCAAGTTTTTAACATACAAATGATTTTTCAATTAGGAGTCACCACTAATCAGTTTGTAGTAGGTCAATTAGACATCTAAGTCAAATAATGAGAGAATTATGGTTTTATGCTAAGAGGCTGTCCTTAAAGGGCTTGAACAGGAGTTATTTGCCCACTGTGGGAAGGCATACCTGTAGGAAATTGATTTCGTCCTCCCTAGTTCTAAGTCTAGGTTCATTTATGGTATCAGAGCTATGGTTTCGTTTGTAATCTTATTCGTTCCATGCGCTTAGTAGGTGAATCCAGTACTGAGAAGACCTCTTTACATCATGTCAACATAATCAGAAATTCTCGAAGCACCTGTTTCTCTCGTTGCATCTCCGTCTTCTTCAACCCCTTCGGATTTTCGTGTTTCCAATACTTCTAAGATAGACTATTTCTATGAAGTCTCTCTTAGCGATGAAACAAAAATCTCTGAAACCCAACTTCCTTTCATGAACACTTATTTTGCTTTTGCTAAACCCACTTCATCATTTTCACCCATCCGCTCTATTTGGCAACTCATTCACCAAACTACAAAGGAAGTAAAGGAGTACGTCCAGTCCTCCAAGTTCGACCAACATCCCATTCCTGCCACTGAAAAGGAGTACTTTGTTACTCTTTAGATTCCTCCAGAGTTTTCCAGACAATGGATTCAACAAAGATATTCTCATGTCCATTATTGAGCTGTTCGTTTTACTCTTATCTTTCATGGTCACAAGGGCTTGCCAGTTGTGGCAAGAATTGCGTTATTGGATACATGATTCCTAGAGTACCAGCATGCTTGTATTGGTACAGTCCAAACCACTTTAAATGCTAGAACAGTCTTTGTGACTCTTATCCAAACTTCAATATCGCTCCCTTAGATCCCCAGCTATTTTCATTTCTAAAAGTCCAGATCCAACTCATTGGAGCTCCTCAAACTGCTAAGGGGGTGCATGACAACTGCCTATTTCTGTTCTAAAAACAATTTTTCTATTCTAGACCCGTTTCTAGAATAGAAATCCGTATGATAAACTTATTCCGTTTTTCTATTTCTGGAATAGATTTCTATTCCAGAAATAGGTTTGGAATAGCAATCAGAAGTAGAAATTTTCTACTTCTCTATTTTTGGAACAGAAATGAGAAATAAAAATTTTTCTCATCGTTCGTCAACCGGTCATTCATTCGTCGTTGTCGACCACTGTTCGTCGATTGCTAGCCGCTCGTTGGCCCCCGCCATCGGTCGTTGCCGCCGCCGGCCCCCGCTGTTGGTCATCGCCACCGGGCGCCGGTTGCCGTCGCCGATCGCTAGTTGTCGCCGCCGTTCGTCACTACTATCCGCCGGTCCGCCGTCGTCTGAAAGGAAAAAATTTTGTGTCGTTATCAAACGATTATTTTTGTTTAGAAACTCTTCTAGAAATAGAAATAGAAAAATCTATTTCTATTTTAGAAACTATTTCTGGAACATAATGGTTGTCATGCGTGCTCTAACTCTGTTGCTGCAACACTGCATTACTAGATAGTTTATCGCGTACAGAACCATGCTCTTGATCTAAATTTCCACAGTGGAAATGAAGATGCTTTATTCATCTCCATGCAAAATGATCAAGCTTCCTGCATTCATGTTCCTAGACAGATCCCGAAGAAAAAGTTGGCCAAGCTCCTTCTAGAGACTTGGATCACCAACTGTGAAAAGTTGCATCAGAATAACAAGCCTTTCCAGTCGTCGGACTCCGAGTTCGTTAGAAAGAAGGATGGAACTGTTTCCATCAAATTTGGTAAGGAAAAGGAAGAAAGTCTTTATATATTCCAAATCCTTTTCATGATTGAACCATGTGTTCCAGAGTCAATTTCTGAGCCAGATCTAAAGAAGCTTGTTCGACATTTCAACAGTGATGGACACCCTATCCATTACTACAAAAACCAATATGATCACTGTTTTTGGGATCCTTTTTGCCAATACTCTTATTGCACAAACTTGCTTGACGAGGTAGACTCATTTGCAAAACCTCCACCTCGCCGAAAGCATAAGAAGCCAAAAGATCCTATGTACCAAAGGTACTTAAACGGAGATCCCTTCGTTGATACTTTTGGTGAGTGCGATAAATTCCGGTTTATGGTTTTTTACGCATCAACTCCACCACCAGAGTTCATCACTCCACCCCCAGTCTCACCAACTCCACCACCATCACCTCCTCCATCTCCTCCTCAGAAAAAACCGGCTCTTTCGCCGTTCTATAAACCAATCCTAAAGTAGGCTAAGAAGCATTCCTACCCACTTGAGGCTCCAGTAGAAACACCACCCACTTCTTCAATTGCCATGTTCCATGAGACAGACTTTCCCCCTCTTGTCCAAGAAAGTTCCAAGCTTTCGTTCCCTGCTCCAGAAAAATTCATTGATCCACAAGGCAGATATCGGCATACTCCTAAAATACTTGCCTCCACTGATGTGGATGAACATGAGAGACAAAGAAGGACTCATGCTGCTGAAGTTGTCCTAAATTGGCAATCAGAGACTCTTTTAACATAAAACAATGCATTCAAAGCAATTGATTCCAAGATTGGAAATGTGCAACAAGATCTTCGAAAATACGATGAAACCACTAAGAAGATGCTTTCTGACTTCCAAAAGAGACTTTGTGCCTTGGAATCAGGACAACATCTGGGGTATCATCATCTCGAGAGCCCTAAGCTGGAGATAGAAAAGCTCAAAATGCAGATTCAACTCCTTGAAGAAGGAAGATTTAATCCTTTCAATCCTTTTTCGACAACTGTACGAACAGAGTATTTGCCTCCACCACCTTAGACGTCTATCTTTGTTGCCATCACAGACGATCCTTTCGGAAAGAACAAGACATATGTGGTAGAAATGCGAAATCGCCTTAAAGAACTGAATCGAATACGGAAGGAAAAAGGAAAGGAGAAAGTACTTGCATAATCCTCGATCGTTATAAAGGAAAAGCTAGATCAGATGATGTTGTCCAATTCATTGGAATCTTTCCTAAAGGATTTGGGCAATTAGGAACAACAGCCTGAACCTGTCATTCAATAGCCTGATCCTACTATTCCAAATGATCAGATTCTATTTCCAGCAGAACAAACTTTTCCTAATATCTTTGATACTGAATCGGATTTGGTATTCCTTTCCTCCTCTTCATCCTTTTCGATCCCTGCTGTTGATTCTTTTCCTATAGCACCAGTCACCTCATCAATATTCATGGCTGATCCTCCAGATCAGGATATGGAATCCAACCTTTTTGAGCCTAGAGCTTGTTCAGACAAGCAATCCCACACAAAATGTGTCCACGGCATCAAAATAGTTTTTTTTACCATTGATGATATTCCTTATCACAAATGGCCGGAGAGACTCGAAGAATTTCATATTTGGTTGACTACTCAGGCTATTACCAACCATGACAAGTATGATGTCCTTTTTAATTTTGTCACAAGATTTACAGGCAACCTCAAACTTTGGTGGAAATCCGTGACGGAACAAGACCAACTTCATTTTCTACTCTCACTTGACTTCGGTCGTGCTATCACCCTTTTATATCACTTCTTTGTTGGAAAACCTTCCGACCTCCAAGAGCTCAAAAGGAGATAATTTTTCGAAAGAAAATGTTGCTCCCTTTAGAGAAAATATCTTGATAAGCATTATCGAGAAATGCTTAAGCTCTTTTATGGTATTGGAGCTGATCCAAACCTGAAGCGTATTTTCCTAATTTCCATCCCCAAAGAATTATCCCAAATGGTTGAGAGATCCTTTCTCAACAGACAAAGAAGAGTTCAGGATATTCCATTAGGAGAAATTCAACAAGAGATCCATTTGTGTCTTGAAGAATTGTGCTTGAAACGCTAGATGGTCCAGACTTACATCACAGATAACAGAGAACTTGAAACAGCTTGTTCTCGACAAAAGTTAAAAATCAAATGCTCCAAACGAGATTGTGATGGTACTTGTGGAAAAGCTTCCCGAAAGAAGAAGCACTTCAAGAAGTTTTGGATAAAGAAATCCAAACATGGCCCTAAGAACTTCCGAAGAAAGAAGAAATGATGATACCTACGCAAAAGGAAAGATCGCATAGGCCACAAGAAATCAAATCAATGCTTCATTTGCAATCGGAAATGACATTTTGCCAATAATTGTCCCCAAGCAAGAAAAGGTCAGAATCATCTGATACATCATATAGAGAATGAAACTGGTATTTCTTTTGAAAATGATGATATCGAATCTTTATTCTCTACTGATGAAGAACCATCCAAACAAACTCATTGTGTCATCCCTTGTTACCAAACTCCCAATGAAACTGATTCGGATTTAGATTCTGAAGATATTTTTCACATATCTCTCACATCTTCAGAACAAAGCCCTGACATATTTTCAAGCCAAATTCATTATTCCCATTTTCCTGTGAAAATCTTCACTTCAAAGTTTGCCAAGCCAATCACTGTCATTGCTCTTATGGATACTGGAGCAAGTTGTTTAATTTTGAATACTAAAGTTCTCCCTGAAGAATATTCGACTCATTATGTCCAATATTTCAACTTTGCCTTAGGAGATACTTTTTCCACAAATGTGAGAACTACTCCTGTAACCATTCAATTCTTTCCCCATTGTTCCATAACCACAAAAATCTTTGGATCCAGTCTCCCTAACAAAGATTTAATCATTGGTTGGGACATCATGACTCAGATTTCTCAGCTTCGAATTATTCCTAGAAAATGTCTTAAGTATAAAGACCAATTCTAGGAATTTTTCAATATTCAAAGACTTTTTTCTATCCAAATGAGCCTACTAGATCCGATCATGCAAAAGTTGTTGGAATCTTGTTTAGAATCTCATTCTGAATTTGCTCAAAAGTGTACTCATCCTTTATGGGAAAATCCAGAGTTCTTTGTTCGCCTTCCATTCAAGAAAAATGAAGATATCAATCCAACTAAGGCGAGTCATATGGGAATGAAGCCAGAATACATAGTTTTAGCTCAAAGGGAATGCTCAAAACTATTGCAATAAGGCCTTATTGAGATCTCCAACTCTCAATAGGCTTGTGAAGCCTTTTATGTCAATAAGAGAGTCAAGCAAAACAGAGGGAAAATGAGACTGGTAATCAATTATCAACCTCTTAACTTTTTTCTCCAAGATGATAAATTCTCCTTACCCTTTAGAGATTCCCTCTTTACTGGGTTAACTAAGGCCCACATCTACTCCAAATTCAATCTCAAAGTAGGATTTTGGCAATTGGGCATCCATCCTGAAGACAGATCCAAAACAGAATTCTGTATTCCAAACCAACATTTCTAGTGAAAAGTTCTTCCTTTTGGCCTAAAGGTAGCACCATCTCTTTTCCAAAAGGCCACGTGTTGAATTTTCCAACCAATCCTATCAAGTGCAGCAGTATACATCGATGATATCCTACTCTACAATCTTGATGAGTAGTCACACTGCTAACTTTTTGAGCAGTTTGCAGAAATTGTGAAAAAGCATGGCATTATACTTTCTCAAAAAAAGATGAATATTGCCTAGACAGAAATTGAATTTCTTGGTATGCACTTCAACAAAGGTATATATTATCCAAAGCCACATATTGCTCAGGAACTGTTAAAGTTTCATGAAGAAAACTTCACGACAAAGCAAGTTCAGCAATTTCTTGGGATAATTAATTATATCAGGGATTTTGTCCTAAACATTGTAAAGCTGCTGATTCCACTCCAATCAATGCTAAAGAAGAATCCCCCACCTTGGGGAAAATCTCAAACTAAAGTAGTCGCTAAGCTTAAGGAGATTATGTAGAATCTTCCACCATTGAAAATATTATCAACAGGGAAGAGAATTCTCCAAACTGACGCCGGTGATGAATACTAGGCGGCCATCTTACTTGAAGAAATTGATGGTAAGAGAAACCTTTGTGCTTATAAAAGTGGAAAGTTTTCTCAGGCTGAAATGCATTATCACTCCACTTTCAAAGAAATCTTAGCAGTGAAAAATGGAATAAAGAAGTTCGAATTCCATCTCATCGGCTATCACTTCCTAGTAGAGCTAGACATAGCATCTTTTCCTCAGATAACAAAGTTCAAACAGAAGCAAATCCCAAATTCTTAACTGCTTCGATGGGCTGAATGGTTTTCAAAATACTCATTTGAAACCAAATATATTGCCGGGAAGAAGAATGTACTTGCTGACTTCTTGTCAAGACCAAAAGCACCAGTGGAAATCAACATGTACATCATGAGGCATGCTTTTCATATGCTTCATCATGGTGAGAAGTATAAGATTGAGAAGATCAAAGATTGGCCAAGCTGGCAATATCCTCAGGAGATTGTTGAACAAATCCAAAATGACAGCCTCACTGAGAATCTCGATAATCTCATGTGGCAATGCCACACAAACCTGTTCAGACTCAATGGAGGTTCGATTCTTTATCCTTTTGGATTAAATTCATATTATCCGTTCATACATCCTCTAATTTGGAAGGAAGATGATTTCCCTGATCAATTCAGATGGTTATTATGGTACTTAACCAATAAGTACTTAATAGCTATTAAAATTCCAATCAGAAGATTCATTCCAACCTCACAAGGATATTCAGACTCGGCAGAGGAAACATTGAGAAAGAAAGTGACAAAAATCTCTTAAATTTTCTCAATTGGTTCTATCCTCCTACTCACTGGAAATATCTGTCTTTTCTAAGGATTTAATTATTAGCTCTTTCACATTTTCTTCATGAGGGAATCTCGATGAAGTATGGCGACGTGAACTCAGCCTTAATTGATCGTTCACCCACATAAAAATATGTCAGGACTATAGTGGAAGTATTTAAAATGCAAAGGAAACCATGGACGATGCACATAACCGTTGACAGTTAATTTTTAGTTAGCACGTTGTTAAAGGTAAAAACTCAAGATTAGAGTTTTTGATTGCGACAAATCTTGTTTCTCGAACCATTTTTTGTTTCTTTTTTATTTGACATATCATTTGTAGGTAATTTCATACTCATTTCTAACGAAAATCCAAAGGTCAAAATTTGGCTTTTTGCACAAAAAGTTCCTAATTATTCCTAATGTCACTTTGTCTACAAAACTTTTGAAATAATTAAAAGTTTTGATCATAAAATCAACCTTTTAGTAAAAGTACTTTTGGTTAATCCTTTGATCAAAAAATTGAAAAATGTTAAAATTCTCAAATCATCTCATTATAGCTTCAATTTGATTTTGACACCAAAATTTTTGTGAAAATTGATTAAAAACTTCATTTTAAATTTTTCGGAATTAGGTTGAGAGTCGACAAAAAATAAACTTACTTCCTCTCTAGTTGTATTTTGACTTGGTTACTTTTATAACATTTGATCAAGAGGCTATTAAAGATCACTCATGTGACCATTTTGTTGATTTAGCATGTTGGGATAAAAATTGTCTTTTTTAGCGCTAATTAGTAGTCTGAATCAATTCTTCATGAGTTGCATGTTTGCACTTAAAACCAATTCATTTTCTTAAACTAAACCCAATTCGGGGTCAATTTTAGCAAATTCAATGTGGAACTATCGAATTTGATGGATTTAACTTATTTGAACTTTGAAAATCCATGTTAATGAGCTTCAATTAGTGCAAGTTAAGTAAGCCATTCTAAACGAAGGTTTAATTTGAAGGATTGAGGTTCAATTTCATCATTAACCTTCAATTCAATTTTGACATGGAATTTGTACCATCATTTTAGTGTCAATTTGGATGCATCAAGTTATCGTGAGCATATATGTGACATTCTGAATTTTCGACTCATCCCGATAAAACAAAATGGGCTTTTCATCCGCGTGCCTATAGTTCTTTTTCTCTGAGCTGATCACTCACGAGTGAACCAATCTATTGGGTGAAGCCGTTAATGGGTATAATTGCGGTAAAATTCTTAAAAGCTACCCGATAGGTCGGATTGGACTAAAATTGCGTTCGGTCAATTTTAACCATGAAATAGAGTTCGGTTTTGGGAATCGGATGTTCAAGCGTGTGACGATTCATTTTTAGGATATCGTCTCATCTTTCGGAGAAATTTCATTGAACCCGGAAATTTGCGGAAAAATTGATTTCAGACAAGTTGGAAAATGAGAGTGAAATTAGGATGGGCTGTTTAAATGAGGTATTTGCTGCCCAAAATGAGTTATTTTGGGAGGAATGAAGGCTAAATGGTGATTGGAGGATGCATAGACTTTAGGGGCTAAAGACTGTGGTGCCAAGTTGATGATTACTTAGGATATTTTCCTTGACTAATTGGCCTCTTTCTTCAAGATTCAGCCCTCCTTTCCACGTTCCTCGACTCTTTCTTCAAGATTCAGTCCCCCTTTCCACGTTCCTTGACTCTTTTTTCAAGATTTAGCCCCCCTCCATGTTCCTTGACTAATTGGTCTCTTTCTTCAAGATTCAGCCCCCTTCCCCCATTTCACGCACGTTTTTCCCTCTGCCGTGCATGTTCAGCTGTCCCTCCCCCTCTCCCTCTCAAGCACGTCTTTCCCTATCTTTTCTACTGATCTTTTTTTTTTTTTTTTTGTTTATTTTGTTGTTCTATTGCTTACTTTTGTAATAACATGAGTGGATGAGCTTTTCTCGGTTGGTTTGTCAAAGTGCTTAGTCATCCGAACATCACCCGTTGCTTATAGATTAGTAACCGACTCAACACATGTGGAATATCTCTACGTTTTTTTTTTTTTTGCAAAACACTGTCCACAAAATTCAATTATTACTAGTACTAAGAGTCATCACAAACCTCAACAACTATTAGATTAGATATTAGTAGAGTCCAGGCTTTTCTAGATCATGATTTCACCGCTCCCCCTTAATAAAATTTTACGATCCTCCAAACATGCTTCGCAATATCTTAAACTTAGCTTGTGGTAACACTAATATGTCAAACAATTTGATAATCAATTTTCTAATATTTGAGCTCAATCTCTTTGTTATTTTGCACTTCTCAATTGAAGTGATATTTGATAGCAATAGATTTAGTTCTTTCGTGAAAAACTTGATTTTTAGATAGTGCGATCACAAATTTGTTGTCGCAAAATATCATAATAGGTTGTGTTAGTGCTTCTTTGAAGTTTTCTAGTAGTTTTGGAAGCCATAATACTTACTAGTAGTGGTAGCAGCCAGGAGGTATCCTACTTTCGTATGCTATTGAGTCTGCTTCTTGGATGCCCATGAGAATATTGCAAACCTAGCGAGAATATGTAACAAGTAGCAATGCTCCTATTGTCAACTAAGTCTGCCTAGTCACCATTGGTGGAACTAAGCAGCTTTGCTTGTGCATGTGGGCAATAAACAAATGCAATATTCTTTTGTTCCTTGTAAATATTTTGGAATTTTTTTGGTAGCTCCAAAATGAATTCGGCTTAGGGAAGTATTCATCAATATGACCCGTATAGAGTGCTTTGGAGCCTTATGACCTTTTCTCCTTCGCCTTTAGTGATAAAGCTTGGTTGTTGTTCCATATATATTTATTTTTGAAGATGTCCATTTATATATATTTTTAAAGATATCCATTTAGGAATCCTGACTTTTTATCTAGGTGATAGTTTGCCATTTCTATTGTGTTGCTAAGACTATGAAAGCACTAATAGTGTCGAGACGAGGGACATGAGCGAAAGTTTCGGTATAGTTGATACTGAATTATTGCAAGTGTCCTTTCACCAAAAGCCTTGCTTTATGCTTTTGAGTTGATCCATATGCGTTTAGTTTGGTCTTGTGAAATTCATTTTCGAAGCTTCAAAAATATAAACGTGGCACATTGGTGCAAAAACCTGTTGCTTCTGGTGAAACGAGATATTGGCCCCACCTTTAGAACGTGAAGAAGAAGATTGTGGCGATGACTAGCGAGCTGGCCACAATGGTAGCCACAGCATTGACGACTGTCTTATGCGAGGAAGATACTGATCTAGCACTGGGGCTGGGACACCGGTTGGTGCAACCTTGGATATAGGACTTTGGGCTGAGGTTGGTGCACGAGGACTTTGGCCTGAGGTCACTCCGATATTAACCACCTCGAACGACCTCGGCCTTAGCTATTGAGGAGGCACAACCTCAGAGCTTAAAGCAGCAAGCGGTGGTGGTCCAACATAAAAGGCGCACACCGTGGCAGATAGAGGGAGCCATGCGGGGCCTCCGCAGATTGAGCAAATATAAAGAAAGGGAGAGGTGGGACCCATAATTTAGGTTAGTTCTATTATTTTTATTTTTTGGGTGTAAATGGAGCTAAAATGGTTGTCAATTCAGTTAGCGCTTGTTTATTTATTATTTATTTCTTAGAAAAGTGAGAAGTCTCAATTTTTATATGACAAGAATATCCACTTTAGATAAGTAACGTACGTGCTCACCAATCATCTCATAGCTCCATTGACTAGATAACACTAAAGCCAAAAATCGAATTGATGATGATTCGTATCTGGAATTATCAGCACTTGATGGCATAGAGAATCAAACACGTGTTCCATGTGTCATTAACTAATCATGATAAAAAGTACTCATCAATTATCTTAGCAACTCCATCGACCAGATAATACTAATGCAAAAAATCGAATTGATGATGATTCATATATGGAATTATCAGCACTTGATGGCATAGAGAGTCAAACACGCGTTCCATGTGTTATTGACTACTGATTATCCTCCGTAGAATAATATACATTTTTTTCTTTGTAGAAAACGCTAGAATATCCCACACTTTTCTTTCAATACCAGGGAGAAGAAATAGAATTAAAAGAAAAGACGAAATTACTAAGATAACTTTTAGAAAATCATGTATCCTTTGATTATCTACTAGCTTAATTCCAATTTTAAAATCAAAAAAATGTGTACTCGTTCTTTTCTTTTCCTTTTGAGCTTCACCGACTAATAAAAAATTAAAATAATTTGAGTAATTTGGAATTTGTTAGATAAAGAATTTTTTTTTGAACTTTTCGGTATATTTTGGTACATTTATAAATATAGCACAACGAAAATAGATAAAGATATATAATAAAAAAAAAAAAAGGAATTGGTTGACCAATGGATGTCTTTCACATTCAACTAGAGAAAAGAATAACTTTTTTTCAAATTTTTAGTGGCACTCACAAACACGTCTATTTCGTACCTTCATTTTAAGACAAAAACTCCGGTCTTAGCTGTCAGGCAACTCTTGGATCTTTTCATTCGATGCTATCTTTAAATGCACGTCGCACAAAAAATTTTCAACAAAAATCCAGTGCTATGCGAATAGTTTGTCAGCATCTTTGGCTTAGAATACTATTTACCCTATGATGAAAGAAAAGGAAAACTAGAATGAGGTGCAAACTAGAATCTACACAAACGCTTTTGTTTCGCTCCTAGACGTTTAAGGAAAAAAAAAACATACAAATTGATCCTGTTCTTCCCTTTACTCTTCAGTCAGTGCATGCATCAATGCATATGCAATACGGTCAACTCTATTATTCACGACTTAACAACCCATAATCTTTGTTTATTCAATAAATGAAAATGGTCCATAATTTTTTATTCCCCAAGTAAAAGATGGAATATATAAACAAATTGGGGAATCCAAGGCTGGTTGAGGAAGGGCGGCACGTGCTTCCGAGAAATTGGAAGATATTTGTGATTGCTTCAAATAGAGATTTCTTAGATCTGCACTAATTTGAATATAGAATTTTGAGGGTTTTGAAAGTGACGTATTCACTAGTCACCAATTTTACTATGATTAGAACACATGTGCAAATATTTTCAATTAAGATTATCACCAGAATTTGAAGCTTTGGATATGGGAGGTGAGCGAGCAAAATTTGGTAAAAAGTAGAATAAACAAAGATATGCCATGTCTCGCAGGTGAAAAACGCCTCCTTACTTATCAAGTTTTAGAATAAACAAAGATATGCGCAAATGTCTCGTCTTCATCTAATTCACATGAGGGATTAAATTATGAGATCTTTCACATTTTCTTCGCGAGGGAATTTTAATAAACTATAGTGACATGGACTCAATATTAATTGATTGCTCACCAGCATAAAAAAAAAAAAATGTTAGGACTATAGTTAAAATGCAAAGGGAACCATGGATGATGCATAGAATTGTTGACATTTAATTTTTAGCTACTGCATTGTTAAAGGTAAAAATTCGAGATTATGGTTTTTGATTGCGACGGAGCTCATTCTTTGAACAAAAAATTTCATTTTTCGTTTCATTTTCTCTGACCTATCATGGTCATTTGTAGGTAATTTCCTACTTATTTCCAAAGAAAACCCAAAAAGTCAAAAAGTTAATTTTTTTGTCAATTTTTTGACTAAAAGTCAACTTCGGTTAAAAATTTAACTTTTTGCACAAAAATTTCCTAATCAATCATAACATCACTTTGTTCACAAAAATTTTGAAAAAATTCAAAGTTTGGATCATAAAATCAACATTTTAGTAAAAGTACTTTTGGTTAACCTTTTGACCCAAAAAATTGAAAAATGTGAAAATTCTCAAATCATCTCATTTTACTTCAATTTGATTTTGACACTGAAAATTTTGCGAAAATTAATTAAGAAAATCATTTTCCAAATTTTTCGGATTTAAGTTCGGAATCAACCAAAATAAACTTACTTCCTTCCTATTTGTATTTTGACTTGGTTTCTTTTACCACATTTGATCAAGAGGCTATTCTGAGATCACTTGTGCAACATTTCGATGATTTAGCATGTTAGGATAAAAATTGCCATTTTTAGCTCTAATTAAGATTCTGAATCAGTTATTCATGAGTTGCGTATTTACACTTAAAACTAATTCATTTTCTTAAACTAAACCTAAATCCGAGGTCAATTTTTGCAAATTCACTTGGGAACTCTCCAATTTGATGGATTTAGCTTACTTGAACTTTAGAAATCCAAGCTAATGAGCTTTAATTAGTGCAATTCGAGTTGACCCATTCTAGACTAAGGTTTAATTTGAAGAACTAAGGTTCAATTTCATCATTAACCTTCAATTCAATTTTGACATGAGGTTTGTGCCATCATTTGAGTGTCAATTTGGATACATTAAGTCATCATGAGCATATAGGTAACTCAACTAGAGAAATGAATAATTTTTTTTTTTCAAATTTATAACCGTACTCACACACAAGTCTATTTCGTATCTTCATTTTAAGACAAAAACTCCATTCTTAACCATCAGGGCAACTGTTGGATCTTTTCATTCGATGCTCTCTTTAAATGCACGTCGTACAAAAGATTTTCAACAAAAATCCAGTGCTATGCGAATAGTTTGTTAGCATCTTTGACTTAGAATACTATCCACAACACTATGATGGAAGAAAAGGAAAACTAGAATAAGATGCAAGCTAGAATCTACCCAAACACTTTTGTTTCGCTCCTAGACATTTAGGGAAAAAGTACATACAAATTGATCCTATTCTTCCCTTTCCTCTTCGGTCAGTGCATGCATCAATGCATGTGCAATACGGTCAACTCTATTACTCACGACTTAACAACCCATAATCGTTGTTTATTCAAGAATAGAAAGAAGAAAGAAATGGTCCATAATTGTTTATTCCCAAAGTAAAAGATGAAATATATTAACAAATTGGGGAATTGAAGGGCGGTGGAGGAAGGTTGGCATGTGCTTTCGAGAGGTTGAAAGATATTTGTGATTGCTTCAATTAGAGATTTTTTAAATCTGCACTAATTTGAATATAGAGTTTTGAGGGATTTAGAAGTGACGTATTCACTAGTCACCAATTAGACTATGATTAAAGCACATGCGCGAATGTTTTCAAATTACACAATTAAGATTATCACCAGAATTTAAAGCTTTGGATATGGGAGGTGAGCGTGCAAAATTTGGTAAAAACTAAAATAAACAAAGATATGGCATGTCTTGCAGGCGAAAAACGCCTCCTTACTTATCAAGTTTTAGAATAAACAAAGATATGCGCAAATGTCTCATCTTCATCTAATTCACATGTCTTTATGAGAATTATGTCTTTTCTAGGGATTTAATTATGAGCTCTTTCACATTTTCTTCATGAGGGAATTTCGATAAAGTATGGCGACATGGACCCAGCCTTCATTGATCGTTCACCCGCATAAAAATATGTCAAGACTATAGCGGAAGTAGTTAAAATGCAAAGGAAACCATGGACGATGCACAGAACCGTTGACACTTGATTTTTAGTCAACACGTTGTTAGAGGTAAAAACTCAAGATTAGAGTTTTTAGTTGTGACAGATCTCGTTTCTCGAACCAAAAATTTCATTTTTTGTTTTGTTTTCTTTGACCTATCATTTGTAGGTAATTTCACACTCATTTCTAATGAAAATCCAAAGGTCAAAATTTGGCTTTTTGCACAAAAAGTTCCTAATTATTCCTAATGTCACTTTGTCCACAAAAATTTTGAAACATTAAAAGTTTTGATCATAAAATCAACCTTTAAGTAAAATATATTTGGTTAATCCTTTGATTAAAAAATTGAAAAATGTTAAAATTCTATAATCATCTCATTTTAGCTTCAATTTGATTCCGACACCGAAAATTTTGTGAAAATCGATTGAAAACTTCATTTTTCAAATTTTTCAGAATTAGGTTGAGAGTCGACAAAAAATAAACTTACTTCCTCTCTAGTTGTATTTTGACTTGGTTTCTTTTATAACATTTGATCAAGAGGCTATTCTAAGATCACTCATGTGACCATTTCGGTAAATTCACTGTGGAACTATCCAATTTGATGGATTTAACTTATTTGAACTTTGGAAATCCATGTTAATGAGCTTCAATTAGTGCAATTTAAGTAAGCCCATTCTAAACTATGGTTTAATTTGAAGGATTAAGGTTCAATTTCATCGTTAACCTTCAATTCAATTTCGACATGGAATTTGTACCATCATTTTAGTGTCAATTTGGATATATCAAGTTATCATGAGCATATATGTAATTGAACCAACTTATATCCTATTACTTAACCTTGCTCAGTATCCATCTTCATTTGACATCCTCACTCTACCTCCTTTATTCATTTCCCTATGTCTAACACTTGGCCAAATATATAAAAAGATGTTCATTGACTAATTGCCATCATGTATTGATAGATTTATTATATGCTAATTAATAATCATTGCTCACAATCATCGATTAGTTCCACCATCATTTACAACTACATTATATATTTGTAGATGAATATTACATATCTTGCCGATAGCCATGTGGATATCTTCAATAAACTCTTACTTAATCTTACTCGGTATCTGTCTTCAATCGACATCTTCACTCTACCTCCTTTATTCTTTTCCGTATGTCTTAACACTTGGCCAAATTTATAACAAGATATTCATTTACTAATCGCCATCATGTATTGATAGCTTTATTATATGCTAATTGATAATCATTGCTCACAGTTAGTTCCGCCATCATCGATAACTACATTATATATTTGTCAGTGAATGTTACATATCTTGCTAATAGTCATATGGATATCATCATTGAACTCTATATCAGCTCTACATGCGCACCTCTCACATCTAAAGCTTTAGATTTTGGTTAGAATCTTGATTGTGTAATTTGAGAATATTTGCGCACATGTACTAATCATAACCTAATTAGTGACAGGTGGATACTTCACTTTCAATTGCGTTATATTTAAATTAGTGAAAATATAAAGATATCTTTAATTGAAGCTATCACAAATAATTTCCAACCTCTCAAAAGCACGTGTCGCCCGCAATCCACCGCCCTCCAATTTATCAATTTCGTTATATTTTCGATCTTTTACTTTATGAATAAACAATGAGGGGGCCATTTCTTTTTTTTCTTTCTTTTCTTGATAAAGAACGATTTGTGGTTTGTTATTCATAAGCAATAGGTCAGTATAGCACATGCATCACGCATGCACTAACCGAAGAGGAAAGGGAAGAAAAGGTACGATTAGCATATATTTCATGCACGAGTTGCATAAGAAAATGTTCCTTATCGAAGAATTGATGTGATTTGCAATTCATTGAACTAATTTACTTAAGCTTTTGAGTCCAAGTGGGTCCACCTACATATGTTGACAGACTTGAACTTAAGACTCACTCTTGCGAACTCCCATTGTGGAGGTATTGGAGGCAAGAGAAAGGATTTTTGAATTTCGATTTGGTGCTTTTGCGTGTTTGACTTCTATCTGAAATTCTGTTGTTATAGTTCCTTATCTTGTTGGTGGACCTATTTTACATGCACACCTCCCACATCTAAAGCTTTAGATTTTGGTTGGCAAAAGAATGCTTCAAGTGCTAAAAGTTGGCACAAAGGGACACTTAAATGCCAAAATTTATGAAAATGACACTTAAGTGCCACTTTTTATGAAAAATGAGACATTTGCGTACCACATTTGGTGAGCCTCGTCGAAAATCCTATCTTGCGTGACATTTTTTTTTAATTAATTTTCTCGCTTATGTGGCTCACCGGAATGCCGAATTAGCAAAACACACACAAAAATGACATTGTTTTGGCATAATTTAAATTTTAATATAATATAAAAATTAATTAAATTAAATTTAAAAAATAATAATAATAATAATAATAATAATAATAATAATAATAATAATAATAATAATAATAATTTATATTTATTTATTATTTAAAAAAAAAACGAAGGAGGAGAAGGAGAAGGAGGGAGGCAGCCGGCAGCTGAGGGCCTTCCCCCTCCATTTTTTCAAAATTAATTAATTAATTTTTTGAAATTTAATTTAATTAATTATTATATTAAAATTCGAATTATACCAAAACGACGTTATTTTGATACTGTTTAGCCACATTAGTATACAAAACGATGTCGTTTTGCGCATGGCTTGCCGGAAAATTGCCACGTCAGCGTTTTGGCCGGATTTTCTCATCGGTGGCACTTAAGTGACTCATTTTGCTTTGATTTTGGCACTTAAGTGTCATTTTCGTAACTTTTGGCACTTAAATGTCCCTTTGTGCCAACTTTTGACACTCCAGGGGTTCGGGTGTCGATTTTGGTTAGAATCTTGATTGTGTAATTTGAGAATATTTGCACACGAGTACTAATCATAACCTAATTAGTGACCGGTGGATACTTCACTTTCAATACGTTATATTTAAATTAGTGGAAATATAAATATATCTTTAATTGAAGCTATCACAAATAATTTCCAACCTCTCAAAAGCACGTGTCGCCTGCAATCCATCGCCCTCCAATTTCTCAATTTCTTTATATTTTCCATCTTTTACTTTGTGAATAAACAATGAGGGGGCCATTTCTTTTTTTTTTTCTTTCTTTTCTTGATAAAGACGATTTGTGGATTGTTATTCATAAGCGATAGGTCTGTATGGCACATGCATCACGCATACACTGACTGAAGAGGAAAGGGAAGAAAAGGTACAATTTGCATATATTTCACGCATGAGTTGCATAAGAAAATGTTCCTTATCGAAGAATTGATGTGATTTGTAATTCATTGAACTAATTCACTTAAGCTTTTGAGTCCAAGTGGGTCCACCTGAATATGTTGACAGACTTGAACTTAAGACTCCCTCTTGCAAACTCCCATTGTGGAGGTATTGGAGCCAAGAGAAAGGATTTTTGAGTTTCGATTTTGGTGCTTGTGCGTGTTTGATTTCCATCTGAAATTCTGTCGTTACAGTTATTTTGAAAGCGATAGTAGAAAGTGGTTATTTCAATGGGAAGAACAACTTTGGGTTGTGGAGTGTCAAGATGCATGCACTAGTACCAAGCAAGATTTGGGAAAGGCCTTGGATGGCAAGGCTAAGTTGTGAATTAAGAGATTTAATGCATGCGATAATTATTAGATGCACTGAAACTTGATAAATACCACAATAAATACTCATAAAAAGTTGTGAACTAAGATACTTAATGCATGCAATCAAGGATGAAGAGGATGTCCCATCGCTCACCACTTTGACTAGTTTCCTCCTTGAGACGACTGATCTTTGCTTGTTCTACATTTCCCCATATTTTACATACTAACCTCCCATATCTGAAGCTTCCGATTTTGTTCATAAATCTTGATTGTGTAATTTGAGAATATTTGTGCATGTGTTCTACACATAAACTTACAAGCGGTCAGCTATATTTAAATTAGTGCAAATATAAAGATATATTTAATTGAAGCAATCACAAAAGGTTCCAACCTCTCAAAAGCACATGCTGCCCACTGTCCACTACCCTTTGATTGCTTAATTTCTTTATATTTTACATCTTTTACTTTGAGAATAAACATTCAGCTGGCCAATTTTTTTTTTTTTTTTGTACTTTTCTTGTATGAAGAACGATTCTTGAGTTGTTAATTCATAAGTGAAAGACAGTATGGCGAATGCATCACGCATGCACTGACCGAAGAGAAAATGAAGGAAAATGTACAACTTTCATATTATTCACACATGAATTATATTAGAAAAAGTTCCTTATTGGAGAATTGATGTGATTTGCAGCTAATTGACCCATAACTCATTTACTTAAGTTTTCGAGTGAAGGAACATTCACTTGAATATTTTGACGGGCTTGAACTTAAGACTCTCTCTTGGTGAGCTTCCAAGGTACGGGTATTTGAGCTAGCAAAAAGGATTTTGTTAATTTTGATTTGGGATTTCTATGTATCTGATTTCTATTTGGAAATTCTACTATTGCAATTATTTCTAAAGTGAAACTGGAAAGCAAAAAGTTCAATGAGAAGAATAACTTTGGGTAGGGGAGAGTCAAGATAACTACATTATATATCTATCGGTGACTATTCCATGTCTTGCCGATAGCCATATGGATATCATCATTGAACTCTATATCGGCTCTATGTTGATGATATATCTAATCAAATCAATTGTGTCGATTATAAAGGATATATATATTTGTGTAACCACTTCTCCAACCAATCTCTCAATTGATGAGTTTTTTAATTGTCTATTGGCATCAAGCAGATGGCTTCCTTTATATATTTGTGTAACCACTTCTCCAACCAATCTCTCAATTGATGAGTTTTTTTATTGTCTATTGGCATCAAGCAGATGGCTTCCTTTGCATTTAAGTGCTTCCACTATAATCTTGATGTTTCTTTTGTTAGTGAGTGAATAATTTATATGACTAACTCCACGTTTATACACTTTTCTAACATTCCCTCGCAAACAAAACGTGAGAGAGCACATGAATTAAATCCAACAGTAGAAATAATCATCAGACATTGGAATTAGATGAAGATGAGGCATTTTTGACCCCTATTGAGGATGAAGAGGATGCCTCCTCGAGACAAGACAAATTTTTGTTTATCCTACTTTTGCCCGTATTTTACATGCTCACCTCCCACATCTAAAGCTTTAGATTTGGATCAGAATCTTGATTGTGTAATTTGAGAATATTTGCACACGTATACTAATCATAACCTAATTAGTGACTGGTGGGTATTTCACTTTCAATACGTTATATTTAAATTAGTCAAAATATAAAGATATCTTTAATTGACGCAATCACAAAGAATTTCCAACCTCTCAAAAGCATGTGTCGCCCACAATCCACCGCCCTCCAATTTCTCAATTTCTTTATATTTTCCATCTTTTACTTTGTGAATAAACAATGAGGGGGCCATTTCTTTTTTTCTTTCTTTTCTTGATAAAGAACGATTTGTGGATTGTTATTCATAAGTGATAGGTTAGTATGGCACATGCATCACGCATGCACTGACCTAAGAGGTAAGGGAAGAAAAGGTACAATTTGCATATATTTCACGCATGACTTGTATAAGAAAACGTTTCTTATCAAAGAATTGATGTGATTTGCAATTCATTGAACTAATTCACTTAAGCTTTTGAGTCCAAGTAAATATATCTAAATATGCTGACAGACTTGAACTTAAGACTCCCTTTTGGTGAACTCCCATTGTGGAGATATTTGAGCAAAGAGATAGGATTTTTGAATTCCGATTTGGTGTTTTTGCGTGTTTGATTTCTATTTGAAATTCTGTTGTTACAGTTATGTTTAGAGCAATAGTAGAAAGTGGTGATTTCAATGGGAAGAACAACTTTGGGTTAAGGAGTGTCAAGATGCATACACTATTAACAATCCAAGATTAGGCAAAGGCCTTGGATGGCAACGCTAAATTGTGAATTGAGAGACTTAATGCATGCCACTAATTATTAGATGCATTGAAACTTGAGAAATACCACCACAAATACTCATAAAAAGTTAGTGAATTTAAAAGACTTGATGCATGCAACTATTTATTAGATGCACTGAAACTTAAAAAGACTCTAAATCGGTGCATCGGTCTTGGAAGCTGAAAAATCATTGTAAAAGGTCATCTAACAGCGGTAGTAATTGACCAAAACAGTCTCTGTTTGTCATGTAATGGATTAGTAGCCTAGGATTTGACAACAAGCTTGTAAATCGAGAACAATGTAATCAATCGACGCCCACGAAATTAATATCTTATCCATCGAATGAATAACCTCTCCGCGTATTCGCTAACTTCAACCTTGAACCCAACTTATTAAGTTGTAGAGGAAATACATTTTTAATTGAATAAATATGAGTAGGTTGGTTTGATCGAGGAAACATAAGTGGAGCTGGAGCTTGAGGGCCGATTGATATAACCCAATGCTCCCACATCAGATAAGAAGTTACAAACTTTAAACACAATCTCATAATATTCAGCGATGATCATGTATAAGAAGTTTCATATCCGAAGACCATTCGCATAATGACACAGCAGCGATGCGCTTTTGTTGATCCATCATCTCTGTCTTCAACTATCTTGTTGGTGGACCTTTTTTTTTTTTTTTTTTTAATAGCACTCCTTCAAATAGTTAACCGAAATCTTAGAGTCGCTGGTTATCAATGACTTTATTAATCAGTTTTTACTAAATTTTGATGACTTCGTCCATGACTTCTACGTTGCGTATTGCTGATTTCCTATACTGTTGACATGCTAGTAGGTTGTCAATTGTCTTCCATAATCGTGACTTCAAATTTTAACCACATATATATTTTTTTTTGTCAATTGAGCTCATTACTTGCCAATGATAGCCTAAAAATTGGTCATCTTTTTGTGTCAACATTGAGAATAAGAAAAGCCCAACCCGATCGGGTTGACTTAGGGACTAAGTAATATATAAATTGACAAATTGATATCATCATTGAACTCTATATCTGACCAAATTGACTGTGTAAATGATATATCCAGTCAAATAAACTCCATGTTGATTATAAATAATTTGTTTTTTTTTGTTTTTTTGTTTTTTTGTTTTTTTTTTTGTGTAAACACTTTCTTCAACCGATCTCTTAATTGATGAGTTCTTTTTATCGTCTACTGGCGTCAAGCAGATGGCTTCCTTTGTATTTAACTTCCACAATAGCCTCAACGTTTCTTCTGCTGGTGAACGATGAATTATATGACTAAGTCCATGTTTCTACACTTTACTAACATTACCTCGCAAACAAAACATGAGAGAACACATTAATTAAATGCCAACAGTAGATATAATCATCAGACATGTGAATTAGCTGAAGATGAGGCATTTTTGATTCTTGGATGAAGATGATGTCCCCATCACACCCCCTCCACTTTGACTAGTGTCCTCCTCGAGACAAGACAAATCTTTGTTTATTCTATACTTTCCCATATTTTATGGATGCACCTCCCATATTTGAAGCTTCAAATTCTGGTCATAATCTTGATTGTGTAATCTGAGAACATTTGCGCATGTGTTCTAATAATAACCTAATTGTGACCAGCTATATTTAAATTAGTTCAAATGTGAAGATATCTTTAATTGGAACAATCACAAATAATTCCAACCTCTCGGAAGCACATGCCATCCACTGTCCATTGCCCTTTGATTCCTTAATTTCTTCATATTTTCCATCTTTTACTTGTGAATAAAAATTAGCGGGCCATCTCTCTTTTTTTTTTTTTTTTTTTTTTTTTTTCTTTTTCTTGGCTAAAGAATGATTCGTGGGTTGTTAGTTCGTAAGTGATAGATTAGTATTGCACATGAATCACGCATGCACTAACTAAGGAGAAAAGGAAGGACTATGTACAATTTTCATATTATTCACACGTGAGTTGTATTAGAAAAACTAGGGATTAAATCCGGGAAAACTAAAATAATAACAGAAAAAGTTCTTTTGTTTATTACACAGAATTGGGACGCTGCTGACCTCACAGAAGAAGAGAAATGGTTTAACATAAAAATGAAGGCATTAAAAAAGTTCGCATCCATCGTTCCGTCACTGTCCATTTTTATTTTTGTTTCATGGTGTCGCGATCTAAATTTTGGGTGCACCACTTAAGTTTAGGCTAATGGATTACTAAGTCTTTAAACTTAACTCGGGCTCTCCCAAGCCTATACCAATTCGCAACTTAAAGGTTCAAATATTTAACACGCAAATGATTATTATCTAAGAGTCGCCACTAATCGATTTACGATAGGTCGATTAGACAACATAAGTAAAATAATGGGAGAAATATTTTACTCCTACGAACTAGAGACTAAGGGTACGGGGACTTGGTTACACTAAATTTCTCTAATGCCCTTTCGGTACCATTTCTTTTTAATTTTTAAAAGTGTTTTTACAGGCAGTTTGGATTTATTTTAACCTAAATTACTATTATGCAAATATGGTGATCACACGGATGCTCATCCACAATTAAACATTCAAATAAATAAATAAATTGCATCAAAAGGACTAAACACACGAAAGCAAGCAATTATTATTATTATTTTTTTTTTTTTTTTGTTTTCATGGAATTAGAATTTTTATAAAACATGCATTTTAACTACATGACCTGATTTTACTAATGAGCAAATTCTAAGTAAATGAACCTATTATGCAAACTAATTAACATGCACCTAATACTTTTTATATTTTTTTTTTTTTTATTGAAATTCGGAATTAATTAAAATCCTAATGAAACTATCTAAAAGGGAATAATTTTCTAATTTATTTTAGGGATTAATTTGACTTAAACTCTATCCTATCTTAGAAAACTATTTTTTAGAAAAAGAGATAATTAAAATGTGCAAACATTATCAAAAACCCTATTTAAAAAAAAAAAAAAAAAAAAAAAGAAGGCTATTTAGGTCCAACTCTAACCTATTTCAAAAATTATATAAAAATGCAATCCTAAAAAAAATGTAATCCTAAAAATGCAATCCTAATTTACTAAATCTACATGCTCGATGCAAGATTTTGATTTTTTGATTTTTTGATTTTTTGATTTTTTTGATTTTTTAGTATTTTTCCAATACATTAAATCTAAATAATCAAGATATTTAACAAATAAAGAATTAAAATCGAAAAAATAACCCATTGTCTCACAAGTTAAATTAACGATTACTCTATCCCTAAACATCAAAATATATAAAAATCAAAATAATTAAAAATCGATCCGAAGTCTTACGGATCAAATTAATAATTACAATAATTTTGGACAAAATCCTTGCGGTTAATGCCTACAAGATTCATGAAATGAGTATTGACATCCAATATTACAATTTAAATAAATAAGTAAAATAAGATAAAGGAAAAATAAATAAAAATAAACTAAACTAAGGGCCTGTTTGGCAACTTGCCCAACAGTCTTGCAGATTTTGATTTTTTGTTCCTGACCGGTTTGGGACGAGAATCGCGTTTGGTAAACTTTTTGTTCCCGGAACGATTTTGGACAAGATTTGAGAATAAAAAAATTTGATTCTACGTCCGAGAATCGAAAAGAATCAAAACGGTAAAACCATTGTTCTTCTCTTTCAACATCTCGGTTGCCGTTCGCCATCGCCCGCCGCCGTCCGCCGCCCCCGCCGCCGCCGCCGGTCGCCGGAGGCTCGCCAGCCGGGGCGAGGTCCGGCGAGCTCGCCGGAGGCAAGCCCGGCCACCGGCGAGGCTCGGCCTCGCCCGATCCGGCGAGGCCCGGCCTCGCCGGTGGCCAGCCGGCCTCGCCCGACCGGCGAGGCCGACCCGCCACCGGCGGGGTTGGGCGAGCCTCGCCCGCCGCGCCGAGGCTCGGCCGACAAAGGCCGACCTCGCCGAGGGCCGGCGACGCTCCGGTGAGCGTCGCCGCCCTCGCTCGGCCAGCCGATCGCCGGTCCCGGCGACCGCCAAATGAAGAAGAAGAAGAAGAATAGGAAAAAAGGGGAAAAAAAAAGAAAAAAAAAAAAAAAAAAAAAAAAAAGGAAAAAATAAAAGAAAAAAGTAAAAAGTAAAGAAATTATTTAAAATTTATTTAAAAATCAAAAGAAATTAATTTGGAATGAATCAATTAATACTGCAAAACGCAATTCTATTCCGTAATCAAAATTTTGAACATTCTTACCAAACGCGCTTTTTTTACTCGAATCGGTTAAGAACAATCAAAAATAATCATTTCTAGTGGAATCGCCCCTAAGAATCGTTACCAAACGCGCCCTAAACTACCTAAAGGGGACCAGGAGACAGCGGCGTCGACGGGGGAGCGGATTGCAGGCGGAGGCAGTGGCGCGGACGGAGCTCCGAGGGAGGCAGCAATGGCAGTGATCGCGGAGAGGGAGGCACGGGTGAGCGGATGTCCGGGTACGGAGTTGATGCGGGGGCTCGAGCAGCGGTGACCGGCGTCGGACAGTGGGCTGCTGCAGGAGGCGAGGGGGAAAATCGGCGTCGCGGCGGGGGCGTTCGGCGTCAGCAACCGAGCGAAGGACGGCAGGCAGAGGTGTGGCGGAGGCGAGTTACTGCGACGGAGGTCTTGCAGGCGGCGAGCAGAAGCGTCGGCGAAGGGAGAGCAGCAGTGGCGGAGGCGTCGTGCAGAGCGACAGCAGCGGTGGTGAGCGTCGGGGTCGTCACAGCCGCAGCAGGCGTCGGGCGTCGACTGAGGCGCGACGGAGGATGAGTGTCGGGGGGTCTGGCGTCCGGTGCTGCGGTGCTGGTGGGTTGCAACGGCGTCGGCGACGGGCGGAGAGCAGGGCCGGCGGAGGCAGCGTCGCGACGATGCGGATGCGGTGACTGGCGCGAGCACCGGCGCGGGGGGTGGACCAGCAGCAGCGGCGAAGCGGCGGTGGCTCGGGGAGCAGGTGCCGCGGGCGTCGCTTGTGGCCTCGAGTTGCAGGATGGCGGGCTGCTCCGGGTGCAAGTGTCCGGGACAGTGGCAGGCAGCAGCGTCGATGCCCGGAAAGGGAGTGCTGCGACCGGCGGACGGCCGGTGATGCCTTGGAGGGGAGCGGTGGTGGCCGGCGCGAGGACGGGAGGTGGAGGCAAGGCGGAGCTGGCAGGTGCCCGCGGATGGAGGCCGGCAGGGGCACGGACGCCCGCACGGAGAAGACGACTCGCTCGCTTCCTTTTTTTTTCTTTCTTTTCTGTCCACTCACGTCACCCCTCTCTGTGTCTTCTCTGCAATCACGTCTTCTCTCTCTTTCCCTCTTTCCTCTTTTCCTTTTTGACTTTTGAATTCAAGGGAAACCGAAGAAAAAAAGGCCACAACAATTTTTTTTTTCTATTTTCCTGAATTCCCCCTCCCCCGAATTTTCTCTCGATTCTTTTTTTTTTTGAATTCGCCCCCTCTCGGGCACGGAAATTGTGGCTCCTTTTTATAGTGATTCCCGTACAGCCGTTTTTTTTTATAGCAACTTTCGAATTTTTATCTTTTGTTGCATTAAATCAAGATCAGAATCGGAGTGTTATTTCAGAAATCAGAACGATCTTACTCCGATTTCTTCCATTTTGTAAAAATTCTTGTCCTTTATTCACTTGATTTTTAAATTACTTCCGCATTTATCAAAATTTGAATATTCATTAGAATTTCTAACTTCTATGCATAATCAATCAGATTATTTTTCCTCATTTTTTCCTTTTTTTTTTTTGATGCGATTTTTATTTTATTTTCTTAGGGTCATCAAAATTTAGGTGTTAACACATGATTTCATTTTATCAGCCCTTTTTGAAGATGCAATAGCTTTTGTGTATGACACGTGAATAACATGGTATGTTCTGCTCCTTTCCGACCAAAAAAAAAAAAAAAAAAAAAAAACGTTTCCGTTCCTTCTATCTCAAACTTTCCGACATAGGATAGCCTATAAATACCCATCAATAAGGTATAGACACTTGCTAAAAAGCCTCTTCCCTCTAGTGTTCTTCATCTATATTTGGCCAAACACCTAAATCTAGAAATTAGCGGCAAAGAAATGTCTCTTCCGGTTTCAACAATTCTTCCGGTTTCAACAATCCCATCTCCTTCTCCTGCTCATGAAACAAGCCAAGTCGCTGAACGCCGGTCGGGAAATTTTCATCCAAGCATATGGGGGGATTACTTTCTCAAATATGCTTCTGACTCCAACTCAATGGTATCATTTAAGTTAATCTTTTTTTTTTTTTTTGTGTGTGTTTGGATTACCTTCTGAAATTTTTTCTATGGTTATATTTTCTGAGATGAGAGCATAAAAATAATTGTATTGGATTATTGGGCAACATCCCACAGAATTTGACAAAGAAAAAGGAAAGAGATTGCAGTTTATCGGGAACTCCATGCATGTGTTGGTCCTTACGTTATTCAATTCCTATTTATTTTGGTCAGTCGGATCATAAGCAATATATTTGTTGCGTTTTCCTCTATTTTTTAAACTTTCAATTTCATATTAATGTAGAGTTCTCAAGGCGTAGCAAAGGAACGGATTGAGAAATTGAAAGGAGAAGTGAGAAAGATGTTGACAAGTGCTATGGATAAGCCTTCGCAGAAGTTGAACTTAATTGATCAAATCCAACGCTTAGGACTTGCCTATCATTTTGAAATTGAGATAGATGAGCAGCTGGAACAAATCCACAGAAGCTATTTTGAATTTCACTGTGGCGATAATGATAACAACCTGCACACAACCGCTTTACTCTTTCGATTGTTGCGACAACACGGTTACAATATTCCATGCGGTATGTCATTTCAATTTCTCATTGATCGATCAATTTTGCGAAATTCTAATGCAAACACTAGTTTGATAGCCCATTTGATTGATTAGAGTGAACACATAATATTGCTATGATGTTTATTTTACTTCAATTTTAATTTGTTAATTCGTCAACTTTTTTCTTTGTACACAATTCTCGCATTTTGAGTTCTTCAAATTTTCTCGCTTTTGAGAGGTGAATAGTACTTTCTTTTGACTCCTTGGATTAATACGTCATGTTTCCATTGTTTCCAATTGATCAAGATATTATGCATGATGTTTTTCATGGCATCTCTTGATAGCATTTTTTCCCATGGTCCATTTCGCTGTACAGAAATCTTCAACAAGTTCAAGGACAACGAAGGGAACTTCAGCAAATCGCTCATCGCTGATGTGCAAGGATTGCTAAGTCTATTTGAAGCTTGCCATCTAGGATTTCATGGTGATGTTATTTTGAACGATGCACTTGCTTTTACTATCACTCTCCTTGAATCAATTGACAAAGGAAAAGTAACCGGTAATCTCGAAAAACAAGTGACTCATGCCCTAAACCAGCCAATCCACAAGGGATTGCCAAGCGTAGAGGCAAGGCATTACATTCAACTCTACCAAGAGGAGCCTTTACATAATGAAGTCTTGCTTTCCTTAGCGAAACTTGATTTCAACTTATTGCAAGAGCAACACCAGAAGGAACTTTGCAACATTACAAGGTTTAACTTCATGATTGCGTGTCTAAACTAGCTAGTTGTTCTAAGAACACCAAATTGACATAGATTGATTCATGCAATTTCAATTTATCTTGAATTGAAAAACATTTGTACGTTACAGGGAGTTTTACACTCTTTAAATCATTAGTCTAAAGTACTATCCATAGATAACCTCAAAATTCTATCAATGATATGTTCACCTAATATAGGATTTGTTGGTAAACTATAGGTGGTGGAAGGATTTAGATGGAGAGAGAAAGTTTCCATTTGCTAGAAATAGGCTTGTGGAGCTGTATTTCTGGATGTCGGGAGTTTATTTCGAGCCAGAGTACGAAGCCACTAGAGAAATACTAACCAAAGTGATGGTGATTGTTTCCATATTTGATGATGTGTATGATATCTATGCCACATTGGAAGAACTAGAACTCTTCACGAAAGCAATTGAAAGGTACAATTGGCACTCAAATGCTTTTCTTGTTTACCAATTCCCAATTTATTCTAATTTGATCAACCGTTAATTAGGGTCAAATGTGATGTTTTCTGAACTTGAATTCAGGTGGGCTGTCGATGCCAAAGATGGATTGCCCGAGTACATGCAAGTGTGTTACAAGACACTTCTTGATTTGTATGATGAAATTAGCTACGAAGTGACTAGAAAAGGACAATCATACCGCCTCTTCTATGCAAAAGAAGTGGTAAGCAATGTGAATTAACATTAAACAAATGAAATTTTTACTTCGTCCACTTGCAAAAGAATATCGGGTTTTTGGATTAGGATGAGAGAATGTAATTTATTCAAGTCCCCCACATACGTTAAAGTTAGAAGACTGACATAGCTTTATGTTTGATAATGAATCATCAGATGAAAAACCTTATAAGAGCATACTTAGCCCAAGCCAAATGGTTCCACCAAAACTACGTACCAACGATGGAGGAGTACCTGCCCATTGCATCATTATCCATCGGTTGTGAATTGCTATTAGGGACGTCGTTTCTGGGAATGGGGGATGTCGTAACAAAAAGTTATTTTGACTGGTTATTACTTAGCGACTGCAAGATGGTGAAGGCTTCGGGTGTAATCTCTCGGCTCATGAATGACATTGCTGGACATAAGGTATATAAAAGCTAGACCATTGAACAACATCAATTTGCCTAAATTTTGTCTAATGGAATTTATCAATAGGAGAAATAAAATAATTTCCATGAGAAATTTGTTTACAGTTTGAGCAAGAGAGAGGACATACGGCATCTTCAGTGGAGTGTTTCATGAAACAATATAGAGTTTCGGAGCAAGAGGCTAAGGACGCTCTCCGTAAACAAGTGGTCAATGCATGGAAGGACATAAACAAAGAGATGTGCCATCCGACCGCTGTCCCCAAGCCACTCCTTGTGCGAATTCTCAATTTTGCACGAGTCTTCCATGTGGTGTATAATGATGAAGTAGATCACTACTCTCATGCTGGAACAAAGCTCAAAGAATTTGTGACTTCTCTTCTCGTCGATCCATTGCCTATGTGATGATTTGGACGAACAAGCTTAATTACCAAGCATCATAGATTGCATCAAAGACTTTCGAATCTGCTCTGTGCATAAGTTGACTTGTTGTTGAATAATGTGGTTTTTTCTTCTTCTTTTTTTTTTTTTTTTTTTTTTTTTTTTTTCTGTTTGTCTTTTATCATTTGGAATGACTGCATCTATCTATCATCTATATAGTTAAATTCTTAAGCAGACCACAAGACAAAGTCATGATGTGGTATATAATGATGAAGTAGATCACTACTCTCATGCTGGAACAAAGCTCAAAGAGTTTGTGACTTCTCTTCTCGTCGATCCATTGCCAATGTGATTGTTTGGAAGAGCAAGTTGACATGTGGTGTATAATGATGAAGTAGATTTTACATAATATCGGCCAAAGTAGGATATAATTCTCCACTGAAGTGAATTGAGTACACCCAGATGGACAATTCCACGGTGGGATGAGTTAAACAAATCAAAATTCTTGCTTTTTCTTGCTAGATTCTAGCATGGCGCAATTGACTGAGAATTTTTTATTAATCCTGATCGCTAATAGTGAAATCGCCAGAAGCAATCCTAACATACAACTCGACACAGAGCTTTTCTTTGAGCCAGCGCTCAACACTCTTCATTGCGCTGTTCAAAGATTCAGGCTTTCTGCCGTTCAAAGAAGCGCGAGTGCAGTTGCCCATTTGTAATTACCTTGATCCGAACAACACGAGCGGTGGCAGGGGACGAGCCTCGTCTCAATGGCAACGCCTCCATAAAGCAAGAAGGGTAACAACGTGTTTGAAGCCGCACAACATCAAAAGGAGAGAATAGATGCTTGACTTAGCTTATTGATTGGAGTTGGGGTCCACAAGATAAGCGCAAGATGTCGATGGGATGGCGACAACAGGTGGGTTCGAACCAAACGAGCTACGGGTTTCTGCCGCAACAGGGTAAAAAGTGGGCACGCTGAAGTAGCGCCAATAGCAACTTGCTGCGATGAATCAGAGAAAGCAGCATACCGCCAACTTCGTGACTACCAAAATCAACAATAAATAACGAGCGACAACGGGGATTGAAAGTTTGCAGACGGACTGGTCTGGACAACGATTGAAACTCGGCGAAATTGGCTCGTTTTCTTTCAATTAAGCAATCTGGGAACATGGCAGAACAGAAGACGAAACCCAGCTTTAAATGATGTAGACACCCGTGAAACTAACGTGGAAATTTGCTGACCTGACAAGGGAACAACCGAGAAGAGCAAAGCCCCGGCCCCGAACAGCCGAGGAGCAACGGATGCTGAAGTCCCTGCTTTGTTTTTCTTCTCGGTTTCTTGCTCCCTCCCAGTCTTCTCTCTTTTTCAAGCCGGGACAAACCAGGACAACTCTCACCGCTTCTCTCTCTCTCTCTCTCTGTCTGTGTTTGTGTGTTGGCTCTGCTTTCCTTCTAGTTAAGCAACTTCTTCCCTTGTCCTTTACCAAGAAATCCCAATAAAGGCAAAACTATTTTAGGCACGGTTTTGTCCAGCCAAGAACAATGCCTGAAGAATCGAACACCAATCAGTCATTAACACCAATGTCCATGGCACTCTAGTATCTAGTAAACACATACAAAAGGAAACTAAAAATCAACATAGGAAAAGCAAACTAGCACAATGCCCAGCAAAACCGCAATACAGCTACGAGTACGTGACCAATTGCAAGAGGTTTCTACTGCAAATCCGCGGTCGCGACCAAATCATCGAAATCCGGTGGTCAAATTCTTCGAGCTCGTCTTCACCAACACAGCTGTATGACATAAAACAGGGAAAAGAGACGAGATAAAGCCCGCCCGGAGTTCAGCAGACAACCAAACTGGGAAGCAGACACAAGTGACGCAGTCGAGGCACTGAAGGGGGGCGGGGGAAGCAAAACAGGGACACGAAACCCTAAGATCTGTTTAGAATCCGACACCACCACCAACCGAACCGCATGACCAGTCAAGGCAACCACGACGAACTCCCGAGGCAAGATCTAAGGCAGCGGCAACTCGGCATCTCAGGAAAGAATTGCAGACCGATAGGAGAAGAAACCAACGCATCTAGGAAGCGTGCATTCTCGAGTCGAGATACGGGAAAAGGAAGGGATTCCGGGAAGTCACCTGGTCAGCTGGCTATCGGACCCGAGCGACGGCGGGAGAATGCGCGCCCGGCTGTGTGTCGAGGCCCGAGACGCCACTGACCTCGGACTGCAACTGAAGTCCGACGGGAGGTGCAGGATCAGAATCCGAGTCTACTCAGCGAACGGATGGGTGCTGGTGCTGGTGCGGGTGCTCGCTCTGCGACGAAAGAAACTACAACTCCCTCCTCCTCTCCTTCTTCGGCTTCTTCAGTTTCTTATTTCTCTTCCTTCTTTATTTATTTATTTATTTCGTTTTGCTCTTGGCTGCGTCTTTTCACCGAAATGTTTAGAAGTTTGTAATCGATACGCTCTCTTCGGCATATTCGCTTCTCAGACAGGCCACGATTTCCAATGCCGTCCGGCCACGTAACTAATCAATTGCAAAGCTCCCTCGGGTTGGTTGCCATGTCATCCTTTGATTCCTTTCTGCTCCTCTTTTTTGTTATTTAATTGTTCTGGATAACTCTGTAATTGTGAAAAAAAAAAAAAAAACCGAAAAATTTTACGGTTATGGAGTATCTGTCCAAGCGTTAGAAGAAGCAAAATTTAGGGAATGTGGAAAGAGCGATCGTCTTCTTTTGGGATATATATAGTGTGTGAGTGTGTGTGTCTGTGTGCCAATCGTATATTTTCTGATCGACCTCATTGGTGTGGTCAAGCATCTTTCCATGTCTATTTCTTTACCTCAACATCTTATTTTACATTTCCAGCCAACTAATCCTTATCTTGTTGATGTTGTTTCCTAATTGGGAATAGGGCGTGCTAATCATATTGAAGCTTCGGCTAGGTCGAAAGAATGTGGCTGAGTTCACCAGAAGG
Source organism: Eucalyptus virginea (assembly GCA_014182375.1). Lineage (NCBI taxonomy): Eukaryota > Viridiplantae > Streptophyta > Magnoliopsida > Myrtales > Myrtaceae > Eucalyptus > Eucalyptus virginea. The sequence goes on from CM024520.1 coordinate 38,683,264, forward strand.
GGCCCAAGTTTGGGTGGATTTGGTCTTGGAAGCTTGAATGAGTTTAGAGCCTCAATTCAAGATCAGATCGCACATCGGGCCAATTTAAATGAAATTTACAACTGGGCTCATAGTTTATTCAATGTGGGCATACCATTTATAAATAAAAATGTCTCTAGTATCTAGATGCAAACAAATGCAACAATGAATAGATTTTTAGAGACAGATATATAGTATTTCAAAGAACGTGCATATGTTTCTAGAGAAGATCTAATCTTTCAAAGCATCTGAATATGTTTCTAGAGAAGATCCAAGCTTTCATGTGAGTGCGAGCAATCTAATTTAAGCCAACCTTTTGGTTACTTGGACGATCGGTGTTGTTGGAATTTCTTGTTTTATCATTGAGGGCTTAAAAAGTCACATGGACTTCCCTAATTGTGGCAACCTGAGAACCATCACTAGTTTCAAGCAGCTGGATTTTCATCTTTTAACTTTTTAATCTCTATTTCCTGCCTCAAGTTTAATTACTCCATCTTTTGGAAAGAGAATAATTACTAAAAGTGCCACTTGCATTATTATCTTATCCTTTTTCTCTTTTTAAATTAAGTAAAAGGGTTGGAAGGTGCGTTATTTTAAAGAAAAATAGGAAATATATCTTCAAAAGGTTCAAAGTCGGAATTCTAACATCATGCCTACTCGGAGAAGAATATGCCAATACCATCAATGATGTAGCTGAGGTGTATCAACAAAGTGAACGATCTAAACTTATGTTTATGGCATATGGTCCATTTTGCTCTGGTGATTGTTGAAGCTGAAAATGGGAACCATGAACTCGGTTTGAGCTCTCACTAGAAAACTTATTCACAACAAAACAAAAGGGTCAAGGACTCAAGTTTTTTCTCCTAGATTGGCCCTCTGAGTTCTCAAAACACTAATTACAAATAACTTTATCAGTAGATTATTGGATAGTGTTGGATAGGAAGTAACCTATGGATGACAAGTGATGAAGAGATTTGACAATCACTTTCACACCTTCTCACGGACTAATACATACCCAATCTTTCAGATAATGGTCACACTATTTTCTTCTCTAATGAGATGTTATTAAAGTGATGTTTTGTCAAGTTTAACCTTTCAAATAACTCATTATTGCCATCTGATAAGGTCACCAAACCCTATTGCTTTTATCGGGATGCATGTGGAGAGCCAATTGATTTGTCAAAACCACATCCATCAATGATAATGCTAACTCACAAGGATATCATACCGAGTGAAAAGAAAAGGAAAAGGCCATCCTCAAGACAAGGCAACCCAATGATGAGATTAATTTTTGAATTTACACCATTCCATCTTCTTCGCGGTGATGAAGATTTTTAAGTTCAGTTAAGTATACCTTTTTAGGGTTACATTGTAACAATCGCTACACCATTTTAGATAGGTATAAGTGCACTTTTTATAACAAGCATGGAGAACAACTGCTATTTGACATTTTCTGTAATTAGTTTTTGTACAGGACTTACGTTATTGACTTTGCTTTCTCAAAGAAACTAACAGGAAAATGTAGCTTTAAGGAAAACTTCTCCAAAATATGAATTTAAAAAATGCGTCCAAGTTAAGTATGCCTATCTAGAATAGAGCTACCTAAATTTGATAGACTGAATTTGAATTATGAAGTTGGCATATTTTTTTTTTTTTGGTGGTGTTGTAATGCTTTTACTTTAATAAATTTTAGGAAAAAATTAAGAGCAATGAGATAAGAAAATAATATGACAACATTGGAAAATTGTGTAATTAGTCCTAAACCAAATAGTATAGATGAAATTCAATATTAAATCTTCTAAGTTTGCCAATTTAATCCTTTACCTTTTGTGCGAAATTTTAATATAGTCTTTTAGGTCCATTTTTGTCAAAAATAGCTGATATGGTGGTTGTCACATAGGACATTTGATAATGACTAGGACCACCACAACATTGGAATTTTGCACAATAATTTAAGACTAAATTAAATTTGAAAAATTTAAGACTGAATTAGCATCCGTATAATAAATTTATAACTTAATTGGATAAATTTTCTTGGTAAATGGCGAAGCAAAATGTGTGTTGAATGTGTGACGGGGAAGTCTACAGAGATTGTTTTGACTAAGAAACCACAGGAATCGTATATGAAAGTTTGGGGATGCGGGAATGGCTGATAAAGGAACATTGGAAAATGTTGGGCTTTTGACCAAATCGGATCCGCCCATGATGATTAGTACAAATAAGAATATATACCAAAAATGCACTTCAAAACGTGTCAATGAAAATGGCAAACATGGCAATTTACCGATAAATGAAAAGTGCAGTGATACTTGCCGGAATTCAAATAAATTATTTAAATGCCCTATTTTATGCAATTAATTCGACATGTAGAATTGTGTCCTAAAATGACTACTACAAAAAAGAGTACCCTAAAAGCACTTCGAAAAGTCGCCAATGAATATAATCCAAATCCAATGTAGAGTATTCTTATGCAAAAGCGTTAAAATAGCAATTTACCCTAACTACCAATGCAATCCTAATGACATCTTATATTTTGTATGTGTACAAGAATCCCATCTCGATATGCAAATCGTTACTCAAATATTAATTAGCACTTGATTACCCAATTTTTTTTATTGTTTATTTCTTACTGTGCAACAATGGCATGCAATTGCTAAATGCAATTCCAAGCACGCGACACGCGACACGCAACAAAAGATGGATTAACTAGCCAACCAAGTGCGAAGTGTAATTGATTAAATATGCCATCAGAAAAAAGGATGTCCGCTCCCTAATTCAATTAATTATGACATTGGATGCTATTTACTCGTTTTCTTCATCAAACATTATCCATAAAAGTGGTCGTGAAGGCACAAATATGAATGGGTGATACAATATGATTAACACCACCTCATGTACTAATCAATTAGTCTCATTATCAAGCTATTGTCAAAATGACTAAGCTAATACTAAGCAAATCAATGTGCTCATGAGATATTTCTGAATTTCTAAATCACCTAAATTAAAAGGGTAAAAGCGACAAAAAACCTTGAATTATGCCTACCGTGACACATCCCAATCCAATGGCCAAGGAAAGCCCAGGGGAGCATTTACTTCAAATTGTTTCTGTGACACTAAAAACCCCAAACTTATACTTGTATGACGTATTTACCCCAACACTTTTTTTCACACCAAAAACCCTCCTTTTTTTTTCGTGACATGCATACAAGTTTGGAGTTTTTCATGCCACTAAAAAAGAATTAGGTTAAATGTGTCAAATTGTAGAATTTTGGCGTAAATGTATTATATATGGGTACAAGTTTTGGATTTTTAGTATCACAAAAAAAAATTAAATAAATGTGTCACAAATGGCAAAGTTTTAGAGTTTTGGTGGCTTTTTCCCAAATTAAAAATATTAGGATATGGCAGTAATAAACTCGCAAATTACTATGGAAAACATAATTACTCAATAAGTCAACGGATTGATCACAAACAACAACAGATAAAGCAAATAAGCTAGCCTGATCCATTTCGAGTCCTTGTTCCTAAGAACATACAGTGGTCGATTTGACTGCACAGAAGACACTAGAAAATCATCACAGGACAATTCACAATAGAAATCGAAGTCAAATTAGCAAAGGGCAATCTTTCCCGAATTTAAGGAATGATGAAACTATTACCTACTAGGCACTTTAGGATTCAAACCAATCTGGACCTGTGTGTGGATTTCATTCTCCAATTTGGCCAACACATAGACAAGCCGTTGCATATGCAGAGTAGCTTCACAGAATAATATCTTGAGAACAGTGTCTTCAAATTAACATTCAGGAACAAAAGTAGTTAATGAGTATTTTGAAAACCAAATTCTATTACCAAAGATAAATAGGCATTCAAAAAATTTATTGTCCTATTATGGTCCTCAAGGGAAACCAAAAGATAAGCTGATGGAAACGTAATCTCCAAACTTACAATGCTCCTTTAATTAAGGTGTGTCCCAGGATCCCTTCAACTCCACAAGCTTGAAATACATCAATCCAATGGTTATGCAGGTTCAAAGGTTTACCATCATGGTTAAGGTATGTCCAACAAAAAAGTTTTTGCTTTGGACTTGTGATTGCTTAGAGTCTGTCTGTGTCCTCCATCCTTCTGAAACGGTGCATTTATGCTAGGTATCCCCCATCCCATGAATCCTATGAAAGCATAAGCTGGACACTATTTTCTTGAGCATGACAGTTAAATTCCTGAACTAAGTCTAGTTCACATACTCATCATTAAAAAAGAAAAAAAGAAAAAAAGAAAGACCATCTACATAGATTGAGGATCTCAGATAGAACAGACAAAATGATTAATGAATAGATGAGCAATCCAAAGGTCCAATCTTTGCTTAGAATCTTCCTGGGTTAGACACCGGTTTGGCATGAGTATCGTTCTTTTTGCCCCAAAGAACCACAATAGTTACCCATGTTCTCCAAAAGGAGACTATAGAAGAGAATCGGTTCCAGTCAAATAAGCAAGCTAGTAGAAGAGCATAACGCAAACCTGAATTTTACAGAATTCATATCCTCTAACAGGGAAAGAAACATTGCTTAGTGCCTCTTTGGGAGCATCCACAGAAACCATGTTACTTCCCAGTACCATAACCCTGTTTGCTTTGCACTTGACGTTATGAAAATAACTGCTCAAAAATAACATGTGATGGGAACCAAAAGGCAAGGGGTAGGCTCAAGATAGTGGGATAACTGCAATACAGTAATACCAAATTCCTCGAGTAGTGCCCTCTCCAGCTGCCTTGGATTTTCCAGAGAGCAAATCTATGGCTATGAAACTTTCATTTGCACTAGTCCTCTGCCCAAAAACTTGCACTTTGAATCCTACCATGCAAAAGGTAATTCGGCATCATTTAGTGAAATAGCTTCTCACATTCTATTCAATTTGCAGAAGAGGAAATGATGAAGGGATATAGGTCATCATGGCCTCCATGAAGGTATATTTTCACAAACACAGCCAAAGGATCGGATTAGTGGCCAAAGAAGTACGGGATGGGCAGAAAAACAGTTTCACAAGATGAAAATTCAAATCAATCATTTTCCATGGTATTGATACCTGATTTTTAGTCGACGCATCATTAAAAGGTAAAAAAATTGAGATTTAGGTTTCGATCGCAATAGAGCCCCATCTCTCGGCCAAAAATTGTCGTTTTTCATTTCTTTCTTTTGTATTGTCGTTTTTAAGCAATTTTTAGCTTAAGTTCAAGAAAAACCCAAAAAGTCAAACGGTTGACTTTCGGGTTGACTTTTTGGTCAACCCTTTGATCAAAAGTCAACCCCGGGTCAAAAATTGACTTTTTACCCCAAAAAATTTCACTTAGCTTTAATTTCACTTTTTTCAAATCAATTTCTTGAAAATTCAAAGATTTGACCAAAAAATTGGCCTTTTAGGAAAATTGCATCTTTCAAAAAATACTTTGGTACATGTGATGTTTCTCAAAAATGATTTCTAAAAAAGTTCTTTTCCAAAGATCGATTTGATTTAAGAAAAAATCATGGTTTGGACCATATTCAAAATGCCTGCGACGCTTGTGAGTGCAATTATGCGAGCCTCGGGCTAGCTTTGGCAATTGAATGTGCTCCATAGCCTAGATATTCCCTAATCCTAAATATTTTCAAATCTTTTTTAAAAATCCTAATTTGACATCGTGAAAGTCACGATTTGAATTGTATTCAAAATGCCTACGATGCTTGTGAGTGCATGTATGCGAGCCCCGGGCTAGCCTTGGCAATTGAATGTCTTTTATAGCCGAGACATCACTTTGTCTCAAAACTTTTCATAAATGATTTCGAGATATGTTTTTTTTTTTAATATCACATGTACCCCTCATACATATAATCCCATCATGCATTAGAAATGACCTGTGTTTGTGATTAACGCATGCCCTTGGTAATAAGTGACCCACCGACGGTTCACTTTTTTGCTTGATTGGTTGAGAAACAAGGTTCAAAAGACCTACATGCATGTTTAAATTTTTGCAATGCATGTGACTTTTAGATGAATGTTAGAGTCGATGCATGATATCGAGGGAAAACCCTAGGATCACATAGATCGCTTGATTAAGAGACTTATAAGCATTATTGGCCATACTAGAATACAATTGGTCAACAATTGTTATAAGTCACAAAATATGGATTGGATAGGTGTCTTAGTGGGACCCTCGCATGAAAGACAAAGGCCGACCCCGAGGTCTCAAAATTTGACTTTCGTATTGCACTTCCTTTAAATGATTAATCTCGACATGATATATTGTTTTTGATTGTTTTGATGTGTATGCTTGTTTCTTTCCATTGTATGCACCTAGTTATAAGTTTCTTAGATTAGGTTTAGATTATAACCCCGAAGATGGAGAAAGCGCAAAGACAGTGGAGGTCGATATCCATTCCGATCATTATCATGTACTATTCATTTTCCCGACAAATGTCTCGGGTTCCATTTGTTGTATAAAGCCCGACGAGTTATGGGTTTTCTCTCTTTCTCTCATCTTTTTTCAATTGTGTTTCTCTTTTATATTTTCTAAAATTGCATTGTAGATTTACTGCTTTCCTTGATTGTTTACTTAGTGTCTCGTAATTTTAATTCCATTGATTGCTTTCTTTTCTTATTTTTCTAGAAATAAAATAAAATGAAAATGACCAACCACGTATGATTGCTTAGTTTAGAACTAATAATCTCGAAAATGTAAAAAGAAACGTATGGACATGTTAGGAAAACACAACATACTGTTTAGGTACTGAAATGGCACTAATAGAAATATTAGCGTAACCAAAGTCCCCAAGTCCCCGAACTTAGATATTTGGTTGCATAGGAATCGAGGAAATACTCTCGATCCTCGATTGGGTTTTCTAGCCGACCCCCCAAAATGAGGCTAGTGACGACTCCCGTCTTATTTTTAGATTGTCATAAACAACTAGACTGTATAAATAAACTTGTCGCGCGGGGTACAAGTTTCAATGAAACTCACCATGATTTAGCATACTTAACATGGGAGTACTCCAAAGTTTGAAGTGATGACATCCTTATGGGCGGGGCGTACTATCAAGAGGGCTACCATGGTAAAGGTACCCTTAAATCTGATATCCACACCTGACCCATTTTTCTAAGGTGTGTCACCTTTGTGGGTATGGATCGCGACACTTCGCTGTTACGTAGGTACGAGCTTAGGAGAACTCACGATCTCGTGGAGGGAACTCACGAGTGACTTGATCTAAAAGGCGAGATGATGATGTCTTTTGGAACGCGAGCCATGAGGGAACTCTCGTGATCAAGTACTCCTAAACCTGATCTTTCCCCATTTTCTTTCCTCGTGATGATGAGGGATCAAGGGCGTCGCGACACATGACAATTGAAAATTGAATGTCCAATGTCCAGAGAAAGATGACATTCTTTTTAAAGTGACAGAGCTGCCTCAATAATGCTAGGAACAAAATATAACCCAAATCTAAGTTATCAATACCTTTCAAAATAATATATAAGCAAATAATTGCTGATATTTTTGATTGGACAATCAACAATTCCACGAAATCAGGAAGTGAATAACCAGCATACATTAGCTTATGTTTGAAAGCATCCAATAATACAGATGAAATTTTTCTCATTGACTCACCTTCTAGATTGAACTCAATTGAATTCCCAATGTGAAGGATTGGACTTGTGGGTACATGAAGGCACCGACTGATACCCGAACGGAGATGAATACACTGATACTGTATGACTGCAAAAAAAATATTATATATGCACATAATAGAAAGAAGACTGAGAACAGATGATGCTATAGAATTCAGTTGTAATTGTACAAGGGTGCCAATAGCCAAGTCAAAAAGGGAAACCAGAAGAGTTTTTAGAGAAAAAATAATTTCAAGGAGACAAAGTGAGCTACCTGATGGGAGAACAGTAATAATTCGAACAATATCGAATCAACGCAGCGGAATAAAATAATCTCCCCTCTTGTGTAAACCTAATAGGAATCGATATAGTAGAGTAAAATAAATACCAAGCACGCGAACACAAGACGGTTTTTTTTTACGTGGAAAACCTCCTCGATGTGAGGAGATAAAAAACCACGGGACCGGAGTCCACCTGAAAATCTTCACTATCAATAAAATTGTTCTTCTCTAGTAAATACTAGAGGTACATAGCAGCAAACATCTCAAGAACATAATTCTTGGCAATACACATGAACTTCACAAGAGATTAAGGATAAATCTGATCAAAAACGCAAGTTTTGATCAATCCACGAAAAACCTGATGTATGGAGCTTCAAACGAAAATCAAACCGTTCAGATTCGATAAAATTGCGCCACGAACGTGCTGACAAAATTTCAGCTCAATCGGACCACGAATCGACCTCCGACGCTCGCCAGCTTGATGTAAATCAGATATTGCCCCAAATCCCAGATTTTCTCGCTTTCTCTTTTTTTCTCTTTATTCTTGTTTCCTTTTCTTCTACTTCTTTATATAGATAGTGAGAAACCCTATTTCCTCATATAACTTATTATATGGGCTCAAGCCCTTTTTGGGCTTGCAACTCACTGGGCCTCCTCCACATAGGAGTGAACCCAGCTAACACTACCATTTCTATTTATATAAGAAAATGCTTTTATCAAATAAGCCACCTATTGAAGTTATGGGCTCAAGTGGGTGCAAAATCTTTAGCACGGTAACAACTGTATAGAGGCTCCAAGTACATGGATTCCACACTTCCAATCTAAAATAAGCTTTAAGGTGCACGAGTCACTCATACTTAAATCAAACAGGTTAAGTAAAATAATAAGAATCTTCACTTACCATCATGGCTACCACAAATGGTCATGCGCCCAGCTACAAAAGTGTCAGTCAACTCCACAAGATAAAATGACGAGTCGTGCGAGTGTATATATCATTTGACAATTTATATTCATCATTGCTATTTCTAAACCCCTTTCTTAAAGAAAAAGTTGCCTGCTTGACCAACATGTTGGTATCAAACAAAACTAGAACTCCATGCAACTACTGTTATGGTAGAAAGCAAAAAGGGTACCAATGCATAGTCTGACTTCCTTGTACTGCCACTTATCGACACTCGTAATAGAGCTGTACCGTGTTGTACTGCCTTCAATAAGATAGAAGAGCACAGTCACAGGGAAAGAATAATCGCTACACAGATAAATGGACAGGAAGATAAGTTCATGTAATTTTCCTTAATATGTTAATCAAAATAAGTCTTATTTTGGAGCATAGGGAAGCTAAAGAACTGGACTAGATACTTGAGACTAACATCTCTGTGTTGTAATTCTATTGACCAAGCTAACAAAGGTTGAGACACCACCAAATAGTTTGCTTAACTTCTAATGACCAAGTATAGGAACACGTTGTCACTAAAATCTGACTATAGGTACAGGAAAAAAGAAAAAAAAAAAGAAAAGCAGCCATGAAAAGGTGATAATAATGTTGCACATTCAAGGTGCGTAGTCATAAATGTTTTTGGTCTTTCTTCAAATAATAGCACACGTACAATATTATAGTCCTACTTGAGAAGTATAGTCCTCTTTTCTATATATGGAGGCACTTATTTGGTGCTTTAACTTATGATTCTCTGCAAAAATTCAAGACGGGGTCAAGGAAAGTAGTATGGCCACCTTAGTGACCTTGATACAAGAAGCAATCTCAATTCTCCCTGTCAAGTGATCTTTAGCCTGAATGCATGCTACTTCATTACTCTCAGCTATTTTAATTATGTTAGCTTATATGGAAGTAGTCTTGCTGAGTGCTAAATTCAGCGCAACTTCTCAGCCAGGAATAGGTACTGGTCCCTTTTCCACTGTGACTATCCCACTGGCCATATGATTCAAAAGATGATGGCAACAGGCTTGATGAAATGTACTGGGGAGGAAGAATCCCGATTATTGGAACTCCAAGGGCAAGAGGTGGATCAATGAAACTTCCTGATTAATAGTGTATATTTCACTTTAGTACTGTAAAACTTGAATTCTGAGAATGAAGCAGAAACAAGGAGACATGAAAATGAAACTCGGGCATTGCCAGCGGACCTGAAATAGATCAATGATACTTCCTGATTAAAAGTGTATATTTCACATATATAAATAATCAGATATATTTTGCTCACAAAATAATCCCGTAAGAAACAACTAATAAGCAACAAAAAAATTATGTCAGGAAATTTTTTTTGTGAAAGCCCACTTTAGTGAGCTTCAAGCATAGGGAGACATAGATGAAGCTCCAGTATTTGACAAACAGACAAAGAAGAAGGCCCAGTATAATTTGCTACATAAGACACTTGCCGTGGATGGGACCCAGAATGTAGGTAAAAATGTACTACTCCAGACAAAACGTCACCCAAACCCTGGTACTCCAGTTCTTTCCAAAAGATGCAGATGGAAAATTTCTTAAAGGAAGTTAACAATCATAAACAAACTCGAAGGTACTAATGGATCTGTAAATTCATATGTTGTTACCAACAAATGCCCTGAAAAGCAAAGCAAATGGTATAGACTCAAATTTCACAAACAGACATAGACAGAGATTTCCTACTTTATCCAGGCACGACAGCCCAACTGATCAATATATTTATGTTTGCGTGACATGACCGACTCAGGTATCAATAAGAATTTGAATATCCATTCTAATGCTGTGTTTCAATGAGACATTAGGGAAACAAACAAAGAGACCCAAACATGGAGGGGGAGCGAAATCAATGAAATTGTATTCCATAACCATGGAACCATCATCAATCCAAGTACCCAAAAAGATGAGGTCCAATTGTGGAAAAAGTTCTTTTATCTTCCCACCAAGATCTTAATAAAGCCAAGTTCTTTCTCATTGAACTGTATTTCAATTGAAGAGACCAACTGATTACCAATTTTTTATTTAGGAAGCTGCTCTCTGTGTTGAATCCTAAAACCTGCACAAAACAGTGGAGCAGGCAACTTATTAATTGATATTATGCAATTCTAATCATTCATAGTATAGTGAATGCATGCAACTTCATTACTCTCAGCTGTGTTAATTCTGTTATATTGAATGGACATAGTCATGCTGCGAACCATTTCATTCAATTCACTACAGTTTCTCAACAAGGAATAGGTAATGGTCCCTTTTCCACAGTGACTGTCTGACTGGCTACATGATTCAAAAGATGAAGGCAACAGACTTGATGAAATATACTAAGGAAGAATCCCGGATATTGGAACTCCAAGGGCAAGAGTTGGATCAGGAATCACTGATACCTATACACTAGAACTGTAAAACTTGGATTCTGAGTATGAAGCAGAGACAGAGTCACATGAAAATGAAACCGAAACTTGGGCCTTGCCGGCGGACCTGAAATAGATAAATGATACTTACTGACTAATAGTGTGTACTTCACATATATAAAGAACCAGATATAGTTTGCTCACAAAACAATCCCATAATAAACAAATAATAAGGATCAAAAGAATTATGTCGAGAAAATATTCTTGTGAGAGCCCACTTTAGTGAGCTTCAAGCACAGTCAGACATAGATGAAGCTCCAGTACATGACAAACAGACAAAGAAGGAGCCCCAGTATTGTTTTCTTCATAAGATGCTTACCGAAGATAGGACCTAGAATGCAGGTAAAAATGTACTACTCCAGACAAAAACACCACCCAAACCTGGCATTCTCAGTTCTTTCCAAATGATGAAGATGAAAAATTTCTTAAGGGAAGTTAACAATCATAAACAAACTCAAAGGCACTAATGGATCTGTAAATCTCTATGTTGTTACCAACAAATGCCCTGAAAAGCAAAGCAAATGGGATAGACTCGAATTTCACAAACAGACATAGACAGAGATTTGCTACTTTACCCAGGCATGACCGCCCAACTGGTTAAAATTTTATGTTTGCATGACATCACCGACTCAAGTATCAACAAGAATTTGAATATCCATTCTAATGCTGTGTTTCAACGAGACATTAGTGAAACAAATAAAGAAACCCAAACATGGAATGGGAGCAAAGTCGACATTGTATTGTCATCGCATACCTAAGGTTACATAGCTTTTATCAATCCAAGTTCCAAATAGAAGAGGCCCAATTCTGGAAAAAGTTCTTTTACCTTCCCACCAAGACCTTAATAAAGCCAAGTTCTTTCTCATTGAAATATGACTACTGAATTTCCTCCGAAGAGACCAACTGGTTACATATTTTTCCTCCAGGAAACTGCTTTTTTGTGTTGAATCCTAAAACCGGCACAAAACAGTGGGGCAGCCATCTTATCATTTGATATTATGCAATTCTAGATGTAGCTTGTCTGAAGATGATACGTATATTGATCATACACAGTGCAGGTAATGCGAATGAGTTTGATACAAAATGAATGTCAAGTCGCATTTCCAAAAAAATCGAAAGGTTGGAGGCTACTGCCCAAAAATCATCAGTAAAGGGCACATTGCAGATAACCCTAGAGGTAAATATGATTTTTCTGTTAAAGCCTCCATTCAAATTTCCAGGTATGGCAAAGCATTAATGGGCTCATATCTGGGAAGATATAGAAGATTTGGCTAAGAGGAGTGATTTACACACAGAATGAACTGGTCCCTTTTGTTTATTTCCAACTGCATTTTGTAGTTGTTGAAGTTTCATGGATCTTATTCAACTTATTGCCTAAAAAGATTGCCTCCTTAGGACATGATGCTTCATACATTCAAAATGCGCAGATGCATGACATACACCTTTCATCTTCAAATCACTCAAGAACTGTTGATCCACTTAAAACAGGAAAAAGTATGTAGTAGGGACAATTTGTAGTCATTGGCTTAACTTAGCACAAGGTTTTAGCAAGCTGTACTCCGGTTCAACTCGCAGAGTTGATACAAGCTGCATATTTTAACGAATGTGCGATGAAATTTTGCATGGCCAATAACAGGTAATTGTGACAGCAGAAAACAAAGGTAATAGTGACATAAATGCAACAACTTTAGTATCCCCTTGAGCACTCAGATTATTCAAAGAGCTTACCCTGTAAGTGTATAGCATCTGTGAGGACTTCTCATGAACTTTCGGTCCCAAGATAAACAGAATTCGTGATTTTATCGGATCTGACTACAGTAGGTCAAACAGTAGACTAACAATCAATATATATGAATCTCAGGAATACACCCAAGTGTAATATGCAAATGAAAGGGAGATCATTCTCATAAATTTATATAGCACAATCTCTTGCAGGTTTCAGATGTAACGACAACAGAAAATTTTATAGCTGAGTGTATGTCCCTGCAAAATATATATTTTAATGGTATGATTCAGGGAAAAGAGCAAATAAAGAGCCATGCATGAGTACGAGCCTCATCTGATTCCAGAATTAGACCGACAATTTCTGCAAAAATATGATAGACTGAACCTAAAACCTTAAGGGAACAAGAAATACAGCAGCATTCATGGATAAGCCTATATTGTGAGTAAACTGAAAGATGGGTGTAAGGGTTCAAACAGCACCAGTCCTGATCCATTGCGCAAGACCAAAAAGTGTTCCCAGCCAGACTCAGCCCTATCCACATCATCATCGTCATAACAATATGCCAGTTCGTCACAGTTTCTCAATTCCACCTCAAACAAAGGGAAGATGAGTTTGCAAAAACTTCTCCAGAGCAAGCAATACTGACTGCAGCCACGCAAATTGTGTGTCCATTTGCCAGGGTAACAGGAATCACACGAACTCTTTCTGGACTTCATTCTGCTTGGCTAGCAGTTGATATAGCACCTTTCAGATTAACTGTCATGTGGAAAACAGAATGTTAAGGGACTTCTCAAAACATCCATACCAACAGGTGAATTAAAAAGCTGATGCGTACCTGGTTCATCTGCTACTAACACAATAGAGTAAGGAAATGAACACATGACTGACAAAGATGCTTCTCCAATTGCTGGCAGAGGATGGTCAACACCAACTAAATTACTACGTTTGTAGACAAGATCCTGAGTTCAAAGAGGACTGTTTAGTAGATGTATCTGAGGGTGACCAACAGGCCAGGCTATTTTGGTTTTGCTGAAAGGTCCAGAGCAACCCAATTAGTATATGAATTTTGTTGCTTGAACAAAACCAGAGCAAACAATAATCACATGAAACGAAAAAATGTAGTGTGGTCAGCTTTTCTTCACAGCTTTTCCTTAAAGCATTTTTCTCCCAACATATTCACAAATTTTTATTAGATATTGATCACTGACTACAAATATAACTTAAAGTTAAGAAAGAATAATGGAATTTTAGACAATAGCATAATTCAGTTTTAGATCGTTTCAGGACTTTGGTCAACGCCAGGAACCCATTTTGAAACCCAGTTCATGCAACCAATCCAGACCAAAATTTATTCAACCTGAAATCTCGTCCAGTTCAGTTTATTCAATTTAAATGCCTCTTTGTTTTGTTATTGTATTGGTACTTTCCTCTAAGAACGGTGATTATCTAATGTCAAACAATAATGACCTAAAGCCAGGAAAAAATGCAGACACTTGCAAAAGTTCCAAACAGTTGGCAAGAAACCTGTACAAACTCCTATAAGTGCTGGGGGAAGCTGCTGAACAAGATTTTGATCTTTCAAATTAGCAGGTTCTTTATCAAAGCACTCAACGGTTTCAAGGAAATCAATATCTCCATCCCATATTTCAGGTCCTCCAAGAAGCACCACATCGACATATTTTCCTGGGATAACATATATTTTATCTAAACTTTCCAAATGTCCATCAGCTTCGACTTGAGCAAAATCAAACCAATAACCACCAAAGTGGTTTCCATCTCCATCTGATGCAAAACAAATGGTGGAAATGCCGCTATATGTGATGAAGCTTTCAAAGCAGTAGTTCCATGTGAGAAAGATTTGAAATGGTGATACTCTTTCAACAGTGCAGCATGCAGCATAGTTTGACCTGAACCAGCAGCATAAACAGGGGTCCACGAACATGGTGGACCATTGACCACAGCTTTGACATCATCACCATCTATTATATTCTGGACCTTAGTTTTTTCTTCAGTCTCATTGACAATGATGAATGATTCGCTTCCAGCCTTCCACCTAATGAAGGAATCAAAAGCGTCACATCTATAAAATTGTGAACCTGCAAATGATAGGTAACTTCATCAAGGTGGTATTAAAAGAAAACAATCAAATAAGATTCAAACTGACTGCGAAAATTAGCATCACCAGTTTACACTTTCAAGGTCAGTGCAGCTTTAAGGTGTGATCCCACAAAAGTGTCTACAGGGAAGTTCGGCAGCATAACTATAGCAGCTGGTGTGGAAACTTCAACAATCACCTGGAGAAGGACATGTAATGAGGAAATGCCTATTAAGATAGCATTGAGATCATGTCTAGAGTGAAACTTAAAAATCCTAGTATTGTTAAAGAGCTCTTATGTGTTTGCAGTGACCATTATTTTGTCCAGTGCAAACTTCAAACTGTTGACTACAGTTATTCTGAACTTGGGATTCAAGCAAAAGCTTGGCCCCTGGTGATTGAGAGCATACAAAGCATGCTCACCAGGGCTACATATCCCAATTTCGATCCATGTCGGAATCATTAATTCGTAGATTCATTCATCTAACACTTCTTCCTCTGACTTAACTTCCTTGTCTGTACCATAACCAAGAATGATGGGCAAGTCAGAGCCTGAGAAACTTGTGGCCAAGGACAATTTGATACCAGGTTCAAAACACCAGGTACATACCTTATTACCCACTTTTTCGAAAAACTAGGTTGAAACACGTTGATGTCATATCAATCTGGTTTGTTATCACTTGCAGTTTGATTACTAAGCCAGACAAGACATCAAACCAGTTACTGGTCCAACCAGTTGAACTGACGAGTCTAACTACTAATCTTTACAAAAAAATGAGAGTTGCACTGGCTTTGCTTATTGTCATGGTATAAACGAAACCCAGACACATGAATGGTGAGAAACAAAATTTAATAAAGATTCCAACTAAACCAATGCACAAGTAAGAAACTCAACTTTCCTTTAGGGATTCATGGTTTCTAATGTGCGACAAGACTAGTCACGCAGTTTTCCTTTAGAATTTTAGTTATTGTAATTGTGTTGTTTTAATTGTAATATCTATTTCAGCCATTAGAATCTGTAGCTTCAGCATATACCGTACAGATTACTCCAGGATCATTTAAAAACTATCTTTATGAATACTCTAAGAATCTCAACTTAACTGTAGGGATTCATGGTTTCTAATATGCAACCGGACAAGTTGGGCAGTTTTCCTTTAGAATTTTAATTGTTGTAATTGTGGAATCTATTTCAGCCATGAGAATCTGTAGCTTCAGCATTTACCATAAAGATCACTCCAGGATCATTTAAAAACTATCTTTATGAATGCTATAATGAATGTAAATGCAATCTGGCAGTATGCAGAAAGAAAGAGTGGGGTCTATTTGGCATCAAATATGGAGATTTACTACGACAAGGGACAAATCAATTAGACCAAGTATTATACCTCACCATAATTCAGGCTTGTTTGCCTGGACAACCATAGAGGTGGATACAGACAAAAAAGCCATGTCCGAAGAAAACCATTCGAAGTCAGAGACCACCTTCGCACAACCTATAAATTTCAACTTAGTTCATCAAAAACAGGAAAACCCAATTAAAGTCCAGAAAAGAGAACAGGTCGGAAATTTCAAACCTCCTACAACCTTTAACTGCACTTACTGATAAATGGCGGGGGCCCGGGGAAGTATAATACTATCAGACTTCTTTTGTCGAGAATAATCTACACTTTATCACAGACCATGACTGCTTACACAATTTTGAGAACCTACGAAAGACGAAATGAATAAAATTGGGCTACCTCATTCTTCTAATAACAAATTCAGCCTTGTCGATACCAGTAAATTATAATAAGTTCCTGAAATGAGCAAGCTTCTCCTCTTTCTTCTTGGGAACATGGAAGTGCACATATCATAGAAAGGAAATGTCTCTGGATTAAATTTAAATGACAGAGACCTCCTTTGATCCATGACTCCCGTCAGACTAAGCTAAAGAAGCTGTTGGTTTTCCCATGCCAGGAGTAGCAGCTTTTAGGATTCTAGAATTTCGCCAACCACGTTCAACCATAATATCATGTGACACCAAGATATTTCCCAGTTCTCAGAGTGGTGGTCAAACAAATTGAGATCGTCACAACGTTTTCATCAACCAAAACCAAAAGCGCTATATATCAAATGACTACAACATCATTAAAGAACAAATAGAATCTGCAAAGTATTAACGCAAAAGAAAAGGAAGAATAAAAATGTGTACACTGCAGTGGGGAAAAATCAATCGTCAGATGCCAATCTCGGTCCCTCTTCTTTCTTGTCTCTTTTCTCCGTAGGGATGTCAACTAGGCCAGCCCTCAGCCAGCACCACCTCATCCCTTGCACAACGACTTTACAAAATTGCCCTCGGGTTTGCAAAATTACAAAAATGCCCCTCGATTAGTCTTTAATTTCAAAATTAATCACCGACATTCATTGAAAATTCATCATAGCCGTCTAAATAGACATGCACATTAATCATCTCATCTTAAGCAAATTTAATGCCTAAGTAATTTAGTTAGCTAGGGAGATCAAATGCAAGCCATTAGATCAATCCAAGGGCTAAGATTTGATCTTACAAAAGGGTTTAAAACAAATTTTCCCTCCAAAAATGGGCTCTCAATTTCCAGATCCTCTCTCTCTCTCTCTCTCTCTCTCTCTCTCTCTCTCGTCATGCCTAAATTGTCTTCCATTTGGCTTCCTCCGGCAACGCGCCTCTCCGTTCAGCAACCTGCAATCCCTTTTGAAGTCAGTTGCCATCATCTGCCACCTGTAGCCACGTTGGAATCTCCCATCCAATCGTTTTTTTTTTTTTTTTTTTTTAGTGATCGTCTCGAAAATCAGCATTTTCGCTGGTGATTCAAGCTCCAACGATTTGTGGCTGATTCTAGGTGGTCCAAAATCCTTCAGTAGTCTCAGAGCCTTCGACAATGTTCCTCAACTAGTTCCAGACTTGGTGGTGATTAGAATTCCCTCGAATCAGCTCCAATGAGCTTCTAAACTAGCGATTCTCCTGATTGGCTCAACTGGCTCAGATCCTAGTACTAGCTGCTTTGATGGCCATTCTGGTGCTTTTTCGATGTCCTCTGGTGTTCTCTAATGTCCTTAGCCCATAACTAAATCTTCCTCGACGTGCCTTAGCCTTGATGTAGATTGATTCTAGCTCAATCGAGCTTATTTCATGAAGATATACAAGGTAGACTCCCTCTTGATCTGGAGCTCGATGAAACGAGATTGCCTTAGGCAATTGAGGCTAGAGCTCAACCTAAGATGATGTTCTATGCTTGCATGGATGATCTTTATATAGTCTACGATGGCTATAGATGATGGATGATAGCTTAGAATGGCTTGCTTGATTAATTGTATTCTGTAATTCGGAATGGCTTGATTGGACTGATGTTATAAACGTCTTCATTTGAGCTAGATAATGTCATTTTTAGGTTTCCAGTTCTTCACGAGATTCAAAGCTGGTTTCAAGAGCTTTTACTAGCCGCATGCACAAAAATTGGACCTCATTTGCTATGTCAAAACCTGTTCATGAATAGGATGATCTGTTTTGGAAACGTGCATGTTCTGCTGAAATGTTCTTGCTAATTGACCTATTCGGTTTGACAATTGTGTATGATTTTTTTGCATTTCGATTTTTGACTGAGTGTCTTCCTGAAGTTTGATCTTGACATTTAGTTCTATATCATGTAAAATTTTTGTAGAATTTGCAAATCGTTTAGTTAGATTAAAATCATGTTATTCATGCAAAAATTTGTACTCTGTTTCAAACTTGACCTATTTGCTAGTTATCTTTGTTTGAGTTGGAAAATGACCTCAATTGCATTTGAGGCCTTCTAGAGATTTGTAGGAGAGACATCATAAGCTTTGTTTTGACATTTTGTTTGCATGATTTGAAGATCGTTTACTAGGTCTAATATTTTTCACAAGACAAAACTGAAATCTGGAAAATTTTCTTGTTCTGTTTTCATGTCTTGTTCCAGTGACCTTTACCGTTTGCCGTTTTCATACGATTTTTTATGGATCAAATTTTAAATCGGTGTCTCCTTGAAATTTGTTCACAACATGTAAGTATATAACATATAAAAATTTAAAAATGTTTCAGCATAATTAGTAGGGCCGATAGGCCATAGACTAAACTTGTTTCCTGCTGCCATTTTGTGCTACTAATTGTCTTACACTGATTCCTCGATGTTTTTAAAACCATGCGTTGTGAATCTGGAAATGGTTTCTTCATGAAATATCGCTTGTTACATCTTTGTGAACAACATATAAAATTTTCATAAGGATTGGAACACATTAGGATAAGTCGAGCATGCTTAAATTGGACCTAGTTGCTGCTGTGATTTGTCTGTACTTAATGATATGTGCTGAACTTCACTGTCGAAATATTTCAGAAAATATCAAACATGTTTACCATTTTTGCCAACACTTCCGAAGTTGCGGGGCTTTTGTGAAAATTATTATAAATTCATGATGCCAATCTTGAAAAGCTTTCTTCAACAAAGTTGTTTGGTATTTCCCAAACTTCGTTTTGATACTAATTTTGTTGGATTTGATATTCGTTTGATGGTCCAAGGAGCCTAATCAGTGTGCTAACATTATCCGCATTTTCGGGTTCTCGAATCCATTTCCCAAGGAAATTGAACTTGCTCAATATCCTATAAAATTGTTATCCTTGCTTGCCAAATGGCTGGAACTTGCAAATTACTCTTCTTAGCAACTTGTTTGTAAATGTTGACACCTAAATTTGGGCGACTAGTTTAGTCATTTATCGTATTAAAAAATTAGGGGTTAATTTTACCCCTAAAAAAATAGTTAATCGCATAGCATATAGTTTTAGGTGCATTTATGTTTTATTTGCATTTACATTGGACCGGCGGCGGATGGGTTTGATTAGTGGTTACGAGCTTTAAATTGACAAGTCGGACTAAGCGTGAAGCGAAAGCAAATTGGCGGGCCGTTTTTTAAATCTTGTGAAAAATAGGAATTTGAAATTTTTTCAAGATATGATAAATTTTTTGAATAGGGTAGATGTGAAAAGTAAATATTGTGTTTTGGAAAAAGAATTTTTGTGGATACTGATTTGGAAAGATTAAAAATCCTAATTCGCGGCCTATAAATAGATTAATTTGCGTAGGATTTTAGAGGAGGCCACGCACATTGAATATACGGCCATATGGTGGGGGGTTCTTTTCTCGATTGAAGAAAAAACGAAAATCAAGCACACCAAAAGAGAGAGGAGCTTCGGTTTCATTAGGGTTTGGGGGGAGGAAAGAGTGAAGGTTTGACTTTTGCTGAAAAAGCAAAAAGCAAAAGCAGAACAGAGAGATGTGAGAGTGACGTGAGAGAGAAGCGTGTGCAGCAGAAGAAAAAAAAAGGAGAAAAAAAGAAAAAGGAGAGCACTGTTCATCGTCTCCTTCGTGCAGCCACCGCCGCGACCCGCCTGCTGAGCCATCGCGTCTCTGTTCGACCTGTCCGCCGCACCTCCGCAGCCGCCGTTCGTTCCCTCGCGATTCGCAGCACCCGCGAGCCTCCCTCGCCACACGAAACCCGCGCCACTCGATCCGACCGCCGCTGCTGCTCCGCCCGAAGCCAGGCAGACCCGCGCTGCTCGCTCCCCCGACGTCCTGCCGACCCGCGCCGCTCGCCGCCCCGAAGCCAGCCGCGACCGCCGCGCCGCCCCGAGTCCCCGACGCCCGAGTCTTCCTCCGCCCGAGCGCCTGCCGGTTGCCATCGGCAAAGCCGACGCCGGTGGCCGTCCGCCCTCACGTGATCCAGGCTCTGCCTCTGCAGCAACCGACGCCATCGCGCCTCTGCACCCACGAGCTCGCCCGCCGCCGGTTCACCCTTGCCGGAGCTTCCTTGCTGGACCGACGACTCTCTGCCCTTGGAGACCCACGGTTACACGTGGGAAAGGAAAGAAGAAAAAACGAAAGAGAAAAGCAAAAGAAAATTTAGGTATTTTCTTTATCTTATTTTTGTTTTATTATTTTTGCTATTTTATTTTATCTTTTTAGTGTAATTATTCCTTTAATGTGAAATTGAAATTCCATGATATGAAATTGCCTTGAAATTAGTGATTGTCAGTCCGATTTTCGCGCCCGAAATCCGACTCGCAATTACTTTAAAAATTGCCAATCCGATCTCCCGCCCGAGATTCGATTCGTGATTTATGTGAAATTAGCCAACACGATCTCATGCGTGAGATATGGTTCGTCAATTTGGGTATCAATATGGCTTGATTTGTTGTGGTGTTACTTAAACTAGTTTTCTTAAAAAAAAAAAAATGTAGTTTTAGGGTTTGCATGCTCATAATAAGAATTTTATTTCGAATTTTCAAAACATAAAAAAATCAAATCAATTAATTTAGGTTGCTAGTTCATTTTTTAACTTGGATTGCATGTTTAATTATTTGGCAATTATTAATTTCGAAATTTAGAAAAAAAAAGAAAGAAAACAAAAACACAAAAAAAAATCATCATGCATGTATCATGTGGAGTTAGGGTACATTTTGCATGTCATTGCATATTAGGATAAAAATTGCACTTAGTTTAATTTAGATAATTTTTTAATTTATTATAAGTTTAGGTACTTTTTAGATATATTGCATTTTAGGATTATTTTGGTTAAGATAATATTTTAGTTTAAGTTAGGATGTGGCTCAACCTAATTCCTAATATAAATTAAATAGGATCTTAATCTAATTAGGTAATTTTCACATTTCACCTAATTTCGAATTTCTTGAAAAATACAAAAAAATGTCATAGGTTAAATTAGTTTCATTATTTAGGATAAAATGCATTCTTTTAGGAAAAAAAATTATCATATGCACGTCATTAGGGTTAGATTCATTGAGATGCATGTCATTTAGTATTTTTGCTAGGCCCATTTAATTAAAAATTACATGTCATTAGAATTAGGTCATTCAATTAACATTGCATTACATATTGCATGATTTTCATTAATTAAGCGAAAACAAAATAAAAATTGCGTGTTAATTAGAAACCATATCTAGGGTTGTGGATGTGGATTTTAATTTAACATTGCGAGATCTTTCGTTGCTTTGATGTAAGTTTTTGTAATTTATTTATTGTTTATCCGGGTGTTAAATTGGTGGTTTGTGTACCCGCACGATCACCTTACATGTTAGGAAAATAGACTTAAAATCAATCCAAACCGCCCGCAAAGACATTTTTGAAATTAAAAAAATGGTACCGAAAGGGCATTAGAGAAATCTAGTGTAACCAAGTCCCCGTACCCATAATCTCTGATTCGTAGGAGTAAAGTAAATCTCCCATTACTTTACTTGGGTTTCTAATCGACCCACCAAAAATAGATTAGTGGCGACTCTTAATTGAAAATCAACTGCATGTTAAGAACTTGAACCTAAGTCGCGAATTGGTATGGGTTTGGGAGAGCCCGAGTTAAGTCTAGGCTTAACAATTCATTAGCCAAACCCTAGGTGGTTTAAACCCCGAAAATTTGGTCGCGACAGTAAATATGGAAAGTTTATGTCCTTCTTTTGCAATTTTCTTGAACTTGAGCCCTTCTTTGCAAATTGTTCACAAACTTACTTTCGCATCAAGTGAATCACATTTCCTTTGTTCGATTGTCTTTGTTTGTCATTGTTTTGCATTGCATGATCATATTACTTGGCGTATGTGATTGTTTAATTAATTGCTCTCTCATTTGATTGATTGGTTGAGAATCAAGGCCATATGACTTGAGTGCTTGCTTTTTCTCTTAAATGCATGTGATTTTTAGATGGATGATTTAAGTGCGATAGATGACCACGTGGGAAACCTTTGGGATAACCTAGACCCAAATTAGGACCATTCAATCTTAATTACCACTTGTGAACACAAGTGATAATTAATTATCGATGATCATGAATTTAATTGATTAGGTGTCTTAAGAAGGGATGACGTATGCAAATCAAAGGCCAATCTCAAGGCCATGTTTGATTGGTTGAGTGCCTTGCCTCAATTCATTGTATTGATTGTCCTCGCTTGAGTTCATTGATGTATGTTGTATGATCTTATATGTTAGTTTAGCATTAGTTTAGAATTAGAATAGGCCCAAAAGGCAATCCTTGGAGGTGGTGACCCGAAGGGGTGAAGATGGTGGATGGTTGATGTTTGATCTGACCTTTTACATTTGTAATATTCATTTCCTAACATATGTCTCGTGTCCTTTTTTGTGTTATATAAATGTCCGACGAGTTGTGGGTTTTCCTTTCTCGCACTTAAATTTGTTTGTTTAGGTTTTTCTTGTGATACCTTTAAACTATTTGGGTGTTTACTTTCCCGCTCTGTCATTTCAATTACTTGTGTGCTTCATTTTTATACTTTAGATAGTTAGTATAGAAATGGTACACATGAACCATTTGTGTGTGATCACCTATCTTTTGACTTGCACGACAATATAAAAAAATTGTATGACCACTTTAGATAACAACTGTACTCATAAGTATCGAAATGGCGCTAATAGAAATATTTAGCATAAGTCAAGTCCCCCAACCCATGAAATCTTTGGTTCTGTGAAAATCAAGAGTGGTCTCGCAACCCTTGATTGGGTTTCTAGTTGGCCCCCAACAAAAAGGTTAGTGGCGACTCCTAGATAATGATATTAGGGGGTGTAACAACTTAAAATAAAATGTGGCCACATGAAGCATGAGTTTGAGAGGACTTGAGTTTATAACTGACAATCTGTTTGTGTCGTTAACAAATTGGAGAACCCATTTAAAACTGCCGTTCGTATGTGCCATTCAAATTTTATATCCGTCTGAGGGGTTTTTTGGCATTTCATTTGAGATTTCCATTTGTACGAACCATTCGGATTGACTTTATAAACAAATGCTTCTAAAACCTATTTCTTGGGATTGTAAGGCCTAGAGGGGTAGGTCGCAACAGTCCCTAAGTCAATCTAATAGGGTTGAGGTTACCTTATTGACACAAATAATATGACTAACTTTTGGATTATTAACTAGTAATGAAGGAAATCAACGACACACACTGTAGAAGTTATACAAAGTCATTAAAGCTTGAGCGAAATTAATCAACCAAGTCATTTATAGCAAGCGATCTGAGATCTTGGTTTATTATTAAGGAAGTACTAATAATGAACGTTATAGAGGTTTGCCAACACGTTAGTTGAAGAAAGAGAAAGTGGATCGACAAGAATGCACAATTGCTGAGTGGTTTACACCAATAATCTCGAGATTTGTTACATCTTGCATATAATCATTGCTAGATAATAGAAGATTGTGCCTAGAGATTTTAACTTTCTACCAATAACTGCAAGTGGGGTTAGGAAGTTATTTGTAGATACAAAATCAATAACTGTTTTGCAAAGGTTCGTCCAATTAATCACATAACTTGTGTTCGTGCATATTTATGTTTTTTTGGTAACGGTAAGAAGTGTTCGTGCATATTTATCTTTATATTTACTTTCCCAACAAATCTTTCTAGCACTTTAGATTCCTAGCTATTCCATTACATTTCAAGACATTTATATTCATGTCCAGAATAAACAAAGGAAACTTTCATGATTTTTGCATATTCAATTCAATCCATCCCTTTCCAAAAGATTATTTATTATTATTATTATTATTATTATTATTATTTTGCTTGTTTGGTGAAACAATCGGATTATAACTTCGATAGAATAAGCACGGCTCAAATTTTTAGAGCAGATTTAGGTAAAGTGCTTTGATGTCATGATTAAGAAAAAAAATACTGATACATACTGTAAAATCAATATATAAGGTCTTTTTTTTTTTTTTTGGTTGATTGGCAGAATATGTAACGCTTAAATAGTGGAAGGGGATGAAAAAGTTGAACTAAACATGAGTTCTCGACTGAAGTATGACTCTTCTTCTCACAAAGTTTTTCTTTGAGGTAAGCCACTATGACCATAATCAAAGTGAAATTACCAATCAAAGGCATCATCGAATCCATTCTCTAAAATGAGTTAATTGTTTTGTACAGCCCGAAGGACTGTTAGGAAAATATTTGAAGATGTTACAATAGAATTCCAAGCCAATTCACCAAAGATAGAAACTTCGTATGTCAATGGGCAAAAGTATAGTAGCTTCAGAAAAACCAAAAATCCCTTAGCTTCCCACGAAATACAGGAAGCCGAGAAGAGTAGAATAATTTAATATTTAGATGGCTCGGGATCACATGTTCCAGAAGAAAAACAGTTTAAAATTGAAAATAGGAATTCTTCAACTATGTTCGGATGCTTCAAACATGTATAACTAGCACACATCGGAACGCAAGATAGAAATATATATAAAAGCATAATTCTACGATAGATGCATATGTAGCGACACTATCTCCATCACTTGCTGGTTTTCCCACAAAGCAATCTGCACAAGAAAAAAAAAAGTTGTTCAGCAATGATAAGACAAGGCTGGAGCAATCTTAGGTCGAGCGTATTATGCTAAAAGAACTCACATTAGTTACTCGATTGGCTTGCAGAGAGATGAGCGACAACTATTACCAGTACAATGAGCAAAACGGCGACCTGCAATTTAGATCGTCATAAGCTATTGTTCTCTCTTTTGTTTGGTTTGCTGTTCAGCACATAGTTCCAAGACCAACCAAAAAATGTGAGATGAACGGTTGTAAACTCACCAGGACAGAACTATTTGCTGGTTTAGTCGCAAGGATGTAAGATTTCCTGTCAAAATTTACAAACGAAATTTGTTTTAAGTAGGAAGGCATAATCAATATCCACTCCACGAGAGAGAGAGAGAGAGGAACCTTTTGTTTAGGAGGTCAGAATCTCTGCAAGCCTTTTGTATACCCTCGATTATGCTCAATGTTTTTGTAGCATTAGGATCATTCTTGTCAACCTATGGGAGCCAAATGCATAATTTGGTGAGTAATGTCTCAGTCTGTATGTTAAAAAATCATAGTGTGAAAAGCGTGGAGATGGAAAAGCAAGCGAACAAATGAAAGCATCAACTACTATTGTGGCCAAAAGTTGGATTAACAGATCATCAAGAATATTCTGCCCCACAGTCAAGAAGCAGAAGGGAGAAATTCTGCAACGCTTCTGAGACTTAAGTTATAATCCCTTCTGCTATTAAAGCTACCACTAAAGGAAGTGGTTCCTCATGCAAAAATATCTTTGCAGAAGACAAAACTTCTTTTTTTTTTTTTCACTTCACAGGCATAACGGAGCGCTGTCACGTCCATTTTGGATTCAAGATAGCTAGCCTTTACATACAATTTGGTTTGCTGTATATCCACTCTAATCAGAGAAGATTTTGCAGGTTATAAGGTCTACTACATTTTCAAGTTAGAAATAATTAAAATACATGTATAAAAGATGGTGCATTCTAGTTTTTGACTTCATACCTTGGACTTTAGCATACAAGAAAAATCATAGAAAGCACCATAAACATCAGCCATTGTCCTTGTGCGATCCCTAACTTTAGCAGCAAGACCTGAATGGTATAGGTAGACAAATGGAACAACTGAAGAATTATTATCTCGAAGCTACTACAGAACATAAACAAATGTACAAAGGCTCATGGATAGACACAGCCTTGACAAATGATGAATGGTGATAGTCTGACAAGCTTTATTTCCATCATGCCTGGACCTAGTTCTTCATCATGCCTCATTATTTCATGGTGTAAAAGTATCTTCTACATGCCTAGTGCCATTCAAGCTCTTCAGTATGCCTAATCATTTCATCGTGTCTAGGATAGCTCTAATTTCAATGATAAAAGAAAATATCAGCAAATCATTTTCTTACCTGGCCTGATCTTTACTTCGCCTCTAAAAACTTGAATATTGTTGTAGGATAAAGCTAAATTTCCAATCGCCATTATCTAGAAAAAGCAAAAAATGTTGGCAGAGGAGCTTCTCCCAGATAATCAAAAGATTAATGGCATTAAAAAGAAAATATCAACATTCAA
This sequence comes from Eucalyptus virginea, assembly GCA_014182375.1. Classification (NCBI taxonomy): domain Eukaryota; kingdom Viridiplantae; phylum Streptophyta; class Magnoliopsida; order Myrtales; family Myrtaceae; genus Eucalyptus; species Eucalyptus virginea. The sequence continues at coordinate 38,710,293 of CM024520.1, forward strand.
CGTCATGAAAACAAATGAACCACGTACAGAAAGTCTTAAGATTATGAAGAGTGAGTTCATAAGTGTGAACAACTGATTATAATGGGGAAATTTTGTAAAGTCAATGTGTGAAACCAAATCTTGTGCCCACATGTGCGCACAAGGAGAGAAAGGAACAACTTGTGTGTCTGTGCACCTGCTGTGCACGCGCGCAAATGTGTGTGAGAGAGGGGGGCAGGGGAAGAAGTGCATAGATTGGGCTTGTGGTATGCTCATGAGAAAAATTCTAAGGCAAGTTTTATGTAGGAAAAATTTTGAGATCGATAGCTACCTTCAATATTTTTAATATATAGGATAGATGTAAGGCAACAACTCCTATTCACAGATAAGAAACACTGTTGTCTTGAAGAATTGATAATGTACCTGAAAAATAGCCCAAAACCGGAATATTGCAGGATCCCTTAAAGCAGACATGTATGTCAAACTGTCTTCAACATGTGTCAAAGCATTTGTTACCATCTCATTCAAACATTGTACTGCCTTCACTGAGTTCTCCTCATACTTCAAGTCCTATGTAGATAGGGCCAATTATAGAAAAGAGAAAATAAGGATGTGCATGTGGCGCGAAATTCAGCATTGTAGGTGCATAATATCTTAACGATTCATCTTCAAAGTAGGTGATGGAAAATCAATTTTATATGGCGAAAGGGCTAAAGCGCAATCTATATAAGCCTTTAATTGTCTTGAATCATGTTGAAGAGGCATACCTCAAGTTTGTTTACATATTTACCCCAAATCTGACGAGGCCAAAACATGCGTGACTTTGGAATCTCATTGATATCTTCCAAATAATCTCGAATAATGTCTTGTTTCTGATATTTACATCCATAAAACAATGTTAGAAATCCAAAAATGTGGTCATGTACATGAAACTCAGTGTCTTTCAAGTACCTGTAGAATCAAAGCCATTGAATTGGATAGAGAATCTGGTGCCAAATCTTCAGCTCCAGAAGCATGGAAAAGCTTTGACAGAGCTAAACCTATAAGTCCTGACACATAGTGGCAATATTCATTGTAATCATCAACTGTTTCTACCTGCAATAGGGAAGAAATTAGTGGAACTCTTTGTAGGAGTAACCCATTAAACAGATTAATCTCCACTACAAGCAATTCTTCCAGAAAGTGCAAGACTACAACTAGCCTTGAAATGCTTTGTGCAAAAGAATATTACAGCTCTTAAATTCTTTTCATGATAGTATTTGATCAAATCCATTTCAATCCAGCCAGGTCAATTACCATAAACAAGGCACGTGTCAGGGTCAATTGTCAGTTCACAAGCGTGTGAACCTTGGAAGATGGAAGAACGGTCATTAAGGCTGAATGATACGCTTCTAGAGGAGTTCATTTTCTGTAAGGGAGTGAATTCTTTAAGGAGTATAACCACACAGCTATGGTCAAATCCTTACTCCACCATGGTCATAGTAAACAGCCGGATGGGCTACCCGTTGGCCATTATATGTGCAGCCATTCAATAAATAAAAGGTTTATACTGGTACTGAAAAATATTGTATTCATTTTCAACCATTGGAGGCAAGGATTCTCCTCTTGAAAGGATTATACACTAGCTATATACTGACCAAGTCCAAACACAACTAAATACTATAATGTGTGTAAGGGTTCCTTCAGCTTGGCTATTTACAAGGCAGGGTCTTGGAAAATATCAAGAGTATCACATGACAAGATCACAAACCTCTTTGCAAATAAATTTTGCCATTCCTGCTCCCATTCTTTTAGTAATATCCTCAATTACCTCTTGATACCTGCAAGTATAAACCAAAGCTACAGTTTATAAAGGAAAAGCAGTCAACACATCAATCAATAGAAACGGTTAAACAATTTTGGGTCAATTGCAGGAAAGTTTGGTTTTGAAAATTTTTTTTTTTTGGTGACCGAGGAACCGCCGGAGACTCCCTTTTGCTTACGCTAATCGGGGTCACACCGTCCTCCGATGCCCGGTGGCACCGTTGGATGTCGTCGCAAGCCACTATTTAGACGTAAACCTCGGAGAGACTGGCTTAGCAACTCACTGCCAGGGCCCCTCACTTAAATCATGTTGATAACGGGGGGATTCGAACTCTCGACCACAGCGTTGCAGGAGAGAGCAAATACCACTTGTGCTGCCCAAGGGTGGGTTGGTTTTGAATTTTCATTCTCGATGAAAGTGAAAAATGGGTTGGAAAGAACATTTGGTAGACAATGATAATATGGTTGCGGAACTATGATGGTTAGGTATGTTGGTAAAGGAAACACACATGGTTAAGTTGAGAGGCTAAAGAAGATCAGGTTGAAGAAGAGAACATCCTGACCTCACAAAAGTTGTTCACATCAAAATAATAAAGAAATCACTAGTTAGTAACCTTTTCCCAAGCTCCAGGAAAGCCGTTGAAACATGATGAAATTGGTCCATTAAAACCTTGCACTCTTTTGTACCACCTTAATATGGCAATAAAAATATCAAGTCAGTGAACTCAATAGAATTCGGGGCAGCTAAATAGTTCGGTGCCCAGCTCCGACTTCTTCATATAGGCAACACAGACTTCTGGATAAGCACAATTTACAGATTGTCTATAAACTAAGACAGCAATATAACTAAACGATAATAAAAATTAGAGGATAACAACAGTTGCAACTTAAAGCAGCTTTCCCAACCAAGTTGTGCATGCCCCAAGAATTGCTAGTTGGAGAAAATCAGTGGCATGATGGAATCTAAATAACCAAGAAACACCTTATTTTCCAACTTGACATCAGAAATATATTGACAATCGTTTACCCTATGCTTGGTTGTCCAATTTCTTCATATGCTGGAAATAACACAAGAATTTATCATAGCAAGAGAGTGTTTATCTTACTTTAGTGTTGGTTCTTAAAGAAGTCAGTAAAAGAACGCACAAATAAGAAATGTAGATGAGACTATTTGTAGAGGTTCTCATGTAGAATCATAACGTAGAGGCAAAACATTGTCGATATATCTTGTTCGAATAGCAGTGTTATAGAAAATTATTTCAGTCAATTTGAAGTCAGTTTCAAACAATGGAAAATTGCTACAAGATACTGTTAAAGATAGAATCTCCAAGTAGCTTTGACGATCATTCTTAATGCAAAATGTGGAGGACGTCAATTATTTACACATACACACAAACATATTTCTACAAGGTTACATTAAGAGAGACAAACAAAGTTTTTCGACAAAATAACTAACTCACGCTTCCTGAATCTTATGTAAAGGTCGGGAAAGGACAAGAATATTGAACCAAAGATTTAAATGGAGGGAAAACCAGTCTTAGATCACCAAAAGCTTCAACTGGAAAGAAAGGGTAGCATGATAGCATGTTTAACTCACATGAAAGATGCCACTCATTATCAAACACGTGCTGAAGAAAAGCTTTCAGGATAGGCACTTTGACATCAACAGGTATGCTTGTGTCATCCTCTGGAAAGGGAGCATTAGAAGAAATAAGATTCCAGCACAAAATCACATACTAATGTCTATATGGAGCTGGAAACAGTTATTCAACGTGATACTAACAAGAACTAGGCAGAGGAATTAAGGACTAATCCTGAAACGGATTCTTTTATGAATTATTTAATGGATTAAATATAAGCAAAAACATTATTATTGATTTATCAATTGGGGCCTTAATAACTTGAGCATAGCATACTCCACTTCCATTTATGATGGTTAGTGGTGACAAAGACACTCGAGTTTAAACGTGAAGAACTCACTCTAACCTACACAGATATTTCTATGAATGTTATCAACATAAAAAGGAAACCTCGGTGGGTTTGCGTTATAGTAAACCTTCGACATACAAGGGATAGATGGCTCAAAATAACCAACCAGAAGTGCCAACGGAGTGAGGGTAATTTAGGACAGATGCACATGTTTGATAAACAGCATAATATCTTGCAAATGAAAGACAGAAAGCAGTGTTATAGGACAAACCAACTGTATCGAGGGCTCGTAGGACCAAATAGAGTATGCACACCTGTAAAAATGCAAAAGAAAAGTTGAAGAGATAAAAGCACATTGAGAGAAACTAATCTAATAATTCTACTGGAATTTGCATTGGCTGTGAGTGGCATTTGCACTAACTAATCTAACAGTTTATTTACATTTTTGCATTTGGATTAGCAGACAACAGAATTGAGGTAGGAGAAAGTATCAGGAGAAAACAAGAAATAACCACATAAATCTATAGATGAGCATTGCATTGGCATTAGCAGTAATATCACGCAGTTCCATTCGAGATCATACTACGATTTGAAGTGCCCATAGCACTTTTCTTTGACTTCTCAGATTCAACAATAGGATAACAAAAAAGTGATTAGCTAATTTAAATGGGTTAGCTAGTAATATGCACTTTCACACGGACGCATGACATAGAGTCCATGCGGTAGGAGACGCGTATAGAAAGGGGGGTGGGGCCGAGGAGTAAATTCCGTCTTGAAGAGTGGTACGTCGGGTCTTATGTTGTCGTCACGTGGCACCTCCTACCGTCCTGTATCCATTTTAATTATAGTTTTTTTTTCCTTGCGAATTTAAAAATTATCGTATTCTTTTAGGCTTCCCATGTTTTACAAAAATTAGCTGTTGGATAATTTTTTTCTTTGTTTTCTGAACGACTAGGTGATCTTCTATCCAATCTACAAAGGGGGTACATGTATTGTCTTCTTCTCGTTAATGATGCGTATGAATATCTCAATTAGAGTTTGTTAAAAAAAAAAGAGATTTTTAGAAAAAAAATATGTTATGTTTCGCAATAACCTTTATATTATTGTGCTACACGAATCATAATCAATAATACTAAAACAGTAAAATCTTAGTAGGAAGAGGAGGAGGAGGAGGATGGACTGCTCATGGAGACTCGCACTTATGAGAGAAAAAAGTGCGTGGGGAATTGATTTTAGGCGAATAAAAAAAGTGTGTAAGATTGGCCATATCATTCCCCATTATTTAGAGGAAGAAAAAACCTATACATGCGTGTCAATATCTCAACGATATTTAAATAATGAGAAATTCATATTGACTCATCTCTTATTAGATTATACTAATTGAGCGTGTATGACTCAACAAGACTATATTACCAACTCAAGAAAACATAATTGGAAATCCCTTACCAAAAATAACCCACCTAATAAATAGATTTCAACCACAAAAAATATTTGAACAATTTCAAAAGCATGGTGGATCACCTTTTCATTTATTGAATTTTTTTTCTTTAAATATATTACCATATATCACCGATAAAAAAAATAAGGAGAATTATTTAAAAAGTCCTAGACCTATTGCAATTGTGTTAATTCAATCATCAACATTTTTTTTCTTACTAATTAAGTTGTAAACCTTTTGTGATTGTGCCAATGTAGCCTATCTTGCCAATTTTGGCCAGCCAGGCCGACATGGATGCCATTCATCTTACGTGGCGTAGTCGACGCTGACACTGACAATTTTTAATAATATTTTAATTTTTTTCCATTTTAATTTTCTTATATATTCTTTTCTTTTCTCTTTCCTTTTTTTTTTTCTTTTCTCTCTCTGTTTTTTTTTTTTTTTTCCTTCCCCTCTTCTTCTTCCTCTAGCTAGTCACTGAACCTTGACAACTGGCCAGAGGTAAGGGCTGGTGAAGCTATGCCTTAACCAACCCTCTTGCAAAGGCTCTGTTGCCAACCCTTGGCGATCGGCCAAAGGAATAAGAAGAATGGAAGGAAAAGAAAAATGAAAGAGAAAGAAAATGAGAAAAGGAAAAAATAAAAAAATATTTAAAATTGTTCACGTTGGTACCGGCCATACCATATAGGGCAACCATAGTCCAGGTCAACGCCAATAGGCCAAATTGGTCCAACAGACTAAATAGGTACAAATGCAAAAGGTTTCGAATTTAATTGATAAAAAATGGGGTTTAGAACCGAATTGGCATAATTGTAATAATTTTAGTCTTCCCAAAAAAATATATATTCCACCATACATTTGTGGCCACTTTATACACAACTTAACCGCAAGAACATGGTGGATATTACAGTAGAGGGATCTATATTTGTAAAGAAACTTCCAAAAAAATTATTGAAATATATATGGCTGACATGTTTAGAAATCATCATAATTCTCCACGAAAATGATGGTGGAGCAAGAATCACAAAAATGAGGGGTTGCTAGAAGCCTAGAATTGGGACGCGTATCAAAGCATGGTGATGAATTTTCGAGGCTACACATAAAGCCACTGACAGCTTACTGGTTTTGAGTCATCATTAACATAATTAATCTCCTCTGGGTTGTCCCGTACAAATATCGAGCTATTTGCATGCAACCTAAATGAGCATAACGCTTTAATTTTTTCGATTCTGTTGTCTAGTCTTTTTAAGTAAATTAAGGGGAAGGTTTCAGGTAATGTTGTGAGAATAATGAACTAATCTTCGCATGAGACATTGATCCTTAGCTTTATCTAAGTTGTCGCGCCTGCTGTTTTTGGCAGCAGGCACAACAACTTGGTGCGTTTGAAAAGAAGGTTTGGGAAAAAGATTTTGTATCTAGATAAAGTAATTTAACTTTTCGAGTATTTGTTCAAAACAAACAGCATTTGGATAATTGGCTTTTGGTACATTTTTGTTAAGCAACTAAATGAAGTAAAAGTTTTGGGCCTAAAACTTAGGATGCTTTGACAGCATGTGAGATTTTGTGAAATCATTACCAACTCTCTTAACAGCTTAAATCATTATATAAAGATGTATTTTAATATTTAAATATTATAAAATGAATTTTGAAATCGAAAACCACACTCACCGCATCGCGAAGCTCGGTGGGGAGTTGTTCGATGACGAAAGCGAATGTCTTGGAGAACTTGCGGAGTGTGGAGTAGCAGAATCGCCAATGAGGTTGCTGAGGGATCAGCTTCTCGGCATTCCTCGCCTCCATCTTCAGCTTCAACAGTGGGTAGAGTTCATCCGGATGCTTCAAAATCGCTCCCAAACTCCCCATTTCTCTCTCTCTCTCTCTCTCTCTCTCTCTCTCTCTGAACTCGAGATCGGAGAAAACAGAGATTGAATTTGGCAAAAGCTAATGGGGAGGTTTTTGTAAGGAGAGCAAACCAGAATGGTCAAATATGAAGTCTCTGGGCTTGGAATAAACGATGTTATATACTCGTCGAAGTATCCTTTAATGTCTTTAAATCATAGTACCGCACAGTTTTTTCGGTGTTCATGGCGTTAAAAACGTGATTTTCATTTTGAGTGATGAAACAATCAGGGATCAACTTATCTCCAAAAGTCCTCTAACCTCATCTAGTCCAGTTGCCTCAAGGACCTCTAACCTCGTCGAGTGCACTTTCAACAAAAACTTAAGTTGTGACGTGTCTTACTAAAAACTGGAATTCTCCCTCCAACTCCCCGGGGGAACTAAATTTCAGATTGGAGCTGCTTGAAAATTAGTTTGCGGCAGGTCAGGGAAGTTCCCAAGTCTTTGATTAGGAGTAGAAACCTATTTGTGATTGTTTCCCAAGCGGTGACCTGAACATTCATAGAGCTAATTGCTAATCCTATGGCAAGAAAAAATTCCAAGATTGCTCCAAATTGACCTTTGGGCATGGTTATGTGGCTATGCTAAGAGTAACTTCATTATTAGTTTATGTATAATGATTTCATTCATTCATTCTCATATCATTTGCCTCGACTAGATTGACATAAGTTTTTTTTTTTTTTTATCTCGTTTTGTGTTGCATGTGATTTTTGATAACAACCTAGGAAATTAAGTAGTTTCAAGAAAACAAAATTATCCTAATATGGAATCCAAAAGTTCTGTAACAAAAGATTAGCTGGTCAGCAATTATTGCTTGGCTCTTCAAGATGTCCTATCGTTGTTGCCCCTTGTTAGTTTTTGAAGTCAATGTGCAAGGGTATTTGTGTGTGGATTTTACTGGCAATAGAGCAACAATGGGATAAAGAAAGGAAAATTATATCATAGTGTTTGTGTACTTGTGTGAAAATTATGTCTCAAGTTTGAGTCAAAAATGAAAATCTGAATTTTAAAAATTAATAAATAAAGAAAAAGGAAATCTACTGCACTAGGGAAATGTATGGAAATCGTGTTAGTTTTCGAGTCGGCCAAAGGAAAAGTGAAGAAGAAAGTCCATGCTTGAACAAATGATTATAATATAATATATATTATATATGGCTCTTGTGGGCACATTGTTGATGTGCATAGGCAATTTTCATCGTGAGTTTTGTGGCAAAAAATTATATCATAGTGTTTGTGTATTTGTGTGAAAATTATGTTTCAAGTTTGAGTCGAAAATGAAAATCTGAATTTTAGAAATTAATAAATAAAGAAAAAAATCTACTGCACTAGGGAAATGTATGGAAATCGTGTTAGTTTTTGAGTCGGCCAAAGGAAAAGTGAAGAAGAAAGTCCATGATTGAACTTTGTTGACTGAATCCCACTTTGCTTTTATTTCCTTCTCCATTAACCCTGCCTATCTTTGATGACCAAATGTTGCACTTCCTCAAAAGCAGGACAAATGATTATAATATAATATATATTAATATGGCTCTTGTGGGCACATTATTGATGTGCAGAGGCAATTTTCATTGTGAGTTTTATGGCGATTAACAAGTGTTCAAGCCAATTAAATTCTTATGGTGAGAATTTGTGTTTAATTATTTTATGAGATTAAAATATTATTACGTGAAGAACTATGGGGCTAAATGTTGCGTGAGTTATTGGATATAATTAAACTAACTCGACTATGATTATAATCTACACTATATCACTTTATCTATAGTAGAATTCGTTGCTATTCTTCCCATGAACATATGTCGTAGGGATTGAATTATGTAAATCTACTGATCTATTTTCTTTTTTGTTTATTTTATTGTTCTATTACTTACTTTTGTAATAACATGAGTGGATCAGCTTTTCTCGGTTGGTTTGTCAAAGTACTTACTCATCCGAACATCGTGACACCCTGAAATTCGCAATTCTGTTTTCAATTTAATAAATCGAGACTTTCATTGACACGCCTATAGTGTTGTTCTCAGAGTTGATCACTCTTGAGATAACTAGATTATCAGGCGAAGTCATTAGGAAATTTTAACGCATTAGACTTAGGAATTCGACCAGGAATTGATTACTCGACCGTGCTCATCTACAGAGGTCATTACGGCATAGTAAAGATCGATTAGAAGTCAAAGATAGGTCGGTTCAACTGAGATATGTGGTTAAACATGGGTGATTCCACCAAATTGAAAAATTCTCGTCAATCGGCACTAGTCTAATTTTTCTATTGTTTTGGTACATTGTGTCCGTATTTAAATCCTCGAGATTTTCACGACCACCGAGAGTCGCTAATGTGTCGAAAAGGTTCATTATGGCTTGAAGAAAATCGACCACGGGTCATTTGTACTAAAAATTTCTAAAAGCTACACGGTAGCCTAGGTCACGCTAAAATCACGCCAGATTGAAATTAACCGCGAATTTGAATCCGATTTCAGAAATTGAAAGTTCTGTCATGTCACGAGTCATTTTAGGAACGTTGACTCAGTCTCTGAAGACTTTTCTACAAACAGAGATTTTTGTGGAAAAAGTTGAGATAGGACCGTTTTCAACCAGAAAATGCGTAGGACCATTTTTGATCGCGAAATTGGGATGTGAGTGGGATCTATTGGTGAGGAAAAATGTCAATTTGATCGAGGGTATGATAGTTGAATTTTTGAGGGCCAAATTAATTTAATTCAAGAAGAAATTGAATCCAATTTGAGCCTAATGTGTACAAAATTCGCATGCCTCCCTTGGACCCAACAATTGGACCACTTCAAGGCTTCTAGAAGAAGACTAGGCTCCTAGAAATGTGCTAAGGAAGCCAACTGCTTGGTGGGCCAAGGTTGAGGGGACAAAGAGATGAGGAAGAGACCATTGGTGGCCCCTCCTTGCAACAACCAGTGCCCCCTCTCATTCTTCCCCATTTCCGTCGACCGTTATTGATTGCCCAATTATAGATTTTATTTATTATTTCCCAAAAAAGGGGTCTAGGCAAGAAAATAGAGAATTTTGAGGTGTTGGGTTTAGACGCCAAATTTTACGTGCTAAATAAAACAATGGGGTTTTAAAATAGAAGTGTGCAAAGTTTGATGGGTTTATTTCAAACACGTGATCACGTACGAGTATTTTATTGGGAATTTTTAAGTGTGAAATTGCCAAAGTTGATTATTTGAAAACAAACTCTTTTGTTCTAGGTTAATTAATGACAATAAGAATTTGTTTGATTGCTAGTGTGCTTGAGTGGTCATTTAATCAAACCCGTCCCTCAACGGGAGTTTGGGGGCAATGCTCGATTTTTATCAAATGTCCGGCGGGGGTTCAGATGCCAAGTCACGATTAAGACTAGACCGATGCTCTTTTATGAAATGCCATCTAGGAAAGGGTTTTAGACGATGCCGTGCCCAATGGGGTGGGACAATGCCCGGTCATGCTAGAAGACCGCTGACTCTTGTGTTGACCATGGCTCGAGGAGTCGTAATAATTGGAACACGTGTGTTGACAATATGCCTGGAATATTTCGAATGTGTATTGATTATTATTTATACGTGTTGCACTAATATTGTCATGTGAGATGTACTAATATATAAGGGTGTGTTAAGGCGATGTAAAATTGTATCCCGTTACGTGTTTAGGCTGCCTCCAAGGCGAATTAGCTTCCTAATTGAGGTTTAGTAAGTTGACTCCCTGAGATTTATATCTTACCTCGTTGTTGTTATTTTCAGGACCGTAGCATTGAGAATTGTTAGGTATGATTGAGGTGGGTGAAAAATGTGACACTTTTTGACTGGCCTTGCCGTTAGTGAATTTTAGGTTAATCTTGACCCCAGCAGGTTTTTGAGTTGGTCGGTAGGAAGTCGCCTTTTGGGGCTTGTAATTGTTAAACTTCATAGGGTTAACAAGTAATATATAAAGGTTTTGCCTTTTGAAATATTTGCTTTGTTTTACTATCGCTGCCGTGATGATTGATTGGGTGTCATTTATTTGAGTTGCTTCCGCATGCGTTTAATCGAAAGATAAAAAGAATGAGTTGGCGATGTGCCCTGAGACGTTGCAAATTTAATTGATCATTGAGGGATGTTCGCGCGCTCGGGGCTTAGAGCGTGACACAAATAGGGCAGGGAAAGATTTGAATTCAAGATTTCCTACTTTGATACCGTGTAAATATCAAATTGTGTCTCTATCTAACAACTTAAGCTTTTAGAACAGTTGGTAATGGTCCCACAAAATCTCACATGGATGGTTGATTGGTGGCCCTCTCTTAATGTATATCAGTGTTTAATAAATATCTCAAGAAAGGAATTTGGCAACCAATGTTGTTTCTAAGTAGGTGGGCATTGTAATGTCACAACACAAGCACGATGAACTTGAGCATTGGAGATTCAAGTTGAGATGAATTAATGTAGAAGGATACTCGAATTAAGGGGGAGCAAACTTAACACCAAAACTTAACATAGGAGCTCACACGTGAGGGGGATATTGTTAAGATACATGTGTAAGTTGTATTAAAGAAGTCTCATATTAGAGAATTGATTTAGTGTAGAGAAGTTAATATATTCTAATTGGCCTATAACTCATTGGCTTAAGTTTTTGAGTGAAAGTGAGTCCAATTGGAATCATACATAAAAGTTTGTGGGCTGAGTTTAGTTAGCCCATCATGGGCAAATTCGATATGGTTTGAAACCCAACGTATTTCGATGTTCCTTTTTTCAGCCATTCCCAAACTTTATTGTATGATTCCTTTGGTTTCTTAGTCAACATAATCTCTATAGACTTGCCTATCACACGTTCAACACACCTTTAACACACATTTTGCTTCGCCATTTGCATGGGAAATTTACCCAATTAGTTCTAAATCTATTATACAGATGTCAATTGAGTCTTAAACCTTTCAAATTTAATTTAGTCATTAATTATTGTGCAAAATTCCAATGTTGTGGCAGTCCAAGTCATCTCCAAATGTCCTATGTGGCATACCGCCATATCAACCATTTCCAACAAAATTGGCCTGAAGGACTTTATTGAAATATCGTGCAAAAGGCGTAGGACTAAATTTGCAATTTAGAAAGTTTAAGACTTAATTGTCATTCATACTATAAGTTTAGGATGGATTAGACAATTTCCCCCATTTGCTGTCACGCCCGATCTTCGAGCGCGCGCCCATTCCTCACTAGTCAATTAAATAGCGACGTCCCAGGACGCATTGCCGACCCATTCATTTTAATATGCATGCGGAAGTATATAAATAATCCCCAAATACTAAAACAATGGGATAGGAAAGTAGGACCATAAAATTTGAACTTAAAGTAACCGCACATATATACATTGCACACCATAATGTATATAGTACGATAGAAACTATTAAAGTCAAGTTCTACTCAAGCCAGTTAAAAAACAAAGCCTACAAGCAGGGGTGGGGGTTCCCGATCTACTTCGGGTCTTCATCCTCCTCGATCTCTCCTTCTTCTACGCTCTAGCTGGAGCTTTCAGCAAACTGCACCGGGAACTCTGGTACTGCAAGAGCCGAGCATCTACTATCGAGTCTTAAGGAGGATCAGTTGTGCCCTTCCCAAAAGCGACTTCCAGAACGTACAGAGGTATCTCAAAATCCAGTATAGGACCCTCTCTCTGGCCATCCTAAGCATGGCGGTACCACGATCGGTATCGGTGGGGCACCTTGTGGGTAAGACCCGCACTAACCCAGACTGTGGACCTCACCAACTCATAGGTCTAGCCCTTAGGGCTCCCAGGCAACAGAATATAAGATGCATGCTCTGTAACATTCTTAGGTCGTCCAAAAAACTCAAGAGCGACTATCTAAGGACTTGAAATATTATCCCACAGTGGGGTGAGACAACGTCTCAGCGAGTTCTATCCCTAAGACTCGATTAGGAAGAAAATACGTCCTAAGGGTTGCTTAAGCACAAACGTGAGTCAGAGGTCTTACCTTTGTCTTTGTTCTTTCTTGCAAGTTAGTATATCTCATAGATACACAATCACATCAACCAATCAATTCAATCAATTGGATCGAACTATCCATCAATCGACTCAGTCGATTACATGACCTCCCTCCAGTCGATTACACCTAGGGGTGTGCAAAAGAATCGAGACCCGCCCGGACCGTATGAAACCGGATCAGAACCGCCTGGAACCGGTGGTTCTTGAGGGAACCGGTCTGGTTCCCAATTCCAATTTATGGGAACCGATGGGTATTGGTTCGGTTCCCGGTTCCATGAGCGGATCCGTCCACCCACCCACTCGGACCGAACCGATTATATTAAAATAATATATTAATTTTTAATATTAAAAAAATGAAATTACAAATTAACAAACCCAAATCAAATAATTAAAAAAAATTAATTAAAGTGGGAAAAAAGTCCAAAGCGCACCAAATGGAAAGGCGCTGATCTCCAATCAAACCAAATGGAGAGGCGTTGAAGCTAAAATATCCAAAGTGCACCTTGGCAAAACGTCGAGCAATTGGTGGGCAAAAAGCAAGCACGTGAAAAAGCAGGGTTGCAGGAGGAGGAGAAGAAGAATAGGTCAAGTGGCAAAGAACAAGCAATTTTGGTCGAAAACAAAAGTTATTTCCCATCAAGATCGGAGCTTTCAAGAAAATGATATTATTATTATTGTGAGACCGGTTCCATGGATCCACCCGGAAACTGGACCGGACGGGCGGTCCGGTTGCCAGGTGGATTCATGCAACTAATGGGTGAATTCCGGTTCCAATTTTTGGAACCGGTCCTTAACGGGCAGTTTCCAGTTCTAAGTCGGGAACTGCCCGCCCGAACCATACACACCCTTAGGAACATGGTAGGCAGGGAAAAGCCCTCTCAAGACATATTGGAACCGGTCCTTAACGGGCGATTTTCAGTTCTAAGTCGGGAACTGCCCGCCTGAACCATACACACCCTTAGGAACATGGTAGGCAGGGAAAAGCCCTCTCAAGACAGATTTCCTGGACCTTATCTCGATTGCGGCACTAGGACCCGTGGGGATTGTGCGCATCAGGATTGCTGAGGCCATGATCTTGTCCGTTCAACGTGAAAGTGACGACGTGGACCTTCAACTAGCCCCGAACCAACAATGGACAAATGACTTGATGGGTCCTTAGTCTTCCCAGTCGGCTTTCGAACGTGAGGCCAAGGGGGGAGTAACGTAGTTCGAGGTTTTTCACGTTGGAGAAACACGTCGGACCTGCGATGAAACTTCCTTGTCGTGACATTGATGAAAACGACGTGCCCCGACATTGCAGATCAAGCGTGATACGCCACTGCTCTCTTCCTGTCTCTTTCACGTTTCAAGGGGCTCCTTCAATAGGAAGGATCTAGAGCTCTCTTGAGAATTTGAATTGCAACAGGAAAATTCGGTGCAGGAGCGCTAGTTTATCGTGATTGTCCATTATTATTGCTGTTGCTGTAGTTTTTTTTTTTTGAACAGACAAACAGAGTTGCATCACTGTGTGGATGAGCTTTTCTCGGTTGGTTTGTCAGAGTACTTACTCATCCGAACATCACCCCTTGCTTATAGATTAGTAACCGACTCAACACATGCGGAATATCTCTACGTTTTTTCTTTCTGCTAAACACCGTCCACAAAATTCAATTATTACTAATACTAGGAGTCATCACAAACCTCAGCAACTATTAGATTAGATATTAGTAGAGTCCATGCTTTTCTAGATCATGATTTCACCGCTCCCCCTTAATCAATTTTTATGATCCTCCAAACATGCTTCGCAATATCTTGAACTTAGCTTGTGGTAACACTAATATGTCAAACAATTTGATAATCAATTTTCTAATATTTGAGCTCAATCTCTTTTATTTTGCACTTCTCAATTGAAGTGATATTTGATAGCAATAAGTTTAGTTCTTTCGTGTAAAATTTGATTTTTAGATATTGCGATCACAAATTTGTTGTTGCAAAATATCATAATTGGTTGTGTTAGTGCTTCTTTGAAGTTTTCTAGTATTTTTGGAAGCCATAATGCTTACAAGCAATGGTAGCAGCCAAGAGGTATCCAGCTTTCGTATGCTATTGGGTCTGCTTCTTGGATGCCCACGAGAATATTGCAAATGTAGTGAGAATGTGTAACAAGTAGCACTGCTCCTATTGTCAACTAAGTCTACCTAGTCACCGTTGGTGAAACTAAGCAGCTTAGCTTGTGCATGTGGGCGATAAACAAATGCAATATTCTTTTGTTCCTTGTAAATATTTTGGAATTTTTATGGTAGCTCCAAAATGAATTCGGCTTAGGGATGTATTCATCAATATGACCCATATAGAGTGCTTTGGAGCCTTATGACCTTTTCTCCTTTGCCTTTAGTGATAAAGCTTGGCTGTTGTTCCATATACATTTCTTTTTGAAGATGTCCATTTAGGAATCCTGACTTTTTATCTATGTGATAGTTTGCCATTTCCATAGTGTTGCTAAGACTATGAAAGCACTAATAGTGTCGAGACGAGGGACACGAGCGAAAGTCTCGGTATAGTTGATACTGAATTATTGCAAGTGTCCTTTCACCCAAGGCCTTGCTCTATGCTTTTGAGTTGATCCATATGCATTTAGTTTGGTCTTGTGAAATTCATTTTCGAAGCTTCGAAAATATAAACGTGGCACATTGGCGCAAAAACCTCTTGCTTCTGGTGAGGCGAGATATTGGCCCCGCCTTTAATACGTGAAGAAGAAGATTGTGGCGATGACTAGCGAGCTGGCCACAATGGTAGCCACAGCATTGACGACGGTCTTATGCGAGGAAGATACTGATCTAGCACTGGGGCTGGGACTTTGGGCTGAGGTCACTCCGATATTAACCGCCTCGAACGACCTCGGCCTTAGCTATTGAAGAGGCACAACCTCAGAGCTTAAAGCAGCAAGCGGTGGTGGTCCAAGATAAAAGGCGCACACAGTGGCAGATAGAGGGAGCCATGCGGGGTCTCCGCAGATTGAGCAAATGTAAAGAAAGGGGGAGGTGGGACCCATAATTTAGATTGTTCTATTATTTTTATATTTTGGGTGTAAATGGAGCTAAAATGGTTGTCAATTCAGGTAGCGCTTTTTTTAATTATTATTTATTTCTTAGAAAAGTGAGAAGTCTCAATTTTTATATGACAAGAATATCCACATTTTTTTTTTTTTGGTCGGTAACAAGAATATCCACTTTAGGTAAGCAAAGTAAGTGCTCACCAATCATCTCAGTAGCTCCATCGACCAGATAACACGAAAGCAAAAAAATAGAATTGATGATGATTCGTATCTGGAATTATCAGCACTTGATGGCATAGAGAATCAAACACGTGTTCCATGTGTTATTAACTAATCATGATAAAAAGTACTCACCAATTATCTTAGCAACTCCATCGACCAGATAATACTAAAGCAAAAAATCGAATTGATGATGATTCATATATGGAATTATTAGCACTTGATGGCATAGAGAGTCAAACACGCGGTCCATGTGTTATTGACTATTGATTATCCTCCATTAGAATAAAATACATTTTTTTCTTTGTAGAAAATGCTCGAATATCCCACACTTTTCTTTCAATACCAGGGAAAAGAAATAGACTTAAAAGAAAAGACAAAATTACTAAAATAACTTTTTAAAAATCATGTATCCTTTGATTATCTACTAGCTTAATTCCAATTTTAAAATAAAATAAAAAAAGTGTACTTGTTCTTTTCTTTTCCTTTTGAGCTTCACCGACTAATAAAAAATTAAAGTAATTTGAGTAATTTGGAATTTGTTAGATAAAGTTTTTTTTTTTTGAACTTTTCGGTATATTTTGGTACATTTATAAATATAGCACAACGAAAATAGACAAAGATATATATATAATGGAATCGGTAGACCAATATCTTTCACATTCAAGTAGAGAAATGAATAACTTTTTTTCAAATTTTTAGTGGCACTCACAAACACGTCTATTTCGTACCTTCATTTTAAGACAAAAACTCCATTCTTAGCTGTCAGGCAACTCTTGGATCTTTTCATTCGATGCTATCTTTAAATGCACGTCGCACAAGAGATTTTCAACAAAAATCCAGTGCTATGCGAATAGTTTGTTAGCATCTTTGGCTTAGAATACTATTTACCCTATGATGAAAGAAAAGGAAAACTAGAATGAGGTGCAAACTAGAATCTACACAAACGCTTTTGTTTCGCTCCTAGACGTTTAAGGAAAAGAAACATACAAATTGATCTTGTTCTTCCCTTTACTCTTCAGTCAGTGCATGCATCAATGCATATGCAATACGGTCAACTCTATTATTCACGACTTAACAACCCATAATCTTTGTTTATTCAATAAAAGAAAGAAGAAAGAAATGGTCCATAATTTTTTATTCCCCAAGTAAAAGATGGAATATATAAACAAATTGGGGAATCCAAGGCTGGTAGAGGAAGGGCGGCACGCACTTTCGAGAAATTAGAAGATATTTGTGATTGCTTCAAAGAGAGATTTCTTAGATTTGCACTAATTTGAATATAGAATTTTGAGGGTTTTGAAAGTGACGTATTCACTAGTCACCAATTTTACTATGATTAGAACACATGTACAAATATTTTCAATTAAGATTATCACCAGAATTTGAAGCTTTGGATATGGGAGGTGAGTGACCAAAATTTGGTAAAAAGTAGAATAAACAAAGATATGCCATGTCTCGCAGGTGAAAAACGCCTCCTTACTTATCAAGTTTTAGAATAAACAAAGATATGCGCAAATGTCTCATCTTCATCTAATTCACACGAGGGATTAAATTATGAGATCTTTCACATTTTCTTCGCAAGGGAATTTTAATAAACTATAGCAACATGGACTCAATATTAATTGATCGCTCACCAGCATAAAAATATGTTAGGACTATAGTTAAAATGCAAAAGGAACCATGGATGATGCATAGAACTGTTGACATTTAATTTTTAGCTAATGCGTTGTTAAAGGTAAAAATTCGAGATTATGGTTTTTGATTGCGATGGAGCTCATTCTTTGAACAAAAAATTCCATTTTTCGTTTCATTTTCTCTGACCTATCATTTGTTGGTAATTTCCTACTTATTTCCAAAGAAAACCCAAAAAGTCAAAAAAGTTGACTTTTTTGTCAATTTTTTTGACTAAAAATCAACTTCGGTTAAAAATTTAACTTTTTGCACAAAAATTTCCTAATCAATCATAACATCACTTTGTTCACAAAAATTTTGAAAAAAAATTCAAAGTTCGGATCATAAAATCAACATTTTAGTAAAAGTACTTTTGGTTAACCTTTTGACTCAAAAAATTGAAAAATGTGAAAATTCTCAAATCATCTCATTTTACTTCAATACCAAAATAAACTTACTTCCTTTCTATTTGTATTTTGACTTGGTTTCTTTTACCACATTTGATCAAGAGGCTATTCTGAGATCACTTGTGCGACATTTCGATGTTTTACCATGTTAGGATAAAAATTGCCATTTTCAGCTCTAATTAAGATTCTGAATCAGTTCTTCATGAGTTGCGTATTTACACTTAAAACTAAACCTAAATCCGAGGTCAATTTTTGCAAATTCACTTGGGAACTCTCCAATTTGATGGATTTAGCTTACTTGAACTTTAGAAATCCAAGCTAATGAGCTTTAATTAGTGCAATTCAAGTTGACCCATTCTAGACTAAGGTTTAATTTGAAGAACTAAGGTTCAATTTCATCATTAACCTTCAATTCAATTTTGACATGAGGTTTGTGCCATCATTTGAGTGTCAATTTGGATACATTAAATCATCATGAGCATATAGGTAATTCAACTAATTGATATCCTGTTATTTAAACTTGCTCAGTGTCCATCTTCAATCAACATCCTCACTCTACCCCTTTTATTCTTTTCCCTATGTCTAACACTTGGCCAAATTTATAGCAAGATGTTCGTTGACTAATTGCCATAGTGTATTGATAGCTTTATTTTGTGGTAATCGATAATCATTGCTCAAAGTCATCAATTAGTTCCACCACCATCAATAACTACATTATATATCTCTCAGTGAATGTTAGATATCTTGTCGATAGTCATATGGATATCATCATTGAACTCTGTATTAGCTCTGTGTTAATGATATCTTTAATCAAAATCAACAGTATCGATTATAAAGAATTTTTTTTTTTTTTTTGGTGTGAACACTTTCTTCAATCAATCTCTTAATTGATTAGTTCTTTTTATCGTTTATTGGGTCAACCGGATGGCTTTCTTTGCATTTAACTACTTTTCTAACAATGTTTCTACACTTTTCTAACACTCCCTCATGAACAACACATGAGAGAAGACATGAATTAAATCCAATAGTAGACATAACCATCAGATATGTCAATTATATGAAGACGAGGCATTTCTCACCCCGATCGAGGCTGGAGAGGATGCCTCCATCGCCGACCACTTTGACTAATGTTCTCCTCGAGACAAGACAAATTTTTGTTCATTCTACATTTCCCCATATTTTGCATGTGCACCTCCCATAAGTAAGGCTTCAAATTTTGGTCATAATCTTGATTGTGTAATTTGAGAATATTTGTGCATGTGTTCTAGTCATAACCTAATTGGTGATTGGTGGGTACTTCACTTTCAAAGCCCTATATTTAAATTAGTGCAAATATAAAAATATCTTTAATTGAACCAATCACAAATAGTTTCCAACCTCTCAAAGGCATGTGTCACCCGCTGACCACTTTGAATTAAGAGACTTAATGCATGCAACTAATTATTAGATGCATTGAGACTTGATAAACACCACAATAAATACTTAAAAAAAAATTGTGAGTTAAGAGACTGAATGCATGAGGACTTTGTCAAGAGGTCACGCCCATATTAACCACCTCGAACGGCAAACGGTGGTGACCCAAGATGAACGGCAAACACAAGTGGCAGATAGAGGGAGGCATGCGGGGTCTGCTCAGGTTGAGCAAAGGTAAAGAAAGGGAGAGGTGGGACCCACATTTAGATTGTTCTATCAATTTTACTTTTTGGGTGTAAATGGAGCTAATATGGTTGTCAATTTAGCTAGCGCTTTTTTTATTATTTATTTCTTAGAAAAGTGAGAACTCTCAATTTTTATATGATGAGAATGTCCACTTTAAATAAGTAAAGTAAGTGCTCATCAATTATCTTAGTAGCTCCACCGACCAGATAAGCCAAAAATCGAATTGATGATGATTCGTATATGGAATTATCAGCACTTGATAGCATAGAGAATTAAATATGTGTCCCATGTGTTATTAACTAATTCATCATAGAAGTGATTAATCTCCATTCGAATAAAAGAAATTTTCTTTTTGTTTGCAGAAGACCCTCAAATATCCCACACTTATCTTTCAATATTAGGGAGAAGAAATAGACTTAAAAGAAAAGACGAAATTACTAAGATAACTTTTAGAAAATCATGTATCCTTTGATTAACTACTAGTTTAATTTCAATTTTAAAATAATAAAAAACGTGTAGTCGTTCTTTTCTTTTTCTTTTGAGCTTGACCAACTAATAAAAACTAAAGTAATTTGAGTAATTTGGAATTTGTTAGGTAAGAATTGGTTTTTTTTTTTTTTTTTTTTTTTTTGAACTTTTTGGTGTATTTTGGTACATGTATAATTATAGTATGACGAAAATAGACAAAGATATAGAAAAAGAAAAGATGGAATTGTTTGACCAATAGATGTCTTTCACATTCAACTAGAGAAATGAATAACTTCTTCTTTTTTTTCGAAATTTTTAACCGCACTCACACACAAGTCTATTTCGTATCTTCATTTTAAGACAAAAACTCCATTCTTAACCATCAGGGCAACTGTTGGATCTTTTCATTCGATGCTCTCTTTAAATGCACGTCGTACAAAAGATTTTCAACAAAAATCCAGTGCTATGCGAATAGTTTGTTAGCATCTTTGACTTAGAATACTATTCACACTATGATGGAAGAAAAGGAAAACTAGAATGAGATGCAAGCTAGAATCTACCCAAACACTTTTGTTTCGCTCCTAGACATTTAGGGAAAAAGTACATACAAATTGATCCTATTCTTCCCTTTCCTCTTCGGTCAGTGCATGCATCAATGCATGTGCAATACGGTCAACTCTATTACTCACGACTTAAGAACCCATAATCGTTGTTTATTCAAGAAAAGAAAGAAGAAAGAAATGGTCCATAATTGTTTATTCCCAAAGTAAAAGATGGAATATATTAACAAATTGGGGAATCGAAGGCCGGTGGAGGAAGGACGGCATGTGCTTTCGAGAGGTTGAAAGATAATTGTGATTTCTTCAATTAGAGATTTCTTAAATCTGCACTAATTTGAATATAGAGTTTTGAGGGATTTAGAAGTGACGTATTCACTAGTCACCAATTAGACTAATTAGAGCACATGCGCGAATGTTTTCAAATTACACAATTAAGATTATCACCAGAATTTGAAGCTTTTGATATGGGAGGTGAGCGTGCAAATTTTGGTAAAAAGTAGAATAAACAAAGATATGCGCAAATGTCTCATCTTCATCTAATTCACATGTCTGATAAGAATTATGTCTTTTCTAAGGATTTAATTATGAGCTCTTTCACATTTTCTTCATGAGGCAATCTCGATGAAGTATGGCGACGTGGACTCAGCCTTAATTGATCGTTCACCCGCATAAAAATATGTCAAGACTATAGCGGAAGTAGTTAAAATGCAAAGGAAACCATGGATGATGCATAGAACCGTTGACACTTAATTTTTAGTTAGCACGTTGTTAAAGGTAAAAACTCAAGATTAGAGTTTTTGATTGCGACAAATCTTGTTTCTCGAACCATTTTTCGTTTTGTTTTATTTGACCTATCATTTGTAGGTAATTTCATACTCATTTCTAACGAAAATCCAAAGGTCAAAATTGTTGGTAGTTTGTTTATAAAACAAATGAAGAGGTGCCTTGTCTCACATCGAAAAAATGTAAGTGCGCACATGGACGAGATTTGGCACTAACCAACGATCATTATTTTTATTTATTGAAAATTCGGATTATTTCTATAAAAAATTAATTATAAAGTCTTATCGAAACAGTGCAACTATTCACAAAAAGTTATGATTATTTTTTATTATTTATTTATTTAATTTCGAAATTTTATGTCTTTTCAACGTAAAAGACGTACTTGTTCATGAAAAGTTGCATTTGTTCTTTTGCAACATTTTTAAGGGTTGCCTCTATTCGAAAGAAAAAGATAAGTACGTTTGTTTTGAGATCAAACACATCTTCTTTCATTTTTTATTTTTTTGTTTTCTTTCGAAGGAATCTATAGCCATTGTTTCCAATTATTTCCCATGAGAGACCCTTGAGAAATACTAGAATTGCTATCTAATATTCTCATTTGAGACTTTGTTGTATCCTGAAGGATATTTACCGATGACCATTAGCAACGTTGTGGGGCAAATAAATCCTTAAAAAAAGTGATATCACGCCTCAAAGTCCAACTTGATTACTCTAAATATCCGACTTCATTGTTCAACCCAATTCGAAACCATATTTTCCCAACAAAAATTTGGCTTTTTGTAAAAAAGGTTCCTAATTATTCCTTTGTCTACAAAATTTTTGAAAAAATTAAAAGTTTTGATCATAAAATCAACCTTTAGTAAAAAAGTACTTTTGGTTAATCCTTTGATCAAAAAATTGAAAAATGTTAAAATTCTCAAATCATCTCATTATAGCTTCAATTTGATTTTGACACCAAAAATTTTGTGAAAATTGATTAAAAACTTCATTTTAAATTTTTCGAATTAGGTTGAGAGTTGACAAAAAATAAACTTACTTCCTCTCTAGTTGTATTTTGACTTGGTTACTTTTATAACATTTGATCAAGAGGCTATTCAAAGATCACTCATGTGACCATTTTGTTGATTTAACATGTCGAGATAAAAATTGTCTTTTTTAGCGCTAATTAGTAGTCTGAATCAATTCTTCATGAGTTGCGCGTTTGCACTTAAAACCAATTCATTTTCTTAAACTAAACCCAATTCGGGGTCAATTTCAGCAAATTCACTGTGGAACTATCGAATTTGATGGATTTAACTTATTTGAACTTTGGAAATCCATGTTAATGAGCTTCAATTAGTGCAATTTAAGTAAGCCATTCTAAACAAAGGTTTAATTTGAAGGATTAAGGTTTAGTTTCATCATTAACCTTCAATTCAATTTTGACATGAAATTTGCACCATCATTTTAGTGTCAATTTGGATACATCAAGTTATCGTGAGCATATATGTAACATCCTGAATTTTCGACCCGTCCCGATAAAACGAAAAGGGCTTTTCATAGGCATGCATATGGTTCTTTTTCTCTGAGCTGATCACTCACGAGTAAACCAATTTATTGGGTGAAGTCGTTAAGGGGTACAACCGCAGTAAAATCCCTAAAAGCTACCCGGTAGGTCGGATTGGACTAAAATCACATCCGATCGATTTTAACCACGAAATAGAATTCGGTTTTGGGAATCGAACGTTCAAGCGTGTCACGAATTTTTAGGATATTGTCTCATCTTTCGGAGAAATTTTGTCGAGCCCAAAATTTTGCGAAAAAATTGATTTCAGACAAATCGGAAAATGAGAGTGAAATTAGGATGGGCTGTTTAAATGAGGTATTTGCTGCCCAAAATGAGTTATTTTGGGAGGAATGAAGGCTAAATGGTCATTGGAGGATGCATAGACTTTAGGGGCTAAAGACTTTGGTGCCAAGTTGATGATTACTTAGGATATTTTCCTTGACTAACTGGCCTCTTTCTTAAAGATTTAGCCCCCCTTCCACGTTCCTTGACTCTTTCTTCAAGATTTAGCCCCCCATCCATGTTCCTTGACTAATTGGCCTCTTTCTTCAAGATTTAGCCCCCCCTCCACGTTTTTTGACTAATTGGCCTCTTTCTTCAAGATTCGACCCCCTTTCCCCCCTTTTCGCGCATGTTTTCCCCTCTACCATGCACGTTTAGCCGCCCCTCCCCCTCTCCCTCTCAAGCATGTCTCTTCCTCTCTTTTCTCTCGAAGCTCATGCATGAAGGGCCCCCACCAGCCAACTTCCCTTTCTCTCTCTCCTTCTCCCTCCACTTTCCCCTCCTCCCTCGCATGCAACCAAGTCTCTACAGCAGTCAACCCGTCTCAGTTCCTTCTTCCCTTTTTCCCTGGTTTTGACTTCCTCCCATTTCCCCTGCTCCATGATCATCTACCTCTTTTCACTGTAAGCCCCACGTTAGCCCCCACTCCCCTCATGCTAGCTTTCTCCATTTTCCCTCCATTTTACTTGCTGTCACCCTCATTTCTCCATCCCATTTCACACGTCCAGCAAACCTCCTCACGCCTGCAAGTCACTGCTGTCAGTCACATCCAGCAGCTCCATTTCATGCCTTAGCCATCGCAACTCCAGCCAACTGCTGTCTGTCTAATAGCCGCACCACCAACTTCACGTCTCAACCCAGCCACAGCCCCGTGTCTAGCCAACGGCCACTAAACCAGCAAAAAGCAGAACTGCCTAGTAGCTCAAAATGTGAGACTTGTGGGCTATTTTCAGCCCAGTTTGGGCCTCCTTTGGGGACACCGTAGTCATGGGATCTCACTACCATCGCATCGCCATCACCGTGGACTCACCGGTCCACTAAACCGGTGAGTTTACTCACTAAACATTGCCTAGAAGGTTAATTATACTTAACTGTCGATTAGATTAGCCTTAAGATGGATTAATGCTAATCTAGAATGGTTATATTAGCCTTAGAATAGATTAGTGTTAATCTAATTAGTAAGATTATAACAATTAATGATGGATTAATCCAATTTAGTGGACTTTCTTTAGAACTGATTCCTAGACTTTCACCGTTTGCCATTTTTGTGGACCGAAATGTGTTGTGATTTTGAGGTTGATTCATTCTTAAAAAATGTTTTATATATCTTCAGCTATAACATATATTTTTCTCTAGATTTTTAGGGATTTAAAAGAAAGATATATTAACTCCGTCATTTGCAAACAGAAACTCGGACTGTGCTGGAATTTGTGACCTTTTGGGATTCTATGGATTTTTATCAACTCTTAGGGTTCGATTTTCAAAATAATTTCTTCACAAAAGTTGTTTTTCACGTCTTGTAATTTAACATACTCAAATTTCATATCAAATGGACAAGTTTTGATTCTCTAACTAAACTGATTTTGGAAAACAGACTTTCTAGAAATGGACCCAGTTTTTAGTATTGGATTGAGCGATTTACTGGGCCGAATCTAGAAGGATCTAGGTTAAGGTGTCCGCAATAAAAATGTTCTTTTATGTGTCCTTTACAACATATTCAAATTTGAGAATTTTGCAAACTCGTTTGATTATATTTTTGGATTTAAACTCGGAGACGTGCGAGTGGGTCTTTTTTGCCGGTTAGGGCCGGTTATGATATTGTGATATTATTGGTGCAATGCTTGCTGGTTTGTGCATATTTCATGATATGGTTGGCACATGCCTGGAGCTTATACTTGATGATCATGTGATGGTTTATAGTCATGGCAATGTGACTATTGAACGTTGAAGTGACATGTGTTGTGTTGAGGGAACCCGATGTGTTGTGAGCAAGTAAAAGACGAAGTACTACACGAGGACGAGACTTCATGTGGGTTACCTCTAGAGCCTTATACTATTGCTTATACATGTGAATAGGTTGTGAGTAGAAAAAGGGTTAGGTGCTACATGATAGCGAGATTTCGTGTGAGTTACCTCTAGTGTCTTATACTATTGATTTTTGTAATCAAGGGCTAAGTGTTACATGGTGACTTGAGTCACATGGGAATTACCTCTAGAGCCTTGCAGTATTGTCATGCATAATGAAGAGCTAAGTGCTACATGATAGCAAGACTTCATGTGATATATCTAGTGCCTTATACTATTGCTTTTTGTAGTGAAGAGCTAAATACTACACGATAGTGAGATTTCATGTGAGTTATCTCTAGTGCCTTATCAAGGACGAAGTATCACATGGTGACAAGACTTTGTGGGGGTCACCTTTAGAGCCTTGAGTCTGTTATTGAGTTAGAGCCTTGAGTCTGCTATTAAGTTAGAGCCTTAAGTCTAGTATTGAGTATTGAGTTGGAATGTGAAGTAGGAATATTGAGTGGGGATGTTGAGCTTGAATTGAGAGTTTGATTATTAAGAGTGAATATCGGATGTGAATTGAACCACCGGTACGAGTTATCCGCGACTGATTATGGAACGAAATTGTGTGACACGGACTGGAACGTGTCATAATGATTTGGCCTTATAATCGAGACTCCTGTGTTTGATTGATTGATTGACTAAGATTGAGATGAGACGTTCCAAATGCTTAAGTGTTGTTATTGCACTTATGTGATATATGAATTGTGCTAATCTGTAGGAGGGAACTGAGGTGAGGTAAGTCTTATGTATTGTGTGCATAGACTACCTCTAGGCGTATTTACTTCCTAGTCATGGTTTAGGGGGTGAACTTGCTGAGACATTGTCTCACCTCGTCATGGGCTTCAATTTTCAAGTCCCTAGTGTGAAGAACTTGGAGCTTGAGACAGAAGGGTTAGGAGAATGGGTGGTTCAGAAGTTCTTTTTGGAGATAGACCTCCTATACTTAGACCCCAGAGTTGGCCTCTGTATGTAAACCGGATTGCTTTTAAAAGTGTGTTTGATTTGAAATTTGTTGTCTTACTTTTCTATCCCATGTTTGTTGTTGTTAGAGGATTATTTAATTCGCTTCCGCTTGTGCATTAAAATGATTAGGTCAGTGACGCATCTTAGGACGTTACAATTATCAACCACCGAGGGATGGGCATGCGCTCGAGGATCGAAGCATGACAATATAGGTAATTGAACCTATTGATATCCTATTACTTAACCTTGCTCGGTATCCATCTTCAATCGATATCCTCACTCTACCTCCTTTATTCTTTTCCCTATGTCTAACACTTGGCCAAATATATAAAAAGATATTCATTGACTAATTGCCATCATGTATTGATAGATTTATTATATGCTAATCGATAATCATTGCTCACAATCATCAATTAGTTCCACCATCATTTACAACTACATTATGTATTTGTAGGTGAATATTACATATCTTGCCAATAGCCATATGGATATCTTCATTGAACTCTTACTTAACCCTACTCAGTATCCGTCTTCAATCGACATCTTCACTCTACCTCCTTTATTCTTTTCCCTATGTCTTAACATTTGGCCAAACTTATAACAAGATATTCATTGACTAATCACCATCATGTATCGATAGCTTTATTATATGGTAATTGATAATCATTGCTCACAGTCATCAATTAGTTCCGCCATCATCAATAACTACATTATATATTTGTTGGTGAATGTTACATATCTTGCCGATAGTCATATGGATATCATCATTGAACTCTATATCGGCTCTATGTTAATGATATGCCTAATTAAATCAATTGTGCCAATTATAAAGGATTTTTTTTTTTGTAAACATTTTCTTCAACCAATCTCTTAATTGAGGAGTTCTTTTCATTGTCTATTGGCATCAAGTAGATGACTTCTTTTGCATTTAACTACTTCCACTAGTCTTGACATTTCTTTTGTTGGTGAATGAATAATTTATATGACTAACTCCATGTTGCTACCCTTTTCTAACATTCCCTCGTGGACAAAACTTGAGAGAGCACACGAATTAAATCCAACAATAGACATAATAATCAAACATGTGAATTAGAAGAAGACGAGGCATTTCTCACCCCAATTGAGGATGAAGAGGATGCCTCCATTGCTAACCGCTTTGACTAGTGTCCTCCTCAAGACAACAATTTTTTGTTTATTCTACATTTCCCCATATTTTACGTACACACCTCCAATATCTAAAGCCTCAGATTTTGGTCATAATCTTGATTGTGTAATTTGAGAATATTTGTGCATGTGTTCTCATCATAACCTAATTGCTTACCGGTGGGCATTTCACTTTCAAAACCCCATATTTAAATAAATGCAACTATAAATATATCTTTAATTGAATAATCACAAATAATTCCCAACCTCTCGAAAGCATGTGCCGCTCATCATCCAATGTCCTTCAATTCCTCAATTTCTCTATATTTTCCATCTTTTACTTTGTGAATAAACAATTAGGTTGTCACGCCCCGATCCTCCGAGCACATGCCCATCCCTCTTTGGTCGATTAATAGTGATGTCCCAGGACGCATCACCGATCCTTTTCATTTAATATACGTATGCGGAAGCATATAAATAATCCCCAGGCAATAAAACAGTAGGTTAGGTAAGTAGAGCCAATTTTTCACAAAATACTTTTTTATAAATACACAAGTCTATACACAAAGGTTTATAAAGGGATCGGCTCTCAACAAAAGAGAATTGTCTTATGACTAGCTAGCTGGACAAGATCACCGATTCTTCGGGCTTCACTTTTTAAACTCCGGGGCTTCCGATCCTTCACCAACTCTCTCTAAGGACTAGAAAATGGTTATACAATAACTAGTGAAACAATGTCTCAGCGAGTTCTACCCCCTAATACTTGATTAAAAAGCAAATATTCCCTAAGGGCTGCATAAGCACAAACAGGCGTCAAAAGACTTACCTTGGCCTTAGTTCCTCCCTACAAGTCAATACAATTTATATATTCGCCAGATCATTTCATTCAATCAAATCATCAGGCCAATCAAATCACCGGTTAATCGAACAGGTTGATTCATGTCATCTAGACTATTTATAAGTCAAGTCAATTAGTAATGGCTACCAACTCCAATCACGTCAATCAAGAACTCAGATCGAATCATCGATCAATCGGCTCAGTCGATGATTACATGTCAATTAGACCATTCCCCGATCATCTCAATTACTCAAACTCAATGCTGAATTATAGTTCAGCGAACACGGCTTACACGATCATCTCAAATACTCAACCCCAACACTGAATTATGGCTCAGCGAGCACGGTCTATTAAATCTTGGCGGTAATGCTGAACTACGGCTCAGCGGGCATGTCTTACTAATTCTTTGGTGGTTAATGCTAAATTACGGCTCAGCGGGCACAACCGATTCCAAATTCGGTGGTAATGCTGAATTACAGCTCAGCATGCACAACTGATTCTAAGTTCAGTGATGGTGCTAAAGTACGGCTCGGCAAGCACAACCTAAATTAGGTGGTAACCTACGGTCCAATGGACATTACTATATTTCGGCGGTTTTCTTGATTTAACCCATAATGTCATATGATTATTCACCCACGGCCAACAACATTACACTCCTCAAATAAATTTCTCAATTAACACATTATTTTGGCCTATTTTTCTCATATTAAGAGTACCCAGTAAAAATCGTGTGTGGATACACAGTCGACTTTAGCCAAAATATAAAATTTTCACTTTTAAACATCCTACAATTTAATATAGTTCACCAAAATATTTTTGGCATTGTAAACCGATGCTTGGTTATTTTCCAAACAATTACCAAAATTACTTAATTTAGGAATAAAATCCTAAAATCACAATCAGGCAAATTAACACAAATTAAAGCTCAAATAAATAAACAGGTTGTACCACTGCAATCAACATAAAATTCCGGTCACCGACTATCTCGATCTAATTTTCAAAAAATAAATAATTAATTAAGTAATTACATAAAATATTAAATAAATGTCCATAATTCCAATTTAGGCCTGTAATGCTTAATTGGATGCTGAAACGGACCCCAAAAAATTCCGAGGTTCGTTAAATAAATAATTGAACGTGTCTACTTGCTAAATACACTAACTAACCACCTAACATGCATCGACAATTAATTAAATTCACTAATCTAATCTAATATAACCACCTAATCCATCTTAGCATAAACTAATCAACCCTTAAGCATCATTAACCTACTAAGCGAGGCTTAGTGAGTTAAACTCACTTGTTTATCGAACCGCTCGGTTCAATTTGACGGGGACGTGATGGGGATTGACTTTCTCCAAAGCGGGCCTAACAACCGAGGTCCAGAACCACCTCAAAACAGGCCAAGAAGTTTCAAGACCTTTACTGGTTTTAGCTTCTGTTCTTGCTGGATTACAGAGAGGAAACCAGCGGCTTCAACGATGAAAACGGGCCGATCGAAGCTCCAGCGAACTAGTGGTTGGCAAAAGGCGGTCTTGGGGGCCTTAGGGGTTTTGTTGAAGGTTGGAATGGGCAAAGGAAGGGTTGGAATGGGAGAAAATGAAGAAAAACACGAAACAATGCAGGCGGGCAGCAGACCGGTGGACCAACGATCAGTGACTTGCGACGGCCGTACAAGATGGCCAGCAGCTCCGTTCGGGGCGAGGTCAAGCTCGTTGGGACAGGCTGTCTCTCCTAATCATGGTGATGGGTGGATCGTTAGCTGATTTTCCGGAAAGTCAACTTTTCACTCGGATTTTTGGCGAAAGGTTAATTGGAGCATAAACTAGAATAAAGGAAAACATAGGAGGAAAACGGTCCGACGGTGGCTTTGCGTGCGTGCAACGAAGGAGGGGGATGGAGCTGCGGTTTCTCTAGTTTCTCTAAGGTCTCTCAAGCCTCAACAATGGAGAAAGGTGGGGGATAGAGGAAGAAGATGGCTAATGGAGAGAGGGGACCCCAATTGGCCTCCTAAGCCTTCAACACTTGGCTTTTGCACTTGAGAACTGCCCCCGCCACTTCAGCCCTATCCTCTGCCCTTTCCCTCTCCTCAAAGCTTCCTCAACACACCATTGAAGTAGTCCAAATGTTCCACCCCCCATGGCATACGAATTTGCACATTTATTTCTTCAATTTCATTTAATTTCATTCAATTCTCCCTCATTTGGATCCGATTGAACACAATTTGATTTCCATAAATCCAACCAAGGTGCCATCATCCTAATCAACATTTTTTCTCACCATATAGTCCAACTTGACTCCCAAAAACGAGACCGAGAACGGGCCTAGGAAGTTCCTGGTCCAAACGGCCTAACTTTGAACATTTCACCGAAAATCTCGGTTTGCAGAAAAATCTTCTGAAGATTAGTCGAGGTTTCTAAAATGAATTGCGACATGATAGAACTTTCAATTTCTGAAATCGGGTTTAAATTCGTGGTTAATTTCACCCTGGTGCGTTTTTAGCGTAACCTAGGCTATCGGGTAGGTTTAAGAAATTTTTAGTGCAAATGACCCGTGATCAATTTTCTTCGAGCCACAATGAACCCACTCGACACATTGGTGACTCTCAGTTATCGTGAAAATCTTGAGGATTCAAATACGGACACGGGGTACCAAAACGATAGAAAAATCAGTCTAGTGCCGGCCGACGAGAATTTTCCAATTTACTGGTGTCACCCACGATTAGCCACACATCTCTGTCGAACCGATCTATCTCTGACCTCTGATAGATTTTTAACTATGTCGTAAGGACATCTAAAGATGAGCACGGTCGAATAGTCGATTCCTGGTCAAATTCTCAAGTCTATTGCATTAAAATTCTTTAATGGCTTCTCTGGATAGTCTAGTTATCTCGAGAGTGATCAGCTTTGAGAATAACCCTATAGGCGCGTCGATGAAATGCTTGATTAATTTAATTAAAAGCATAAGTGAAAAATCCAGGATGTCACATAGGTGGCCATTTCTTTTCTTTCTTTTGTTTTTCCTTTCTTTTCTTGATAAATAACAATTTGTGGGTTGTGATTGATAAGTGATAGATTAGTATGGCACATGCATCATGCATGCACTGACCAAAGATGAAAAGGAAGAAAAGTTACAACTTGCATGTATTTCACGGATGGGTTGTATTAGAAAACGTTCCCTTCAAAGAATTGATGTGATTTGCAATAAACTGACCCATAACTCATTCATTCAAGCTTTTGAGTGTAAGTGAGTACACCCGAATATGTTGATAGGCTCAAACTTAAGACTCCCTCTTGGCGAACTCCCACTGTGGAGGTATTACAACCAAGAGAAAGGATTTCTGAAATTTGATTTAGGGTTTTTGCATGTTTGATTTCTTTCTGGAAATTCTGTTGTTACAGTTATGTTTAGAATGATAGTAAAAAGTGTTAATTTCAACGGGAAGAACAACTCTGGGTTGTGGAGTGTCAAGATGCATGCACTAGTAACAACGCAAGATTTGGAAAACGCCTTGGATGGCAAAGCTAAGTTGTGAATTAAGAGATTTAATGCATGAGACTAATTATTAGATGCATTGAAACTTGATAAATACCATAATAAATACTCATAAAAAGTTGTGAATTAAGATGCTTAATGCATGCGATCAAGGATGAAGAGGATGTCCCATCACCCACCACCTTGACTAGTTTCCTCCTTGAGACAAGACAGATTTTTGTTTGTTCTACATTTCCCCATATTTTACATGTGCTCCTCTCATATCTGAAGCTTCATATTTTGTTCATAATCTTGATTGTGTAATTTGAGAACATTTGTGCATGTGTTCTACACATAAACTTACAGGTGGTCAGCTATATTTAAATTAGTGTAAATATAAAGATATATTTAATTGAAGCAATCACAAAAAGTTCCAACCTCTCAAAAGCACATGCTACCCATTGTCCACTACCCTTTGATTGCTTAATTTCTTTATATTTTCCATCTTTTACTTTGTGAATAAACAATTAGCTGGTCATTTCTTTTTCTTTTTATTTTTTTACTTTTATTTTATAAAGAACGATTCTTGAGTTGTTAATTCATAAGTGATAGACGGTGTGGCGAATGCATCATGCATGCATTGATCAAAGAGAAAAGGAAGGAAAATGTACAATTTTCATATTATTCACTTGTAAATTGTATTAGAAAAAGTTCCTTATTGGAGAATTGATGTGATTTGCAGCTAATTGACCCATAACTTAGTTACTTAATTTTTTGAGTGAAGGTACGTTCACCTAAATCTGTTGACAGGCTCGAACTTAAGACTCTCTCTTGGTGAGCTTCCAAGGTACGAGTATTAGAGCTAGCAGAAAGGATTTTATGAATTTTGATTTGGGATTTCTATGTGTCTGATTTTTGTTTGGAAATTTTGCCATTGCAATTATTTCTAGAGTGAAACTAGAAAGCGGAAAGTTCAATGAGAAGAATAACTTTGGGTAGGGGAGAGTCAAGATAACTACATTATATATCTATTGGTGACTATTTTATGTCTTGTCAATAGCCACATGGATATCATCGTTGAACTCTATATCGACTTTGTGTTGATGATACATCTAATCAAATCAATTGAATCGATTATAAAGGAGTTTTTTTTTTTTTTGTAACCACTTCTTCAACCAATTTCTCAATTATGAGCTTTTTTTTTTTATCATCCATTGGCGTCAAGCAGATGGCTTCCTTTGCAAAAAGTACTTCCACTATAATCTTGATGTTTCTTTTGCTGGTGAATGAATAATTTATATGACTAATTCCACATTTTTACACTTTTCTAACATTCCCTCGTGAACAAAACGTGAGAGAGCACATGAATTGAATCCAATGGTAGAAATAATCATCAGACATTGGAATTAGATGAAGACGAGGCATTTCTGACTTCAATTGAGGACAAAGAGGATGCCTCCTCGAGACAAGACAAATTTTTGCTTATCCTACTTTTGCCCATATTTTACATGCGGACCTCCCATATCTAAAGCTTTAGATTTTGGTCAGAATCTTGATTGTGTAATTTGAGAATATTTGCACACGTGTACTAATCATAACCTAATTAGTGACTAGTGGGTACTTCACTTTCAATACATTATATTTAAATTAGTGAAAATATAAAAATATCTTCAATTGAAGCAATCACAAATAATTTCCAACCTCTCAAAAGCACACGTCGCCTGCCATCCACTGCCCTCCAATTTCTCAATTTTTTTATTTATATTTTCAATCTTTTATTGTGAATAAATAGTGAGGGGGCCATTTTTTTTTTCTTTCTTTTCTTGATAAAGAACAATTTGTGGATTGTTATTCATAAATAATAGGTCAGTATGGCACATGCATCACGCATGCACTGACCAAATAGGAAAGGGAAGAAAAGGTACGATTTGCATATATTTCATGCATGAGTTGCATAAGAAAATGTTCCTTATCGAAGAATTGATGTGATTTGCAATTCATTGAACTAATTCACTTAAGATTTTGAGTCCAAGTGGGTCCACTTGAATATGTTGACAGACTTGGACTTAAGACTCCCTCTTGCAAACTCCCATTGTGGAGGTATTGGAGCCAAGAGAAAGGATTTTTGAATTTCGATTTGGTGCTTTTGCGTGTTCGATTTCTATCTGAAATTCGATCATTACAGTTATGCTGAAAGCGATAGTAGAAAGTGGTAATTTCAATGGGAAGAACAACTTTGGGTTGGGAAGTGTCAAGATGGAATATTATTAACAACCCAAGATTAGGCAAAGGCCTTGGAATGGCAATGCTAAATTGTGAATTAAGAGACTTAATGCATGCCACTAATTATTAGATGCATTGAAACTTGAGAAATACAACCATAAAAATACTCATAAAAAGTTGTGAATTTAAAGACTTGATGCATGCAACTATTTATTAGATGCACTGAATCTTGAAAAGACTCTAAATTGGTGCATCAGTCTTGGAAGCTGAACAATCACTGTAAAAGGTCATCTAACAGCGGTAGTAATTGACTAAAATAGTCTCTGGTTGTCATGTAATGGATTAGTAGCCTAGGATTTGACAACAAGCTTGTAAATCGAGAACAATGTAATCAATCGACGCCCACGAAAGCAATATCTTCCATCGAATGAATAACCTCTCCGCGTATTCTGCAACTTCAACCTTGAACCCAACTTATTAAATTGTAGAGGAAATAGATTTTTGATTGAATAAATATGAGTTGGTTGGTTTGATCGAGGAAACATAAGTGGAGCTTGAGGGCCGATAGATATAACCCAATGCTCCCACATCAAATAAGAACTTACAAACTTTAAACACAATCTCCTAATATTCAGCGATGATTATGTACAAGAAGTTTCATATCCCAAGACCATTCGCATAACGACACAGCAGCCATGCGCTTTTGTTGATCCATCATCTCTGTCTTCAACTATCTTGTTGGTGGACCTTCTTTTTTTTTTTTTAATAGCACTGCTTCAAATAGTTAACCGATATCGAGTCTCTGGTTATCAATGACTTTATTAATAAGTTTTTACTAAATTTTGATGACTTCGTCCATGACTTCTACGTTGCGCATTGCTAATTTCCTATACTGTTGACATGCTAGTAGGTTGTCAATTGTCTTCCATAATCGTGACTTCAATTTTAACCATTTTTTTTTCGGTCAACGGACCTCGTTACTTGCCAATGATAGCCTAAAAATTGGTCATCTTTTTGTGTCAACATTGAGGATAAGAAAAGCCCAACCTGATCAGGTTGACTTAGGGACTAAGCAATATATAAATTGACATCTTTTCCCATGGTCCATTTCACTGTACAGAAATCTTCAACAAGTTCAAGGACAATGAAGGGAACTTCAGCAAATCGCTCATCACTGATGTGCAAGGATTGCTAAGTCTATTTGAAGCTTGCTATCTAGGATTTCATGGCGATGTTATTTTGAACGATGCACTTACTTTTACTATCACTCTCCTTGAATCAATTGACAAAGAAAAAGTAAGCCGTAATCTCGAAAAACAAGTGACTCATGTCCTAAACCAGCCAATCCACAAGGGACTTTCAAGGGTAGAGGTGAGGCATTACATTCAATTGAAAGGTACAGTTGGCACTCAGATGCTTTTCTTGTTTACCAATTCCCAATTTATTCTAATTTGATCAACCATTAATTAGGGTCAAATGTGATATTTTCTGAACTTGAATTCAGGTGGGCTGTCAATGCCAAAGATGGATTGCCCAAGTACATGCAAGTGTGTTACAAGACACTTCTTGATTTGTATGATGAAATTGGCTACGAAGTGATCAAAAAAGGACAATCATACCGCCTCTTCTATGCAAAAGAAGTGGTAAGCAATGTGAATTAACATTAAACAAATGAAATTTTTACTTCGTCCACTTGCAACAGAATATCAGGTTTTTGGATTAGGATGAGAGAACGTAATTTATTCAAGTCCCCCACATACATTAAAGTTAGAAGACTGACATAGCTTTATGTTTGATAATGAATCATCAGATGAAAAACCATATGAGAGCATACTTAGCCCAAGCCAAATGGTTCCAGCAAAACTACGTACCAACGATGGAGGAGTACCTGTCCATTGCATCATTATCAATCGGTTGTGAATTGCTATTAGGGATGTCGTTTCTGGGAATGGGGGATGTCGTAACAAAAAGTT
Source organism: Eucalyptus virginea (assembly GCA_014182375.1). NCBI lineage: Eukaryota > Viridiplantae > Streptophyta > Magnoliopsida > Myrtales > Myrtaceae > Eucalyptus > Eucalyptus virginea. The sequence goes on from CM024520.1 coordinate 38,746,630, forward strand.
ATTTTGACTGGTTGTTACTTAGCGACTGCAAGATGGTGAAGGCTTCGGGTGTAATCTCTCGCTCATGGATGACATTGCTGGACATAAGGTATACAAAAGCTATACCATTGAACAACATCAATTTGCCTAAATTTTGTCTAATGGAATTTATCAATAGGAGAAATAAAATAATTTCCATGAGAAATTTGTTTACAGTTTGAGTAAGAGAGAGGACATACGGCATCTTCAGTGAAGTGTTTCATGAAACAATATAGAGTTACGGAGCAAGAGGCTAAGGATGCTCTCCGTAAACAAGTGGTCAATGCATGGAAGGACATAAATAAAGAGCTGTGCCATCTGACCGCTGTCCCCAAGCCACTCCTTGTGCGAATTCTCAAATTTGCACAAGTCTTCCATGTGGTGTATAATGATGAAGTAGATCACTACTCTCATAATGGAACAAAGCTCAAAGAATTTGTGACTTCTCTTCTCGTCGATCCATTGCCAATGTGATGATTTGGAAGAACAAGTTTAATTACCAAGCGTCATAGATTGCATCAGAGATTTTTGAATCTGCTCTGTGCACAAGTTGACTTGCGTTGAATATTGATTCTTTTTTGTTTTTTTTCCCTGTTTGTCTTTTATCGTTTAGAATGACTGCATCTATCGATCATCTATATAGTTAAATTCTTAAGCAGGCCACAAGACAAAGTCATGATGTGGTATATAATGATGAAGTAGATCACTACTCTCATGCTGGAACAAATCTCAAAGAGTTTGTGACTTCTCTTCTCGTCGATCCATTGCCAATGTGATGGTTTGGAAGAACAAGTTGACATGTGGTGTATAATGATGAAGTAGATTTTACATAATATCGGCCAAAGCAGGATATAATTCTCTACCAAAGTGAATTGGGTACACCCAGATGGACAATTCCACGGGGGACAAGTTAAACAAATCAAATTATCTGCTTTTTCTTGCTAGATGCTACAATGGCGCAATTGAATGAGAATTTTTTTACTCATCCTGATCGCTAACAGTGAAATCGCCAGAAGCAATCATAACATACAACTTGACACGGCGCTTTTCTTTGAGCCGGCGCTCAACGCTCTTCATTGCACTGTTCAAAGATTCAGGCTCTCTGCCGTTCGAAGAAGCGCGAGTGCAGTTGCCCATTTGTAATTACCTTGATCCGAACAACACGAGCGGTGGCACGGGACGAGCCTCGTCTCAATGGCAACGCCTCCAGAAAGCAAGAAGGGTAACAACGTGTTTAAAGCCGCACAACATCAAAAGGAGAGAATAGATGCTTGACTTAGCTTATTGATTGGAGTTGGGGTCCACAAGATAAGCGCAAGATGTCGATGGGATGGCGGCAACAGGTGGGTTCGAACCAAACGAGCTACGGGTTTCTGCCGCAACAGGGTAAAAAGTGGGCACGCTGAAGTAGCACCAATAGCGACTTGCTGCGATGAATCAGAGAAAGCAGCATACCGCCAACTTCGTGACCACCAAAATCAACAATAATTAACGAGCGACAACGGGGATTGAAAGTTTGCAGACGGACTGGTCTGGACAACGATTGAAACTCGGCGAAATTGGCTCGTTTTCTTTCAATTAAGCATTCTGGGAACATGGTAGAACAGAAGACGAAACCCAGCTTTAAATGATGTAGACACCCGTGAAACTAACGTGGAAATTTGCTGACCTGACAAGGGAACAACAGACCCCGGCCAGCCGAGGAGCGACGGATGCTGAAGTCCCTGCGTTGTTTTTCTTCTCGGTTTCTTGCTCCCTCCCAGTCTTTTCTCTTTTTCAAGCCGGGACAAACCAGGACAACTCTCACCGCTTCTCTCTCTCTCTCTCTCTCTCTCTCTCTCTGTTGGCTGCGTGAATCACACAGAGAGAATGTGGCTGAGTTCATCAGAAGGGGCCCAGGCTCGTTCGGGTTTGGTCTCGGAAGCTCAAATGAGTCAGGGCCTCAATTCAAGATCAGATCACACGTTGGGCTGATTTAAATTAAATTCACAATCAGGCTAATTTTTTACTTGCTGCAGGCATACCATTCAAAAATAAAAATGTCTCTAGCATCAAAATGCTAAGAAATGCAACAACGAGTAGGTTTCTAGAGACAGATATATTGTATTCCACGGCACATAAATATGTTTCTAGAAAAGAGTTAAGCTGTCATGTCATTTCGAGCAATCAAATTAAAGACAACTTTTTGGTTAATTGGACAAGATTGAGGTTGCTGGAATTTCTGCGTTTAATCTTTGTGGGCTTCACATTGACTTCCCAAATTGTGAAAACCTAAGTACCATCACTGGTTTAAGGCGGGCGGATTTTCTTTCTCTGACTTTTTAATCTCTAGTTCTTGCCTCAACTCTAATTACTTTGTCTTTTGGAAAGAGAATTAATACTAAAGATGCTACTTCCTTGTGACATCTGGATTTTTCAAACCATCAAGTTAGTAAGCTAGGAACATAAAAATTAAAAATGGTAGTTAGATTAATTAAAATTGACACTAATGAAAATGTATCAATGGCAGGAATGAAAGACAACGGTTTTTGAACCATAATTTTTGGGACTCATTAGATAAATTCTAGATTTAAGTTACGGTCCCAAGTATCTAATGTACGCAAAAAATTAGACCCAAATGGTTCCATGTTCTCTCATGGACTGACCACAACCAGTGGGTTTGAACCAAACGAGCTACAGGTTTCTGCCGAAACAGGGTAATAAGTGGAAACGCTGAAATAGCGGCAGAGACACTATTATGCCACTGGCAACTTGCTGCGATGAATCAGAGACAGCAGCATACAGCTAACTTTGTGGCAACCAATATCGACAATGATTAACGAGCAACGCAGGGATTGCGGCTGTGCGGACAACGATTAAAACTCGGCGATGTTGGCTCATTTTAGTTTCGACTAAGCAAACCGGGAACAGGGGAGAACAGAGAACAAAACCCAGCGCTTGAAATGATGAAAGCCCCGTGAAACTAGCGTGCAAATTTGTTGGCTGTAAGGGGAACCGCCGAGAAGAGGAAAGCCCCGCCCCCGAACAGCCGAGGAGCAACGCATGCTGAAGTCCCTGCTCTGTTCTTCTTCTCGGTTTCTCACACTCTTCTGTTTTTTTTTCCTTCTTTTTTCCTCCCAATCTTCTCTTTTTTTTTTTTTTTTTCAAGCCGGGACAAACCAGGACAACTCTCACCGCCTCTCTCTCTCTCTCTCTCTCTCTCTCTCTCTCTCTCTCTCTCTGTGTTCGTGTGTCGGCTCTGCTCTCCTCGTAGTTAATCAACTTCTTCCCTTGTCCTTTACCAAGAAATATCAATAAAGGCAAAACTATTTTAGACGCGGTTTTGTCCAGCCAAGAACAATGCCTGAAGAATTGAACACCAATCAGTCATTAACACCAATGTCCATGGCACTCACTCTAGTATCCAGTAAGTACCACATACAAAAAGGAAACTAACAATCAACATAGGAAAGGCAAACTAGCAATACAGCTACGTGACCAATTGCCAAAGTTTTCTATACCACAAATCCGCGATCGCGACCAAACCATCGAAATCCGGTAGTCAAATTCTTCGAGTTCGTCTCCACCAACGCACCCGTATGACACAAAACCGGGAAAAGAGACGAGATAAAGCCCGCTCGGAGTTCAGCAGACGTCGGGGCACTGAAGGGGGGCGGGGGAAGCAAAACAGGGACACGAAACCCTAAGATCTGTTCAGAATCCGAGTCTACTCAGCGAACGGATGGGTGCTGGTGCTGGTGCGGGTGCTCGCTCTGCAACGAAAGAAGCTACAACTCCCTCCTCCTCTCTTTTTCTTCGTCTTCTTCAATTCCTGGTTTCTCTTCCTTCTTCCTTTTTTTTTTCTTTCTTTCTTTTCTTTCTTTTTATTTATTTTGTTCGTTTTGCTTTATGCTGCGTTTTTTCACCGAAATGTTAAAAAGTTTGTAATCGAGACGCTCTCTTCGGCATATTCGCTTCTCGGACAGGCCACGATCTCTAATGCCGTCCCGCCACGTAACTAATCAATTGCAAAGCTCCATCGGGTTGGTCGCCATGTCATCCTTTCGGCTTCTCTTTTTTGTTATTTAATTATTCTGGATAATCTGTAATTGTGAAAAAAAAAAAAAAAAAAAAAAAACCGAAAAATTCTACGGTTATGGAGTATCTGTGCAAGCGGTAGAAGAAGCAAATTTTAGGGAATGTGGAAAGAGTGATCATCTTCTTTTGGGAAAAAAATATATATGTGTGCCAACCGTATATTTTCTGATCCACCTCGTTGGTGTTGTCGAGCATCTTTCCATGTCTATTTCTTTACCTCAACATCTTATTTTACATTTCCAGCCAACTAGTCCTTATCTTGTTGATGTTGTTTCCTAATTGGGAACAGGGCGTGCTAATCATATTGAAGCTTCGGCCAGGTCGAAAGAATGTGGCTGAGTTCACCAGAGGGGGCCCAAGTTTGTGTGGATTTGGTCTTGGAAGCTTGAATGAGTTTAGGGCCTCAATTCAAGATCAGATCGCACATCGGGCCAATTTAAATGAAATTTACAATTGGGTTTATGTTTTATTCAATGTGGGCATACCATTTATAAATAAAAATGTCTCTAGTACTAGATGCAAACAAATGCAACAATGAATAGATTTCTAGAGACAGATATATAGTATTTCAAAGAACATGCATATGTTTCTAGAGAAGATCTAATCTTTCAAAGCATATGAATATGTTTCTAGAGAAGATCCAAGCTTTCATGTGAGTGCGAGCAATCAAATTTAAGCCAACTTTTTGATTACTTGGATGATCGGTGTTGCTGGAATTTCTAGTTTTATCTTTGAGGGCTTAAAGGGTCACATGGACTTCCCTAATTGTGGCAACCTGAGAACCATCACTAGGTTCAAGCAGCTGGATTTTCATCTTTTAACTTTTTAATCTCTATTTCTTGCCTCAAGTTTAATTACTCAATCTTTTGGAAAGAGAATAATTACTAAAAGTGCCACTTCCTTTATTGTCTTATCCTTTTTATCTTTTTAAATTAAGTAAAAGGGTGGGAAGGTGCGATATTTTAAAGAAAAATAGGAAATATATCTTCAAAAGGTTCAATGTTGGAATTCTAACATCATGCCTACTCGGAGAAGAACATGCCAATACCATCAATGATGTAGCTGAGGTGTATCAACAAAGTGAACGATCTAAACTTATGTTTATGGCATATGGTCCATTTTGCTCTGGTGATTGCTGAAGCTGAAAATGGGAACCATGAACTCGGTTTGAGCTCTCACTAGAAAACTTATTCACAACAAAACAAAAGGGTCAAGGACTCAAGTTTTTTCTCCTGGATTGGCCCTCTGAGTTCTCAAAACACTAATTACAAATAACTTTATCAGTACATTATTGGATAGTGTTGGATAGGAAGTAACCTATGGATGACAAGTGATGAAGGGATTTGATAATCACTTTCACACCTTCTCACGGACTAATACATACCCAATCTTTTAGATAATGGTCACACTATTTTCTTCTCTAATGAGATGTTATTAAAGTGATGTTTTGTCAACTTCAACCTTTCAAATAACTCGTTATTGCCATCTGGTAAGGTCACCAAACCCTATTGCTTTTATCGGGATGCATGTCGAGAGCCAATTGATTAGTCAAAACCACATTCATCAATGATAATAGTAACTCGCAAGGATATCATACCAAGTGGAAAGAAAAGGAAAAGGCCATCCACAAGACAAGGCAGCCCAATGAAGAGATTAATTTTTGAATTTACACCATTCCATCTTCTTCGCGGCGATGAAGATTTTTAAGTTCAGTTAAGTATACCTTTTCAGGGTTACATTGTAACAATTGGTACACCACTTTAGATAGGTATAAGTGCACTTTTTATCTAGTGGCTGTGACACTTGATTTTTAATCAATTCATTATTAAAGGTAATTAGAGTTTTTGGTTGCAACAAAGCTCATTTCTCGAACCAAAAAAGTCATTTTTCATTTTGTTTTCTTTGACCTATCATTTGTAGGTAATTTCCTACTCATTTCTAACGAAAACCCAAAGGTCAAAATTTGGCTTTTTGCACAAAAAGTTCCTAATTAGTCCTAGTGTCACTTTGTCCACAAAAATTTTGAAAAAATTGAAACTTTTGATCATAAAATCAACCTTTTAGTAAAAGTACTTTTGGTCAATCCTTTGATCAAAAAATTGAAAAATGTTAAAATTCTCAAATCATCTCATTTTAGCTTCAATTTGATTTTGACACCAAAAATTTTGTGAAAATTGATTAAAAACTTCATTTTCCAAATTTTTTGGATTTAGGTTCGGAGTCGACCAAAAATAAACTTACTTCCTCTCTAGTTGTATTCTAACTTGGTTTCTTTCCTAACATTTGATCAAGGGGCTATTCCAAGATCACTCATGTGACCATTTTGATGATTTAGCATGTCGAGATAAAAATTGTCATTTTTAGCGCTAATTAGTAGTTCGAATCAATTCTTCATGAGTTGCGCATTTGCACTTAAAGCCAATTCATTTTCTTAAACTAAACCCAAATCCAGGGTCAATTTCGGCAAATTCACTGGGGAACTCTCCAATTTGATGGATTTAGCTTAATTGAACTTTGGAAATCCATGTTAATGAGCTTCAATTAGTGCAATCTAAGTAGGCCCATTCTAAACTAAGTTTTAATTTGAAGGATTAGACTCAATTTCATCATTAAACTTCAATTCAATTAGGACATGAAGTTTGTGCCATCATTTTAATGTCAATTTGGATGCATTAAGTTATCATAACCATATAGGTAATTGAACCAATTGATATCCTATTACTTAACCTTGCTTGGCATCCGTCTTCAATCGACATCTTCCCTCTACCTCCTTTATTCTTTTCCCTATGTCTAACACTTGGCCAAATTTGTAAAAAGATGTTCATTGACTAATTGCCATCATGTATTGATAGCTTTAACATATGGCAATCGATAATCATTGCTCACACTCATCGATTAGTTCCACCATCATCGATAAATACATTATATATTTGTAGGTGAATATTACATATCTTGCCGATAGCCATATGGATATCATCATTGAACTCTATTACTTAACCCTACTCGGTATCCATCTTCAATTGACATCTTCACTCCACCTCCTTTATTCTTTTCCCTATGTCTAGCACTTGGCCAAATTTATAACAAGATGTTCATTGACTAATCACCATCATGTATTGATAGCTTTATTATATGGTAATTGATAATCATTGCTCATAGTCACTAATTAGTTCCGCCATCATCGATAATTACATTATATATTTGTGGGAAAAAGCCACCAAAAACCCCCAACTTTGTCTGGAGTGACACATTTACCCCGAACTTTGTTTTGTGACGTGAAAAACTCCGAAGTTTGCTGACTGTGACACATTTACCCCATTAAGGGTATTTTTGTCTTATTCTTTCTGTTTTTTTCTTTTTCTTTTTTATTTTTTATTTTTTTCTTCTTCTCTCTTCCCTCCGCCAGCCATGGCGGAGCCGGCGGAGGGAAGCCGGCGTCCGGGAGGGCTGCCCTCGCCGGCGTCCGGCGAGGGGTGCCCTCGCCGGCGTCGGGCGAGGGTGCCCTCGCCGATCCGGCGAGGAGGCCCTCGCCCGACGCCGACGACGGCCGCCCGACGCCGACGACGGCCGGTCGCCGGCGAGGGCGACCCTCGCCCGACGCCAGCGAGGGCAGTCCTCGCCGGACGCCGGCTTCCCTCTGCCATGGCCGGCGGAGGGAAGAAAGAAGAAGAAGAAAAAAAAAGAAAAAAAAAAAGAAAAAAGTTTTTAAAAGTAAAAAGACCAAAATGCCCCTATGATTTAGGGTAAATGTGTCACACAAATGAAAGTTCGAGGTTTTTTATGTCACAAATAAAAGTTTGGAGTAAATGTGTCACAGTTAGCAAACTTCGGGATTTTTCACGTCACAAAACAAAGTTCGGGGTAAATGTGTCACTCCAGGCAAAGTTGGGGGTTTTTTGTGGCTTTTTCCCTATATTTGTCGATGAATGTTAAATATCTTGCCGATAGCCATATGGATATCATCATTGAACTCTAAATCGGGTCTATGTTAATGATATGTCTAATCAAATCAATTGTGTCAATTATAAAGGATTTTTTTTTTTTTGGTGTAAACATTTTCTTCAACCAATCTCTTAATGAGGAGTTCTTTTCATCGTCTATTGGCATCAAGCAAATGACTTCTTTTGCATTTAACTACTTCCACTATAGTCTTGACATTTCTTTTGTTGGTGAATGAATAATTTATATGACTAACTCCACGTTTCTACACTTTTCTAACATTCCCTCTCGAACAAAATGTAAAAGAGAACATGAATTCAATCCGACAGTAGACATAATCATTAGACATGTGAATTAGATGAAGACGGGGCCTTTTTCACCCCAATCGAGGACGAAGAGGATGCCTCTTTAGCCGACCACTTTGACTAGTGTCCTCCTCGAGACAAGACAAATTTTCGTTTATTCTACATTTCCCCATATTTTACATACACACCTCCCATATTTAAAGCTTCAAATTTTGGTCATAATCTTGATTGTGTAATTTGAGAATATTTGCGCATGTGTTCTCATCATAACCTAATTGTTGACCGGTGGGCACTTCACTTTTAAAACCCTATATTTAAAAAGTGCAAATATAAAGATATCTTTAATCGAAGTAATCACAAATAATTTCCAACCTCTCGAAAGTACATGCCACCCCTCATCCAATGTCTTATATTTTTCATCTTTTACTTTGTGAATAAACAATTAGGGGGCCATTTCTTTTTTTTTTCTTTCTTTTCTTGATAAATAACAATTTTGTGGGTTGTTCTTACCAAAAAAAAAAAAAACAATTTGTGGGTTGTTATTCGTAAGTAATAGATCCGTATGGCACATGCATCATGCATGCACTGACCAAAGAGGAAAGGGAAGAAAAGTTACAATTTGCATATATTTCATGGATGAATTATATTAGAAAACGTTCCTTTCAAAAAACTGATGTGATTTGCAATTAATTGATCCATAACTCATTCACTAAAGCTTTTGAGTGTAAGTGAGCACACCTGCATATGTTAACATGCTTGAACTTAAGACTCCTTCTTGACGAACCCCATTATGGAGGTATTAGAGCCAAGAGAAAGGATTTCTAAATTTCAATTTAGGCTTTTTGCATGTTTGATTTCTTTCTAGAAATTCTACTGTTACAGTTATGTTTAGAATGATAGTAGAAAGTGGTAATTTCAACGGGAAGAACAATTTGGGGTTGGGGAGTGTCAAGATGCATGCATTATTAACAATGCATGATTTGGAAAAGGCCTTGGATGGCAAGGCTAAGTTGTGAATTAAGAGATTTAAGGCATGCGACTAATTATTAGATGCATTGAAACTTGATAAATACAACAACAAATACTCATAAAAAGTTATGAATTAAGATACTTAATGCATGCGATCAACGATAAAGAGGATGTCCCATGTCCTTGAGACAAGACAAATCCTTGTTTATTCTACATTTCCCCATATTTTACATATGCACCTCCCATATCTGAAGCTTCAGATTTTGCTCATAATCTTGATGTGTAATTTGAGAACATTTGTGCATGTGTTCTACACATAAATTGATGGGTGATCGGCTATATTTAAGTTAGTGCAAATATAACGATATATTTAATTTAAGCAATCACAAGAAGTTCCAACCTCTCAAAAGCACATGCTACCCACTGTCCACTACCCTTTGATTCCTTAATTTCTTTATATTTTCCATCTTTTACTTTGTGAATAAACAATTAGCAGCCATTTCTTTCTTTTTTCTTACTTTTCTTGTATAAAGAACGATTCTTGGGTTGTTAATTCGTAAGTGATAGATCAGTATGGCGAATGCATCACGCATGCACTGACCGAAGAGAAAATGAAGGAAAATGTACAATTTTCATATATTCACACGTGAATTGTATTAGAAAAAGTTCCTTTTTGGAGAATTGATGTGATTCGTAGCTAATTGACCCATAACTCATTCACTTAAGTTTTTTGAGTGAAGGTACGTTCACTTGAATATGTTGACGGTCTCGAACTTAAGACTCCCTCTTGGTGAGCTTCCAAGGTATAGGTATTAAAGCTAGGAGAAAGGATTTTCTGAATTTTGATTTGGGATTTCTACGTGTCTAATTTTTGTCTGGAAATTCCGCTGTTGAAATTATTTTTAGAGTGAAACTAGAAAGCAAAAAGTTCAATGAGAACAATAACTTTGGGCCGGGGAGAGTCAAGATAACTACATTATATATCTATCGGTGACTATTCCATGTCTTGCCGATAGCCATATGGATATCATCAATGAACTCTATATTGGCTCTGTGTTAATGATAAATCTAATCAAATCAATTGTGTCGATTATAAAGGATTTCTTTTTTTTGTGTAACCACTTTCTTCAACCGATCTCCTGATTGATGAGTTTTTTTTTTTTTTTTTTTTCGTCTATTGGCATCAAGGAGATGGCTTTCTTAGCATTTAACTACTTCTACAATAGTCTTGATGTTTCTTTTGCTGGTGAACGAATAATTTATATGACTAACTCCACGTTTACACACGTTTCTAACATTCCCTCACGAACAAAACGTGAGAGAGCACATGAATTAAATCCAACAGTAAAAATAATCATAAGACATTTAAATTAGATGAAGACGAGGCATTTCTAACCTTGATCGAGGACGAAGAGGATGCCTCCGCGAGATAAGACAAATTTTTGTTTATTCTACTTTTCCCCATATTTTACGTGCGCATCCCACATCTAAGGCTTCAGATTTTGGTCATAATCTTGATTGTGTAATTTGAGAATATTTGCGCATGCGTACTAATCATAACCTAATTGGTGACTAGTTGGTACTTCACTTTCAATACCCTATATTTAAATTAGTGCAAATATAAAGATATCTTCAATTGAAGCAATCACAAATAATTTCCAACTCCTCGAAAGGACGTGTCGCCCGCCTTCCACTAACTTCCAATTCCTCAATTCCTTTATATTTTCCATCTTTTACTTTGTGAATAAACAATCGGGGGACCATTTCTTTTTTTCTTTTTCTTTTTTCTTGATAAAGAATGATTTGTGGATTGTTATTCATAAGTGATAGGTCAGTATGACACATGCATCACGCATGCACTGATCGAAGAGGAAAGGGAAGAAAATGTACAATTTGCATATATTTCACGCATGACTTGTATAAGAAAACTTTTCTTATCAAAGAATTGATGTGATTTGCAATTCATTGAACTAATTCACTTAAGCTTTTGAGTCCAAGTGAATCCATCTAAATATGTTGACAGACTTGAACGTAAGACTCCCCTTTGGTGAACTCCCATTATGGAGGTATTTGAGCAAAGAGATAGGATTTTTGAATTTCGATTTGGTGTTTTTGCGTGTTTGATTTCTATCTGAAATTCTGTTGTTACAGTTATGTTTGGAGCGATAGTAGAAAGTGGTGATTTTAATGGGAAGAACAACTTTGGGTTGGGGAGTGTCAAAATGCGTACACTATTAACAACCCAAGATTTGGCAAAGGCCTTTGGATGGCAATGCTAAATTGTGAATTAAGAGACTTAATGCATGCCACTAATTATTAGATGCATCGAAACTTGATAAATACCATAATAAATACTCATAAAAAGTTGTGAATTTAAAGACTTAATGCATGCAACTATTTATTAGATGCACCGAAACTTGAAAAGACTCTAAATTCGTGCATCAGTGTTGGAAGCTGAACAATCATTGTAAAAGGTCCTCAAACAGCGGTAGAAATTGACTAAAACAGCCTTTGGTTGTCATGTAATGGATTAGTAGCCTCGGATTTGACAACAAGCTTGTACATCGAGAACAATGTAATCGATCAACGCCCACAAAATCAATATCTTAGCCATCGAATGAATAACCTCTTTGCATATTCGGCAACTTCAACCTTGAACCCAACTTATTAAGTTGTAGACGAAATAGGTTTTTGATTGCATAAATAAGAGTGGGTTGGTTTGATCAATGAAACACAAATGGAGCTTAAGACTGTTCGATAGAACCCAATGCTCCCACATCAGGTAAGAAGTTACAAACTTTAAACACAATCTCCTAATATTTAGCGATGATTATGTACAAGAAATTTCATTTCCCCAGACCATTCGCATAACAACACAGCAGCGATGCACTTTTGTTGATCCACCATCTCTGTCTTCAACTATCTTGTTGGTGGACCTTTTTTTTTTTTTTTTTTTTTTTTGTTAGTAGCACTCCAAGCCGAAATCTTAGAGTCGCTGGTTATCAATGACTTTATTAATCAGTTTTCACTAAATTTTGACGACTTCGTCCATGACTTCTACGTTGTGTATTGTTGATTTCCTATACTCTTGACATGCTAGCAGGTTGTCAACTGTCTTGCATAATTGCGACTTCGATTTTAACCATTATTATTTATTTTTTATTTTTGGTCAACTGAGCTCGTTACTTGCCGATGATAGCCTAAAATTGGTCATCTTTGTGTGTCAACATTGAGGTTGCCGATGATAGCCTAAAATTGGTCATCTTTGTGTGTCAACATTGAGGATAAGAAAAGCCCAACCTGATCGGGTTAACTTAGGGACTAATGAATATATAAATTGACATATTGATATCATCATTAAGCTCTATATCTAACCAAATTGACTGTGTTAATGATATATCTAATCAAATTAACTCCATGTTGATTATAAAAAAATTGTTAATTTTTTTGTGTAAACACTTTCTTCAACCGATCTCTTAATTGATGAGTTCTTTTTATCATCTACTAGCATCAAGCAAACAGCTTCCTTTGCATTTAACTACTTCCACAATAGCCTCAACGTTTCTTCTACTGGTGATCGATGAATTATATGACTAAGCCCACGTTTCTACACTTTACTAACATTACCTTGCGAACTAAACGTGAGAGAGCGCATTAATTAAATGCCAATAGTAGATATAATCATTAGACATGTGAATTAGATGAAGATGAGGCATTTTTTATTCTTGCATGAATATGATGTCCCCATCAGCCCCCAACCACTTTGACTAGTGTCCTCCTCGAGACAAGACAAATCTTTGTTTATTCTATATTTTCCGATATTTTACAGATGCACCTCCCATTTCTAAAATTTCGAACTCTGGTCATAATCTTGATTGTGTAATTTGAGAATATTTGCGCATGTATTATGATCATAACCTAATTGGTGACCAGCCATATTTAAATTAGTGCAAATATGAAGATATCTTTAATTGGAACGATCACAAATAATTCCAACCTCTCGAAAGCACATGCCATCCACTGTTCACTACCCTTTGATTCCTCAATTTTTTTATATTTTCCATCTTTTACTTTGTGAATAAACAATTTGTGAATAAACAATTAGCGGGCCATTTTTTTTCTTGGCTAAAGAACGATTAGTGGGTTGTTAGTTCGAAAGTGATAGATTAGTATGCCACATGCATCACGCATGCACTGACTAAAGAGAAAAGTAAGCACTATGTACAATTTTCATACTATTCACACGTGAGTTGTATTAGAAAAACTAGGGATTGAATCCCAGAAAATTAAAATAATAACAGGAAAAGTTCTTTTGTTTATTACACAGAAATGGGACGTTGCTGACCTAACAGAAGCAGAGAGATGGTTTAGCGTAAAAATGCAGGCATTAAAAAAGTCCATATCTGCCCCCCCGTCACTGTCCATTTTTATTTTTGTTTCATGGTTTCATTTTATCAGCCCTTTTTGAAGATGCAGTAGCTTTTGTGTACTACACACGAATAACATGGTATGCCAATTTTTCTGTTCCTTTTCGACCAAAAAAAAAAAAAAATTCTGTTCCTTCCATCTCAAACTTTCCGACATAGGATAGCCTATAAATACCCGTCGGTAAGGTATGGTCACTTGCTTAAAAAGCCTCTTCAATCTAGTGTTGTTCATCTATATTTGGTCTAACACCTAAATCTAGAAATTAGCAGCAAAGAAATGTCTCTTCCGGTTTCAACAATCCCATCTCCTTCTCCTGCTCATGAAACAAGCCAGGTCGCTGAACGCCGGTCGGGAAATTTTCATCCAAGCATATGGGGGGATTATTTTCTCAAATATGCTTCTGACTCCAACTCAGTGGTATCATTTAAATTAATCATTTTCTCTTCTTCTTTTTTTGGATTACCTTCTGAAAATTTTTCTATGGTTATATTTTCTGAGCTGCGAGCATAAGAATAATTGTATTGGATTATTGGACAACATCCCACAGAATTTGATAAAGAAAAAGAAAAGAGATTCCAGCTTATTGGGAACTCCATGCATGTGTTGGTCCTCACGTTATTCAAAATTTCTATGGGAAGCTTGCGGCATGCACATATGGCTCAACAAATGAAGAAATATTTTTGCTTCAATCAATAAAACTAGTCTTAATGGAATAATCTTCAAGTAATTTCAATTCCTATTTATTTTGGTCAGTCGGATCATAAGCAATATATTTATTGCATTTTCCTCTATTTTTTAAACTTTCAATTTCATATTATTGTAGAGTTCTCAAGGCATAGCAAAGGAACGAATTGAGAGATTGAAAGGAGAAGTGAGAAAGATGTTGACAAGTGCTATGGATAAGCCTTCGCAGAAGATGAACTTGATTGATCAAATCCAACGCTTAGGACTTGCCTGTCATTTTGAAATTGAGATAGATGAGCAACTGGAACAAATTCACAGAAGCTATTTTGAATTTCACTGTGGCGATAATGATAATGACCTACACACGACCGCTTTACTCTTTCGATTGTTGCGACAACAAGGTTACAATATTCCATGCGGTATGTCATTTCAATTTCTCATTGATCGATCAATTTTGTAAAATTCTATTGCAAACGCTAGTTTGATAGCCCATGAGTGAACACATAATATTGCTAAGATGTTTATTTTACTTCAATTTTAATTTGTTAATTCGTCAACTTTTTTCTCTGTACAATTCTCGTACTTTGAGTTCTTCAAATTTTCTCACTTTAAGAGGTGAATAGTACTTTCTTTTGACTCCTTGGATTAATACGTCATGTTTCCATTGTTTCCAATTGATCAAGATATTATGCATGATGTTTTTCATGGCATCTCTTGATAGCATCTTTTCCCATGCTCCATTTCGCTGTACAGAAATCTTCAACAAGTTCAAGGACAAGGAAGGGAACTTCAGCAAATCGCTTGTCGCTAATGTGCAAGGATTGCTAAGTCTATTTGAAGCTTGCCATCTCGGATTTCATGGCGATGATATTTTGAACGATGCACTTGCTTTTACTATCACTCTCCTTAAATCAATTGACATAGGAAAAGTAAGCCATAATCTCGAAAAACAAGTGACTCATGCCCTAAACCAACCAATCCACAAGGGACTGCCAAGGGTAGAGGCGAGGCATTACATTCAACTCTACCAAGAGGAGCCTTCACATAATGAAGTCTTGCTCTCCTTGGCTAAACTTGATTTCAACTTATTGCAAGAGCAACACCGGAAGGAACTTGGCAACATTACAAGGTTTAACTTCATGATTGCATGTCTGAACTAGCTAGTTGTTCTAAGAACACCAAATTGCCATAGATTGATTCATGCAATTTCGATTTATTTTGAACTGAAAAACATTTGGACGTGAGAAGGAGTGTTACTCTCTTTAAATCGTCAGTCTAAAGTACTTTCCATAGATAACCTCATAATTCTATCAATGATATTGCCTAATATAGGATTTGTTGATAAACTATAGGTGGTGGAAGGATTTAGATGGAGAGAGAAAGTTTCCGTTTGCCAGAGATAGGCTTGTGGAGCTGTATTTCTGGATGTCCGGAGTTTATTTCGAGCCGAAGCACGAAGCCACTAGAGAAATACTAACCAAAGTGATAATGATTGTTTCCATATTTGACGATGTGTATGATATCTATGCCACATTGGAAGAACTAGAACTCTTCACGAAAGCAATTGAAAGGTGCAATTGGCACTCGAATGCTTTTCTCATTTACCAATTCCAAACTTATTCTAATTTGATCAACTGTCAATTAGGGTCAAACGTGATATTTTTTGAACTTGAATTCAGGTGGGCTGTTGATGCCAAAGATGGATTGCCCGAGTACATGCAAGTGTGTTACAAGACACTTCTTGATTTGTATGATGAAATTGGCTACGAAGTGACTAGAAAAGGACAATCATACTGCCTTTTCTATGCAAAAGAAGTGGTAAGCAGTGTCAATTAACATTAAACAAATGAAATTTTTGCTTCGTCTACTTGCAACAGAATATTACATTAAAGTTAGACTATTGACATAGCTTAATGTTTGATAATGAATCATCAGATGAAAAACCTTATGAGAGCATACTTAACCCAAGCCAAATGGTTCCATCAAAACTACGTACCAACGATGGAGGAGTACCTGCCCATTGCATCATTCTCCATCGGTTGTGAATTGCTATTAGGGACGTCGTTTCTAGGAATGGGGGATGTCGTAACAAAAAGTTATTTTGACTGGTTATTACTTAGCGACTGCAAGATGGTGAAGGCTTCGGGTGTAATCTCTCGGCTCATGAATGACATTGCTGGACATAAGGTATATAAAAGCTATACCATTGAACAACATCAATTTGCCTAAATTTTGTCTAAATTTATCAATAGGATAAATAAAATAATTTCCATGAGAAATTTGTTTACAGTTTGAGCAAGAAAGAGGACATACAGCATCTTCAGTGGAGTGTTTCATGAAACAATATAGAGTTACGGAGCAAGAGGCTAAGGACACTCTCCGTAAACAAGTGGTCAATGCATGGAAGGACATAAACAAAGAGCTGTGCCATCCGACCTCTGTCCCCAAGCCACTCCTTGTGCGAATTCTCAATTTTGCACGAGTCTTCCATGTGGTGTATAATGATGAAGTAGATCACTACTCTCATGCTGGAACAAAGCTCAAAGAATTTGTGACTTCTCTTCTCGTCGATCCGTTGCCAATGTGATGATTTGGAAGAGCAAGTTTAATTACCAAGCGTCATAGTTGCATTAGAGATTTTCGAATTTGCTCTGTTCACAAGTTGACTTGTGTTGAATATTGCTCTTTTTCTGTTTGTCTTTTTATCGTTTGGAATGACTGCGTCTATCTATCATCTATACAGTTAAATTCTTAAGCAGACCACAAGACGGTCATGATGTGGTGTATAATGATGAAATAGATCACTACTCTTATGCTGGAACAAAGCTCAAAGAGTTTGTGACTTCTCTTCTCGTCGATCCATTGCCAATGTGATGGTTTGGAAGAACAAGTTGACATGTGGTGTATAATGATGAAGTAGATTTTACATAATATCGGCCAAAGCAGGATATAATTCGCCACCGAAGTGAATTGAGTACACACAGACGGACAATTCCACGGGGGACGAGTTAAACAAATCACAATGCCCACAACAAGTGGGTTTGAACCAAACGAGCTACAGGTTTCTGCCGCAACTTGCTGCGATGAATCAGAAACAGCAGCATACAGCTAACTTCGTGGCAACCAATATCGACAATGATTAACGAGCAACAGCAGGGATTGCGGCTGTGCGGACAACGATTAAAACTCCGCGATGTTGGCTCATTTTAGTTCGACTAAGCAAGCCGGGAACAGGGGAGAACAGAGAACAAAACCCAGCGCTTTAAATGATGAAAGCCCCGTGAAACTAGCGTGCAAATTTGTTGACTGTAAGGGGAACAGCCGAGAAGACGAAAGCCCCGCCCCCGAACAGCCGAGGAGCAACGCATGCTGAAGTCCCTGCTCTGTTTTTCTTCTCGGTTTCTCACCCTATTCTGTTTTTTTCTTCTTTTTTCCTTCCATTCTTCTTCTTCTTTTTTTCAAGCCGGGACAAACCGACAACTTTCACCACCTCTCTCTCTCTCTCTCTCTCTCTCTCTCTCTCTCTCTCTCGATCTCTCTCTGTGTTCGTGTGTTGGCTCTGCTTTCCTTCTAGTTAAGCAACTTCTTCCCTTGTCCTTTACCAAGAAATACCAATAAAGGCAAAACTATTTTAGAGGCGGTTTTGTCCAGCCAAGAACAATGCCTGAAGAATTGAACACCAATCAGTCATTAACACCAATGTCCATGGCACTCACTCTAGTATCCAGTAAGTGACACATACAAAAAGGAAACTAACAATCAACATAGGAAAAGCAAACTAGCATAATGCCCAGCAAAACCGCAATACAGCTACGTGACCAATAGCCAAAGTTTTCTATACTGCAAATCCGCGATCGCGACCAAATCATCGAAATCCGGCGGTCAAATTCTTCGAGTTCGTCTCCACCAACACACCCGTATGACACAAAACCGGGAAAAGAGACGAGATAAAGCCCGCTCGGAGTTCAGCAGACGTCGGGGCACTGAAGGGGGGTGGGGGAAGCAAAACAGGGACACGAAACCCTAAGATCCGTTCAGAATCCGACACCACCGCCAACCGAACCGCATGACCTGTCAAGGCAACCACGACGAACTCCCGAGGCAAGATCTAAGGCAGCGGCAACTCGGCATCTCAGGAAAGAATTGCAGACCGAGAGGAGAAGAAACCAACGCATCTAGGGAGCGTGCATTCTCGAGTCGAGATACGGGAAAAGGAAGGGATTCCGGGAAGTCACCTGGTCAGCTGGCTATCGGACCCGAGCGACGGCGGGAGAATGCGCGCCCGGCTGTGTGTTGTGGCCCGAGACGCCACTGACCTCGGACTGCAACTGAAGTCCGACGGCAGGTGCAGGATCAGAATCCGAGTCTACTCAGCGAACGGATGGGTGCTGGTGCTGGTGCGGGTGCTCGCTCTGCGACGAAAGAATCTACAACTCCCTCCTCTCCTGCTTCGGCTTCTTTAGTTTCTTATTTCTCTTCCTTTTTCTTTTATTTCTTTTTATTTATTTTTTTTCGTTTTGCTCTTGGCTGCGTTTTTTCACCGAAATGTTTAAAAGTTTGTAATCGATACGCTCTCTTCGGCATATTCGCCTCTCAGACAGGCCACGATTTCCAATGCCGTCCGGCCACGTAACTAATCAATTGCAGAGCTCCCTCGGGTTGGTTGCCAAACTTGCCATGTCATCCTTTCTGCTTCTCTTTTTTGTTATTTAATTGTTCTGGATAACTCTGTAATTGTGAAAAAAAAAAACCGAAAAATTGTACTGTTATGGAGTGTCTATGCAAGCGTTAGAAGAAGCAAATTTCAGGATCATTTAAAAACTATCTTTATGAATACTCTAAGAATCTCAAGTTAACTGGAGGGATTCATGGTTTCTAATATGCAACCAGACAAGTTGGGCAGTTTTCCTTTAGAATTTTAATTGTTGTAATTGTGGAATCTACTTCAGCCATGAGAATCTGTTGCTTCAGCATTTACCATACAGATCACTCTAGGATCATTTAAAAACTATCTTTATGAATGCTATAATGAACGTATATGCAATCTGGCAGAATGCAGAAAGAAAGAGTGGGGTCTATTTGGCATCAGATATGGAGATTTACTACGATAAGGGACAAATCAATTAGACAAAGTATTATACCTCACCATAATTGAATGTATCATAAATCGATAGTACTTTGATGGTAGATTTACCGGGCTTGTTTGCCTGGACAACCATAGAGGTGGATACAGACAAAAAAGCCATGTCCGAAGAAAACCATTCGAAGTCAGAGACCACCTTCGCACAACCTATAAATTTCAACTTAGTTCATCAAAAACAGGAAAACCCAATTAAAGTCCAAAAAAGAGAACAGGTGGGAAATTTCAAACCTCTCACAACCTTTAACTGCACTTCCTGATAAATGGCGGGGGCCCAGGGAAGCATAAAACTATCAGACTTCTTTTGTCCAGAATAATCTCCATGACTGCTTGCACAATTTTGAGAACCCACGAAAGACGAAACGAATAAAATTGGGCTACCTTATTCTTCTAATAACAAATTCAACCTTGTCAATACCAGTAATTTATAATAAGTTCCCGAAATGAGCAAGCTTCTCCTCTTTCTTCTTGGGAACATGGAGGTGCACATATCATAGAAAGGAAATGTCTCTAGATTAAATTTAAATGACAGAGACCTCCTTTGACCCATGATTCCCGCCAGACTAAGCTAAAGAAGCTGTTGGTTTTCCCATGCCAGGAGTAGCAGCTTTTAGGATTCTAGAATTTCGCCAACCACGTTCCACCATAATATCATGTGACACCAAGATATATCCCAGTTCTCAGAGTGGTGGTCAAACAAATTGAGATCGTCACAACGTTTTCATCAACCAAAACCAAAAGTGCTATATATCAAATGACTACAACATCATTAAAGAACAAACAGAATCTGCAAAGTATTAACGCAAAAGTAAAGGAAGAATAAAAAAGTGTACAGTGCAGTGGGGAAAAAACAATCGTCAGATGCCAATCTCAGGCCCTCTTCTTCCCTTTCTCTTTTCTCCGTAGGGATGTCAACTAGGCCAGCCCTTAGCCAGCACCACCTCATCCCTTGCACAACGAATTTACAAAATTGCCCTCGAGTTTCAAAATTACAAAAATGCCCCTCAATTAGTCTTTAATTTCGAAATTAATCACCAATGTTCATTGAAAATTCATCATAGCCGTATAAATAGACATATACACATTAATCATCTCATCTTAAGCAAATTTAATGCCTAAGTAATTTAGTTAGCTAGGGAGATCAAATGCAAGCCGTTAGATCAATCCAAAGGCTAAGATTTGATCGTACAAAAGGGTATAAAACAAATTTTCCCTCCAAAAATAGGGGCTCTCAATTTCTAGATCCTCTCTCTCTCTCTCTCTCTCTCTCTCTCTCTCGTCATGCCTAAACTCTCGCTCATTTGGCTTCCTCTGGCAACGCGCCACTCCGTTAAGCAACCTGCACTCCCTTTCGAAGTCAGTTGCCATCATCTGCCGCCTGTAGCCACGCTGGAATCTCCCATCCAATCGCTTCTTTATATATATATATGATCGTCTCGAAAATCGGCATTTTCGCTGGTGATTCAATCTCCAACGATTTGCGGCTGATTCTAGGTGGTCCAAAATCCTTCAATAGTCTCAGAGCCTTCGACAATGTTCCTCAACTAGTTCCAGACCTGGTGGTGATTGGAATTCCCTCGAATCAGCTCCAATGAGCTTCTAAACTAGCGATTCTCCTAATTGGCTTAACTGGCTCCGATCCTAGTACTAGCTGCTTTGATGGCCATTCCGGTGCTTTTTTGATGTCCTCCGGTGTTCTCTAGTGTCCTTAGCCCATAACTAAATCTTCCTTAACGTGCCTTAGCCTCGATGTAGATTGATTCTAGCTCGATTGAGCTTATTTCATGAAGATATACAAGGTAGACTCCCTCTTGATCTTGAGCTCGATGAAACGAGATTGCCTTAGGCAATTGAGGCTAGAGATCAACCTAAGATGATGTTCTATGTTTGCATGGATGATCTTTATATAGTCTTCGATGGCTATAGATGATGGATGATAGCTTAGAATGGCTTGCATTGATGATTTGCTCGATTAATTGTATTCTATAATTCGGATGGCTTGATTGGACTGATGTTATAAACGTCTTCACTTCAACTAGATAATGTCATTTTTAGGTTTCCAGTTCTTCACGAGATTCAGAGCTGGTTTCAAGAGCTTTTACTAGCCGCATGCACAAAAATTGGACCTCATTTGCTATGTCAAAACCTGTTCACGAATAGGATGATATGTTTTGAAACATGCATGTTCTGAAATGTTCTTGCTAATTGACTTATTCGGTTTGACAATTGTGTATGATTTTTTTGCATTTCGATTTTGGACTGAGCGTCTTCCTGAAGTTTGATCTTGACATTTAGTTCTAAATCATGTAAAAATTTTGTAGAATTTGCAAATCGTTTAGTTAGATTAAAATCATGTTATTCATGCAAAAAATTGTACTCTGTTTCAGACTTGACCTATTTGCTAGTTATCTTTGTTTGAGTTGGAAAATGATCTCAATTGCATTTGAGGCCTTCTAGAGATTTGTAGGAGACATCATAAGCTTTGTTTTGACATCTTATTTGCATGATTTAAAGATCGTTTGCTAGGTCTAATATTTTTCACAAGACCGAACTGAAATCTGGAAAATTTTCTTGTTCTGTTTTCATGTCGTGTTCCAGTGACCTTTGCCGTTTGCCATTTTCATACGATTTTTCATGGATAAAATTTTAAATCGGCGTCTCCTTGAAATTTGTTCACAACATGTAAGTATATAACATATAAAAATTTTAAAATGTTTCAGCATAATTAATAGGGCCGATAGGCCATAGACTAAACTTGTTTCCTGCTGCCATTTTGTGCTACTAATTGTCTTACTATGAGTTGTGAATCTGGAAATGATTTCTTCATGAAGTATCGCTTGTTACATCTTTGTGAACAACATATAAAATTTTCATGAGGATTGGAACACATAAGGATAAGTCGAGCATGCTTAAATTGGGCCTAGTTGCTGCTGTGATTTGTCTGTCCTTAATGATATGTGCTTAACTTCACTGTCGAACTATTTCAGAAAATATCAAACATGTTTACTATTTTTGCCAACCCTTCCGAAGTTGGGCGCTTTTGTGAAAATTATTATAAATTCATGTTGCCAATCTTGAAAAGCTTTCTTCAACAGAGTTGTTTGATTTCCCAAACTCCGTTTTGATACTAACTTTGTTGGATTTGATATTTGTTTGATGGTCCAAGGAGCCCAATCAATGTGCTAACATTATCCGCATTCGGGTTCTCGAATCCATTTCCCAAGGACATTGAACTTGCTCAATACCTATAAAATTGTTATCCTTGCTTGCCAAATGGCTGGAACTTGCAAATTACTCTTCTTAGCGACTTGTTTGTAAATATGGAAAATTTATGTCCCTCTTTGCAATTTTCTTGAACTTGAGCCCTTATTTGCAAATTGTTCACAAACTTACTTTCGCATCATGTGAATCACATTTCCTTTGTTCGATTGTCTTTGTTTGTCATTGTTTTGCATTGCATGATCATATTACTTGGCTTATGTGATTGTTTAATAAATTTAGCTCATTTGATTGATTGGTTGAGAATTGGTTGAGAATCAAGGCCATATGACCTAAGTGCTTGCTTTTTCTCTCAAATGCATGTGATTTTTAGATGGATGATTTAAGTGCAATGCATGACCATGTGGGGAACCTTTGGGATAACCTAGACCCATATTAGGACCATTCAATCTTAATCACCACTTGTGAACACAAGTGATAATTAATTATCGATGATCATGAATTTAATTGATTAGGTGTCTTAAGAAGGGATGACGTATGCAAATCAAAGGCCGATCTCGAGGCCATGTTTGATTGGTTGAATGCATTTCCTCAATTCATTGAATTGATTGTCCTCACTTGAGTCCATTGTTGTATGTTGTATGATCTTGTATGTTAGTTTAGCATTAGTTTAGAATTAGAATAGGTCCAAAAGGCAATCCTTGGAGGTGGTGACATGAAGGGATGAAGATGGTGGATGGTCGATGTTTGATCTGGCCTTTTTCATTTGTAATATTCATTTCCTAACATATGTCTCGGGTCCCCTTCTGCGTTATATAAATGTCCGACCAGTTGCGGGTTTTCCTTTCTCGCACATAAATTTGTTTGTTTAGGTTTTTCTTGTGATACCTTTAAACTATTTGGATTTTTACTTTCGGCTCTGTCATTTCAATTACTTGTGTGCTTCATTTTTATACTTTAGATAGTTAGTATAGAAATGGTACAAACAAACCATCTGTGTGTGATCACCTATCTTTTTGACTTGCATGAAAATATAAAAAAACTGTATGACCACTTTAGATAACAACTGTACTCATAGGTATTGAAAGGGCGCTGATAGAAATCTTTAGCATAAGTCAAGTCTCCGAACCCATGAAATCTCTAGTTCTATGAAAATCAAGGGTGGTCTCTCAACCCTTGATTGGGTTTATAGCCGGTCCCCAACAAAGAGGTTAGTAGCGACTCTTAGATAATGGTTTTAGGCAGTGTAACTACTTAAAATGAAATGTGGTCACGTGAAGCATGAGTTTGAGAGGACTCGAGTTTATAACTGACAATCTGTTTTTTTTTTTTTTTTGGTAAAGAATAACTGACAATCTATTTGTGTTGTTGTCACACCCCAAACCCCGAGTACGCGAACATCCCTCCGCGGTCGATTAAAATTGCGACGTCCCAAGATGCGTCGTTGACCCATTCTTTTTATCTTTCAATTAAACGCATGCGGAAACGAATTAAATAAATACCCAGTTAATCATCAGAAATAGGGATAGTAAAAACATGCTAGCATTTTTCACAAATACCAACAGGTTAACCCGAGGAGTTCGACATATACAAGCCTACTACAAAAGCGACTCCTACGCGACCTACTAACAAAAAGGGTCAAGGTCGGGGTTAACTTTCAACTACACAAACTACACAAGCTCCTACAACATCCGTTCTAATACCCATACCCAGGCCCGGCTAGGAATTCGGGCATATCGCCAGGTGAGCACGGCCCCCCGGGCCTTGCTGGCTCGGAATCTGGATCTATTACGATATCGTCAGGGATGTCGATATCCATCAAGTCAATGTCTTGCTCAACCTCATTTCCTACGGGCGGCCCGTCAAAACCATGCATGAGACCCTCTTGACCACCGTTCGGTTCCGTAATAAACCAAGCCTTGAAGTGGTGGGGCACCACATTCACAAAACCCTCATCTACCCACACCGTCGTCACTACCAACTCACGGCATTAGTTGGTCCCGAGGATAGGGTAGAGGGTAGTCTCTACCTCTATATCCCAGGGGACCCTAAAACGAACTGGGCGAATCTCCATTCTACAGACCTGAAAATGGTTATCAACGACGGGTGAGATAAATCTTAGTGAGTTAAAATCCTTAAGCCTCGATTAGGACGCGAATTCACCTAGAATGCGACCTAAGCACGCGCCACACATAAACTCACCTCGCCTCAACACACCCCTACGGGTTAGCACGTCACATATGCAATTATCAATACCATAAACATAATCAACTAGAACACAAAATTCTCATTCTCCAAGCATTCACACAGGCCCTGATTACAAGGCAAAACCTGTTTTGGCACGTCTCATACCATGTCTAACAGTTTTACCCCATAATCAAGCGTAATGCATCACAATCATTCACACGTGTTTCAATTATTACGACCCCTCGGGCCACGGCCAACACAAAATTCGGCAGTCTTCCGGCATAATTGAGCATCATCCCGCCCCATCGGATACGGCAACGTTTAGAACCTCCACCTAGATGGCATTCCATAAAGGAGCATCGGTTCGGCCTCAACCGCGACTTGGCTTCCGGACTCCCGCCGGGCATCCGATAAAATCGGGCATCGTCCCCAAACTCCCGTTGGGTGACGGGCTCAATTAAATGACCACTCAAGCACATATTTAGCCAGAGCACCATACTTTGTTTTCAAATGCTTTGTTTTCAAATAATGAACTTGGCCAATTCTTTTTATTTACAAATCCCAGTAAAATAATTGTGCGTGGTCATGTATTCGAAATCAACCCGTCAAACTTAGTACACTCCCATTTTAAAACTCCACGGTTTTATCAAGCATGTAAAATTTGGTGTTTGAACCCGACATCTCACATTTTCTATTTAATTGCCCATAAAATCGAGTTTTATAATAATAATTGATATCTACCATCAAGCAATCAACCACATAATATGGGATGTGCAAACAATCAAAATCACACATAATTTTATTCAAGAAAACGAGCGTAAAATTCTACGTAACGCCTAATCCGTCACTAATTACGCTAATTGCGATTAATTAAATAAATGGCGATTAAAATAAATAAATTACGATTAATTAAACTAAACTTAATTAATTAATCTAACCATGATTAATTAACATAATCATAATTACTTAAACTAATCGCAATTAAAATTAATATAAACCATTCTTAATTTCAATTAAACTAAACCAAGCTTAATTAAGACTAATCTAGGCTTAACTAAGACTAACCATCATTGGCACTAATCTAACCACCCCTAAGCACAATTAACGGCCTAATCAACAATTAAGGAGTTAACTCACGGGTCTTCAACAGCGGCTGGTTTGCGGCGACGGCGACGCAACGGCGTCGAGGACGTGCCACTCGCAGATCGAACGAGTCTCAACGGCGACGATGGTGGTCCTTCCAAGCTCTCGGCCAAACGGGGGAGGCTCAGCTTGGACGGATGGTGGCTGTTGGCGGGCGAAGCTGGTGGCAGCAAGGGTGAGCTGGTGGTGGTGCGGTGGAGCTGCGGTGGACTGAGGCAGCTCGGTGGGCTGAGGTTGCTGGGCTGATGATGGTAGGGCGGTGATGCTGTGGTGGCGTGAAGGTGGTGGTGTGGTGGAGTTGCGGTGATGTGGTGGTGCTGGCGTGATGGTGCTGGACGCGGATGGTGGAGATGGAGACGCTGGGGTGGAGGCGTGAGGTGATGGTGGCTTGACGATGGTGGCGTGATGAGATGTTGCGGCGTGAAATGGAGTGGCGGTGGATGATGGTGCTGATGGATGGATGATGGATGGTGCGGCAAGAATGAAGGGGATGGTGGTGCCGATGGATGGGGTGATGCAGGCGGTGGCAAGATGAAGTTGCTGGCGTGAGATACGGCAGCAAGATGAAGGGAAAAGCAGAACACCAAGGGGGAGGGAAATGGAGCTGGCGGCAGACTGGAGGGGATGAACGTGCGTGAGAGAGAGAGAAAAAGAAAGAAAGACCAATCAAGACTCTTAAGCAAAATATCTAAATCATCATCGCAATGCCTCAAAAGTCCTCTATGTTTTGGTCTTCCCAAATACTTTCTAACTCTAATTTCCCCAAAAATAAGCCTATTTGGGGTAGCAAAATCCCAGTTTGCCTACCCATTCGAATTTCATTACCTTTTTTCTTTTTGTCCGAAAATCGTTTTTTCCGCAAAATTTCAGACTTGTCGAAAATTCACCGAAAGATGAGATGACATCCAATGAATAAATCATGACACGCTCGAATGTTCGATTCCCAAAATTGAATTAAATTTCATAGTTAAAATCGATCAAACACGACTTTAGTACGACCTAATTTACCAGGTAACCTTTAGGGGTTTTAGTGCATTTGACCCGTGATCGATAATTTTCGATCCACGTTTATGCATCTCCGAATCATAGACGACTCTCGGTTGTCACATAATCGCGAGGATTCAATTACGTGCCCCGAATATAATATCGATAGAAAATCGGATTATTGCCGTTCGACACGAATATCGCAATCGTGCGGAACCACTCGCAATTCGACTATGTACTTCTATCGAATCGACTTATATCCGTTCACTAATCGATTTATAACGATGTCGTATTGACCCTTATCAATTATTATGGTCG
Organism: Eucalyptus virginea; assembly: GCA_014182375.1. Classification (NCBI taxonomy): domain Eukaryota; kingdom Viridiplantae; phylum Streptophyta; class Magnoliopsida; order Myrtales; family Myrtaceae; genus Eucalyptus; species Eucalyptus virginea. The sequence goes on from CM024520.1 coordinate 38,774,041, forward strand.
AACAGTAGATTTTTGATCGAATTCTTTAGTCTATCGCGTTTATATTCCTTAACGGCATTACCTAATAGATTAGTTAACTCGTGAGTGATCAATTCCGAGTAAAATAACCATAAGCGCATCGATGAAATAACCATTTCATATATTCGAAACATGGGCCAAATTTCGGGATGTCACGGTCGTTAACAAATTGGGAACCCATTCAAAACTGCCGTTTGTATGTGCCATTCAAATTTTATATCCCTCTAAGGGGTTTTTTGGCATTTCATTTGAGATTTCCATTTGTACGAACCATTTGGATTGACTTTATAAACAAATGCTTCTAAAACTTATTTCTTGGGATTGTAAGGCCAAGACGGGTAGGTCGCAACAGTCCCTAAGTAAATCTTATAGGCTTGAGGTTTCCTCTTTGACACAGATAATATGACTAACTTGTGGATTATTGACTAGTAATGAAGGAAATCAACGACACACAATGTATAAGTTGTACAAAGTCATAAAAGCTTGGGCGAAATTAATCAACCAAGTCATTTATAGCAAGCGATCTGAGATCTTGGTTTATGATTAAGGAAGTACTATTAATGAACATTAAGAGATTTGCCAACACGTTAGTTGAAGAAAGAGATAGTGGATCCACAAGAATGCACAATTGCTGAGTGGTTACACCAATAGTTTCGAGATTTGTTACATTTTGCATATAATCATTATTAGATAATAGGAGATTGTGTCTAGGGATTTTAACTTTTTACCAATAACTGCAAATGGGGTTAGGAAGTTATTTGTAGATACAAAATCAATAACTGTTTTGCAAAGGTTCGTCCAATCAATCACATAACTTGTGTTCGTGCATATTTATGTTTATCTTTATTTTCCCAGCAAATCTTTCTAGCACTTTAAATTCCTAGCAATTGCATTTTCAATTCCATTACATTTCAAGACATTTATATACATGTCCAGAATAAACAAAGGAAACTTTCATAATTTTTGCATATTCAATTCAATCCATCCCTTTCCAAAAGATTTATTTATTTATTTTATTTTTTTGGGTGAAACATTCCGATTATAACTTTGATAGAATAAGCACGGCTCAAATTTTTAGAGCAGATTTAGGTAAATGCTTTGATGTCATGATTAAGCAAAAAATACTGATACATACTGTAAAATCAATATATAAGGTCTTTTTTTTTTGTTGATTGGCAGAATATGTAACGCTTAAATAGTGGAAGGGGATGAAAAAGTTGAACTAAACATGAGTTCTCAACTGAAGTATGACTCTCTTCCTCTCGCAAAGTTTTTCTTTGAGGTAAACCACTATGACCATAATAATCAAATTGAAATTACCAATGAAAAGTATCGTCGAATCCATTCTCTAATATGAGTTAATTGTTTTGCTCAGCCTGAAGGACTGTTAGAAAAATATTTGAAGATGTTACAATAGAATTCCAAGCCAATTCACCAAAGATAGAAACATTGTATGTCAAAACACCTAGCTCTGTAGTAATTTATTGTAAATGGGCAAAATTATAGTAGCTTCAGAAAGACCAAAAATCCCTTAGCTTGCCACGAAATACAGGAAGCTGAGAAGAGTAGATTCAATTTAATATAGCTTGGGATCACATGTTACAAAAGAAAAACAGTTTAAAATTGAAAATAGGAATTCGTCAATTATGTTCGGATGCTTCAAACATGTATAAATAGCACACATCGGAACGCAAGATACAAACATATATAAAAGCATAATTCTATGATAGATGCATCTGTAGCGACACTATCTCCATCACTTGCTGGTTTTCCCACAAAGCCATCTACACAAGAAAAAACAACGGAATAAAAGTTGTTGGACAATGATAAGACAAGTTTGGAGCAATCTTAGGTCGGGCGTATCATGCTAATAGAACTCACATTAGTTACTCGATTGGCTTGCACAGAGATGAGCGACAACTATTACCAGTACAATGAGCAAAAGGGCGACCTGCAATTTAGATCGTGATAAGCTATTGTTCTCTCTTTTGTTTGGTTTACTGTTCAGCACATAGTTCCAAGACTAGCCAAACAATGTGAGATGAACGGGTGTAAACTCACCAGGACAGAACTATTTGTGGGTTCAGTCGCAAGGATGTAAGATTTCCTGTCAAAATTTACAAAGGAAATTTGTTTAAGTAGAAAGGCATAATCAATATCCATTTCCACAGAGAGAGAGAGAGAGAGAGAGAGAGAGAGAACCTTTTGTTTAAGAGGCCAGAATCTCTGCAAGCCTTCTGTATACCCTCGATTATGCTCAACGTTTTTGTAGCATTAGGATCATTCTTGTCAACCTACGGGAGCCAAAGGTATAATTTGGTGAGTAATATCTCAGTCTGTATGTTAAAAAATCATAGTGTGAAAAGCATGGAGATGGAAAAGCAAGCGAACAAATGAAAGCATCAACTACTATTGTGGCCAAAAGTTGGATTAACAAATCATCAAGAATATTTTGCCCCACAATTAGGAAGCGAAAGGGAGAAATTCCGCAACGCTTCTGAGACTTAAGTTATAATCCCTTCTGCTATTAAAGCTACCATTAAATGAAGTGGTTCCTAACACAAAAATATCTTTGCAGAAGACAAAACTTCTTCTTCTTCTTCTTCTATTTCGGATTCAAGATAGCTAGCCTTTACATACAATTTGGTTTGCTGCATATCTACTCAAATCACAGAAGATTGTGCAGGTTATCAGGTCTAGTACATTTTCAAGTTAGAAATAATTAAATACATGTATAAAAGACGGTGTATTCTAGTTTTTGACTTCATACCTTGGACTTTAGCATACAAGAAAAATCATAGAAAGCACCATAAACATCAGCCATTGTCCTTGTGCGATCCCTAAGTTTAGCAGCAAGACCTGAATAGTATAGTTAGACAAATGGAACAACTGAAGAATTATTATCTTGGAGCTACTACAGAACATAAACAAATGTGCAAAGGCTCATGGATAGACACAGCCTTGACAAATGATGAATGGTGATAGTCTGACAAGCTATATTTTCGTCATGCCTGGACCTAGTTCTTCATTATGCCTCATTATTTCATCGTGTAAAAGTATCTTCTACATGCCTAGTGCCATTCAAGTTCTTCAGTATGCCTAATCATTTCATTGTGTCTAGGATAGCTCTAATTTCAATGATGAAAGAAAATATCAGCAAATCATTTTCTTACCTGGCCTGATCTTTACTTCACCTCTGAAAACTTCAATATTGTTGTAGGATAAAGCTAAATTTCCAATCGCCATTATCTAGAAAAAGTAGAAAATGTTGGCAGAGGAGCTTCTCCCATATAATCAAAAGATTAATGGCATTAAAAAGAAAATATCAACATTCAACGTCATGAAAGCAAATGAACCACGTATAGAAAGTCTTAAGATTATGAAAAGTGAGTTCAGAAATGTCAACAACTGATTATAATAGGGAAATTTTGTAACGTCAATGTGTGAAACCAAATCTTGTGCCCACAAGTGCGCACAAGGAGAGAGAAAGGGACAACTTGTGTGTCTGTGCACCTACTGCACACGCGCACAAATGTGTGTGAGAGAGTGGGGCAGGGGAAGAAGTGCAGACATTGGGCTTGTAGTATGTTCATGAGAAAAATTCTAAGGCAAGTTTTATGTTGGAAAAATTTTGAGATTGATAACTACGTTCAATATTTTTAATATATAGGATAGAATTGATAATGTACCTGAAAAATAGCCCAAAATCGGAATATAGCAGGATCCCTTAAAGCAGACATGTATGTCAAACTGTCTTCAACATGTGTCAAAGCATTTGTGACCATCTCATTCAAACATTGGACTGCCTTCACTGAGTTCTCCTCATACTTCAAGTCCTATGTAGATAGAGCCAATTACAGAAAAGAGAAAATAAGGATGTGCATGCGGCACGAAATTCAGCATTTTGGGTGCATAATATCTTAGCAATTCATCTTCAAAGTAGGTGATGGAAAATCAATTTTATATGGTAAAAGGGCTAAAGCGCAATCTGTGTAAGCCTCTAACTCATGTTGAAGAGGCATACCTCAGGTTTGTTTACATATTTACCCCAAATCTGATGAGGCCAAAACATGCGTGACTTTGGAATCTCATTGATATCTTTCAAATAATCTCGAATAATGTCTTGTTTCTGATATTTACATCGATAAAAAAATGTTAGAAATCCAAAATGTGTGGTCATGTACATGAAACTCAGTGTCTTTCAAGTACCTGTAGAATCAAAGCCATTGAATTGGACAGAGAATCTGGTGCCAAATCTTCAGCTCCAGAAGCATGGAAAAGCTTTGACAGACCTAAACCTATAAGTCCTGACACATAGTGGCAATATTCATTGTAATCATCAACTGTTTCCACCTGCAATATGGAAGAAATTAGTGGAACTCTTTGCAGGAATAACCCATTAAACAGATTATTCTCCACTACAAGCCAATTCTTCCAGAAGGTGCAAGACTACAACTAGCCTTGAAATGCTTTGTGCAAAACAATATTACAGCTCTTAAATTCTTTTCATGATAGGATTTGATCAAATCCATTCCAATCTAGCCAGGTCAGTTACCATAAACAAGGCACGTGTTAGACTCAGTCAATTCACAAGCGTGTGAACCTTGGAAGATGGAACAACGGTTATTGAGGCTGAATGATACACTTCTAGATGAGTTCATTTTCTGTAGGGGAGTGAATTCTTTAAGGAGTAGAACCACACAGCTAAGGTCAAATCCTTACTCCACTATGGTCATAGGAAACAGCCGGATGGGCTACCCGTTGGCCACTGTATGTGCAGCCATTCAATATATAAAAGGTTTATATCGGTACTGAAAAATTTTGTATTCATTTTCAACCATTGGAGGCAAGGATTCTCCTCATGAAAGGCTTACGCACTAGCTATATACTGACCAAGTCCAAACACAACCAAATACTATAATGTGTATAAGAGTTCCTTTAGCTTGGCTATTTATAAGGTAGGGTCTTGGAAAATATCAGGAGTGTCACATAACAAGATCACAAACCTCTTTGCAAATAAATTTTGCCATTCCTGCTCCCATTCTTTTAGTAATATCCTCAATTACCTCTTGATACCTGCAAGTATAAACAAAAGCTACAGTTTCTAAAGGAAAAGCATGAAAGTTTGGGTCAATTGCAGGAAAGTTTGGTTTTGAGTTTTCATTCTCGATGAAAGTGAAAAATGGGCTGGAAAGAACATTTGATAGACAATGATAATATGGTTGCGGAACTATGATGGCTAGGTATGTTGGTAAAGGAAACACACATGGTTAAGTTGAGGGCTAAAGAAGATCAGGTTGAAGAAGAGAACATCCTGACCTCACAAAAGTTGTTCACATCATAATTATAAAGAAATCACAAGTTAGTAACCTCTTCCCAAGCTCCAGGAAAGCCGTTGAAACATGTTGAAATTGGTCCATTAAAACCTTGCACTCCTTTGCACCACCTTAATATGGCAATAAAAATATCAAGTCAGTGAACTCAATAGAATTCTGGGCAGCTAAATGGTTCGGTGCCCAGCTCCAACTTCTTCATATAGGCAACACGGACTTCGGGATAAGCACCATTTACAGATTGTCTGTAAACTAAGACAGCAATATAACAAAACAATAATAAAAATTACAAGATAACAACAGTTGCAACTTAAAGCAGCTCTCCCAACCAAGTTGTGCATGCCCTAAGAATTGCTAGTTGGAGAAAATCAGTGGCATGATGGAATCTGAATAACCAAGAAACACCTTATTTTCCACCTTGACATCAGAAATATATTGACAATCGTTTACCCTATGCTTGGTTGTCCAATTTCCTCATATGTTGAAAATAACACAAGAATTTATCATAGCAAGAGAGTGTTTATCTTACTTTAGTGTTGGTTCTTAAAGAAGTCAGTAAAAGAATGCACAAATAAGAAATGTAGATGAGAGTATTTGTAGAGGTTCTCATGTAGAATCATAACGTAGAGGCAAAATATTGTTGATATATCTTGTTCTTCGAAAAGCAGTGTTATAGAAAATTATTTAAGTCAATTTGAAGGGGACACGGACCCCTGGAGTGCCAAAAGTTGGCACAAATGGACACTTAAGTACCAAAAGTTATTAAAGGTACACTTAAGTGCCAAAATCGGAACAAAATGGATCACTTGAGTGCCAATCCAGCCAAAATCTGGCCAAAAAGCCGATGTGGCATTTTTTCGGCGAACCAAGCTCAAAACAACGTCGTTTTGCACGCTGACATGGCCAAATAATGCAAAAACGGCGTCGTTTTGAGCTCATGTGATAAAAAGATAATATAAAAATTAAATAAATTTAATTTAAAATTAGATTTAGTTAAAATATTAAAAAATAATAAAATTAAAATTAAATTTAGTTAAAATATTAAAAAATAATAATTTTAAATTAAAAAATTAATAAAAAATTAATAAAAAAGGGGCCTCAGCCACCGCCCCTTTTTTAATTAATTTTTTTAATTTTTTTAATTTTTTTTAAATTTTAAATTTTAAATTTTTTAATATTTTAACTAAATTTAATTTTAAAATTATTATTTTTTAATATTTTAACTAAATTTAATTTTAAAATTATTATTTTTTAATATTTTAACTAAATCTAATTTTAAATTTAATTTATTTAATTTTTATATTATTTTTTTACCACGTTAGCCCAAAACGACGCCGTTTTTGTATTATTTGGCTACGTCAGCGTGCAAAACGGCATCGTTTTGGGTTCACTTCGCCGGAAATTCGTTGGAAAAATGACACGTCAGCCTTTTGGCCGGACTTTGGCCGGAGTGGCACTTAAGTGGTCCGTTTTTCTTCGAATGTGACACTTAAGTGTACCTTTCGTAACTTTTGGCACTTTAAGTGTCCCTTAGTGCCAACTTTTGGCACTTGAAGCGTTCTTCTGCCCAATTTGAATTCAATTTCAAATAATGGAAAATTGCTACAAGATACTGTTAAAGATGGAATCTCCATGTAGCTTTGACGATCATTCTTAATGCAAAACGTGGAGGACGTCAATTATTTACACATACACACAAACATATTTCTACAAGGTTACATTAAGAGAGACAAGTCAAACAAAGTTTTTTGACAAAATAACTAACTCACGCTTCCTGAATTTTATGTAAAGGTGGGGAAAGGACAGGAATATTGAACCAAGGATTTAAATGCAGGGAAAACCAGTCTTAGATCACCAAAAGCTTCAACTGGAAAGAAAGAGTAGCATGATAGGATGTTTAACTCACATGAAAAATGCCACTCCTTATCAAACACGTGCTGAAGAAAAGCTTTCAGGATAGGCACTTTGACATCGACAGGTATGCTTGTGTCATCCTCTGGAAAGGGAGCATTAGAAGAAATAAGATTCCAGCACAAAATCACATACTAATGTCTATATGGAGCTGGAAACAATTATTCAACGTGATACTAACAAGAACTAGGCAGAGGAATTAAGGACTAATCCTGAAATGGATTCTTTTATGAACTATTCAATGGACTAAATGTAAGCAAAAGCATTGTTATATGATAAATCAACTAGGGCCTAAATAACTAGAGCATAGCATACTCCACTTCCATTTATGATGGTTAATGGTGACAAAGACACTCGAGTTTAGATGTGAAGAACTTACTCTAACCTACACAGATATTTCCATGAATGTTATCAACATAAAAAGGAAACTCTAGTGGGTTTGCGTTATAGTAAACCTTGGACATACAAGGGATAGATGGCTCAGATTAACCAACCAGAAGTGCTAACGAAGTGAGGGTAATTTAGGACAGATGCACATGTTTGATAAACAGCATAATATCTTTCAAATGAAAGACAGAACTAATGCAGCGTTATAGGACAAACCAACTGTATCGAGGGCGCGTAGGACCAAATAGAGTATGCACACCTGCAAAAATGCAAAAGAAAAGTTGAAGAGATAAAAGCACATTGAGAGAAACTAATCTAATAATTTTACTGGAATTTGCATTGGCTGTGAGTGGCATTTGCACTAACTAATCTAACAATTTATTTACATTTTTGCAGTTGGATTAGCAGACAGCAGAATTGAGGTAGGACAAAGTATCAAGAGAAAACAAGAAATAATCACCTAAATCTATGGATGAGCATTGCATTGGCATTAGCAGTAATATCACGCAGTTCCATTCGAGATCATACCTCGATTTGAAGTGCCCATAGCACTTTTCTTTGACTTCTCAGATTCAACAATAGGATAAGAAAAATGTGAATAGCTAATTTAAATGGGTTAGCTAGTAATATGCACTTTAACATGGACGCATGACATATTGTCCCTGCGGTAGGAGGCGCATATAAAAAGGGAGTTGGGGCCGAGGAGTAAATTCCTCTTGAAGACTGGTACGTTGGGTTTTATGTTGTCGTCACATGCACCTCCCACCATCGTGTATCTATTTTTTTTTTTTTTTTGATCGGTCCTACTCTACTTCTATTCTAACTCTCACTCTCAGACTTTTGCCCTGCAATGGGAGTCGAGACTCAATCCTGAAATTAATTTATCCCCACCCCAATCACCTGAGAAGGTGGAGATTCGAACCCCCCACCTCCCTCTTCAAAGTTGGAAGGGTGGTTGTATCTATTTTAATTATGGTTTTTTTTTTCTTGTGAATTTAAAAATTCTCATATTCTTTTAGCTTCCCTTGTTTTACAAAAATTAGCAGTTGGATAATTTTTTTCTTTGCTTTCTGAACGACTAGGTGGTCTTCTATCCAATCTACAAAGGGGTACATGTATTGTCTTCTTCTCATTAATGATGCGTATGAATATCTCAATTAGCTTTTGTTAAAAAAGAAGAAGAGATTTTTAGAAAAAAAAATATGTTATGTTTCTCAATAACCTTTATATTATTATGCTACACGAATCATAATCAATAATACTAACAGTAAAATCTTAGTACGAAGAGGAGGAGGAGGAGGATGGACTGCTCATGGGGGCTCGCACTTATGAGGGAGAAAAGTGCATGGGGAATTGATTTTAGGCAAATTTATCAAAAAAGTGTGTAAGATTGGCCATGTCATTCCCCATTATTTAGAGGAAGAAAAAACCTATACGTGTGTGTCAATATCTCAACTATATTTAAATAACTGAGAAATTCATATTGACTCATCTCTTACTAGATTTATACTAATTGAGCATGTATGACTCAACAAGACTATATTACCAACTCAAGAAAACTTATTTGGAAATCCCTTACCAAAAACTTAATATGTTATGTTTCTCAATAACCTTTATATTATTATGCTACACAAATCATAATCAATAATACTAAAACAGTAAAATCTTAGTAGAAAGAGAAGGAGGAAGAGGATGGACTGCTCATGGGGGCTCACACTTATGAGAGAAAATTGCAAGGGGAATTGATTTTAGGCCAATTTATCAAAAAAGTGTGTAAGATTGGCCATATCATTCCCCATTATTTGGAGGAAGAAAAAACCTATACGTGTGTGTCAATATCTCAACGATATTTAAATAACTGAGAAATTCATATTGACTCATCTCTTACTAGATTATACTAATTGAGCATGTATGACTCAACAAGGCTATATTACCAACTCAAGAAAACTTAATTGGAAATCCCTTACCAAAAATCACCCACCTAATAAAAAGATTTCAACCACGATAAATATTTGAACAATTTCAAAAGCATGGTGGATCACCTTTTCATTTATTAAAAATATTTTATTCTTTTCTTTTCTATTTCCTTTTTTTTCTTCTCTCTCTGTTTTTTTTTTTTTCCTTCCCCTCTTCTTCTTCCTCTAGCTAGTCACTGAACCTTGACTACTGGCCAAAGGTGAGGGCCGGTGAAGCTATGCCTCACCCAACCCTCTTGCGAAGGCTCCCTTGCCCAACCCTTAGTGATTGGCCCGAGGAATAAGAAAAATGGAAGGAAAAAAAACTGAAAGAGAAAGAAAAGGAGAAAAGAAAAAAATATTTAAAATTGTTCACGTTAGTACCGGCCATACCATATAGGGCAACCATAGTCCAAGTCGGTGCCAATAAGCTAAATTGGTCGAACGGACTGAATAGGTACAAATGTAAAAGGTTTAGAATTTAATTGATAATAAAAGGGGTTTAGAACCAAACTGATACAATTGTAATAAGTTTAGCTTTCCCAAGAAAATAGATATTCCACCATACATTTGTGGCCACTTTACACACAACTTAACCGCAAGAGCATGGCGGATATTACGGTAGAGGGATCTGTATTTATAAAGAAACTTCAAAAAAGAAAATTATTGAAATATATATGGCTGACACGTTTATAAATCATCATAATTCTCCATGAAAATGATGGTGGAGCAAGCACAAAAATGAGGGGTTCCTAGAAGCCTAGAATGGGACACGTATCAAAGCATGGTGATGAATTTTCGAGGCTACAAATAAAGCCACTGACGGCTTAATTGTTTTAAGTCATCATTAACATAATTAATCTCCTCTAGGTTGTCCCCTACAAATATCAAGCTATTTGCATGCAACCTAAACGAGCATAACGCTTTAATTTTTTCGATTCTGTTGTCTAGTCTTTTTAAGTAAATTAAGCGGAAGGTTTCAAGTGATGTTGTGAGAGTTAAGAATTAATCTTCGCATGAGACATTGATCCTTAGCTTTATCCAAGTTGTCGCGCCTGCTGTCTTTGGCAGCAGGCACAACAACTTGGTGCGTTTGAAAAAAAGTTTGGTAAAATGATTTTGTATCTAGATAAAGTAATTTAACTTTTCGAGTATTTGTTCAAAACAAACAGCATTTGGATAAGGGCGCATTTGGTAACGATTCTGTTCCCGGGAGCTGATTCTGACTAGAAATGATTATTTTTTATTCTGTTCCCGGAAACTGATTCTGAGTAAAAAAGCGTGTTTGGTAACTGTCCAAATTGTTTTATTCTGGAATAGAATTGCGTTTGATACCGTGTTAATTGATTATGTTCCAAATTAATTTCTTTTGATTTTTAAATAATTTTTAAATAATTTTTTTACTTTTTTACTTTTTTTCTTTTCTTTTTTACTTTTTTTCTTTTCTTTTTCCTTTTTTTTTTTTTTTTTTTCTTTTCTTTTTTCCTTTTTTTTCTTTTTTTTTTTTTTTTTTTTTCCCTTTTTCCTATTCTTCTTGTTCTTCTTCATCGGCCGGTTCTTGGACCGGCAAGCCGCCCGACGAGGGCCGGCAACGCTCACCGGAGCGTCGTCGGCCCTCGGCGAGGTCGGCCTTCGTCGGCCGAGCCTCGGTGGCAGCTGGTCGAGGCTCGGCCTCGCCAGATCTGGCGAGGCCGCGCCTCGCCGGTGGCCGCCGGCCTCGCCCGGCCTCGGCGAGGCCAGCTTGGCCACCCCCGCGGCGAGGCTCGCTTGGCCACCGGCCAGGCTCGCCCAGCCCCGCTGGTGGCCAGGTCGGCCTCGGCGGGGCTGGGCGAGGCCGAGCCTCGTCGGTGGCTGGGCTTGCCTCTGGCGAGCTCGCCGGACCTCGCCATGGCCTGGTGAGCCTCCGGCGACCGGCGGCAGACAGTGGCGGCGGGTGGCGGTGGGCGGCGGTGGATGGCGGCGGGCGGTGGCGAACGGCAACCGGGATGACGAAAGGGAAGAGTGAGGGTTTCACTGTTTTGATTCTTTTTCGATTCTCGGACGAGAGAATCAAATTTTTTTTCTCAAATCTTGTCCAAAATTGTTCCCGGGAACAAAAATTTTACCAAACGCAATTCTCGTCCCAAACTGATTCTGGAAACAAAAAATCAGAATCTGGCACTGTTTGGCACTTGCCAAACAGGCCTTAATTGGCTTTTGGTACATCTTTGTTAAGCAACTAAATGAAGTAAAAGTTTTGGGCCTAAAACTTAGGATGCTTTGACAGTATATGAGATTTTGTGAAATCAATACCAATTTTTTTAAAAACTTAAATCGTTATATAAAGATGTACTTTAATAGTTAAATATTATGAAAAGAATTTTGAAATCGAAAACCACACTCACCGCATCGCGAAGCTCGGTGGGGAGTTGTTCGATGACGAAAGCGAATGTCTTGGAGAACTTGCGGAGCATGGAGTAGCAGAATCGCCAATGAGGTTGCTGAGGGAGCTGCTTCTCGGCATTCCTCGCCTTCATCTTCAGCTTCAACAGTGGATAGAGTTCATCCGGATGCTTAAAAATCGCTCCCAAACTCCCCATTTCTCTCTCTTTCTCTGACTCGAGATCGGAGAAAACAGAGATTGAATTTGGCAAAAGCTAAAGGGGAGGTTTTTGTAAGGAGAGCAAACCAGAATCGTCATACATGAAGTCTCTAGGCTTGGAATAAACGATGTTATATATTTTTCAAAGTGTCCTTTTATGTATTCCAATCATAGTACTTTTGTCTTCCAATAATGGTACCGCACAGTTGTTTGGGTGTTGATGGTGTTAAAAACGTGATTTTCATTTTGAGTGACTAAAGCATCACGGATCAACTTATCTCCATAAGACCTCTAACCTCATCTAGCCCAGCTGCCTCAAGGACCTCTAACTTGTCGAGTGCACTTTCATCAAAAACTTAAGTTGTGACGTGTCTTACCAAAAACTGAAATTCTCCCACAAACTTCCCGGGGGAGCCAAATTTCAGATTGGAGCTGCTCGAAAATTAGTATGCGGCAGGTCAGGGAAGTTCCCAAGTCTTTGATTAGGAGTAGAAACCTATTTGTGATTGTTCCGCAAGCGGTGACCTTAACATTCATAGAGCTAATTGCTAATCCTATGGCTAGAAAAAATTCCGAGATTGCTCCAAATTGACCTTCGGGCTTGATTATGTGGCTATTCTAAGAGTAACTTCATTACTAGTTTATGTATAATGATTTTGTTCATTCATTCTCATATCATCTATCTCGACTAGATTGACACACATTTTTTCATCTCGCTCTGTGTTGCGTGTGATTTTTTATAACAACCTAGGAAATTAAGTGGTTTCAAGAAAACAAGATTATCCTAACATGGAATCCGAAAGTTTTGTAACCTATGACTAGCTTGTCAGCAATTATTGCTTGGCTCTTCAAAATGTCCTATCATTGTTGCCCCTTGTTAGCCGTATTCTTCGATCGGATATTACGTTGTTTTCACATCTCTCACTTCGAAGAAGATTATCATAAGTAATAATAGCAAATACTGTATGATTGGTTTGAGGACAGCTAGTTCATAGAGGAGGGTTTGTATTGGTCTAGTGGCAACAATAATTATGTTGTCCCTTTCCAAACTTTCTCGTCACCGTTCCCTACGGAGGGTTTATTCTGCATCAACATAAGATTGGTGTTGTGATCAAATTTAGCTCGGGCTCTTCCGAGGCCATACCAATTCGCGACTTATATTCAAATATTTAGCATGCAAAAGATTATTAGTTAGAAGTTTCCACTAATCAATTTATGATAGATCGTTTAGACACCTAAGTAAAATAATTGGATAATTATTTTACTTATACGAACCAGAGACTTTGAGTACAAAGACTTGATTACACTAGACTTTTCTAATGTTCTTTCGGTACCTTTCTCTTTTTATTTCAAAAAAATATTTTTCAGGCAGTTTGAATTAATTTTAATTCACTTCCCTAACATTTGAGATGATTATGCGAATGCGTAAACCACCAATTTAACACTCGAGAAAGCAAATAAAAAATGCAGGACTTACTTCATAACAACGAAAGCATCTACATTGTTAGATCAGAATTCACATCAACAGTCCTAGATATAATTTCTAATTAACACGCAATCATTCAATTTTTGCTTTCACCTATTTAATGATAATATAATCTATTTGCAATACAATGTTACTATACTAACATGAAGTGATATGACATAGCAGTATAGCCTAAACTATATGACATGAGTAAAATAATTTTTAAAGAAATGCAATAATTAAATGTGCAACCTAAATTAACCTAATGACTTAATTCTAATGACAGACAATTTCTAATTAAATTGACCTATCAACAATCACTAAATAACGTGCATTTTATGAATATAATTATATATATATATATATATATATATATATATATATATATATATATATATATATATTGTCGATTCTACTCTAATCCAACTCTAACACCCACTTTTATACTTTTGTCATTGCCTCCTTGCAGGGCGTGGAAGTCGAAACCTACTTCTGAAATGAAATCGTCCCCATCTCCAATTCTTCCTGAGAATGTGGGGATTTGAACCCCCAACCCCCCTTCCAAATTGGAAGAGTGGCCACTAGGACGAACCCCAGTGGTTTAATTCTATATGACATGCGTATGATTTTTCTATTCTCCTAAAAAGCATGTAATCTACCTAGGAGAAATTATCTAAACCTATAATTAATAAACATACAATCCTAAAATGCAATGACGTGCAAAGAATGCCCTAATTATACATGACATATGCATGACAATTTTTGTTTTTGTTTTTATGAAATTCGAAATTAATATTGACACAAAATTAAACGTGCAATTCAAACTTTAAAAAAAAAAAAAAAACCAACATCCTAAATAAATGCAATTTTTTTATTTTATATTTTAGAAATTCGAAATAAAATCCCTATTTTAAATATGCAAGGCAACCTAAGACAAAGAATGTTCTAAGACGAACATAATCTATCTCAGATTTTTTTGGATTTTTTTACAAAAATAAAGTCGACTCAAACCACATGATGGCAAATCGAGTAAGACAAGATTAGTATCCAAAATTGTGAACTATATCTCGCGCATAAGATCGGATTAGTCGATTTTAAATGAACCGTGAATCGAATCTCGAGCGTTAGATTGAATTGACGATTTTCCAAATGCTTGCGAGTTGGATTTCGAGCACTAAAATCGGACCATCAATCCCTAATTTAAGAGTCTATTTCATGTCGGAATCTCAATCATACATTAAGAAATAATTCCACTAAAAAGCAAAATAATAAAATAAATAATAAAACTACCTAGATTGATTTTCCCTTTTTCCCTTTTTTTTCACCCACGGCTTGGCAGCTCGTGGTGGTGGGTCACCCAAGGGCGGCTGGTCGCTGGCGTTCCGGTGAAGGGCGGCGGCGGGCGGACGATGGCAGGGAGGTCGCGGTGGTGCGGCACGGAGGTGGCTGCTGCGGCGGTGGTCCGGCAGAGGGAGCTGCACGTCGCGGATGGGAACCGAATCGGCGGAGGGCTGCTGTGGGCGTCGCTCGGCACGGGGGGACTCGGGATCTGCCGCAGGAGTCGCTCGGGTTGCGGCGGCGCTGGGTCGTAGCAGCTGGTGTCGCGTCGCGCGGCGTTGCTGACGTCGGGTCGCGCGGCGGTGGCAGCTTAGACGGAGCAGAGCAGGAGCGGCTCAGGCGTTGGTGCTGGGGGCTCGCAGGCGAGCGGCGGTGCGGAGCGCAGGAGCAACAGCGGGCGGAAGAGGCGGGCAGCAGGGACGCCGGACGGGAACTCACGAAGAAGATGAACAGTTGTTCATCTTTTTTGTTTTTTCCTCTTTTTTTTCTTTTTTTTCTGCTCTCACGTCACTTTCTCTCCCCTTTCACGTCTCGTTTTCTCTGCCGCTTTCTGCTTCTGCAGACTTTGACTTTTCCTCCTTTTCCCCAGAAAGCTTTGTCTTTTGTTTTCTTTTCAATGGAACGAACGACTTTTCTTCTCTCTTGTGTTGAATTTTTCGACCTAACAATAGAGAGAAAAGCTCCGAAAAATAAAATCCCTAGCCGCATATTCAATGTGTGGCCCCTAAAACTCTATGCGAACAATCTATTTATAAACGGATGATTTGGATTTTAATTTTTCTAAATCAACATCCACGAAGATTTCTTTTCCGAATGTAATATTTATTTTTGATACGATTCAGGATTACAAAATAATTTTTCTGAAATTTCAAATCTTGCAAAGTTGAGTTCGCAATATTTTTTGTCACACTTGCCCTATCCAAACATATAAAAGAAAAAAAAAAAACCCCAACATATCCTAGAAAAATTTCAATCTCTATTTTTCACGAGATAATTTTCGATCATTAAAAAAACGAGCTTGAGCCAATTTGCTCGATTCGTGAGCTTAGTTCAACCTGTTAATTTAAAGCTCAGAACCACCAATTCGAACTCATTCGTCACCAGCCGAATACAAATGCAAATTAAAAATAAATGCACATAAAATTATATGATATGCAATTAATTAATTAATTTTTTTAACCCATCCCTTATTTTTAATGCAATAAATAAATAAATAATTTGGTACCAAAATTTAAGTGTCAACTGCTGTCCCTCTTTGAAGGTGAGCTTGTAGAGGTTACTTTCAAAGAAAAATTAAGACCTAAATTTGGACCATGCTCATGTAATGAATGATTTTTTTTTTTTTTTTGGCAAATGAATCTCATTTTAAAATGCAATTTATATGATGCATGAAAATGTTAATGCAAATGCATGATGCTAAAGGAAAGAACATACCTACAATTACTTACCAATCAGTACGGTAGAGCATCCTAAAGTACATGATAAATCTTCATTTATTTCACAAGTACCCAATTTTCACTCAGGTTTCCTGAAGAGTCTAATGTTTATCGTAATACCTAGATTTGAACTAAAGTATAATGAAAAAGATTGAAAAACATTCATATCTAAAATGAAATGTTTAACGAAAAGAATTAAGACATTCAAATCCAGATTAAAATGTTAAGATTTTGGGAACCTAAAATACCTAGATACAAACTAAGGTATAACGAGAAGATTGAAAAACATTCATATCCAGAATGAACTTTTCAACGAAAAGAATTAAAACATCCAGATCCAGATTGAGATATCAAGATTTTTGAATTCGAAATACCTAGATCTAGACTAAAGTATAACGAGAAAGATCGAAAAACATTCACATCTAAAGTGAAATGTTTAGATAAAAATAATTAAGACATCCAGATCCAGATTAAGATGTCAAAATTTTAGAGCTCGAAATACCTAGATCTAGACTAAGATATAACGAGAAAGCTCGAAACATTCACATCCAAAGTGAAATGTTTTAGATGAAAATAATTAAGACATCCAGATCCAGACTAAGATGTCAAAATTTTGAAACTCAAAATACCTAGATCCAGACTAAGGTATAACGAGAAAGACAAAAAAAGCATTCACATCCAGAGTTAAATGTTTAGATGAAAATAATTAAGACATCCAGATCCAGACTGAGATGTCAAAACTTTGGAACTCGAAATATCTAAATCCAGACTAAGGTGTAACGAGAAAGACAAAAAAAACATTCACATCTAGAGTGAAATGTTTAGATGAAAATAATTAAGACATCCAGATCTAGACTGAGATGTTAAAATTTTGGAATGCAATTTGTATGGAAATACTAATGTAAACGGTAAAGGAACCTATCCGGAATATCTTACCTTCAATGAGGGTAGAATGATTCAAGATAGTTGGTGTTACACGTTTAGGACCTGTACCTTTCTATGGTCGCCTAACGTTGCAACATAGATCATCTGACTAAGACCCGAACCTTTCTTCGATCGCCTTAATCAGACTAAATCTGGAGAAAAATCTCTGGGGGACAACTCGATCGAGTCAAGTGTCGATGCGCTTGAGGGGTACCTGTGCATTGACAAGTACTTAAGGTATGGGTAGAAATATAGTTACCTAGTAACATCTCTGATCCTCGGGGATAAGTCTCCTGCAAAACATAGTCGTAGGAGAGGCAGCATGCATTTGTAATTACAAACATACATTAATTCAAAGGAGGTTCATGTATGATGGTTTCTATTAATCTTGCATCACCTAATTTCCATTGGAAAATATTTCAAAAGAATATTCCAATCTGAACACATGAGTGTCATGGATGTGTCAAGTGTGGGATCTTTCAATCTGAAAGGACTTTTCACTCATCCTCATTAAAATGGCTATTTTATCCTGACATTTGATGTAGAATTTTGACAATCACTTTATCTCATTATTGTCATGCCAAATAAGGGTCTGTGCAATCTCGTAAGTGGTACGACCTTACCAATCTGAGAGGTTTTTAATAGGGACCATAATGTAGGCTTGGTCAATGGCTTAACAAATGAGACTCTTTGAGTCGAGATTATTGAAAAATGATATTTCGCAATTGTCTTGGAGTTTACAAGTCAAAAAACATACGAAATGAGGTAGAAATTATCTTACTCGTACTTTTTCGAGCGATGCTTTCAAACATATAAACTTTTACGTTAATTTAAGTGCCATAATCTGAAGAGACTTTGTAAGAGACATAACGTAGGATTGGTTCATGGGTTGAGAAACAAAAGGATCATTAGGCTCAAAAAGTGTTTAAGAGGTCAAAGTTGATGATCATCTTGACATTTCTACCAATTTTCTTCTCCACTGTCGAAGATTTTTCTTCACATCATAACTCCATTGATTGCAACAACATTTGAGTTTTTTTTTTTAGTACCGCGTTGTTGGGGATACGATTCACTACAGCAAATGTTTGATTTTTCTCTTTGGGCATTGGCTTTGCTTTTACCAAGTACACTGTTTTTTCATGCCCTTCTTTTTGCACTTATTTTCTTTGGACGCACACAACTTCCATCTTTTATCATTCTAGACCATGCCACTTGAATTTTTTCTTTTCTTTGCCTTGCCCTAGTATGAGGGATGATCACCAACTGTGCTTAATATGAAATGAATTCATAGGCTCAAGTGGGCTATGCAATGGATAAAGTGTATAGGATAGAGAAAGAATTGCTCTTCGTCGTCCTAAGGCACTTCAAATTATCGTACAAGTTACACTGCAAAAGCAATACTCGAAGATTAATACAAGTGTGAGTAAGAAAATTCCTATCATTCATTTCAAATTTTGTCCCAATATGGGAGGATCCTTGACAGGGATAATTTAAAAAGCTCTTCACGTATATGGGCTCAAAGGGCTAAACAGTAGGTATACTTGTAGTGTTTCAGGTAGAAGAAGAAACCGCCTCTCATTACATTGGATGACGTACCCTTCGCGAGATCACTATTTTCCTTATGGGTATGGAATTTTTCCACACCACTCACTAGAAATTAGTGTATGAAATAATGTATGGAATAAGGCTTGCCTTTCATCATTCCAAAGTATCCAATTTGACACATTTAATTTATCTCACACAATTCATCAAGGAAGAAAAATGCAAGATTTGCAACAAATTTGAACAATTCAACTCATTGAGGCAATTTATTCATCACAGAATTACTTGCAATTCAAAATATGACACGTCAAATTCTATTATGGATAATACTTCTTGATAGCATCAGAATTAACTGGAATGGAAAACTCACGACCATATATTTCTGCCAAGATCAAAGCACCTTCAGGAAATACCTTCTTCACCACATATGGGCCGTTGTAATTTGGAGCAAACTTGCTCCCAAAATCTGGAAAAATTGGCAACAACTTACTTAGAACAAGATCATTTACCTCGAAATGTCTCGATCGTATATTCCAGTTGAAGTATCTAGCCACTCTTTACTGATAAGTTTGGCCATGGCAAAGAGCCTTCAGTCTTTTCTCATCAATCAAGTTTAGCCACCCATTCAGGATATTGCAAGACTTCAATGAATCCCACTTTCAGAAGCTTCATCACTTCTTCCTCTATCTTCTTTGAGAGCTCGAGTTTAGTCCTCCGCAACCTCTGCTTCTTAGGTGGCACATCCGGATTAGTATGCAAAGATGTCTTGATATTCCTTCAGTAACTACATTAGACGCTCGACCTCATCTTTGGGGAGATTTGCTCCAACTTTCACTTCCTTGGCTTCTTCTGTCACCTAAATTAATAGTAACGATCTGCTAGAATGTAAGAGCCTTAGCTTTTTCATGTTGTTCCCAGCTACGCTGCACCTCGATGGAATTTTCGATCGAGTCTTCAGGATCATCGTTATCAACACTTGTTGCATTAGATTCAACCATTTCCACACCTTTGCATGCTATATGATCATCCCTGAAACAGGAAATGGAAGGATAACAAAAAGATAAATAGGGTAAACCATATTTTATTTTTTTGTGAAATTTTTTTGAAATTCTTTTGCAAAAGCATTTTTTGAAACATTTTAGCATAAGAAAGCATGATAAAGCCCAGGCCTCAGAATTCTCCTTGGATTTTTCTTTTGGTTTATCGGCTGGATATCATCACCAGGCTGGTTTGGTGTACCTCATCATGCCCTCAAAATAAAGCTTGTAATTTTATTGAAATTCATCAATCAATTACAATTTTATTGAATGGAAAATGCGATTCCTAAGCCTTAAAAAGAAAGCGAAAAAAGAAGAAATTGAAAACAATTCCTAGAAAGCAATAAAAATTCCCACGCAGGGGAATGTGCGAAAGCGATAAATAGGTTACTCTTGTGGGCCAGGGCCTATTTCTTCCAGAGGTCATTGAACAGGCTTGTGATTCCTTCCAGGGCGTCATCAGAGTTCTCTGTATTTGGAGGCGTTTGATCGTCCATGCCATCCCATCCATCTGGGACTACATTGCGGGGGTTAATGTACAAGCTGGGAGGAGCCGAATACTTCACCAAATAATCAAATTTACCACTTGGCTACCCCAGGGTGTCCATCGCCTTTGCTTCATCCTGCATCATTATTGGGGGGCCGGGGAACGTCTCATGAATGTTTGGAGGTAGAAAGTTTTGCCTCCCTTGCCCTTGCTCAGGTGGCGAGTTTCGCATTTCCTATCTTTGCCTTCCAGATCTTCCTCCACCTCTTCCATGGTACCCTAATCCAACAGATCAGGACCTCTGAGGGGTTTCAATGGGATTTCGAATACCTTGACCCCTTCTTCCAAGACCATGGTCAGGAACAAAACCATTCCCAACCATCACCCTTCCTACCATAAGAGCAGCATTTGAAACTTCAG
The DNA here is from genome assembly GCA_014182375.1 of Eucalyptus virginea. Lineage (NCBI taxonomy): Eukaryota > Viridiplantae > Streptophyta > Magnoliopsida > Myrtales > Myrtaceae > Eucalyptus > Eucalyptus virginea. The sequence continues at coordinate 38,794,875 of CM024520.1, forward strand.
GAGTGGGCGATGATGAATCTCGAGAAGCATGTATGGTGGACACCAATTCAAATGAGTGATAACTCGATTCGAATTCAACATCTGGCTCCACATAGGGGATAGCCGTCTCATGGTAAATTCGATGATCTTCTTCGCCATAAACAATGACCAGCTTCCCTTTGATCACGAACTTCACACCCTGATGTAGACTTGTAGGCATTGCTCCAGTAGTATGAATCCAGGGACAACCCAGCAGAAAATTAAATGTGGTAGGGATATCCATCACTTAAAAGGGGATGTTGAAAACGACCGGCCCTATTTGCACATCGAGATGAATCTCCCCAAGCACCTCCTTCTTTGTGCCATCAAAAGCTCGCATAGAAGTCTTCGCAACATGTTTCTTGGATGAGTCTATCTTGAGGTGGTGAAGAGTGGCCAACGAACATATGTTTAGGGCAGACCCATTATCAATGAGCATTCGGGACATATGAGAAGCCTTGTGCCTGACAGATAAGTAGAGTGCTTTGTTATGCCCCCTACCCTCAAGAGGGAATTCCTTATCAAAAAAAGCAATCAAGTCCCTGAGAAGGACCGATCCCACAAAACTCCTTCAGCTTATTTGCCTCACCCATTTTTAGTACACGAATTTCACTCAGCACCTTCATCAGCGACTTTTGATGCATAGGGGATGTTAGCAGGAGTTCGAGCAAAGAGATCTGAGCGGGCATCTTTCGCAACTGGTCGACCACGTTATACTCACTTGCCTTGATCACAACCAAAATTCCTTAGCCTCTTCATCAGTGACGGGCTTTGCGGGTTGACCATTAGCTTGAGCATAAGTTCGACCAGACCTTATAACGAGGTTAATATCTAGGTCATAGGACCAAGGCACCGCTTTGTTGTCGATATACTCATATGGCTGAGGCATCTCAATCACTATCTCCTCGTCGGATGCATCTTCTAGTGGGGGCATATCCATGAGTGATGGATCTATTTCTTCCTTATCATCATTGAGCGTAGCTTGCTCTTCCTCCCAATCAATAATGATATGGGAAATGGTAGAAACTATGCAGTTATGGTCAGCGTAGACGATAATACCGTCATCTACCATTTTGGCAACCCTTTCTCTCATCAATGACAGGGGAATGTTCTCATGATCTGGATAATATCCAGCTCTCACCAGTCCATTGTAGGCATCCACCACGTGCACCTTCGGGTTCTTGGTTCGACCAGCATCAAACCCAAATATGGCATTCACCCTATCCTCATGCTCAGGTAGAGGATTCTTTTTGACATTTGATTGAGTGGTATTGAAGGCGAATGCCTTGGTGTCCAATAAGTTTTGGATCTTATGCTTCAAAGTCATGCATTCATCAGTCGAATGTCCTATTTCCCCTATGTGGTACTTGCATTTCTTGGAGGGGTCGTAGTTAGAAAATTTTTCAGTATTGGGTCGCTTTGGCTCGTAGGACAGCAACCCCTTCTTTTGAAGGACCTTTAAGACCTGGGACACAGGACCAGAAAGAGAAATGAACTGCCTCTTAACAAACTGCCGAGGTGCAGTCGATCGGCCTCCGCCTTGTTGATTCTTAGGGACATGAACAATCGGAGGCTTGCTAGATTGTGCATATGCAACATTGACTTCTGTGCTAGGTTCTTTGTCTTTCTTCATGGTGAACTTTTGCCTTGATGGGTCAGTTCTTTGAACCATCCATCTTTTAGCCCAATCTCGATCTGTTCACCTACCGGGATAAGTTGGTTGAAGTTCTCAACATACGTGCTAGCCATCCGATTACGGAACTCAAATGGGAGTCTTAACGAACAACTTCATCAGCTCCTTGTTAGTAGGCTCATGAGTGATTTGAGCCGCCAGATTTCGCCACCTCACAGCATACTCCTTAAATGACTCATTTTTCTTTTTCTCCATCCACTCAAGATCCTCTCGGGAAGGTGCAATGTCCATGTTGAACTTATATTGCTTGAGGAACGCGTCAACCACTTCATTCCTCATTATATACCAATTCAGTGCGGGCCTAATCAAACTTGCATGAAATGATTGGATCATGAGGAGCTCATTCTTGACATATTGGGCCATGTGTACGTGGTACATCTGCAAATGAGCTTTTGGGCAGGAAGTACCATCGTATTTCTCAAACTCTGGCATCTTAAACTTCTTCGGCATCTTGCCCTTCTCATATACGGACAAGTCGAATGAGAGTGAATTATGCGATTCTTGCAATTGCTTCACTTTCTCCTCAAGTTTAGCAAAGCGTTCATCTTGCTACGTCTTAGGGACATTGTTAGGCTTGGTCTTTTCGGCAGTGACCAATAGTGGGTCATCTTTGAGCTCAGGCATGTTGTCATCACCCATTTGATCCTTGCTTGCTTGCTTTGGGATAACTATCTCGGGAAGAGCGAGTGCAGGAGTCGGATTCGCTCGGAGGGATTGGATTTAAGCTGTCATAAGTTGCATAGAGGCGAGCAACTGTTGGAGTTAGTCTTCCATAACGGACATACGAGCATTTCAATTTGGTCGGCCATTCTAGCTCTTGATCGCGTAATTATGGGCGAACGTGAGGGATCTGTTATCACCTAATTGAAGAAATGAACAAAAATAAGTATCTCATGTGAAACACGCCCGTCCATGGCAACGATCTAGAAGCTTTTATTCATTGATGGAGTTTTTTTGACACAACCTAACAAAATAAAAAACTTGAAATGCCCTAAATAAATAAACTAGAAAAGTAAATGACTCAACTTCCTAAACATTAATCTAGAAATGAAAATAACGAGATTGATTCAAGCACATCATCTAGCTTGATCAATATACACTTGGGACACCACTCGGCGCAATCGCTTATTCTCCTCTTGAGTTTTTTCAATAATTCTTTTGAGGCATTTATTCTCAGCGCGATTGGTAATCTTCAGCGGCACCTCTGGTATCTTTGGAAGTAACTCTTCTGGAATCTTGTGTTGTTGAATGTATTCAGTTGAGGCATAGTACTTCATTTCTTTACCCTTCAACTCCTCCTCAGGACATTTGAGCTTTCGTGGATGACACATGTCCCACATTGATTTGATCATGAGCATGGAATCCTCATGGTCTCGGTCTCCATCCACGAAGCTGACTCGGAGCGGATCTGCTTGCAACGCTGGGGGAAGCTCTTGCACAACTTGATACTGACAAGTCACTCTAGTCAGATAGTACTCCAATGCTCCAGTGAATCCCAATAAAGGGATTGGGCCAACACCTCCACATGAAAGTCTCGCCACACGAACTTGGAACCACTTAGCATGCCATAGGAAACCTTTGGAAGTTGGTTTTTTCATGAAAGCTAGCAATCTAGAATAATGGTAATCCGGTGCATGTTTTTGCTTGTTCTCAAATCTCATAATAGGGTGATTAAGTTTTTTTTTTTTTTTGGTAAAAGGCAATAAATATATTGAGGAAAGGCCAAATGTACAAAAGATCTCATCACTAGAAACTTACACTCCAAATGCAAGAAACAAAAGGAGTGGAAGGGTGACGAGATGTAAAAGCCGTTAAGCGCGGCACAAACACTACAACACCAAAGTCAAAAGAGAAGCACGGCATGGACAGCCAGCTACCAAACAAGCCAAAGGCAAGGGGAAGGCACCGACGGAACCAACTACCTACGGGTCCCCAGTGAAAATAATTGGATCTAGGCCCCAACTTCTCTGCAACCTTCTATTTCTGTAACTATCTTCAACATTCCTAAAGGTGCTAGCCTTGTCACAAACCACCTTGAAGAGATGGTTCTTCATGGCCAGGATCGTTAGAGGTTTGTCTCTAAAGATGATGCTATTCCTGTTTTTTCCAAACGATATGACAAAGAGTGCCAAAGGAAAAACAGGCAATGCACTTATAGAAGTCTTTGCCCATCAAGTAGGTAGCGGCCCAACAGAGGTTCTCCCTCCAAGTTTTGTTGCGCCAAGGCAAATTACATCTGGAAGCCCAAAAGAAAGCGATGCCAGCCGTGACACAACAATAAAAAAATAGGTGATCAATAGAGTCGGGCATACTCTTGCAAAACGCATAGGCAGCATTCACAATTCTACCATAAGACAAAAGGAGAGCCTAGGTAGGAAGTCCGCGCTTAGCAATGAGCCAGAGATTAAGCTGATACCGAGGCACTATGGCGTTGTCCCACACAAAGGCATGCCACTAGACCCGAGCTCTCTTCTTCCTAATGAAGTTCCACGCCGATGCCACCGTGAACTGGCCCAACGAGCTTTCTCGCCAACAACGATCCGAATCATCAGACAGGACCGAGAGAGGATGACCCCATGATTCAAGTATCGTCCTAAGAGCTTGGCCAGCATCAGATAAGAGGTTAGTAACGCAGGCTTACCTAGAAAGCCCTGAGCTGTATATAAGTGAATCTAAGAAGAGCAAGTTCAAGGGCCCCCTTAGAGTGCCAGTTATCAAACCATAGAGAGGTTGTTTGGCCATCGCCAATTTTCCAGTAGAAGGCCATCCGAAAATCACTTCTTAGGTTTAACAAGCTCTTCCAGGCCCAGGAGTAAAGGTTGGCTTCCTAGCAACCCAGAAGTTCTTGTTTTTTAAGAAAGTGGAATGGACCCACCTACACCACAGCGCCTCCTTATCAGTGAACAAGAGCCAAATATGCTTCAGCATAGCAACTTTATTTCAATCATGGAGCCTCCTGATACCTAGCCCTCCTTCCTCCTTTGAAAGGCAAACTTCATCCCAAGCTACCTTAGCACCACCCCTGCTGAAGTCCAGCCCTTTCCACAGGAATTGTTTAAGGATTTTCTCTATCTAGTCCAACCCAGCTATAGGTAGAACAAATACACTAGCCCAGTAGGCTTATATAGCGTGAAGAATTGACCTGATAAGCTAAAGTTGTCTCGCAAGAGAGAGGAATCAGTGAGTCCAAGACTGAACCATTGCAGTGATACAATTGACTAGGGCACAACAGTCTGCTTTGCTGATCCTCGAAGTGATTATGGGAACCCTCAGGTACCGAACCGGCAAGTTCCCTTCTTGAAAGCCCAACTTAGAGAGAATACCATTCCTTAAGAAGGGAGTGCCACCCGCCAAGAAAATTTCACTCTTGCACGAGTTAGGACAAAGGCCACTCCATGAGGAAAAGATATGTAGGCCTTCCTTGAGGAGAGCCACTGTAGGAAGGTCAGCCTCACAAAAAAGGAAGACATCATCCGCAAAAAAGAGATGTGAAAGGCCCGTCGCCTTACTCCTCCAAAAGAACTTGAAATCAAGCCTCAAAGAGTATCTAAGAATGATCCCTAAAAGCACCTCCATAACCAAAGTGAAAAGGTAAGGGGAGATGAGATCACCTTGGCAGAGACCTCGGCCGATTGCAAAGAACCCATGGAGCTCTCCATTCAAAGCAATAGAGAACTTGGGCGTGCGCACATAGGTCATAATAAGTTGTGTCACCAATTGAGGGAAGCCAAACGCCGACAAGACAGTTTTGAGAAAGTCCCAATCCACAATATCATAGGCTTTCCTGAAGTCCACCTTTATTACACATTTAGGGAGATAGGACTCAAGATGGAAGCTAGTGAACAGCTCCTAGGCCAACAAGATGTTATCTCTTATCCTCCCGCCTTTAATAAAAGCAGTCTGATAAGGGCCTATCGTGCTCTTCAAGGCTAGGGCCACCCGATTAGCAAGCACCTTAGTAATACACTTGTAAATAATGTTACGACAAGCGATAGGCCTATAATCCTCTACGGATGTAGCATTAAGCACTTTAGGAACCATCACCAAGATGATATTGTTAATCTCCCTTAAGAGCTTTTCGAAGGTGAAGAAGTCCATCATAGCAAACGTGACTAAAGGACCAACCGTCTCCCAGTTTTCTTTGAAGAACTCCGCTGTGAAACCATTTGGTCCAGGAGCCTTTCCCCTAGGTAAGGAAAAGATAATGTCTTGAATTTCCAACTCCGTAACCGACTGAGCAAGGAGCGCAGCCTAATCATCTAAGAGTGGGTGTTGGATAACCTCCCTTAAGTCCTCCAGCAAAGGTCTAACCAGCTCCCCTTGCAGCGTCAGGAAGTCCTCAAAGAAACCTACAAAGCGACGCTGCACCAGCCGAGACTCAGTCACCAAGTTCCCTGAGGAGTCAAGGACGAATAGGACTCTGTTTCTCAACTGTCTTTTGCTGACATACTGGTGGAAGAACTTGGTATTGCGATCTCCCTTCTTGAGCCATCTGACCTTGGACTTCTGCTTGAAGAAGAACTCCTCCGAGGCATGCAACTCTGTAAAGATACGCCTCTGGTTCTTTTCCACCTCAGCAAGGTTGACAGAAAAGGGATTTTGCTACAAGCCTACCTGGGTGGTCTCCAAAGTCTTCCTCGCATCAAGGGTTCTAGCAGAGATATTAGAGAAAGAATCCCTATTAAGCTTCTTGAGCCGGCATTTAAGAGCCTTGAGCTTACAAACAAGCCTATACATAGGGACTCCAACCCTGGGGCATCCCCAACTTGTGAGACAATCTCGTTGAACTCGGGGTGCTTCATCCAGAAATCGAACAACTTGAAGGGCTTCCTCCGAGGAGTCGGTCTAAGAACCTTCACCACCATAGGCGAGTGATCCAAGATTCCCGGCACTAGGAAGGTAGCTTTTGAGTAAGAAAGATCCTGACTCCACCTAGCATTCACCAGAACCCTGTCAATCTTTCTTGCTTTCCTAGAAGGCCCCGAGGACGTAGTCCAAGTGTACCTAAAACCAACAAACCTTAGGTCTTCCAGCTCAGCTCGCTCCAAGCACTGTCTAAACTCATCAAAGCAGGGGATCCAATCTTCAGAGCCGCTGACCCAGTCCAATGGATCCTTAATAGCATTGAAATCCCCTAAGACAAGCCAAGAAGTGTCTTGGAGATGGATGCTTCTGAAGATGATATCCTCCCAGAGCGATCTCCGCAACGAGAATGAGTGATCCCCATAAACAAAAGAGATACAACAAGCAACCCCAGAATCCAAGCTCTCAGAGTTCCCATGAACCGCCTGCTTGGTAATTAAGAAGGCTTCAAACTTAACCCTCAAGGGGTCCCATCCAACCCAAATTCTGCCCCTAGGGGAGAAGTTGTAGTTTGCAATCCAACACTAATCCTTCAACAGACCTCCGGAAATGGAATTAAAGAGATGTTGTGGCACCTTAGTTTCCAAAAAGCCAATATATAACAAGTGGTTCGATAACATCAAGTTACGAACCTCCGCTTGCCTAATTGGGTTGATAAGGCCTCTAATATTCCAGCAACTTATGTACATATGTACACAAGCAGAAGAGAGAAAAGGTTACCTCCTTTTCGAAGGCTTGCGGCAACTTGGAGGAGGAGTCGCACGGGTCGACGGAGGAGGCGGGGCAAGGGAGAGCGCCAAGAGCTTATCCTGTATAGTTTCTTCTCTCCTCCTAGTCAAAGGAGCCTTCGATGACGGACAAGGCGAGAGAAGATCATCATCCGAGCTACCAAGGTGGTTGGCCGACCCTTCTGTCTCCGCTCCACTCCCCGAGTCTGCTGCCAAACCATCAGGAGGGCTAATGGGGTCTTCCTCCACGGTAAAGCTAGCTACATCTACCTTGGTGAGGATCCGAAGTTGACTGAGAGCCCTATGGGTAGAGGTTGAGGGCAAGCTCTTCACAGCTGCCTCTTTCTTCTTAAGGGATGGCCCCTCGTCTCCAGTGCTGACTGGATGGGCCAAGCTCGCCTCCTTAGGAGGGGGAGATTTCTTTGTCTTGCCCCTCACTTGTTTCCAACCCAAATCAGCCTCGCTAACATTTTCCACCACAACCGGAACAGTTCGGGCCTCTACGAGTGGGAAGGGGACGGCTGAGCTTGCTGTTTGCCTTGCACCGCCTTAGGACCCGCTGGAGAGGCCGCACATGTGTGTCCAAAGGAGCCACACTTCAAGCATTCCGCTGGTTTCCACTCGTACTAGATAGCAATAGACTGAGCCACTCCATTAACTCTTATTTTGACCGAAGAGACCCTCGGCTGATTAAATTGCAGCTCAACGCAAACTCTTGCGAAGGAAATCATGCGTGTTTGCTCCGTACGTTGATCAACATACAGAGGCTTGCCAACAGTACTCGCGATGGCGCTAATTGTCGAAGCAGTTTAATGGTCAAGAGGTAAATTCTTCAAGTGAATCCACACCGAGATCGTGGTTTGCTTCTCCCTCTTCAACTCTAGAAGAGACTTCCATTATTGCAATATGAGCGGAAATCTTGCAACCGTTATAGGTCCATTTTCCAAAATCTTCCTTCTAAACAAGGGATCAGGGATGCGGAAGAAAAAAAAAAACCCTGGTCATTGGCAAATACCTGGACAAGCTTCGGTCCCCAACTCTGCTTGAGTGAGAGCTCCGTGAGCTGGAAGGGCAGTCTTCTTCCTACATAGTACCCCTCAAGGCACTCATGCCATTTGGGATCCACCGCATCGAGCACCTCTTCAAGGAGATTCACCACAGGGACATCATCCTCAAACAAATGAGGAACATAGGTAAGGTCATACCCTTTCGCCGCAAGCTTTGTAACATTCGTCCACGTTCGGGCAGCCGGGGCCTTAGAGTTCCTCACTTGCTTTTGCATGGCCTGGGGTCACTTGGAAGACGATCTCGCTCTACTTCGTCCTCTTGAACGCCTAGCACAGGCCGTATCCTTAGAGCGACCACGGTTCAACTCCGCTGGCGCAAGAGCCTTACCTGTGAGCAAGGAAGGCTGGGCCTCTTTGTTTTGAGTGAAAGGGCTAGAAACCTTCTCTATTCTAGCATTCAACTAGGCCACATTACTCGGCTCACCAGCCACAGAAGATGGAGCAGCCATAAATATAGCACACCAAGCCACCAACCACCCAAAACCTCTACAGTATAGCCATAAAGAGAACTAAAGAAGAGGCTAACCGGCTAAAGGTAGGTGCTGGAGAGTCCAAATAAACCCCCCCAATACCCTCGGAGCAGAGGCAGCAAGCCGCTCATAGAAGCCCAACGAACAAAGCGGTCGCGACTTGAGAGGAATAAGGGAAGCTCGACGAGGGCCGGAGCACAACAGGGCTTGGCCGGGACAAAGGAGAGTGCAAGGACGCCTATCAACTCCCGTCAAGGAAGCCCGAGGTCACACCAACCGCCGCACCACCAGGAACTGAACAACGCAGCAGCTGGCGATCGACGAGAAATAGGGCAACTCGGATCTCACAAAAGAGAGGAAGACGGCGGAATTCGTTCAGTGAGAATTAAGGGGCTTACCAAAGGAGGCAAACCCCCAAACTTCGCGCCTAACAGATGGTTGGAGCGATCGGATCGAGCAACAGACCAGTCAGTGTGAACAGTCCAAAATCGCAACGGTAGAGAGGAAGAGTGAAAAGTATATTGAGAAAAATCAAATGGCCCTATTACACATATTAAGGTGATTAGAGTTATTAATATCATGTATAGTCATTAAACCACCAAACCCTTTTATATGAGAAAGAAACCAAATTTGCAAAAGCTCAGGAAAGAAATGGAAAGTCTTATCACCACCTCTTTTAAATTGAGTAAGGGAAAGAAAAGTTTCAGTCAGAACAATGTTTACAAATTTTTTTCCTTCCAACACTTGTTTAACTAATTAAGCAATCAAAGGGTTAATAGCATTCTTGCAGTAAGGAAAAACTATAACCCCAAAGAAAGCTAAAAGGAAAATCCTACTCATTTGAAATAAAGTGCCATTTTCAAAACATTCTTTTAGAAAAGATAAAGGACATGTATTGCATTAAGCCTTTAAACAATTTCTTATATTGTCCTCCTTAATTCTCAAGAAATCAGATAAGGCCACAACGGGATCTATTCTAATAGGCGAACTAATTAATTCAGCTTTCAAAGATTTTCCTACAGCAATGCCATAATCTTCCAAGGTGGGAGTGAGCTCATGCTTACCGCCGAAGATAATAAAGTAGAAGTCTCGGGGCACCAACAATGGGCAAGTGCTTGAAAGAGGCCACCATGGATGTTGATACGCAATAGTGGAAGTAGTTGACCAATGTGAGACTCTACAGATTGACAGCCAACTTAATCTAACTTGTCCCACCAAGTGCTAAGCTCTTCCTTTGGAGGGAGAATAATTCGAATGTCCAGTATTCCTATTGTATATTGATCAAGACTCAGGACAATCCTAATGCCATGGACCGACAAAATGATATGATAAAGTAAGTAAATTGCAAGGGTGTGAATTTAGAAAACTTACTTTATAAATAAACAAAGGGGCATCTACCAAAAAATATATATATGTTAATAAACAGAGGAGCAATCACAGAGACATGCGTATGGTAAATGGCTCGATTTCTAGTCTATAAGGCTTAACAAGGTGGAGCCACAAGGATGATCACATAAGCCACAGGCGTGTGGATTACGTCGGGTCCTCATGATTCCGGCTTGGTTAAAGAGCCGACCCGGGTTGCGGGCATGCGGACCGAGGTGGGTACTATCGACACCAAAAAAGAAATTTCGGAATCGAGATGGGCGACTCGTACTGCAAGCATGTGGTCAAAGTGGTATCTATCCCAATACCATCCTAAATAATCCTATGCGGCTCAGGTTCGGCGGTTGGTTGTGTGTGCAATAGTATAGTGCAAATGTAAGGCATGCACAATAGTTTATATCAAGCAACACTTTATAAATGAAAGTAAACCATACATTCCTACACCTCCCTGCAAAACAAAGGTCAGCAAATACTTCCCTTTATACCTCGTGTCCTACAAAAACATTTAACACATTGAACATTAGGGATGTAGTTGGGATCCTCGCTGCCAAACAATTTTTTTTCAAAAGATGAGAAAATTGGCCTAAGTCTACTAAGAGTTTTAACTCAAGTCCCCAGCGGAGTCGCCAAGCTGTCGCGACCAAATTTTCAGGTGAACCACCTAAAGTTTGGCTAATGGATTACTAAGTCTAAACTTAGCATAGGCTCTCCCAAGCCCATACCAATTTGCTACCTAGGTTCAATATTTAGTATGCAGAAGATTATTAGCTAGGAGTCGCCACTAATCAATTTACGGTAGATTGATTAGACACCTAAGTAAAATAATTGGAGAATTATCCAAAGATTTTGAGAAGATGGACTTGGTTACATTAGATTTTTCTAATTCCATTTTGGTACCTTTCTTTTTTTATTTCGAAAAAATGTTTTGCAGACAACTTGAATTAATTTTAATTCATTTCCCTAATATGTTAGGTGGTCATGCAGGTGCGCAAACCACCAATTTAACCCTCAAGAAAGCAAATAAAAATGCATGACTTACTTCATAGCAACGAAAGTATCTGCATTGTTAGATCATAATTCACATCAACAGTTCTAAATATGATTTCTAATTAAAAAGCAATCACTCAATTTTTGTTTTCACATATTTAATAATAATCTAATTAATATATATGCAATGCAATGTTACTAATCTAACATGAAGTGATATGACATAGCAGTATAGCCTAAACTATATGACATGAGTAAAATAATTTTTAAATAAATGCATTAATTAAATGTGCAACCTAAATTAACCTAATGACTTAATTCTAATGATGGGCAATCTCTAATTAAATGGACCTAGCAATAATCACTAAATGACGTGCATTTCATGAACCTAATTCTATATGACATGCGTATGATTTTTATATTCTCTTAAAAAACATGCAATCTATCTAAGAGAAATTATCTAAACCTATAATTAATAAACATACAATCCTAAAATGTAATGACGTGTAAATAATGCCCTAATTATACATGATATATGCATGACAATTTTTGTTTTTTTATGAAATTTGAAATTAATATTGACATAGAATTAAACGTGCAATTCAAACTTTAAAAAAACTAACATCCTAAATAAATGCATTTTTTTTATTTTATATTTTAGAAATTCGAAATAAAATTCTCATTCTAAATATGCAAGGCAACCCTAAGACAAAGAATATTCTAAAACGAACCTAATCTATCTTAAATTTTTTTGGATTTTTTATGAAAACAAAGTCAACTCAAATCACACGACGGCAAATCAAAGAAGATAAGATTGATTTCCAAAATTGATGAACCATATCTCGCACATAAGATTGGATTAGTCAATTTTAAATAAACCACAAATCGAATCTTGAGCGTGAAATCGGATTGACAATTTTCCAAGCGATTGCGAGTTGGATTTTGGGCGCGAAAATCGGATCGTCAATCCCTAATTTAAGAGGTTATTTCATGTCGAATCTCAATCGTACATTAAGGAATAATTTCACTAAAAAACAAAATAATAAAATAATAAATAATAAATAATAAAATAAATAAAAACTACCTATATATATTTTTTTTTTGGTCGGTCTATTCTACGCCTACTCTACACTCACTCACTTTCTCGTACTTTTGCCCGCCCTCTTGCGGGCGTGGGGTCAGCCGAAACCCACTTGAAACTTACTCCTCCTCACCCCATCCCCTCCTGAGAAGGTGGGGATCTGAACCCCTCACCTTCCCCTTTCATGTTGGAAGGGTAGCCACTGGGCAAAAAACTACCTAGATTGATTTTCCCTTTTTCCCTTTATTTTCACCCACGGCTTGGTAGCTCGTGGTGGTGGGTCACCCAAGGGCGGCTAGTCGCCGGCGTTCCGGTGAATGGCGGCGGCGGGCGGACGATGGCAGGGAGGTCGCGGTGGTGCGGCACGGAGGTGGCTGCTGCGGCGATGGTCCGGCAGAGGGAGCTGCACATCGCGGATGGGAACCGAATCGGCGGAGGGCTGCTGTGGGCGTCGCTCGGCACGGGGGGACTCGGGATCTGCTGCAGGAGTCGCTCGGGTTGCGGCGGCGCTGGGTCATAGCAGCTGGTGTCGCGTTGCGCGGCGATGCTGACGTCGGGTCGCGCGGCGGTGGTAGCTTCTGGCGAGACGGAGCAGAGCAAGAGCGGCTCAGGCGTTGGTGCTGGGGGCTCGTAGGCGAGCAACGGTGCTGGTGACCGGGCGCGGGCGGTGCGGAGCGCAGGAGCAACAGCGGCAGCTCGGTGGCGCGGAAGAGGCGGGCAACAGGGACGCCGGACGGGAATTCACGAAGAAGATGAACAGTCGTTTATCTTTTTTGTTTTTTCCTCTTTTTTTTTTTTTTTCTGCTCTCAACGTCACTTTCTCTCCTCTTTCACGTCTCTTTTTCTCTGCTACTTTCTGCTTCTGCAGACTTTGACTTTTCCTCCTTTTCCCCAAAAAGCTTTTGTCTTTTGTTTTCTTTTCAATGGAACAAACGACCTTTCTTCTTTTTTTTTGTGTTGAATTTTTTTGACCTAATAATAGAGAGAAAAGCTCCGAAAAATAAAATCCCTATTTGTGCGGCTGTATATTCAATGTGTGGCCTCCAAAACCCTACGCGAACAATTTATTTATAAGATGAGGATTCGGGTCTTAATTTTTCCAAATCAACATCCACAGAAATTTCTTTTCTGAATGTAATATTTGTTTTTGATACGATTCAGGATTGCGAAATGATTTTTCCGAAATTTCAAATCCTGCAGAGTTCAGCTCCCAATATTTTTGTCACACTTGCCATATCCGAACATATAAAAAAATCTCAACATATCCCGGAAAAATTTCAAATATCTATTTTTCATGAAATAATTTTCGATCATTAAAAAAAGGGGCTTGGGCCAATTTGCTCGCTCCGTGGGCTTAGTCCAACCTGTTAATTTAAAGCTTAGAATCACCAATTCGAACCCATTCGTTACTAGCCCAATGCAAATGCAACTTAAAAATAAATGCACCTAAAATTATATGCTATGCAATTAATTAATTAATTTTTTATGGGTTAAAAATTAATCCCTTATTTTTTAATGCAATAAATAAATAAATAACTTGGTACCAAAATTTAAGTGTCAACAATTGGTAATTCCTTTGACACATCTATGGAGCTCCTTCTTGTTGTAATTTTTCGGGCATTCTAGGGGAATGAAATCCAATACTTTGTAGTTGGGCTATTGTGTGTATGAAACTTGTCTTCAAGCTTGAAACTTCTTTTCCATCCATCCCAAGCTTTCATCCCACTACCCTCTCAAAAAGAACCTAAGATAAGATGGTGGGAATGTAGCTGCATACTTATCCCAATGCACTCCCTCTACTTACCACTAGAAAGGCTAAGCGAATACGCATAGACCCCAAAGAAGATAACCTCGCTCACACCTGAGTCGGATTCCCTTCGGGACGAATACAAGGACCCGAAAAAGCATTCAATCTCGCTTACAAGAACAATTTCATTGCCTTGATGCGGGAAAGGATTAGGGGCCAAAAAGATTGTGATCAATGTAATGCTTGCTTGAAGCTCTGTGTCTATGCCCACCCTGTTCGTTTGGAAGTGGCTCCTTCATCCAAATGTTTCTGAAGTGTTTCGCACGGCTTGGCATTCTGGATCTCTGGAATCTTGTCTTGGCGATTCAGGAGAATCCTCATGGTATTGGAAGGATCGTGAATTCCATTTTTAGAATAAGCGTAGAAGGAAAGGCAAAAAAAGGATCTTCTACTTAGAATACGCTACCACCAAAGGCAAAAAAGGGCGATGCGCAATCAAGACATTCATGCACACCGCCATCAACAGAGGCAAGAGCAGCTAAGGCCGCTTCTTCTTCTTCCTTGTTTACAGCAACCCATGAGTGACCGGTCGATTACTGGCTTTAATGAGTGTCGCCCTATTCTGCTGTCCCTTCCCGAACTTTCTTGTCATTTTCCCCTATGAAGGGTTTATTTCGCATCAACATAAGACTGGTAATTCCTTCGACACATCTATGGAGCTCTTTCTTGTTATACGCTTTCGGGCATTCTAGGGGAACGAAATCCACTACTTTGTAGTTGGGCTATTCATGTGAGCCTGCACGGCGGCGAGTGGCACTGACTCCCAACTTCCTCGTCACGTGCTAGCGTGTGAGGCGGCTCCCAGCCTTTTTTGGAGGCGTGCCACCCATCAAAATCTTCATTTTGACGAGAGGAATTCAAATACGTGATCAAAATTCACTTTCACCAAACAAAAAATCACGAAAACAGGCAAAATGATCCAAAGGTGGGTCAAATCCGAAATGCTCATGGGCAGCACATTTGGCCTTTGCCAGAGGCGTGCCACCCACCAAAACGCTTGTCTCGCCAAGACGAGTTCGAATATGTGTTCAAAATCAAATTTTAAAGGATAAAATTTTTGAAAATGGACCAAATGCAACAATTCGAATTTTAGGCTATGAGCTTCTAATATCAAATGTTTGCCATCGAAACGGCTTCCCAAGATCGATATAGCCAGAAACTCGAACATATTGGAGGAGAAGACAAAGATTTGCATACCTAATTTGGAATCCATGATTCTCGGAGTAGAACGGCAGCAATCCGAACTTTCGATGCTAAAGATCTTCTCCTCTCTTACCCTCGATACCCTAGCTTAATGAAACCACCACTCATGGACATTCCTTATGTGAGGTAGTGGGTGTATACATTTTTGAACGGCAAGGGTTGTTGTTTTTTTTTTTTTTTTGGACAAGGCAAAAGTAAGGGTTAGAGGAGTGACTTTAGCGTTATTTATAGAGTTTTCAGTTAGGTCCTCTCATCACGGGCCAGGCCCAATTCTACCCACATAAACCAGGCGTATATTCAACTATTAAAAAACCTTATGTTTTACCTTATTAGACCAATCTCATAAAATAGTAAACCACAATCTCAATTAACATAGCCAATATTAGGAAAACTCTTACAACCTTATCTAGTTCAGAACTCTCTATCAACTGCATTCCCCGAAAACAAGCCAAGGCATTGTACCCGAATCCATCATTCGCGTAACACTCAATCGAGGATGACTAAGACACCAGGTCTCACTTAGGCATTTCGTCAAACACCTTCTGCGCCACTCCACCACACCAACATCCCCGTAGACACTAATCAGCACGTTCTGGACATAGACGTCCGAGTCGAGCCCGAGCTTCGCGACTAGGGCGTGAAGCTCGTAGCCCATCTCTTGGAGGCAAGGACAAGCTTTGGGGACGAAAGGGAAGGTGAATTTATTGGGCGACACGCCGCGGCAGAGCATTTGAACGAAGAGGGACAAGAAGTGAGGAGGGGAGGAGCGGGCGCGGGATCTAATAATGGTGTCGTAGGTGACGGTGTCGGGAGAGAAGACACCAGCAAAAAGAGAGCGGGCGTGGGGCAAGCTCTCGAGGGCCGAGGCAGCGCATGATGACAGGAGGCGGCGTCATCGTGGAGGCCGATCTTGATGACGAGGGACCGGAGCTTGTAGATAGTTTTGTTCGTGAAAGTTCGAGTTGTGCCATCAAGCCCACTTTGATTTATACATTGAGTCTACTAACTTATTTGATTTTTGCAATTGCATCTTTTTTTCCATCAAATGTGTTGCCTTAGCAAATCCTTATAATTTACTGACAATACATTATTTATGAACTGACACTTTGACCAGTGGAGCTTATGTCCTATGTGACATTGATGTTCGGCATCGTGTGAAAAGAAATTCTTGTATTTTGTTTTTTTTTTTTTAAAGCAAGATGATCATAGCATCGACGAGTACCAACTCTCCTCCCGAAGACTAGTTGACCCTATTTGTAAAGCAGACTGCCCTCTCTGGCAAAGGATCTAACTAGCAATAACTATGGTCTAGCCTGTAATGGCATAGCCAATAACTTATATTCTTATGGAAACTTTTTTCTTGTACTCTTGATTTGATTTACATGTCAAAGTCATACAAATTCTCATGCAACTTTTTTTTTTTTTTTTTTTATCACACGTGTTTTCCATGAAATCGAGAACACAAGATCATAAGAGGTTTTCCAAAGTCGCCATCACATTCGGTAATGCCGCCCTTTACCTTCATCAATGTTACCACGAGCACAAATAGATCGGCCACCTCTCTTTCTTTGGCATGTGCATGAGTAAAATGTTATGTACAGCTTGATATCCGAGAGGGAGAGGAGGGGGCGAGGGGCTGAGATTTGGTAACCGATGGATAGCATTTGGCGGAGCAACAGCCATGATTGTTGTAGCGATACGCAAATCGGAGTACCTAGGGGTTATGATGTGGCAGATCTTGATGATAGGTAACTTGAAGCAGAGAAGCTCATAGATAAATATTTTCACCTTCTCAAGAAGCAGAATTTCCATGAAAACTGTGTGGTACGAAATCAAGAGAAGAGCCCAACGTACATCTGCAACTTCCTGTTTGTTTTATCTACGACACCGTCTAAAATATCAACAGAAAAATAATAAAAAGTACACCGTTTGTTTCCTACCTTGGATACGCAAAAATATAACAAACAATCTTTTTACTTGACTCTATTGCAGCAACACTCCTCCATTTGTGATTAATTTTCTAGTCATTTTCATCAAAAACCCAAAAAGTGAGAGAGTTGATTTTTTACTCGACTTTTTTGTTAACCTATTGACCAAAAAACCAACCCCAGCAAAGGTTCCTAATTGGTCCCAATTTCACTTAGGCCATAACAAGTTTGCAAAAAAAAAAAAAAAAAAAGAGAGTAAAGTTTTGATCATTAAATCAATCTTTTAATGATTAGTCCCCAAAGGGTTTGACCCAAAAATTTGAAAATTGTAAAAGTCCACATGTCACCTCGTTTTAGCTTCAATTTGACTTTGGCATTAATAATTTTGCATAAATTGATTAAGATTTTTTTTTTTTCAGTTTTATGTTCAAAATCAGTCAAAAATAAAATTACTTTCATATTTTTGCGTGATTTCCTTTATAACATTTGATCTAGAGGTCATTTCACATGCACTCCTTCGACCGATTTTGTGATTTAGCATGCCAAAGGGGTCCCGATCAATTATTTATGATTTAAGTGGTTTCACCCATGATTAATTCATTTTCTTAATATTAATCCAAATCTGGCGTCAATTTTGGCAAATTGACGTGGGAACTTTCCAATTTGATGAATAGGGCACACCCAAAGATGGCAAATCAAGTTAACGTTTTCCAATCGAGCTGATTTGACTTGGCCCATTCGAGACTAGCATCCAATAGAAGTAATTAAGCTTTATTTTTCCAAACGAATTTTAGTTACAAATGTTAGCTTAGCTTGTGGCATCATTTTAATGGAAATTAACACGATCGAGGCATTTTGTGCACAATTATTTGCCCTGAGGTAATCCAAATGCATTCAATTTGATCCAATTCACATAAGAAAATTTTAATTCCATTTTAATTGGTCAAATTCAGAAAATTAGAACAAAAATTAGGACTAGGATTGAACTGGTTCAACTCGGGTCAACCCAATCCAACTAGGTCAACCCGGTTTTGATCAGTGTTGACTAGTCGGTGGCCAAGTGTCATTTTCCAATCGTTTCATTAAAGACTTCATCTTGGCTATTGTATGTGACAACTTAGCAATCCATGTGACATAAATCCTAGCCAATCACGATATTCCTTAGCTTCTAAGCTTCTTTGATCTCATCTTGGGAGATCAAATCCTAGCCATTGGTCAATTCCATGACTATGATTCAAACTTGGCCCAGGTATATAAGCTTTTCCCTCCAAAATTTGATAGGGCTCTCTCTCTCTCTCTCTCTCTCTCTCACAAAAACACTTAGCGACAAAAGGGCCAAAGCCTACTTGGCTGCCCACCGGTTGATCGTCGCCCCTCGCCACCCCACTCCCGGCAATCTCCGGTGTCCACCTTCGCTGGTTGCATCCTCCACCAGTGATGATCTTTGAAATAAAGCCTTGGATTGGCAGCCTAGTTTTCCTCGGCTTCATCCCCTGCTCAGGAGGATAGAGCAAGCCGCCAGCTTCCGATCCTCATTCAATGGTCGGTGGTGGTTCCTTGGCGTTCCGGAGCTTGCGATGTCACTTGTTGACCTATCTTAGAGATGTCCTTGGCCGAAGCTCATCCAATTCTAGCCGAATCATCATTGACCACTCTCAACTTCTTTTGATCCCCATTTGTTGATTGTTATAAGTTTGATTCGAATACTATCTTTACTTTAGACATTGTGATTTGATTTGGATTGTTGCCAAGCTATTCTAAGCCATCTCGAGTAGCTCGTGGTGGCCAATTAGCTCAATCAAGCTTGAAGTTTGTCATAATCAATGTATAGTTCTCTAACGCTTGAATTCGATGAAGCGAGATCACCTAAGGTGATCGAGGCTAGGATTCACTGTACAGATGATTATGCGTGCTTAGAAATAAGTGTTAGATGAGTTGAATCAATTAAGGATTGATTGATTATTTCATCATAAACAATCATGTGTTCTGGAAATTTGTAGGCATCTCTGGACTGTTCTGTTTCGAGTGATGATATGAGCTTGAAAACGTCCTCATCTTCCAAAGACGTGCTCTAGACTTTTGAAGTATGCAAGTTGAGATTCGATTTGATATATTATGACTCTAACGGGACATTGCTTTCTGAGTTGAACTTGCCTCGAAACATACGTCATGAATCTGAAAAATTGTTGGCGTACTCTATTTTGAGCGACGTCTGCTGATTCCCCATTTTTTTTTTTTTTATAAATTTTTGTGATAAGAATTTAGAGTCGGTGCCTTCATGACTTTTACTAATCACATCTTGATCTATTTCCTGTAAAATTTTCAGAAAAAACGGAAGTATTCTGGTAGGTACGATTGACCTCAAAGTGAATATTTTTGCTTGTGAAAAATCGTTTTCTAGACCAACCTTCATGCATTCCTCGATTTTTATAAAATCATACGTTTGAAATCTACGAACACATCCTTCACCAGATTTACTCATCACATCTTGATCTATTTGGTGTAGAATTTTTCGTAAAAAAAAAAGGGGGGCTCATTTGGTCGGTACGATCGGTCTCACATTGTGCGTTTTTTTCCCTGAAAATTGACTTTCTACGTTGACCTTCACTTGTTGTCTGATTTCTATAAAATCGTGTGATATTTGTAGATCGTTTGTGGATCATTCAGATCTGCAAACCTGAATGAGCTTGGCGTGCCCTTCGCCATATCTATCAATTCACAAGATGACCATTCCAGAGACGGGGACAGCACAGATCGAGTTCGTATAAGCGTGGCGAAATACTATCTGTTAACAAGTCAATATTTTCCCACTCCCGATGAGAATTTTCCCCTGAAACAAACTCATAGGGCTCCTCCTCTGCATTGATCAAACTATAACCTGGTCTGTTGCTAATTCTCCTATCTTTCAGTCTAATTTTATCCGAGCTGTGCGGTTCCATTTACCAACTCCCCCATAGGCATTGGATAAAAGGACATAATCACCGTTCTGGTGAGGATCCAGCTCATGAAGGAGAGTTCTGGTGAAGGACATAATCTTCCTCTCGCCTTTTCAACTAAGCCAAGATGGTTACGATTCGCACGGACTCGAAGCAGAGTTCTCCAGACAATTAACTTTCACCTGATCGGCATCTTTTCGACAAATTCATGCACTTGCTCAACCAGCCCGGCTCGACCCAAAAAAAGGCGGACTATACACCCATAATGCTCAAGCGTTGGTTCCATGCCATACTATATCTTAACGCTTTCGAATAATCCTCGGCCATCTCCAACAAGTCCTACGTGGCTGAAAGCCACTAAAGACGCAGAAAAGGTTATAGAATTCGGCCCGCATTCCTGATTTCTTCATGTCATTGAACAATCGAGGGCCTTGTCACTGTGGCCGTGCACTGCGAGCCCATCGATCGGCAGGGTCCAGGTCAACACATTTCTCTCAGGCATTTCATGAAACACCCTCATCGTTTCATGGAGTCACCCGCAGCTGGAGTACATGTCCATCAAAAAGGCCCCACCAGTAATCTTCCAACTAAAGCCACTTCTCCAAACGTAACAATCGACCCACCTGCCCGATTCCAAGGCCCCTAAGCTGGAAACCGCTGAGATCACGCTGAGCAAAGCGACCTTATCCGGTTCAAAACTCTCCACCAGTTGCATTCCCCGAAACAAGCAAAGGCATTGTACCCGAATCCATCATTCGCGTAACACCCAATTGAGGACCACCAAGACACCAGGTCTCGCTCAGGCATTTCGTCAAACAACTTACGCGCCGACTCCACCGCACCAACATCCACGTAGGCACTAATCAGCGCGTTCTAGACATAGACGTCGGAGTCGAGCCCGAGCTTCGCGATCAGGGCGCGAAGGCCGTGACCCATCTCTCGGAGGCGAGAGCAAGCTCTGAGGACGAAAGGGAAGGCGAATTTATTGGGCGACACGCCGCGGCAGAGCATTTGAGCGAAGAGGGGGGAGAGAAGGAGGAGGGGAGGAGCGGGCGCGAGATCTGATGATGGTGTCGTGAGCGACGGCGTCGGGAGGAGAGACACCGGCGAAAAGAGAGCGGGGGTGGGGCAAGATCTCCGGGACCGAGGCAGCACATGCTAGCAGGAGGCGGCGGCGTCTTGGTGGCCGGTCTTGATGACGACGGAGCGGAGCCTGTAAACAGTTTTGTTCGAGGAGGTTCGAGTTGTGCCATCAAGCCCACTTTGATTTATACATCGAGTCTACTAACTTATTTGATTTTTGCAATTGCATCCTTTTTTTCGATCAAATGTGTTGCTTCAGCAAATTCTTATAATTGGCTGACAATACGCTATTCATGAATTGACACTTTGACAAGTGTAGCTTATGTCCTACGTGAAAATTGCATGTGAAAGGAAGAAAAAAAAAGCAAGATCATCATACCATCAACGAGCACCAACTCCCCTCTCGAAGATTGGTCGATCTTATCTTTAATGTGGACTGCCCTCTCCAACAAAGGACCTAACTAGCAATCCAACAAAAGACCTAGCTAGCAATAACTATGGTCCGGTCTATGTTGGCATGGCCAATAACTTATATTCTTATCGAAACTTTTTTCTTGTACTCTTGATTTGATTTTCATGTCAATTTGGCATATGTTATGATGCAACCCTTCCTCATGACACTTGTTTTCCGTGAAATCGGCAACACAAGATCATAAAAGGTTTCCAATGTTGCCGCAACATTAGGCGATGCTGCCCTTTACCTCCATCAATGTTACCACGAGCACAAATAGATAGGCCGCCTCTGTCTCTCTGGCATGCGCATGAGTTAAATGTTACGTGCAGCTTGATATCCAAGAGAGAGGGAGAGGAGGGGGCGAGAGGCTGAGAATTGGCAACCGACGGATAGCGTTTGTCGGAGCAACAGCCATGATGGCTGTAGCGATACGCGCATCGGACTACCTAGGATTATGATGTGACAGATCTAGATGACAGGTAAATTGAAGCAGAGAAGCTCACAGATAAATATTTTCACCTTCTCAAGAGGCAGAATTTGCATGAAAACTGAGCAATACGGAATCAAGCGAAGAGCCAACGTACATCTGCAACTTCCTATTTGTTTTATCTACGACACCGTCTAAAATATCAACAGAAAAATAATAAAAAGTACACCGTTTGTTTCCTACCTTGGATACCCCAAAATATAATAAACCGACAGTAAAGTAAGCAATGATATCCGTAACCCAACTATTCATTTTCTTCGGCAGATGAGGAAACTCCACCGTACATCATCCGTACATCGGACCAGGTCCTGCGCCCATCAATCAATTCCTTCACAATTGAGACCACTTCCCCCACTCCTACTCGAACCTGATCTCTGCTGTCCCTCTCTCGTAAGGTCACATCAACTTGAGAATCGACAGTGATCGTGAAAGGCACACTGTACTCATCGCATACCGCATATCTCTTCCCTATGGTGTTGCCTGTAACGAATCTCGTATCCTTCCTCCCTGTGGGGATGCCTGTAAACATAGCCAGGTCAAAGTAGCAGAAGATCATCCAATGTAAACTTTGGTGCTTGCACCAAGGACAGTAAATCTCGATCCAAATATGCAGCTCAATGACAAAACAAGTTCTTATCTAAGTCATTCGTGTGACATTCAGATCTGCAAAGCTGACTCCAGCATTAGCAGTTTCAACAAACCATAGCTCATATTTTAACAATAAAAAGGGAACGTGGAAAGAGAAGATGCCAACAAATGGAGCTGATCCTAGCATTAGGAAAATAAAAGAACACAATCTTCGAAAAACAAGCATTCAAACTCCTCTAGGAAATCCCCTAACATTGTGAATAGGACAAAATCGAGCGATCCACCCATAGTATTCATGTAACCACATATGGAAAGGAAAAGCTTCAGAAATCATAGCTCTGTTTAAGAAAGAATAAGCAAAGAGGATAAAGTTGTCTGTCAAACTTTGCAGCTGAGCATGAGAATAAATGAAAAGAGCTTCAAGGATGCAGGCATTCGCATTCGCCCCCCTCGATAAAATCCCCTTCTATGGTGAGCAAAGAAAACAGAGTGACCAAGATATGAGCTTCATGCAAATATGCACAAAAGAAACTCATTTTACACAAAGAAATTAAGAACCTAAGTTCTATACTGGATAAGTACCTATGTCAATCTTATGCGGAACACGAGCATCAGTCCGGTATTTTGCCAGTCAGTGATTTGCTAATCAGTTGAGCAACTGACTCATACTCTGGCTTCTGTATCAATGGCAAAATGGTACATTTGATAGGTGCTACAAATGGAGGGAAGCGCAACACATTTAGTTGTTCATCTCCCGCTTTGCTGGGCCTTGTATAGAAAGAATGCTCAAATAGGCAGTATATTATGCGTCCCATGCCGAAAGACGATCCAATAACAGACGGCGTAAAAACCCTCCAATCTTCCTTTATCTTCTGCTTCGAAATATTGACCATGTTATCCTTGATTATTACACTCTTCCCCATCGTGCATACCAGAAATTCCGCCTCTCCTTTGGATTCTAAAGCAGCCTTCAACCGCAAAGCTTCCTCTTCACCCATTGCCTGGTGTTAACAAGACAAATGCAAGCATATAAAGTAAATGAAGAGATTCGTAATATACTCAGCAAAAGAGCAAAAACCAAGGAACCTCCAGCGTATACCTCCAGAACTTCAACCACCATCTTTTGGTTTCCCCTAAAGGCAAGACCTAGTTCCTTCTTGTTTGGAACAATTACCAGTTTCTGCATTGATACTAAGATTAGTTGAGTCACAATAAGAAAAATGAAGGGCAGAAACCTGCCCCATGTACTCCAAGAATAGCTAGCAAAGTTAACTAGTCTGAAGAATTACCTCCACTTCTCTAGGTTCAGCAACTTTTTTACGGGCAACAAAAGCCGCTCCACATTTCTTCTGTCAAACGATAACACAATCATCACTCTGACTAGATGCCTCTTTAATTAAGAGAACATGTACATCTCCAAA
Source organism: Eucalyptus virginea (assembly GCA_014182375.1). Taxonomy (NCBI): domain Eukaryota; kingdom Viridiplantae; phylum Streptophyta; class Magnoliopsida; order Myrtales; family Myrtaceae; genus Eucalyptus; species Eucalyptus virginea. Next base: position 38,819,075 of record CM024520.1, read on the forward strand.
CTTTCTCTCATCCAGTTTTCAACCCCCTCAAAATGTGCCGGATAATGTTTTGCTTCAAACGGTATATTAGACAAAAGAATATGATTTTGCGACAACGGATAATACGTGCCATCCATCAAATCGTTGCCACACAGGACAGGTTAAAAAGAGAACCTGTGCAATGTAAAAAACCACACCTTGCTATACAGAGATCAAAAGAAGTTATTTGGATAAAATAAAAAATAATTATGACTCGCATTCCATAACCTCGCTTCTGCTACCTATAAATTAGAAACAGGATGAAGAGTTCTAGAAGGATTTCAAAAAGACTCGAGAGAACCTCATGATAAATCATTTCGATTATTGAGATCACACAAGATGCAGCTGTTTCTTTCAGTATTCCGGAACGGGCCCCTTCTTGGGGAAAAAAAAGAAAAAGAAGGCAACATAACTCTTACCGTACTTGATTGGAACTCATATGTTGACCTATCTGAAATAAGAACACACTCAATCCAACCATAGGAACACTCAATTTCAGCATTCCAACAATCTGCTCCACAGAGAGCCATTTCGTTTGCAAGACGCTGCCTAAACCGCAAGCGATCCTTGTCTATCCCGAGGTGAGTTAAAAAAAGATACTCTCCCAATGAAGTAGCCGAGAGTCTCATTGTTAACAGTTCCCTGTAAATAAACATATTGAAATTTGTGAGACTCAAAGTGAAAGTGAACAAGTTAGGGAAGAAAAATCAAGTCGAAAAGATGATTCAAACAAACCTTTGAAACTGCTTCGCCAAGCCGAGTTTTAATAGCTGCTTGGCCAGAAATTTGTTGTTCCCTGGAGAGCATAAACAATTCCAGATCTGCAACTTGAGAAAACTTTGGATGGGATTTATCTTCGGGATCGACAAAATGCTCGATCTCAGCAAGACTGAACTTACGAAATCTATAAAAACCTAGGCCATGGTGAGGAACCTGCACGTGTGAAAAGCTTTAGAATCAATGGTGGATTAAATATAAGGACATGATGAAGATGATGACAATACGTCTACTATGGAGACCACGTTTTAAGCCCATTTTGAATACCATGACAAATCAAATCTTACATGTAAAGCAGTCTTAAGACAGGTTATGCTATGAAATAGTATCAGAGCAGAGATCATGGATACAACCCAAGCATGTGAACATGCATAATTTAGAATGATCAGGGAGAACGATGCACAACCTCATGACACACACCCTTCCCAATCTGCTCAACAGCAAAGGGGAGTTTAAAGTTGTTACATCGAAGGAGGGCTTTGAAACATTTGACAGTACGAAGAATGCCTAGCGCAGTTTTAGGGGGCTTGCGCCTGCAGTAGATTGAAGAAAAAAAATTAACCTAAGACATAAAAAATAATAAATAATAATAATAATTTACAAAACATGCACTATTGGCATGACAGCGCCACATGTATTGGTGGTACTTACTCAGGGATAAGCAAAGTACCAATGGACGTATAGGGCTCAGAGAGAGGATTTTTGGTGTGTGGAGCCGTGACACCATATTTTTTTTATCTTGGCATCCACTTCATGAACATTGAGATCACCCGATCTCAAAGTTGCAAGTACACGCTTGAGTTCGGCAGCCTTCTTAATGCCCAGATCCTTTTGGAGCTCCTCAGTACAAAAATCTTCAAGCACATCGTCAGCTCGATAGCAAGCCCCAGTTTTCACATCCTTCACCAGAAGGTCGCCAAAACTCTCCACGACGTCCCACGCTTTAAGGTGATACTCCGTGAGGAAACAGACTTGAGGGAACATATCCTCCTCGAGACGAAAATGCTAATAATAAAAATAAAAAAGATTAACATGCTTCTGTTCTTTCTTTTTGTCAGACCCAGAGAAACTTGATAGTGAAGCAAATTGATTTTCTTCGTCCAGATAATAGTCAAGCAATATTTAAAGATCATCATCTAATCATCGCAGCAGAACCCTCTTTCAACTACGATCGCGACAATTCAACTCAAATCCACGACAAACCTCACGCCAGAAGGTGAAGACGTTGGAATTGACACCGAAGTGGTCAAAGTCGGACGAGGGAAGGTAGAACCGGCGGCTCTCCGGCGTGTTGATGACCCGCGGACGTTCCGCCTCCCTCGTGAGGGGGACGTCGCCGGCACCGGACACGGCGTCTTGGAGCTGCCTCTCGATGCTGGCCTCATCGATCTCGAGGTCGTTCGGAACCGCGTTGGTGGCGCCGATCTCCAGCTTTGGCGCCCCGCTGGCCTGCTTGGGGTCGAGGGCCTTCTGGAGCTCGTCCTCGGAGCGGTCCAACGCGGGAGAGGCCGAGGAAGGAGGGAGAGAGCCAAGGCGCGACATGGAGAAAAAGAGCGCCAAGGGAAGTTTGACGAGGCGAGCCTGGCGAGTAGCCAAGACGGAGAAGTCAATGGTTAATATTTGGGAGTCGGCGAAGATTAGGGTTTTTGACACTTTTCTTCAAATAAAAAATATTAAGATATGATAGGAATAAACATGCAAATTATTATGGAAATAGAATTACTCAATAATCAACAGATAAATCATAAACAACTTTTTACCAAAAAAAAAAAAATCATAAACAACAACAGATAAAGCAAATAAGCTAGCCTGATCTATTTCGAGTCCTCGTTCTTACGAACGTACGATGGTCGATTTGAATGCAAAGAAGACAATAAAAAAACATTACGGGATAATTCACAATAGAAATCGAAGTCAATTTAGCAAAGGGTAATCTTTTGCGAATTCAAGAAACGATAAAACTATTACCTACTAGGCACTTTATGATATAGAACAACATACAAATATTTTTATGGAAACATTGAAGCGTCATAAAAACGGGTGATCCCACAAATCAAAAAGAATTGCATGATATTTGAGATTACAAATGGATTACAATATTTGATCCATACATTTCTCTTGATTTTTGAGATGTCAGAGATTTCAGACGCGTTCTTCAGATTTTTTAATTGTGTTTTGATAACTTTTCATTTTATCAATATATTTTCCGTAATTTTGTTATTCGATTTTAGTTATTTGATTATTTTTTAGATGGCGACCTCCCTATAAATAGGCATCTAAGATATTGTAATATGCATTTCATTATTCAAAATAAACACTATCTTTTGGAATCCTTTCCAAACATAACTTCCTCTACGTCACTTAGGATTCAAGCCAATCTAGATCTACATGCGGATTTCATTCTCCAATTTTGTCCAACAAATATAAAAGCTGTTGCATAGGCAGAGTAGCATTACAGAAGAATATCATGAGAACTGTGTCTTCACAAAATACAACATATCAACATTCAGAAACAAAAGTAGTTAATGAGGACATTAAAAACCAAGTTATAGTACCGAAGATAAATAGGCAATCAAAAAATTTATTTTCCTATTATGGTCCTCAAGAAAAAACCAAAGATAAGCTGATGGAAAAGTAATCTCCAAAACTTACAATGCTCCTTTAAATAAGGTGTGTCCTAGGATCCCTTCAACTCCTTCAGCTTGAAATACATAAATCCAATGGTTATCCAGGTTCAAAGGTTTACCATCATGCTTTAGGCGTGTCAAAAAAAAAAAAAATTGATTTTGCTTTGGACTTGTAATTGCTCGAAGTCTGTCTGCGTCCTCCATCCTTCTGAAACAGCGCATTTATGCTGCGCATTTATGCTAGGTATTCCCCATCCCATGTATCCTATGAAAGCAAAAGTTGTACAGTATTTTCTTGAGCATGATAGTTAAATTGGCGAAGTAAATCTAGTCCACCTACTCATCATAAAAAAAGTAAAAAAAAAAAAAAAAAAAAAACGGACCATCTACATAGATTGAGGGTATCAGATGGAACAGACAAAAGGATTAACGAATAGATGAGCAATAAAAAGGTCTAATCTTTGCTCAGAATCTTCCTGGGTTAAACACCGGTTTGGCACGATTATTGTTCTTTTTGCCCCAAAGAACCACAAGAGTTACCCATGTTCTCCAAAAGGAGATTACAGAAAAGAATCGGTTCCAGTCAAATAAGCAAGCTCGTAGAAGAGCATAACACAAACCTGAATTTTGCACAGAACTCATATCTTCTAACAGGGAAAGAAACATTGCTTAGTGCCTCTCTGGGAGCATCCACAGAAACCATGTCACTTCCTAGTACCATAACCCTGTTTGCTTTGAAGATATGAAAATAACTGCTCAAAGGTAACATGTAATGGGAACCAAAAGGCAAGGGGTAGGCTCAAGGTAGTGGGATAACTGTAATACCGTAATACCGAATTCCTCGAGTAGTGCCCTCTCCAACTGCATTGGATTTTCCAGAGAGCAAATCTATGGCTATGACACTTTCATTTGCACTAGTCCTCTACCCAGGAACTTGCACTTTGAATCCTCCCATGCAAAAGGTAATTCGGCATCATTTAGTGAAATAGCTTCCCACATTCTGTTCAATATGCAGAAGAGGAAATGATGAAGGGATATAGGTCTTGTACCGTAACTCAGACAAATTATACATACATCATGGCATGCATAAATGTATATTTTCGCAGACACAGCCAAAGGATTAGTGGCCAAAGGAGTAGGGGATGGGCAGAAAAACATTCCCACGAGATAAAAATTCAAAACGATCATTTTTTATGGCAATCGAAAATTGAATGTCTCGAGAAAGATGACAAATTCTTTTTAGAGCGACAGAGCTGCCTCGATAATGCTAGGAACAAAATAAACACGAGTCTAAGTTATCAATAACTTTCAAAATGAAATAAAATAAAAGCAGATAATTGCTGATACTTTTTATGGGACAATCAACAATTCCATGAAATCAGGAAGTGAATAACCAGCATACATTGGCTTATGTTTGAAAGCATCCAATTACACAGATGAAATTTTTCTCATTGACTCACCTTCTATATTGAACTCAAGTGAATTCACAATGTGAAGGATTGGATTTGTGGGTATATGAAGGCACCCACTGATACCTGAATGGAGATGAATACGCTGATACTATATGACTGCAAAAAAATAATATATATGCACATAATAGAAAGAAGACTCAGAATAGCTGATGCTATAGAATTCAGTTGTAATTGTACAAGGGTGCCAATAGCCAAGTCAAAAAGGGAAACCAGAAGAGTTTTCAGAGAAAAAATAATATCAAGGATACAAAGTGAGCTACCATTTCTATTTATATAAGAAAATGCTTTTATCAAATAAGCCACCTATTGAAGTTATGGGCTCAAGTGGGTGCAAAACCTTTAGCACGGTAACAACTGTATAGAGGCTCCAAGTACATGGATTCCACACTTCCAATCTATAATAAGCTTTAAGGTGCAAGAGTCCCTCATTCTTAAATTAAACAGGTTAAGTAAAATAAGAAGAATCTTCACTTACCATCATGGCTACCGCAAATGGTCATGCATCCAACTACAAAAGTGTCAGTCAACTCCAAAAGATAAAATGACGAGTGGAGCGAGTCTAAATATCATTTGACAATTTATATTCATCATTGCTATTTTTAAAACCCTTTCTTATAGAAAAAGTTGCCTGCTTGACCAACATGTTGGTATGAAACAAAACTAGAACTCCATGCAACTATATCATAGTAAAAAGCAAAAAAGGTACCAATGCTGCAATGTATAGTCTGACTTCCATGTACTGCCACTTATCGACACTCGTGATAGTACTGTACCGTGTTGTACTGCCTTCAATAAGATAGAAGAGCACAGTCACAAGGAAAGAATAATCACTAGATAGATATATGGATAGGAAGATAAGCTCATGTAATTTTTGTCACACCCCGAACTTTGAGCGTGCATACATCCCTCGATGGTTGACTAAATTGCGACGTTCCCAATACGCGTCACCGACTCAATCGATTATGCATATATAGAAGTGAAATAAAACAATCTCTAGACATCACTCAAACATGGGATAGAAAAACAAGATAATCATATACCCAAAACACAATTTTATAAACAAATCAGGTCAGCTTTACAAAGTTATAAACATGAGGTCGGGATTAAAAAAGAACTACCAAACTAACCCTACCCCAAACCCTCCTACATGAGATCCAAGTCCACTACGACACTATTAGGAATGTCGATGTCTAGCGGGTCAGCTACCTCCTCAACTTCGAGCTCCTACTCATCCTCGGGTAACTGGTTCGCCTTGATGTTAGCTATAACATTGGTGTCCACAACAGGATCAAGATGCTCCACATACTCATCATCGACGGCAGGTCCGTCAAAGCCATCCAAGGGTCCCTCCCGAACACCGTTGGGACCGTGACGGAACCACACTTTGAATCGATGAGGTATCAACTGAGGTAGGCCCTCATCGACCTAGATGGTGGTAACGATACGCTCGCAGGTCCAGTCGAGGTTCCCGTGGATAGGGAGTATAGTACATTGAGTCTCGACCTCTCACGACCACCCAAAACAAACTGGGCGCACCTCCATCTAAGGACCTGTAAAAGTTCAAACCAAGACGGGGTGAGACATGTACGCGTAGAGGTAGCCTAAACGCTCATCATAGAAGACTTGTCTCGCCTCATTACCTCCCTGCATGTCAGTACAACTCATATGACATATGCATATAGTCAATGCACTCAACAATTGGAACGTCTCAACTTATATCTCAAACAATCACAGGGGTCTCGATTATAATGCAAAATCGTTATGACACGTCACATGCCATACCACACAATTTTTTCCCATAATCAGACGTGTCTATTTCACTCATTCAAGCGTTCCAACTGATTACGACCCAACGGCCACAGCCGACTCAACAGTCAGCAGTCATCCGGCATAGCTAGGCGTTGTCTCGCCCCATTGAGCACGGCAACGTCTACATCTAGATGGCATTCCCTAAGGAGCATTGGTCCAGCCTCCACTATGACCGGCATCCGTTGAAGTGAGGCATTCCCGAAGGAGTATCGTTCGACATAAAAGCTCATGACGGGTTCTCATATCGATCACACGCACATCTAATCCCAGCCAAGGATATCGTGCTTTGCACTCAAATGTCTCAATTAAAATAATGTACTTGGCATATTTTCTTCATATTAAAAACACCTGATAAAATAAATGTGCGTGTTCACATGATTAGATTGAATCATAAAAAGTGATATCCTCTCTTTTAAAAGTCTCAAGATTTGATAGAGTACTTAAAAACATTTTGGTGTCAAAAACCGACTCGGTATTTTTCTAATTAAATACCAAAAATCCATAATTTTGGAATAATAACCCAAAGTCACCAATCAGCATCCAATTGCATAAATTAACACTCAATTGTACAAATCAACTACACCACGATGATCAACACGAAATTCTAACGATTGGCTATCCCTGTATAATTTTCAAAAAATAATAAATAATTAAACAAATTACAAGATAATTAAATAAATCACTAATTAATCTACCTAAGCTAATCTAACCACCTAATTGAAATTAATTAGCCTAATCTAACCTACTAAGCTACTAACAAAAATCACTAACCACCTAATTAACAACTTAATCTAATTGCACAATCTAATTAAATAACTAAACTAATTAATTTACTCTAACCTCACTTAAGCTAACTAATCCCTCATTAGGCTAATTAAACCACCATAAGCATAATTAACCTCCTAATTAAGGTTTAGAAAATAAACTCATCGGTTTAACGAGCCGATGAGTTCACGGCGACGCGATGCAAAGGTGAGCAAGACTTGAGCCTACGGCGACACCAAGGGAGGTCTAGAAAGGGCCTGAAAACAACCCTGAACTCTAAGTTGAAACTTCAGTTTTGTCCAAGGGGCTTGGTCGTGGCTTAACTCGATCGGACGGCTGGAATGGCGGGCTGAGGCAGCAAGGCGACTGGATAGAGCTGCTGGCAAGCTAGACGGCGACGGTGGCGGCCAGGCAGATGGCAACGAGCAGCCAGGCAGATAGTGAGCAGACGCAAGACATGGCGGGACGACATGCGGGCTTGAGCGCGAGAGAGCTCAGACGTGGTAGCAAGAGGGGTTGGCGGTTCAGCGGCTGGCTTGGACGGGCGGCGAGGAGAGCTGGCTAGTCTTGGCTGGTTCTCTATTGGTTCTCTAGTTCTAAATCAGCAACAATGGAGTCTAAGGGAGAGAAGAAAAAGAAGATAGAGCTGTTGCAGCTGAAGGGGGACAAAGAGGCCACAAAGTCAAGCCAAAATATCTTGAAACTCAAGTGCAAGGCCTCACTAGCCTTCAGTCTCATCTAGCAGCCATTTCCCCTCCAAATCTTCCCCAACAAGCCAAGCTTTGGTGCTTAAATGTTGCAGCCCCCCATGGCCTACGAATTTCATGTGTTCCTCTCCCAAATCAACTCAATTTCATTCCAATTGACCTCAATTCAATGGCCAATAATGCCAAGGTAGGAGCCCATACCAAATTCTTGTATTCCCATCACCATTTAATCCAACTTGAAGGCCAAAAATGCACTAAATTTAGTCCATCCGAATTCTTGAATCAATTACGCCAAATCTTGAATTTTCGCCAAAAATCCCGAGTTTGCTGAAAATTCTTTGAAGGATGAGTCGACGTTTTTAAAATAAATCGTGATATGCTAGAGCTTTCGATTCCTGAAACCTAGTTCAATTTCGTGGTTAATTTCAACCAGACGTGATTTTAGCGTGACCTAACTTACCAGGTAGCTTTTAAGAATTTTTAACGCATTTGACGCATGGTCGATTATTTTCGATCCACATTGTGAATCTCTGACTCATAGGCGACTCTCGAATGTCGTAAAAATCTCAAGATTTCAATTACAGGCATAGGGTACAGAAATGACAGAAAAGATCGGTTTAGTGCCGTTCGACGTGAATTTAACAATCAGGTGGAATCACTCACACTTTAATTACATGTCTATGTTAAACTGACCTATCTCTAGTCTCTAATCGATTTTAATCGTGAAGTATTAACCCTTGTAGATTAGCATGGTCGAGCAGTCGATTTTTGATCGAATTCTCAAATCGGTTGCGTTTAAATTCCTTAACGGCTTCACCGGATATATTAGTTATCTCATGAGTGATTAGCTTGGAGAAAAAAAGACTATAAGCGCATCGATGGAAAGCACATTTCATTTCATTGAAAATAGGGTTGAAAAATCAGGATGTCATAATTTTTTTTAAATGTTAATCAAAATAAGTCTTATTTTGGAGCATAAGGAAGCTTAAAAACTAGACTAGGTACTTGAGATTAACATTTCTATGTCATAATTCTATTTTTGTTGCCTATTCCACGGAAGAAAAAATTAAAAGAAGAAGAAGCTAGTATGGGCATGTTACCTTGAGATTGAAGTTTTTATCCACACCGCCTGTTGTGTTAACGTAACCGATGTCCATATAATTCACTTCCGTGTCTAAGGCAACTGCATAATAATATCATATGCTTCAAAAAGGGCATATCCTGGTAAACCCAGAATCACAATAGTGATGAGGACTGAATAGCTATACAAGCAACAACACATTGGAGTACTTTTAAAAGAGTACCTAGAGCATTGAAGTAGCTAATTCGGAGTTCAATTTCCAGCACCAAAAGCAAGATTTACCACATGGAAAGGAAATTCTTTATATGCAAATCTTACTAGAGCCACCTAACTACAGTACAAAACACACACTGTCAGCACAAGTTTTAACTAGCAAAACAACATCATTGGAGAAGAGAAGCAAAAGAACATAGAAATCAGAAACGCCGCCGCCGCCACCCGGGAGTCTCCTCCCCAGCCTTCTTCATTTCCCGCACTGTGCACCCCTGTGTTTCAAGGGGAAAGCCCGTTTGGATCCAAGGGGAACAGGTTACCTCTCGAAGAGAGGTGTGGCGGTCTGGCCAATGGGGAGAGCATATTTATCAAGTCCTTTCCCAGGCGCTAGCCAGGAGCTGAAGGGACTCCCACCCTAGGGAGGTTATCCTTCCATTAGCCTGGCCCCGTCTTTCCGGGCTGTCAAGGCCTTTTAAGGTCCTGCCTAGGACCAATAATCTATCATTGAAGCTCCGAATCTATTGAACTCAGAAATATTATAAACAATTATGATGTTTGACTTTTTGAAGCGGCCAATGTATGCTAGTGTTAGCAGCTCTAGATTACAAAAGGAGAAAGCTACAGGATCAAATACGCTTAGAACGGTAAAATCAGTTACATCACCAACTGATATTTAAAGAAAAAGGTTGAGACACCACCAAATAGTTTGCTTAACTTCTAATGACCAAGTATAGGAACACATAGTCACTAAAATCTATGACCATAGGTACAGGAAAAATATAAAAAAAGAAAACCAGCCATGAAAAGTTGATTATAATGTTGCACATTCAAGGTGCATAGTCATAAATATTTTTGGTCTTTCTTCAAATAATAGCACACGTACAATATTATAGTCCTACTTGAGAAGTAGTCCTATTTTCTATATATGTAGGCACTTCTTTGGGGCTTTAACTAATGATTCTTCGCAAAAATTCAAGACAAGGGGTCAAGGAAAGTGGCATGGCCACCTTAGTGACCTTGATACAAGAAGCAACCTCAATTCTCCCTGTCAAGTGATCTTTAGCCTGAATGCATGCTACTTCATTACTCTAAGCTATTTTAATTATGTTATCTTGAATGGAAATAGTCTTGCTGAGTGCTATTTCATTCAATTCACTGCAATTTCTCGGCAAGGAATAGGTACTGGTCCCTTTTCCACTGTGACTATCCCACTGGCCATATGATTCAAAAGATGAAGGCAACAGGCTTGATGAAATGCACTGAGGCGGAAGAATCCCGATTATTGGAACTCCAAGGGCAAGAGGTGGATCAATGACACTTCCTGATTAATAGTGTATGTTTCACATTAGAACTGTAAAACTTGAATTCTGAGAGTGAAGCAGAAACAAAGAGACGTGAAAATGAAACTTAGGCCTTGCCAGCAGACCTGAAATAGATCAACGATACTTCCTGATTAATAGTGTATATTTCACATATATAAAAAATCAGATATAGTTTGCTCACAGAATAATCATATAAGAAAAAAATAATAAGCAACAAAAGAATTATGTCAGGAATTTTTTTTTGTGAAAGCCCACTTTAGTGGGCTTCAAGCATAGGGAGACATAGATGAAGCTCCATTATTTGACAAGCATACAAAGAAGGAGCCCCAGTATAGTTTGATACATAAGACACTTGCCGTAGATAGGACCTAGAATGCAGGTAAAAATGTACTACTCTAGACAAAACACCACCCAAACCATGGTACTCTTCTTTCCAAAAGATGCAAATGAAAAATTTCTTAAAGGAAGTTAACAATCATAAACAAACTTGAAGGCACTAATGGATTTGTAAATTCATATTTTTTTTTTTTTTTTTTTTTTTTTGCTGGAGGAACCGCTTTGGTCGAGAGCTGCCACATAAACCCCCAGGTGACGCTAGCCCAGCCCATAACCCATCACCGGGGCACCACGCGTAAATCACCTAATGGCTTGCCAGCCTGCCTGCAACTTGCGTTGTAGGGGCTTCGAACTCCTAACCTTCCCCTCAAAGGTCAGGAGCCTACCCAGCAGAGCCACCACGGCCGGTGGTTGTAAATTCATATGTTGTTACCAACAAATGCCCTGAAAAGCAAAGTAAATGGGATGGACACAAATTTCACAGACATAGACAGAGATTTCCTACTTTATCCAGGCACGACAGCCCAACTGATCAATATATTTATGTTTGCGTGACATGATTAACTCAAGTATCAATAAGAATTTGGACATCCATTCTAATGTTGTGTTTCAATGAGACATTAGTGAAACAAACAAAGAGACCCAAACATGGAGGGGGACCGAAATCAATGAAGCACATTCCCCATCTACTGTATTCTGTCCGTAAGACTCGGGCATTTCAGCAACCAGATGAAGCAAGAAGCTTACATCTACAGTCTCCCGAGGACCAGATGTATAAAAAATTTTCACCTAAACAACTAATCAATCAAGAAAAAACGGATCCATACATGATTGTAAAATACCGAGATCAATAAACACAGTGGAATTAAAGCGTACCCGTTTGAACCATTGTTTCACTTGAAGAAAATAGATCAATCTGATAACCAGTGATCTATCGAAATGCTAGATCTTCCTCTCTATGACTTATTTCAGTATAGGAGCTTTCAATGGGATTAAAGCAACTGATAAGTATAACCTATCTTTTTATAGGCTAGAGAGGGGACCTAGCAAACCCTAATCAACAGCGTGTCAACTAGGTCATTCCCATTACGGGCTTCAGTTAAACACAATTGCCTACGCTTTGCTGCTCAACTGGGCCCATTATTAATAGATGCCAATACCCAATTCAATCAGATCTTCAACAAATATTGGAATATCTATTAACCCGATTATTTAAAATAGAAAATCAATTAATTAATGTAAGCCCACATTATAGGAAATTTCCAACATTCTCCCACTTGGGCTACATCAATTAACTTATTTTATTTTGAAAAACATTTTATATTGAAAATGACACTATCGAGTTAATAACTGAAAATTTTGTTTTATGTGGCCACAACTTTAAAAAATAATATTCCAATAACGACATCTCAAAACTAATCCAATCATATATAACCTCAGTATAGAATTATGGAGATCAATGTGTTAAGAAAATGCCACAACACAAGACCTTCCATAATCACATATAATAAGTAGGGACAAAGCAACCAAAAACCCCAAACTTTGCCTAGTGTGACACATTTACCCCGAACTTTGTTTTGTGACGTGAAAAACCCCGAAGTTTGCTAACTGTGACACATTTACCCCAAACTTTTATTTGTGACATAAAAAACCCCGAACTTTCATTGTGTGACACATTTACCCTAAATCATAAGGGCATTTTGGTCTTTTTACTTTTAAAAACTTTTTTCTTTTTTTTCTTTTTTTTTCTTTTTTTTTCTTCCCTCCGCCAAGGGAAGCCGGCGTCTGCGCGAGGACTGCCCTCGCCGGCGTCGGGCGAGGGTCGCCCTCGCCGGTGTCCGCCCTCGCCGCGTTGGGCGAGGTGCCCTCGCCCGATCCGGTGAGGGCGGGGGCCCCTCGCCGGATCCGGCGAGGGCGGGGCCCCCGCCGGTGTCGGGCGAGGGTGCCCTCGCCGGATCCGGCGAGGGAGGCCCTCGCCCGCGTCCCGGCGAGGGCGGGGCCCCTCGCCGGCGGCGTCGGGCGAGGGCGGGGCCCCCTCGCCGGCGTCGGGCGAGGGTGCCCTCGCCGACGCCGGCGGGGCCGAACGCCGGCGGGGCGACCCTCGCCCGACGCCGGCGAGGGCGTCCTCGCCGGGCGCCGGCTTCCCTCCGCCATGGCCGGCGGAGGGAAGAAAGAAGAAGAAAAAAAAAAAAAAAAAAAGAAAAAACAAAAAGAATAAGACGAAAATACCCTTAATGGGGTAAATGTGTCACAGTTAGCAAACTTCGGGGTTTTTCACGTCACAAAACAAAGTTCGGGGTAAATGTGTCACACCAGGCAAAGTTTGGGGTTTTTGGTGGCTTTTTCCCTAATAAGTATTATATTTTCATGGATCATGAGCCTAGTAGTGTAGTAAGAAATAGTGCCACCATGTGATCGAAATATATACTATTTCTTATCGGTCCTTAATGCAATTTCTCAATGACATGAAATTGTATTAACGCAATTTCTAAACAATATGAAATTGCACAATTATGTCACAATCCAACATGAGATCTCATAATCAGTGACATTCAGTCATCTTTAAACTAAAATTTGTTTAAAGATACTTTTTTATACTTCCATTTATCAGTCAACGGGAAAAATGATAACAATAGAATCAATAATAATCATCATTGAAAATAAATACTTTAATAAACATCATAAAAGCATTATCAGTTTAAATATAATTATAATATCTAGAAATACAAATTATATAACTCCCACTAACAAAAGAAATCAAAAGAATCTAAGACACCCATATTCTTTAAACAAAATGGGTCGTAAGCCTTTTTGTTAGAAGATCAGCCAACATGGACTCAGTTCTAATATTCTCAATCATAATGTCTCTCTTTTTGACCAAGTCCTTAACAGTATAATATTTGATCCAATTAACATTTCAACTGTGGCATTGTTGTTATTTATAGCAAAAGTAACTATTTGTCACACATAATGCAATAAGATCAATTATGGGCAATAAGTATTTCAACAAAATTAATTAGTACATTATAAACTCCCTGTTGGGTAGAGTATATAATACACCATTATTTTTCACAGCATGAAGTTTATAAAGCAACAACAAGGAGAATTACATATAATTGTCAAGGATCCATTCCCTTTGGGCAGACAAATCCTTTAAATCATATATCTCCATAATATCAATATAAAGGGGAATTACATATAATTTTCAAAATATTTTTCAATTATACATCCCTATCTTTTAAATATGGGAATTAAACTTCATGCTATATTCTAAATTAGTATACACAATAACCCCCTTTGGGCGAGTAATTGTATATACTAATTTTTTATCAATAGGGAACTCCAATAATTTATGCCCAAAATTCATCAAACAATATGAAGCACTTTACAACATGTGCTTCCCAAGATCATATTGCATTTATCAAGCAACAATTTTTGCCACGATTTTTCTTTTTTTAACTCACTACTCTAATTTGTACTCTAAGTGGGAAGAAATGCTCACGTACATTTGAAGGCAGAGAAGAGTTCTTAAAAATCTTCATAACCAAATGACAACCAACTCGAGAAGGTCAACATAATCTAAGTAATTTTACAAGATTCATTCTTTGACCCCATCAAGAAATATGATCACATCAACTACGATTTTTGGCAACTACCACCACACACATATCGCATAATGCCTTGGCACCCTAAGACCTTACATGCATAGTCGGCAGAATACTTTCCCTCGATCCTATGACCTGTAATTTTACGCATCAAATAGGTACATCCCCAAATAATAATAATAATAATAATAATAATAATAATAATAATAATAATAATAATAATAATAATAATAATAATAATAATAAATGATAAAACCTATGCACCATTATGAATATACCAATGCTTTTTTGCAGCAAATAATCCAAAGAACTTGTTCCCCTATTCAAGACCGTCACTGGTACACCAATGATATTGTGTGCATTTGTTTAACAAGATACTTGAGCAAAATAGTAAACCATAAAAGCTTGGGATATCGATCAAATTCTCTGATCAATCAAATGCTGAATTTCAACTTCCATCATTAATTTCGAATTAGTTTGCAGAGAAGGAACCACTATGTAATAGCATAATAGAGGTTCCAATGAGGTCCACTCAAAAAAAAAAAAAAAAATTTCCAAGAGATGGTTATTGCATTATCCTTTTCAAAAGACATCCTTTACAAAGGAAAACTCTTAAACATAATCATCTCTCTAGGCAAGTTCTTACTTCCATATTTACTAACATACCACATTTCTCTTAAGAAAGTCTAAGAAGAGCCGTGGAACTTAGATGGTGCAAATGTCACAATTACTTCATAAAAAGAATGCCCAGGTCATGCATAATACAAACGTCAAGCATCCATTAGTTGAGCTCTAATCCACAGATTTGTTGTTGCACGATCACTCCTACGATACCAATAAAACAATGGTAGCATCAACCTACCATAGTCACTTACCGTGTTCCAAGGTGAAACTGTCGACATTCATCCCGTTGTTCTATGGACAATTGCAATCCAATCTTCCAGACTCCACTATTATATGCGAACACCAAATTTTGGGCCACCTCTGTCAGTAAGCTGAGCATAGATAAAAGTGGTATTGTCATATGAAAGGCAAGCATGATAATCAACTGCATATCAAAGAAAAATGGATAGATGGAAAAGGATAGAAAGACACTGCATCAGATTAAATCAAACTCCAGTCGCTACTCCAAGGAACTGTCAATGCATCAAGATGCGGGGTTGTACACTCGGCTCAGAATTATTACTTGACAACCACCACCATCTGGGGTTGGCAAATTCGAACATGAATCATAGATATTGGCCTAACCCAGAAATGACATGGATAAACACATTCAAAATTATCCATTTTAGCCTGTTTGGCTAAAATAAAATATTAATGCCACTACTTCACGTGAATTCACAACATGAAATCATCACCCCCCCCTTTCGCGGGTACTCGTGCCAACACTATTACTATTCCAACTTCATCGCCACCATAGCATTGCCACCAAGATGCTTCATCACCCGATTCCATCAGGCATCAATTCTCCACTACCACCAGACTAAAAGCCACATTGGTCAACGCTTCATCATCAAAATCTCACAGGTCACATTTAATGAGCTCTGAAAAATGTAGAAAGGTTGCAAGTTTCAAAATGTTGTGATGTTGTTGCATGTTAGTTATTTTTTTTATATATAATAAATTTAAATATTACTACAGAGTAATGACAAACAATTGCCCTAGGATACTCAACAAAAACATTTTTACCACCTACCCTTTACAGCAGAATACCCAGTAAGTCTAATATTACAGTTGAAATTTGGCAAATCCGTAGGCTTGTATGCTTTTTTTTAATAATGATCGCTTGTATCAATTGAAATAATTAGTCTATGAAAAATATTTTCATTATACAATTTTATAGACAATGAATTTTTGTCCTTTCATTCATCTATATAAGCGGTACAACACCAAACAAACAAAATCTTGATCTCGAGTTCTCTTTAGGCAATGTCAAGAAGATTCAAGGAAGGTGACATGATGGATATGGCAATTTCAATAACCAAAAAAAAAAAACTAAAACTAAAATAATAAATAAAATACAAATAAAAAAAGGATGACAGGGAATTAAAATTAGCATCCTCCTACTAAGAAATCGCAGAAAGCCTTAACAATACTTGAAGACTTCAAAAATTGATCCTTCCACGTGAGGCACTCAAGTCCCTCAAGTTCATGAAATTTCTTATCATGTGAATGCAGACCTTGACTTGGTAGCCATTGGCCGCTTCAAGGCCACTGCTAAATACTAGCGTCTTGTCTCGATTAGACCTTCTCATTTCCTCACATTTACTTCATCGTGAAATAGACTATCAATCTGTTGACCAAATAAATAAATAAATGTACTCGAATTCTTAAACTTGTCACGAAAGTGCAATGAGTTCTACAGCTTTAAAAAGCAAAATTAATTATGAAAATTTATCATGAAGGTGTAATTGAGTCTTAAAATTTTCAAAAATTGCAATCAAGTCCTAAAAATTGTCACAAAGTGCAATCGAGTCCTAAAACTTTTTAAAAAGTGTAATCAATAAAAGCACTTGATTGGACCAACTTAACAAATTTAAGGACTTAATTGCACATTTTGAAAGTTTTAGAATTTAATTGCACATTTTGAAAATTTAAGGATTCAATTACACTTTCATGACAAGTTTTAGGACGTTCAATGCACTTATCCTCAAAAAAATAGATTACCAATCTGATTATAAAAAAAAAAAAGTTAGACTACCAATAATCTATTAAAAAAAAAAAGAACTATTGACTTCCATTGACTATTATAAAGGCAATAAGATAGGTCAATAGGAAAGGAATCATAAGGAAAAAAGAAGATTATGAAATTTTTAATTAAGCACTAAGGAAGGTAAATGGACTTTGGCCATTCATTTTCCCGGCTATGTGATTTTGAGAAAGTCTCGATTGTTATTTGTCTTACGTAACTGATGACTATGATCAAGAAAAGAAACTTAAATTTTAGGCTCCGTTTATTTTGCAAAAAATAAATGATTTGAAAAATATTTTTCTAAAAACACTCTCTTGTATTACTTGAAATAATTAGTCTACAAAAATATTTTTATTATTGATCATGATTAATGTTTGAATATTTTTGTAGACGATGAAAATATTTTTTAAATTATTTATTTATTACGAAACATACGAAGTCTTGATCTCGATTCCTCTCTAGGCAATGTTAAGAAAATTCAAGGAAGAGGACATGATGGATATGGCAATGGCAATAAAAAAACATAAAGAATAAAAACAAAAACAAAAAAAAAAGTGCAAAAAAAAAAGGGATGATAGGGAATTAAAATTAGCATCCTTCTACTAAGAAATTGGACCAAACGTGACGCAAAATCACTATGCCCCTTCCTTGAACCTCAGCCTTGTTAGGGCTATGAAAACTAAAAGTGGAATTCTCTCTACTCCCATTTTTGCTTATGTCAAGAATGTTAGGCTTGTCTATGATAATAGTAAGATTTAGGGATAAGTGAAAATCTTGAAATTTGTTACGATAGTATAATTGCATCCTAAAATTTTTAAAAATGTAATCAAGTCGTAAAACTTATCACGAAAATGCAATCAAATTTTAAAATTTTCAAAAAGTGCAATCAAGTTTTAAACCTAGTCATAAAAGTATGATTAAGTCATAACACTTAAAATAGGTGCAATTAACATAATGAATTAATTGGATCAATTTGATAAGTTTTAAGATTTAAAAGTATTAGTTTTAAGATTTAATTGCATTTTTATATTTGACAAAAATTACATTTTTTTTTAATTTTTTAAAACTAATTGTATTTTCATGATAAGTTTTAGAATCTTCATGACACTTATTTATAAAACTCACTATAAAATTATTGTGCAAAAAAAAAAAAAATCTATGAAACGTCCATTCCCATTATTGAGATGCATTACAGTTTTACGACAGAACAATAAAAAAAATAGTGAAGATAATTGTCAATTGATTTCATAATTATTTTACTTTTCAAAAGTAAATTTCAATTCTCTCATCAATCACTCCTCTCCCAGATAAGTTCGCATCTTTAAACACACAAGCACATATTCTATTTCTCATCAATCCGCACATGGTAAATTTTTCAACAAATATAAAAGGAAATACAATCCAACAAAAGGAAACCTCGCTCTCTCTCAATTCTTTTTAGTTTTCTTCTCCAGAACAATGTCCTATTTTGGAATCTATGTATATAATTATACATTTGTATCCTACTATTGAATGAGTCTATTTACTACAAGCATTAATTGATTTTTTAAAGATGAAAAATCCAATTTAAAATATTTCTTGAATATTAATTAATAGTTGTTGAAAAATGGAAAATCTAATAGATAACATAATTGCTACAACCTTACCAAAAAAAAAAACATAATTGCTACAATCCCAAAAGAAATAAACAATTGATATCTTACAGTGTCTCATACATATTTTGCTACATTAGTCCAAGTATACATATCCTTTAAAAACACCATGTATTTACAATTGTATCCAAAACCATGTAATGTGATATAATTGATCGACTAGTAAATATATGTGATAGATGCAATGTAGTAATAGTCTTATTTTGTACTCATATGTCTCCCCATTTCAGAATAACTACTTTCCTAAACACGTCCCATAAGGTCATATCTATTCTTGACGGCTGGTAACATCGTAAAATAACAACATTAATTTTTCATTTCGAGAATATAGTCAGAAGTAACATAGGGTACAAAAATGAGATAAATTATAAATTACTTCAAGGGCTCACATAATGAATAAATAATGATAATTTTATTCACCTTCCTTATCGGTCGTACAATGCATATATAGTATAAATTACATGCTATAGTGTATTTTTCTTTCTATAAGAGCGTATGTCATATATTACATCTACTATATAGGTCTTAACCTAAACATAGTCACGTTCTTTTCACGTACTTATGTTTAGCTTAAGTGTTATATCAACTTGCTTTCTATAGCGCCTAATTAAATACTCGTATCCCACATCCTTCATACATATGTCACGGGCCGATTGATCTTTCGGCCTGTGACACATACATGATTGTATGACTATCATGCTTGGTCTTGTCACATACTAATTATAGATCTTATCTTTATTCCAATCAAGGTGGCGTAAAAATATATTGTATACTACTTGCTCTTCCAACATCTATAGTACATGTCATTTCATCTCAACTTGCTAACATAGCACTTGAGGTAATTGCTCATGCAAGTGAGCCAATTGTTGCCTGCTAACATACTTTTCAATAATATATGTGTGTTTATGCCAGTCTCGTAATGGATTTAAACTAAAACGACAATTCACTAAAAGACAAACAGTTACAATACATATATTTACATATAGATAAATCAATGATCATCAATAATATTATATATATATATATATATATATATATATATATATTATATTCTACGTAACTCTAAAGACATCTTATGGGTCAAAAACACGTATCTAGAAACAACCTTCATAAACAGATTAGCAACTATTCTATTGGTTGAAATGCATTATAGGATCACTTCTTTCTACATTATTATATTTATGATAAAATTGTTACTTATGTCAATGTACTTCATCCTACCATGATATTTGGGATCTTTCACATATGTAATGATTGTTTAACTATCACAATAAACTATCATTGGTATTGGAACTTCAATGAAAATGGCTAAATTTTCCAATAAATATTTTAGCCATACTATAGCACAGCATGCAATAAATTATGCCTTAATCGTAGATAAGGCTGTGCATGTCCGTTTTTTGTTATTCTAAGAAATTGTACCTTCGTTGAGTAAGAATGCATACCTAGAAGTCAATTTACGCTCATCTAGGTCTCATCTCCAATCAGCATCTAGGTAACCTAATAAGCATAAATCGTTCCCTAAATAATAAAGTCGATAATTCACGATACCCTTCAAGTATCTCAAGATCATTTTCATTGCTTTTTCAGTGTGCTTAATTAGGATTTGACTAGTATCGGCTTACCAACTCCACGCCATAACATATATCAAGTCAAGTACACATCATAGCATATATCATACTTCCAACTATACTAGCATAAGGAACAATTTCCATTTCTTTATTTTCTTTTGGAGTCTTAAGATATACATCTTAGATCTCAGGCTTTTACCTTATATGATAGGGGTATCGATGGAATTACAATATTGTATATTGAAACGCCTAAGAATCTTCGTTATATAAGACTCTTGTGACATAATAAGGAGTTTCCTCAATCGATTTCTTTTGATATTAACTTTTAATATATAAGTAATTTATCACATGTCTTTCATTTCAAAATTAGAGGACAACCATTCTTTCGAACAATTAAAAAATTTAAGATTGAATTGACACAATTCTAATAGGTTTAGGACTTTATTGATAATTCTCCCTTTAGATATGTTGGTTGCAATTCTCTATCAGGTTTATCCGTTGAGATTTTGTTCAAACATATATGTGAAACATTTACTTGTATTGCTTTGTGCTGACTTGCTGGTGCTAATTACATCGTATCTACATGACTAGAATCATATGTGCAGAAGAATAAACAAGTTTGAAAAATCATGGATACCACGAAGAAGCAATTAGATAGATATTGGAAAATTTTGTTTTTTATTCAAGTGTCAAATAGGATATGCTCCAGACTTCCGTGTAGTAAACATGGACGTTGAGTCCGAGATTGGAAATTCGAACATTGGTCAGCAAGTTTCAGTTTGTGTTGGTAAGAAAAATGACTAATGAAATTATGACTTTTTAACCTTAGGATGGGCGCAACTAATTGAAGTCTCATAAGATTTCCAATTGAGAAATGAAAGTCCCCATAGCCTAGATACAATGACACAATTTCTGGGTGCAAATTCTCTAAAGGTGGATGACTCATAACTCATAAATTAGCTCGTACTAGGAGGTGAAGTTATTCTAATAAACGAAAATTGATTAGGGCAATATAGATATATAATATTCATGTTTGCATTTCAATCATTCTAATTTCGACCCTTTCAAATGATCTAATTTATTAATGTTGACACCAGAATTTTTGTCAACAATCAAGCGCACATTTTAATAGAAATAAACAAATAATAGGAAGAGAAAAAAAAAGTTATAAAATAGCGAACCCACATAAAAATAAAAAAATCAATCAAAGCTTCAGTCCATTTACCCGTTAGCGACCTGGTCCAATGCGCTTTCAACGCGTGTTCGGACTCACTTTTTCCGCCCACAAAACTTGAAAGAGATCAACTCCTGCGGATTCAATCAGCTCAGCCCAAAGCTTTAGCCGATGGGAGATCCGTCTCCTGCTCTTTGGAAGAAGACGCCGGCGGATTTTGTTCCCGATTGACGCTCCATCGCCGATCCGTATCCTCGCTGGCAACGCAGTCCGTAGCTGTGAGGACCACTCGGTCATTGGCCACTCGAAGCACTACTTCGGCAACTATGAACAGATGAGTCGAAATCCGATCCCTATTTGAATGAAAATGACACCAAACTTGCTGTGAACTGATGGTTATTAGCATATTTACACGTGGGGTTCTTAGTCTGGAGTTCGCCTTCCGGTCTGTTTTCAACACATGAACAACCCCAAGAAGTCGCTCGTTACGTGTATGATGAAATGCCCAAGTCAGTCCGGCATGAACATGTTACCGATTTTGGTCGGTTTGTAGAAGACGACAGGAGAGAATGATGAATAAAAGGAAGTAGGGATGAAAAGAGAAGAAAATGAGAATTATGAGAAAATTGGCACTTTTAATAAAAATAGTTTTGATGTGAGCCCATGTGCTCGAGTGTCCAACGATTTGGGCGGAATCTATTTCCCGTAAATAGGGACTTGGTTTGTTTCTATAGAGAATGGGCTTGGCTTATGTTAAACGAGCTCAGGCTTGTTTTGGTTTGGGCTGAGTCCGTGCCGTTAGGTTTGTTTGGGTTAAGGGAGGCCCCATTATAGTGGCCCAATTTGTGTCAATGGCCCAGGCCCTTGAGATCAGATTAGCCCATATTCGTACTGGGCCCGAGGGGCCAGCTCGAGTCCCTTATTTAACAGAACATAACAAATTAATCAAAGAATCGGAAATTAAAATAAATAAATAAAATCGAAATTAAAAAAATTAAACTTGGTTAGGAAGTGCCACTAATTGTCTTTTAGTGGATTTTGTCATTTATTAGATTGTTCGCATAATCATTTGTTTTGTTTGGCATTCCATGTGAGTATCTAGATTTGTGTTAGATTTTGATGCATGTTTGTCGCCGGGTAGGTTAGAAAGGTGACTAGAAGCTAATTAGGGGATTAATGATGGTAGCCTTCTACGTTGTGCACACAAGTGATGGCTACTAAAATTGCATTCAATGACCTTTAGTTCGATTAGGAGGGCTGGGGTTAATTGAATCACATAGGTGAATTTAGATTCCCGATCTGAATTGCTTTGTTCTCTGTTGATTGGCTACTTTGATTGTTTGCATGATGTGAATGTTGGATTTGAATGGTGTTCGATACCAATGAGGATAAAGATTCTGAACTCCCTGAAGACTGAAGGCCAAGAGTGGTGGTCCGAATGACAATAAATTCAGCTTGGTTTAGGCTAGTTTATTTCTGATTAGACTAGTTTAGCTATTGGACTTTGGTTCTAGTAAACTAGTTAGCTCATTTTTTTGATAATCCAATCCTTCGTCCACAAATAGGACATCCTTTGTCGTGACTTTCTCAAGGAAAAATTCTTGAGGGGGTTCGACGAATTGTCAAGCAGGTGCCAATGGTTACTCTTGCATGGCCACGCTTGCTTTTGACACAGGTTTTTCCAAACCCTACCGGTTGCAACTTAATTTTCTTATTTTAATTATGCCAATTTTTTTTACTTTTACGAGTCTCCAATAATCTATGAAAGACCAATTAGAAGCCAAACAACATGCAGAAGTTTGTTTTGCTTCTGCAAATTAGAGATTTGGTGCTTTGGGAGTTGATTAGGTAGATGTTGTCGAACTCCTAATTTAGTACCTTACTTCTTTTACAAAGACGCTTCATGCAATTTATCATGTTATTTATTATTTTATTTTTAAAAATTTCTCTTAAAACAAGTAAATCTAAATTATCCTATGGCCGTACTCATACAACCGAGTATAAACAAAGCGATAATCAAATTAGTGTGGTGTAAGATAATCCGAGCTGTATTGGGCAAAATTTACAGCCACGTTGTCATTCAACCCTCGTACTGGACCCGGTGATCTGTAAAGGGAAAGTCTATGCAAGTTCTCTAATATAAACCAATTTATCAAACGAAATATAAATATGCGGATGTAATATTTTATGCAAAAATGCACCATAAATAAATTATTTTCCTAAATAAGCCATTAAATTGGCAACAAAAATAATGCAATCCAACGCCAGACGATACTAAGGGTCCGTTCATTTCGCGGAAAATATTTTCCTGGAAGTCATTTTCCAGGAAAATGACTCTATTTTTCGGTGTTCGGCCAAAATCTAAAATTTGAGTGGAAAATATTTTCCACCGTTCGTTAGCTCATTTAATTGTTTGGGAAAAATTATCACAAATTGAATTTTAATATTTTTAATTGACCAAAAAATTTATTTTATTTATTTATATTTTTTAAAATAATTTTTTAATTATTTATATTTTTAAAATCGAAATTTTTATTATTTTTTTATTTACTATTTCTTTTTCTTTTCCTTCCTCCTTCCTCCTCCTTCTTCCTCCTCCTTCCTCCGCCGTCGCCTCCTTCCTCCTCCTTCTTCCTCCTCCTTCCGCCGCCACCACCTCCTTCCCGCCCGACGATGGCCGGGCCGCCTCTAGCGGCCGACCAAGACCCGTGGCTAGATCCGGCGAGCTCGAAAACTCGGCCGATCTCACCCGAGCTCGCCGGATCTCGCGACGAGCTCGAGCTCGCCCGGATCGGGAGCCCGAGCTCGTCGCTAGATCCGGCGAGCCGCGAGCTCCGCCGCGGATCCGACGAGCTCACGGCTCGCCACCGCACAATGAGCGGCTCGGACGGCGGGCTCCCGCGAGCCTCCCGGCGCCGCCGCGGTGCTCCCTCTTGAGCCGGATCCTCCCGAGCGGCTTCGAGCCACCGGGGAAGCGAAGCGCGGTGGCGGTGGCGGCGACCCGGCCGGAGGAGGCGGGCAGGAGCGGCCGGGGAGGGCGGAGGCTGATCCCGAAGAAGGACGTCGTCGAAGCCATTGCAGCAGGGAGAGCAAGAGAGAGAGAGAGAGAGAGAGAGAGAGAGAGAGAGAGAGAACGAGAACTGAAGGAAGGAAAAAGCAGCGCGATAGATAGCGCGAGAGGCCGGGAAAATGATTTCCTCTTTTCAAAAGAGGAAATCATTTTCCATGATGTCAAGAGGGGATTTTCCGTTAACCGGAAAATGTTTTCTTTGACCGTGTATTTTCCGCCCACCCGAACACCGGAAATTTCGAAAAATATTTTCCTGGAAGTTGTTTTCTGCGAAACAAACGGAGTATAAGAGAACGAATCTATATATATATGTGGAATCCCCCAACAGCACCTCAGACAAGTTTTTAGGATTTTTTTCATGAAGACACAGAATGAAATTAATAGCTTGCAAGATAAAATTTTGGATATTTTCCTTTTTATGACATGTGATTTATGGAAATAACTATGCAAGTATGACCATTAAATAACAATGCAATCTCAATGTCATAATGCAAATTTAATGCAAGATCCTCTCCTAATATGCAAAGTATATGATGTAATTGAAATTACACAAAAAAATTAGATCCTCTCCTAATATGCAAAGTGTATGATGTAATTGAAATTACACAAAAAAATTAGGCTAAATTGACGTGTAAATCCAGAATTTCTAGCGCCCAACCAAACAATTTAACTTGATACGAACATTTCGAAATTTAATTGAGGAACAAGAATAATTCTCGCACAGGCTTACGCTAAGAGACAGAAATAGGCATTTAAATCAGAGAGCAGTCCTACCAAGTTATGGCTCGAATTTAAGTCCCAACAAGCACAGTTTGATGGCCAAGCTTTGATCTCACCGAAATATCTAACAATGTATTCAGAATTGGTGATGAAATTGACCGACTAGTGAAGAAGGTTTGAAAAACTTTAAAACCAAATTGGATCCTAAACGGAGTCATTATCCCAAAGGGCACGAAATAAATTATACATGAATCGATATGAAAGAGATCAAAATTAATCATCGGAGGCAGTTCATGGTGACTCAGCGACACCTCGTGATAATATGTACAGTAGCAGCGACACGAATACTCAAAAGTGGCGAATGGGTTGATGAGGGTGATTTGGTGAGCTGGGGTGACGGCCTCTTTTCTACACAAGCTTCTCTAAACACTGTGTGTTGGTAACTTACCAACGTGTTATCGACTGAATAAGTTGCCAGTCAAAACTTTGTTGCTAACTTGTTTGGAATGTTATCAATGCTTTTTCACATGTTATCGGCCTGGAACAATATTCGAACTTATACCCTACGGAACAGTGGACTCATCCAACTTCGGCTCACAGAGTCTGCTCATTTTACATTAATATAAATGCCCTATTCTATTAAACAAAAGCAAGAGACTTTTTACAATATAACCAAATGGATAGAAAGAGAGAAGCTCATTTTACATTAATATAAATGCCCTATTCTATTGAACGAAAGATAAAGACTTCTTACTTTATAACCAAATGGATAGATAGAGAGAAATGTTGGAGAGTAATGAGTGCAACTTCTTTATTACTTGAAGCTTCGACAACAATCTTCCATTATAAGAAGAGAAACTATCAGGTCCATAGTAGTTGCAATGGCGCATATCTCTGAAATTAGATAAGTCGATGTGTAATTTCATGCAAGGTGTCATGTTACCTGCAACTCACAAACGTGAGGATAAACGCTAAAACCAATCATAAACATCTATCAACAAAGTGAATATGAGAAAAGAAAATATAAATCATAAGCGACTGAGAGTGATTTTACTTACTAAATAACCCCGTATTTGCGTAGTTGGAACTGAAATACCCTTTTGAACCAAAACATGGTAATCATCCTCAGGATCGACAATTTTACAATAATCCTATCCACTGTCTGAAAATAGGAAATCCTCCAAGATGGCTTGAGATGTAATATACAATAGAATCCCAAGATTGCCACTGTGAAACCTGGTCCGAATCCTGAGTATAACCAAACAACAATGGAGTCACCTTCATTAGACTCATCTTCGGTCGCATTGTGACCATCTTGTTTATCCTTATCATTATGCTCTTCTCCAGGACAAACTTTTAAAAGAGGAGCTCCGCAAAGTCCATCATTGCCGCGATAAAAAAATTGATCATACAAGGTGGTTAGATGATTGCTTGATGGAACACGACCAGATAAGTTGTTGAAGGAAAGATCCAAACGACCTAGAGAGTCTAAATTGGATATGCTAGGAGGGATTCCACCTGATAGCTTGTTATTAGATAGATCAAGGGATTCTAACTTTCTCAGGTTCCCGATATTTGCTGGGATTACTCCGATGAGCTTATTGCGAGAGAGATTCAAATTCTCAAGTTGAGCAAGCCAAGTCAGCCCTTCCGGTATTTGTCCATCTAATGCGTTGCTTGAAAGGTCCATGGAAAATAAATATCGAAGTGTGGTGGTAAATTCTCGGCTTGTTCCTTTTATATCAACCATAATCGAAAAACCCAGTGGGAATCTCCCATTTGGAGTAAAATTCGAATTGGCCCACATCAGTGAGAAGTTGTTGAAACAGTGAGGAATGCCTCCAAAAAGGTTGTTATGTGCTAAACTTAAATATCGGAGATTATCAAGATGGCATAGCTGCAAAGGAATGTCCCCAGTGAAGTAATTTCTCTCAAGATCGATTATCTCAAATGATTGAGAGTGTTGTCCAAACGAAGGTATTCTACCAGTGAATTGATTGTCACTAAGATCGAGATATACCAACTCTAGCTTTAGTAAACATTTTGGAAGAACTCCATTCAAGTCATTTTCATGTAGGCTTAGAACTCCTAATCGCTCCAAATGGCATAAAGAGTACGGAATCTGACCATTTAACTTGTTGTCTCCCAATGAAATCCATTCTAGATTTGTTTGTGACTTCCTCCAACAATGGGGAAGCCTCCTAGATAGTTGGTTCTTAGAGAGATCAAGAAAATGCAATTCATCTGACATGCATAATGAATTTGGAATGCCACCAGTGAGGTTATTTCTAGAAAGTGACACTAACCGTAATAGTGGAATCTTTTTTCCCATAATTCGAGATATGTTCCCTCTAAGCATGTTGCCTGATAGATCCAACTGCTCAATGTTAGATAAAACATTAGGTAGCCAATAGGGAACTTCATCTGAAATGCTAGCATTTGACATGTCTAGTATCGAAATGTTCCCCTGTGTTCGAAGCCAGTTTGGGAATCTTGGTCCCACTTTGCAACCGGACATGAAAATCTTTTGAAGTTGGAAAGAAGGAACCCAAGATGCGCTAATATTTAAAACAAGCTTGTTCAAATAAAAGTATAACACAGTCAAGCTAGTGAGATTGGCAAAGTGAAGTTCGTTGACGACTCCCTCCAACTGATTATTGCGGATGTCCATTTCCTCTAAATTGAATAGTCGCCCAATACTTTCTGGAAGGTTTCCACTCAATTTGTTGGAAGAGAGGCACAACTTTCTTAGAGATGATAGTTGGCCCACAATAATGGGAATAGAGCCTGATATCGAGTTCCATGAAAAATCAAGGAATTCAAGATCTTTGAAATTCCCAAATTGATTGGGTAGTTGACCACTGAAATTATTACCGGAAACATCAATTATCTTGAGGTTACTTCGTCCACAAATCAAAGCACTGTCTTCGTTATTTGAAATCCTCCCACTAAATTTGTTCGAACGCAATCTTAGTATTTGCAAGTTGCATAAAATGCTCATGTTCTTCAAAAGTTCACCTTCCAACCCATTGTTAAAGACATCAAGGTATCTAAATGACTGACCATTTGTAAGGATGGCAGTGGGGAATATGCCTTGGAGATGATTAAAACTTAAATCTAGATATTCGAGTTTTGTCAAGTTTTGAAACCAAGGAGGAATAGATGAATTCATGAAGTTGTGACTCAGATCAAGGAATCTAAGAGAAGTGAAATTGACAGGCAAAGAGCCCAAAGCATATTCCAAATCACATCCCTTCAATATTAAGAACTCTAGGGATGAAAGCATGCTGATAGGACTTACCCAATCTTTGGGGTTGAGAAGGAAGACATAAGACATGTCCAAGTACTTCAAGTTAGAAGATGTGGATAACCATTGGAGGTTCTCTATTGTTATAGAGGGCCACCTCCACAAGTTACTAACATCCAAGTACCGTAAGCTGGAAAGGTTACTAACTTCATTGGAAATTTGTCCATAAAAGCCCGCAGATGAGAGGTTCAAATACTCCAATTTCTGAAGAGAAGCTAAGGACTCTGGGAACTTTTGGTTTGAAAAATTATTGAAGCTGAGGTCTAGATACTTCAAATGCTTCAATTCTTTTAGAGCAAGATGTGTCTTACCTCCCAAGCTACACTCTAAACCACCACAGGGATTACGTAAATCAAGCTTTGAGACGTGACCGGTCTTCTCGCTGCATTCAACTCCTTGCCACTCACAACAATCTTCACCGGTCCACGACCACAAACGTCTCGAAGGATCGATAAGATCTTGCTTGAACTTTAGAAGAGCTTCCCTCTCGGCACCTATGCAGCTTACATTTGTAAAGGCTTTGGAGTGACTAAATTTCAAGGTTTGGATGACAAACAGTGCAAACAAAAGTGTAGACACAAAGCTAGTGCAGATGTATGGCGCCATTGTTGTTAAGAATGAACCGGAGAACTTATGTTATATAGGCCAAAAAAGTACTTCCCTTTCTTTCTTTTAGTTATACTAATCTTGGTCTTCATGCACAAAAACAAAGGGAAAAAAAATGAAGACATTAACATTTCAAAGTCCTTCTCTACGATAAACTTTTGATAATGGGAAAACCATATTATATTGGTCCATCTGTTGGACCAAGACCAATGCAAAACCCTTTAGGTTAAAACTTAAAGTCAAGTAGAGGCACAATTCTAAAAAAGATTCCTTTTCGGGTTAACAAATTCATTATAAATGCTGACCACCAAAAGCAACTAAAAAATTCCAAGTCATGCCTTACAAGACCCGTCATATGGTCAATATATAAAATGCATTGCTCAAATAAATACATTATTTGACAATATATCATGATCAAAATCATTTTCCGTGCAGTAAAGTACCATATTGATCGACCTTTGAGGGACCACAGAAAGCCCCCTGCTCATGGAACTTGTAACCGCAATTTCAATATACGCTACTTACCAAAAACAACGAAAAAGAATATTAGAAATGCCATAATTTTCGTTGGATGTTCACCTTAGTGTCCAAAATTTTCAAATGATAATGTAATTGTTATATTGATGGAAAAACGATTACTTAAATGTCTTCAATGACAAATTCTGACAATTTGTCCTACGTAACTTTTGTTATAATATTTCTATTCATACATTGCTTTTCTTATAATAAAAAATTCCAGTAGGGCAACGTGAACTAAACGACAAAGCTTCCCTCAGTGTTCTTGCGTTTGTGTACGTATCCGTTGAGAAGAAACAGAGCAAAGCTGCGTTTACCCAATGGAGAAATGAAACTCCTTGTCTCAGCCTCTTGTTTGTCTTCACGATGCTTTAGTTCTCACCGTTGACTTGGTGAAGAAGGGATTGGTTCTTCGGGCTCGGAGGAAGAGGAAGCCTTGCAGTGAAGATGAGGCCATGATTGGAGGATTGAAGACAAGGCCTTGTAGTGAAATCACATCGTGAACAAGCTTCGAACGGTTTCCCAACCGTGATCTCCTTAGCCAATAATTTGATAAGGAGGTTTTGATAAGGTGATTTTGCCCCAATCTAATGAATTAGGTTAGAGTTCTTCAATACTACATTGAATTTTGCCCTAGTTCCTTAATTTGGGGCAAATGGATCTATAATTTATCTTGTTTAGAGGTTTAATTGTTCACTTCATATTGTCAGCAAGTCACAATCGATGTTAGGTAATAAAATATTGTCATGTCAAAATTTTCAGCAATTCAAGTTGCTAATAGCACTGAAGTGATCATTTTTTAACAAAAGTAGTACTCAACTAATTGCTTGAAAAGTTTTGGTATTTAAATAAATGCCATTTAAAATTAATGACACTTTTTTATTTGAGTACAAATAAGTGGAGAATTCATAAAATGAAAATAAGGGAACATTCAATCAGAGAAGTCAAACCTAGGAACTATACTCCCACCAATAAGGTGAATGGTGATATGGAGCACTGTCATTGGCTTGACCATCCAGAAGTGGAGAATCTTTGTCAAAAAAGGAACAGAGGGGAAGAGAGAGAGATGCCCAAAAAACTAGTCAAAATGAAAAGGATTAAAAAGAAAAACTTAAGAACCAGCAACAGAGAGAAAGACCAACAATGTAACCTGCGAACTTTCCTTTCGACCCTCACACTCCCCGAGTCCGTTCCTCTTAACCAAGTGATTTGACTGGAAAATATGAAAAACAATAGACTGAGAAATTACTTGAATTTAAGCATTGCCACATGAATTGATGAGATTTGAGAAAAGAGTTCTTTGTTTATGAATATTTTGACTTGGTCTGTGCATGGCGGTTGGCAACTACTTTAATTACAGCAATGGTATACACCAATAGCAATTGTCTCAACTTATTAAATAAAGAATTATGAAGAAAACATGATGGTTGTTGATACCTAAAGTTTGACTCTTTCATATGTCAGTCATTGGAACAAATCTATATCACATGTTCAGCATGTAGGTGGTTGTTGCGACCGTCCCTCGAGGGGCGGATGGATTACCAAGTGAGTGTTGATGATTCATCTTATGAGGTGGCATGCATATTGACTTGAGTTCTCTCAAATTCTACCGATCGCAATGTTGGTTGACTCGGTGAATTAGGCTAATTGTTCTTATTTTAAGAATTGTCACTGATCTATTTGAGGCCAGTTAGAAGATAACATAAGCGCGGGAGAACATTTCACTTCCGCAACCCAAAAAATCAGGAAAGAGGACTTGATTACAGCGCCTGAATCTAGTACATTTTTTTCATTATATTGAAAATGGTTGATTAATACAATCTTGTTCATTTTTATTTCCTAGGCACATCCATTTAAGTGACCTTGCGTGGCTAGTTTGCACGATTGCATTTAACTCGCACAACCATACAATATCACAATCAATAAAAAATAATGCACGAAAAAACAAAGAGCAGCAATTAAAATTTGATATAATATTGGATAAAGAATACACTGCCATGTTAAGTCTCAGGATAGGACCTCCGTGAGTTATGCATAAATTAAACTTGAATGACGACCACGAAGAATTAAAGTCAAGAAAACGGTACCAAGCTTGAATCAAACCGAGTCCTTTGATACAATTTCCACCTAAATGCACCACGGACGTCCATTTTTACCTACTTGTTTTATTTTGAAATTTTCTATTGCTCCAATCCCTCGGCGAATGAATCTTTTTTCCTTTTAAATCCTGGCCCCATTACGTCTCTAACGGCCAGTTAGGTTTTTTCTCGTTCACCTAACGATTTTTGTCTCTTCGTGCTCACTTTTTCCTTGAGGCACTCGTCTGTCTCTTCTCACTTATTATATTTATTTTTGACTTAACTAACATATCCCCCAACTCCTCTTTTCTTTCTCTCCTTTCACACCTTAAACTCCATTCGTTCAATGAAAAATAACTTTTAAATTTTTTTTCGAATTTTTCAATATTCATTTCACGAAAAATAAACTGATCGGGAAAAACATTTCCTACCAATGGAAAAAAGTTTTCTAGAATAGAGGAAAATATTGTTTTCTTTTTGGAAAGAGGAAAACATTTTCCTCACTTACTTTCTCTCATCTCACACCCTTGCTAGCCTCCTCTTTTCTCTCTCTCTCTCTCTATGTTTTTTTTTTTTTTTTTACTTAAATTCAATTTATATTTTTTTTATTATTATTTTGTCCTCCTTCTTTTGCCAGTGGCAGCTAGGGTTGAGCGGTTCTCGGTTCTGGTTCAATTCCGTCTGGAACCTAGAACTTACCCTCGAATACAGGTTCCTCATTCTTTGGAACCTGAAACCTATTTGTCAGAATCGAGAATGTGGAACCTACCCTGTCACAGGTTCCAAGGTTGGTTCGAGGTTCCAATAGGTTTTTTTTTTTTTTTTTTTCATTTTCATTTTCATATTTGAACTATAACGAAGAAGGAAAGAGACAAACCAAAGCTTATATGTCCATATATTGCCAAAAATAGTTCCTTGTGAGCAGAAGCGTCCAAAAAAAAAAAAAACATTTATGTCCCTTTGACTAATGCCGCTCCATCAACAAACTGAATTTTCATAAGTATAGCTTTATTTATCACAAACTAAAAGGAGAAGATCTATCTCTTAGATGAAACAACGGTTACAGGAAGAAAAAACAAGGGCAGAAAAAGGCGGCAGCACAGTCAAAGTTCATATTAGCATGTCCATTTTTCTATTGAGTGATGCAAATCTCAACTAAACCAAACAATCTTACCCTTCCCAATATAATGAAGAGCTTGGCTCCCTGCACTCAACCACAAGGTACTTAAACTCATGTAAAGATGCAGCTGCTTGAGAAAACCTAGAACCCTGTAGAAAGGCATGTAACATAAATAAGACAAAATAATTGCAATGACTTACCAAGTGAAACTAGTCAACTTAAATTATACCTTTCGAAGGGTGGAGGTAGATTGCAAAAGATGTTACACCATGGAGTCCTTGCAACTCAAAATATTGAGCAAAACCCCCCTAAAGGCAATGAAAGGCTCTAAAAGATTCGTGTGCAGCTCTGTTCGTTTCACAATCCATTCCCAATCAGAATTCAGCCAGACCATCTAATTTGAAGTCAAATGGAATAGATCAATTGGTGTGATGGAAACTAGAGAACAACATACAAGTTAACATATAATAGAAGTAAATGTTGAGATAGTGGTCTGGTTTCAAAAGCATTAGACACAGAGAATAACTACAGGCATCCACTTAGGAAAGACTTAAATTATCAAGTAAAGAGATTCATCATCAAATTACATTATCATTGAATAAATGGGCAAATGGCTATATTAGTTCAAGCTGTCAACTCGGTTTGACTAGACATGTTCAAAAGGATTATGCTCCACAAGGAAGAATTCAACAGTTTGCTAAGCATACAAAGAGTCCAATGAAAGAAATATAGGATTTCAATGTTGACTACACAGTTAAAAAACTAGTTATGCCCAGAAAACAATTCCCTTATATTACATTCTCTACATACGAACAACTCATTAGGAGATTATAGAATAGACTTAGATTAAAAAGGGTAAGAAAAGACCTAAAAAGATGTGAATGGAAAAGATTAGAAAATATGACTAAGGAGCTCTTAGATCTTATAGAAGACTTGATATGGAATCAAGGAGAAGAATATAAAAGTGATTGTATAGTTGATCCACATAGTAATATCTTGGTCGACCCATATAATTTTGAGGGCATTCTCACTAAAAGTGGATGAGCATAGTGTCTTTGGAACATATCCAGAATTCTGGACTGAGACTACCTACCATTCAAAGGTCTATGTATAGTCCTATAAGACAAGTGAAATGAGAAACCTCAATAGCAAAAAAATAGATACTTCCAAATTATCTGAAAGACAAGCAAGATTTAGATATTACTCTAATATCAGCTACTTCCCAAGTAATATGGACACTTTTGCCTCTGAGTTTCTGTAATGTGACTTCAAACTCCTTCTCTTGGTGGACTTTTACTTGTGAATGACTTTCTACTATTCTTACAATAAAAAGTTCATAATCTTGGCTTCGTCATTGAGTTTTATGATTCTACACAACTAGCATATACTTAGAATGGCAATCTGCACCAATTCGATTGTGTGTCAAAGTGGATTGCCACTGAAATGTTAATGCCTATGCCTCTACTCCACTAACAACTTACCGGCCATCTAGGAGACTCTGGAATAAAGAACAAACCCAAAATTTGTATGACAAAGGGAATGCATCCTGAAGATGAAATCACCAAGAATGACATTTTGATATTTTCCAACTCATTCACCACATAACATAAAAAGAGGGAACTGAGACACTACCGATCAGAGCCAAGATACACTAGGAGACAATGGTTCCAAGAAAGTAAATCAACGAAAAGCCACAGCATATCATGAACTGCAACAGAAGCCAACTCTTTGTTAATAAGCAAATGAATTGTCTCAACTCACTTTCAATTTCTATGTTGTCCAAACTTTTTGACCCGATTGAATGCCGTAAATGCTCCCCTGAACATACCCACTTCACACTCCTCTCTTCCAAACGAAATGCATAGGCCGCGCAAAAAAAAAAAAAAAAAAAAAAAAAAAAAAGACGACACTAAAGGAGAACTGAAATATGCAGGACAGCAAAGGGCTTTGCTCAATTTTGCGACACTTGGCAAAATGACGGAGAGAGGGGGCGGCAGAGATTACCGGCCCGAAAGGCAAGCGACGAGAGGTGTCGGGGGTGGCTGGGCAAGCGGCAAGCAGCGTCAGGGGCGATTGGGCGAGCGGTGAGCGGCGTCCACCAAGGGAACGAGCTACGTCCGCGGCGGTGTCAAAGGCAAGAGATGTCTAGCGGCTGAGCTGCAAAGCGAGCGGGGGCTAATGGCGTCGAGGGAGGAAAGGGTGGGGGCGAGCGGGGGGCGACTAGCGTCCAGTGATGAGGTGAGCAACGTTCAGCAGCGGCATCGAGGGCGAGCGGCATCGGGGATGAGGTAGAGGCAGAGAACAAGAGAGGAGAACTGAACTATTGTTTTAGGGATTTTTAGGAACCCTAACCGGTTCTAAAAGGGCTGGTTCCGGAACCGAGAACCGCCAGTTCCCTGAAAAAGGGAACCAGGAATCGGAACCGGCCCCTTTAAAACTGGGAACCAAACCGAACCCTCCAGTTTGGTTCTCCGATTTCAGGTTCTACCCGGGAACCGTGCTCACCCCTAATGGCCGCCACAAAGATAGTCGGCAATCGACCATAGGTGAGCCTTGAGCTCGTTGGCCTTGGGCAAGCTTAGGCTTGCCACCCTGGCCTCTTGCCGCTCGCCATCTTGGTGCAAGGGTCAAGCCTTGCCTGATTGGTGAGCACAAGCCTCTAGCTTGCCAACGAGCTCACCTTTAGCCAGTCACTAGTCGTCGTGATGACTAGCGATCGATCGCAGAAGAAGGACGAGGAAAAGCAAAATGAAAAAGGAAAAATAATAAACTAGAAATAAAAATTAAAAATTAGATTTTTAAAAATAAATAAAAATAAAATAAAAAATTATTAAAATAAGGAGAAAAATCAAATCAATTTTTTTGTGCCAAACGACATAAAATATTTTCTACTTCATTTTCAAGTTTTGGCCAAATGCCAAAAACTATTTTCATTTTCTTGGAAAATGGTTCCTGGAAAACATTTTTAAGAAATACCATATTTCTGGTGAAACAAACAGAGCCTTAGTTTGCTCTTTATTCTCGCTTTTGTCTTCTTTTTCACTCCCCTGAGCAATTATATACATTGTGTACCTTTGCAAGGGAAATAGAAAATACCAAAACAAAATCTATCTATGCTAATAGGTTTTTTTGGGTTGAGGGAAGCCCAATAATTTGTGTTCATGGCCCAAGCCCATGAGATCATATTGGTCCATATTCGGGCTAGGCTCAAGGGCCCAAGCCGAGTCCCTTATTTTCCAGAGGGATAAGTGCATTGGAAGTTTTACAAGTTGTTATAAAAATGTAATTGAGTTGTACAATTTTTAAAAAGTGCAATCAAATTATAAAATTTGTTACAAAAGTATAATCGAGTCATAAAAACTTTTTTTTTTCAAAATTTTAGAACTCGATTGTACTTTTATAATAAGTTTTAGGTCTTGATTAAACTTTTTGAAAGAGGAGTCCATTACATTTTCATAACAAGTTTTTGGACTTTTATTGCACTTATTCCTTTTCTAGAATATAAAAAATTAAGTAAACAATCGAAAACTAAAATAAGTAAATAAAAAATTACGAAATTAAAATTTTGGTTAGGAAGTGCCACTTCATGTCTTTTAGTGGATTTTTTCATTGGTTGATTGTCTATTAGATTGTTTCCACAATCGTTGGGCATTCCATTTGAGTATTTACATGTGCGTTAGATTTTAATGCATGTTGGTTGGCGGGTAGCTTAGAAAGGTGACTAGAAACTAATTAGGGGATTAATGATGGTGGCCTTCTTCGTTGTGCGCATAAGTGAGGGATGTTAATCGTTAATTCCATTCAATGAACCATGAATGATTTTGAAGTTTTATAATGAATGCTTGTGTTTTGTTTCCTTAGTTACTAATGTGCACACTTTTAGAAATCTCGCTCTTAGGATACCAAATTGACCTAGTTTGGACTCGAGCTCTTCTAGGAAGACATAAGACACACTTAGAAGTTTCCAATGCCATCAATTTCATGTCAATTGCTCATCATTTGGAATACTTTCCATTTTCTCAAAACTAGGTCAGAATCTAGACATAGGATCAAATTTGAACCCATGTTCTAACCCATGTTTGGACAGA
This sequence comes from Eucalyptus virginea, assembly GCA_014182375.1. Classification (NCBI taxonomy): domain Eukaryota; kingdom Viridiplantae; phylum Streptophyta; class Magnoliopsida; order Myrtales; family Myrtaceae; genus Eucalyptus; species Eucalyptus virginea. The sequence goes on from CM024520.1 coordinate 38,856,401, forward strand.
TCTTTGATATTTTTGTTCCATTTTCTCTATTTAGAATCTGCACTCAGCCTCTTAATGAAGCTTGCTTATCATCATGTTGTCTATGTTGGGTGTAAATTTGATGAGTTTTAGACATGTTTTGATAAGAAAATTGTTACATTAACTGAATGTCATGTTGTTTTGACAAATTTCTGATGTGTTGTTGCTTGTTATTTGATTTTTGTAAAATCATGTGTAGTTTGTTTAAGAAATTTTCTCTATGAAAGTTGTTCATTATCATGTCATGCATATTAGGAAATTTTTCAATAGTTAGATTGTCAATGGGCATTACTCAATTTTGTTGTCGTTACATGCTTGTTCTGAAATTTCTTAATATAAACATGATTGTAATTGTTTAGTTATACTTTTTAGGCTAGTTTGTGCATGAAATTAGGCCATACCATCTTCATGAAAATTTTTCTAAATGATTTGATCTTTGTTGTTAAACAATTGGCCTCTACAAAATTGCATCTTTCAAAAAATACTTTTGTACATGTGATGTTTCCCAAAAACAATTTCTAAAAGGTTTTTTTTTCCAAAGCTCGATTTGGTTTAAAGAAAAATTGTGGTTTGGACCATATTCAAAATGTTTGCGACACTTGTGAGTGCATTTATGCGAGCCTCGGGCTAGCCTCGGCAATTTAATGTATTCCATAACATAAATATTCCTTAATTTTAAATATTTTCAATTTTTTTTTAAATCCTAATTTGATATCGTGAAAGTCACAGTTTGAATTGTATACAAAATGCATGCGACACTTGTGAAAGCATTTATGCAAGCCCCAAGCTAGCCTTGGTAATTAAATGCCTTTCATAACTGAGACATCACTTTGTCTCATAAATTTTCATACATGATTTTGAAATATGTTTTCAAAATATCACATGTACCCCTCATACATATAATCCTATCATGCATTAGAAATTGCTTACGTTTGTGATTGACGCATGCTCTTGGTAATTAGTGACCTGCCGATGGTTCACTTTCTTACTTGATTGGTTGAGAAACAAGATTCAAAAGACCTGCATGTATGTTTAGATTTTTGCAATACATGTGACTTTTAGATAAATAGTAAGGTCGATGCATGATATTGAGGGAAAACCCTGGGATCACATAAATCGCTTGGTTAGGAGACTTATAAGCATTATTGGCAATACGAAAACCCCTTGCATGAAAGACAAAGGCCAACCTCGATGCCCTAAAATTTGACTTTCACATTAAACTTTTTTTAAATGATTGATCTTGACATGATATCGTGTTTTTGATTGTTTTGATGTATATGTTTGTTTCTTTTCATTGTATGCACCTAGTTATAAGTTTCTTAGATTAGGTTTAGATTAGGACCCTGAAGATGGAGAAAGCACGAAGACGGTGGAAGTCGATGTCCATTTTGACGATTATCGTGTACTATTCATTTCCCCGACATATGTCTCGAGTTTTATTTGTTGAATAAAGCCAGACGAGTTGCGGATTTTCTCTCTTCCTCTCATTTTTTTAATTGTGTTTTTCTTTTATATTTTTTCTAGGATTGTATGGTAGATTTACTGCTTTCCTTGACTATTTACTTACCGTCCCGTAATTTCAATTCTATCGATTACTTTCTTTTCTTGTTTTCTAGAAATAGAATAGTATAAAAATGATCAACCACGCATGATCACTTAATTTAAGACTAATGATCCCAAAAATGTAAGAAGAAACACATGGACACGTTAGGAAAACACAACACACTGTTTATGTACCAAAAAGGCACTAATAGAAATATTAGCATAACCCAAGTCCCCAAACCTAGATATTTGCTTGCGAGGAATTGAGGGAATACTCCCGATCATCGATTAGGTTTTCTAGCCAACCCCCAAAATGAGGCTAGTGGCCACTCCTATCTTATTTTTAGATTGTTATAAACAATTAGACTATTTAAATAAACTTGTTGTGCAGGGTATGAATTTCGATGAAACTCACCATAATTTAACATACTTGATGTGGCAATACCCCAAAGGATGAAGTGATGTCATTCTTATGGATAAAGGGTACTATTGAGAGAGTTACCATGGTAAAGGTACCCTTAAATTCGATATTTACATCCGACCTCCTCTATCGAGGTGTGTCACCCATGTGGGTACGGGTCGCAATACTTCGCTTGTAACATCCTGAATTTCTAGTTCTGTTTTCCAATGAATGAATTAGTTTTTCATCGACGTGCCTATAGTTCTATTCTCTAAGCCGATCACTCTCGAGATAACTAATCTATTTGGTGAAGCCATCAAGGGATCTTGACGCAATAAATTTGAGAATTCGACCAAAAATCAACTGTTCGACTGTGCTAGTTTGCAAGGGTCATTACGGTATAGTTAAAAATCGATTAGAGACTGGAGATAGGTCGACTCAACTGAACCATGTGATTAAATGTGGGTGATTCTACCTAATTACAAAATTCTAGTCAATCGGCACTAGACTGACTTTTCTGTCATTTTGATACCCTATGTCCGCATTTGAAACCTCGAGATTTTCATGACAACCGAGAGTCGCCAATGTGTTGAAGATGTACAATGTAACTCGAAAATAATTGACCATGGATCAATTGTACTAAAAATTCCTAAAAGCTACCCGGTAGGTTAAGTCATGCTAAAATCACGCTAGATTGAAATTGACTGTGAATTTAAACCCGATTTCAAAAATTGAAAGTTCTATCATGTCACGATTTATTTTAGGACCATCGACTTATACTTCGAAGATTTTTCTGCAAACCAAGATTTTTGGCAAAATTTCAAAGTAGGGCCATTTTCAACCGGGAAAATTAGAAGACCGTTTTTGGGATTTAGGTTGGACAAATTGTTGAGGAAAAATGTTAAATTTTATGATGGCACCTTGGTGGGATTTATGAACATCAAATTGAATCCAATTGGAAGAGAATTGAAGAGGAATTGAAGTGGATTTAGGGAAATTGATCTAAAATTCGTAGGCCAAAGGGTGTGCAACATCTGAGCCACCAAATGAAGCTTCTAGGGGAAGATTGAGGGCTGCAAATTGGTTGAAGATAGGGCTGAACAAGTGAGGGCCAAGTAATGATCAAACTAAGAGATATTTATGCATTTTGGGTCCCTCCAAGTCTTCAGTTGTCTTCTTCTTCTTCAGCAGCTTGCTTTATTCATTGTTGTCACTTTTGAAGCTCCAAAATTACAGAGAAACCGAGCAGCTCCCTCCCCTTGCCGTCACACGCCCGCCGAAGTCGTCCGAGCTCCCTGCCGCCATCGCATGCCGCTCGCGAGCCCGTCGCGCCCAGCCGCTCGTCCTGCGCGTTGCACACCTATCACACTTGTCCAGAGCCACCTCGCCATCCCCCGAGCTGCCCAGGCCACCGTCGAAGCCCCCTGGTCGCCGTCCAACAGCCGTCGTCACCCGTAGTCGCCTGCTGCAACCACCGGTCCACCTCCTTGTCGTTAATTGCATTTAGAAATTCCGGTTGAAATTTGCATTTTTGGTAATTAATTGCATTTATTTAATTAATTTTGATATTTATTTATTATTTATTACTTTTTAGAAATTATACCAGGATAGTCGGTAACGGAATTTCGTTTTGATTGTAATGGTGTGTTTAGTTTCTATAATTGAATGTTATTTTGTGCAAATTGAGTGATGATTGTAATTTTGAGTATTTATCCCAAAATTGTGTAATTTTGGTATTTAATCAGAAGATACCGAGGCGTTGGTTTTTAACGCCAAAAATATTTTTAGGCACTGTATTAAGTAGTGGGATTTTTGAAAAGAATTATATAGCATTTGGCTTAGACCAACCGTGTACCCACACACAATTATTTTTATAGGATATTTTTAACACGATGATATTAGGCCAAGTTCACTATTTTAATTGAGGAATTGGTGCACAAAACACAAGGTCCTTGGCTGGGATTGATTTATCATGTGTCAGCTTGTGTGAGCATTATTGAATCGTCAGCTTGTGAGAGCAGTATATTATATCAACCTATGTGAGCATTGATATGTTAGCTTGTGAAAGCAGTATTCCATATTAGTTTGGATGAGCTATAATATATATCAACTTATGAGAGTTATAACCATCTATTTCAGCTTGTGTGAGCAGTGATGGTATCGATTTAATTAATATATGGGATTGATTGATAGATGGTATTGATCGTATCGATTGTATTGAATTGAATGGATTGAATGATTGACTGGATTGAATTGATTAGTTGAGATTATGAACTGTATTGACATGCAGGAGGGAACTGAGGTAAGGTAAGTCTTCTGACTTGTGTGTGTAGTTGCCTCTAGGCGTATTTCCTTCCTAGTTGGAGTTTAGGAGGTGAACTTGCCGAGACATTATCTCACCCCATCGTGGGCTCAACCTTTTCATATCCTTAGATGGTGGTTCCTCCGAAACGTTTTGGTCAGCCCAAGAGGATCATCGAGCAGGTCACTGATATCCCTGTTCCCAAGGGCCATGGAGTCTGGGTCTATAAACTCATGAGGACCATCATCTAGGTCGATACGGGTCTACCTTAGAGGATACCCCATCAATTGAGAGCATGGTATCGTCACGGACTCAATAGACACAGAGTGGGTCCCTTCAGCATTTTGAGGTCCCAATATCGGTGTTAGAAGTCGCTTTTGGCATGGGCACAGCTGACCATCCTGGTGGTGCAGTGGTGGACCCAAATCCCTAGGAGACCTTGGAGTTTTCAGTTGGGGATTCGAGTGCCTAGAAGGCTTGTAGGCTTTTTTACTTGGGTAAAATTTTGTCTTTAGACTAATCTTGTATATAAACTGGAGTGTTTATAAAAGCGTTTTGGTTGTGAATATGTTTCCTGCTTTTCTATCCCGTGTTGATTGTTGTCAGGGGTAATTGTTTCGCTTCCACATGCGCATTAAAATAAATGGGTTGGCGACGCGTCCTAGAACGTCGCAAATTTATCGACCACCAAGGGATGGACACACGCTTGAGGATCGGGGCGTGACATTGCTATCATGAGGGGTACGAGTTTGGGAGAACTCATGATCTCGTGAAGGGAACTCACGAGAGGCTTTATCTGAAAGGTAAGGTGATGACGTCTTTTGGAACGCAAGCCATAAGGGAACTCTCGTGATCAAGTACCCTTAAACCTAACATTTCCCCTTATTTTCCTTGTGATGATGAGGGATTTGAGGGATTTGAGGGCAGCAAGATCGGGTCACGACAAAGTGTTATTAGGAGTCGCCACTAGCCATTGTTAGGGTCGGCCAACATCTAAATGAGAAACGGCAGGTTTATCTTGTTTTTTTCTACACAAATATAGATTTCTAGAAATAGGGACTTGATTACACTAATATTTCCATTAGTGCCATTTCAGTACCTAACTAGTTGGTTGTTTTCTATGGTGGTCATGCAATCTTGATTTACCATTTATAATCCTAAAGGTATTAGTCCACTAGATGATTATGCATACGTTTTTGTAGGGGGTTTCATTATGATTCTAATCTTAACCCTATCGGAAATCTAGGAAAGTAATTAACATACAATGCATTGAAATGCAATGTAATACGGTAATGTAAAACCCACAACTTGTCGGGTGATGACTATTACATGGCCTCATTATTAAGTCTCAAGACATGAACCCAAAAGTTTGCTATTCGAAACTAAGGTGAGCCTAAATCTAATCAATTGATTAAGATGAAATCTAAACTTAAACTACCATAACCATTTATTGAAAGTGTGATGTTATGTCTAATCAATTTTATTTGCAAAGCCTACACTAATTGGCTTACAAATATATTGAACAAACCTAATTAAGGCTATTCTAAACTAAACTATCACAAAATTTGAGATTGGATTGGAAATCAGTCTTTCATCAAGGGGTAAGCATCGAACTAAGGTCAACCCTGAACCAACCCTAGACCGGCCCAACCCTATCGGTCCTTGTTTGGCTCTCAAGGAGACTGGTCAGTCATTGGTCTTGGGATCCTTGGACCAGCACTGTGCAAATTGATACCCGGTCTTAAAAGTTTAAGGTTAGTCCAACCCAGACCAACCATGACTATATATGTTATATATAATATATCTAAAATATATTAGCATCAACAGCATTAAATGGCTCTTCAGTGAGAAGTCCAAATAATTTTACACCGTTCTTTAATGTCTTAGACTTTTAATATCTTTTACAACATCAACAACCATAATTTATAAAGGAGAAAAATGTTTATGTGAGGAGTCCTCACAGCGTCCAAAACTAGGGGTGTGCAACAGGAACCGCCCGAACCAGGAACCGGACCGAACCAAAATATTTTTATATAATTTATATACATAGAATTAATAAAAATATATAAACATGATAACTTATTGCAACCAAAATTGCAATTTACTTCTTATGTGACCAAGAGACCATTAAAATCCTTTTTGTTACTCTTTTATTTATAGAAAAAGTCTCCTTGTTAGTGTCATCTTCTACTCGATGTGGGACTAAGGCTCTAAGAGACCCACAAGGCACTTCAAGCCTCCAAGAGTCCCACGTCGACTAAACATTCAAAGAGCATTAGATCTATAAAATCTAAGCCAAGCACAATCTTTAGCCATGTTCATGGCCTTCATGGTTAAAGTTAAGTGTGAAAATGTGAATCACACAAGTGAAGTTTGAATATTTGCACGTGGAAACATGTGTGATTAGTTTTGTTAAATTGCCCGAGAATCGAATTGGATTAATCGGTCCAAAGGAAAAAAAGTAGAGCCAATTTTGTTGGACCGGACCGGACCGGACCGGATCAGAACCGATGGTCCGGTCCGGTCCACGGTTCACAATTTCGGGAACCGGTGCTCCCAGTCCGATTCTCGGTTCCAAGGTGGAATCGGACCGAACCGGGAACCAATCACCCATATCCAAAACAACGTAAATAGCTCCTGTTGACACCTAAATTTTTGCCCAAAAATATTTCATTCCGGTATATATAGATTATCTAGGTGTTTAATATAGTTTTTAATGGAATATGTTTTTCCTAAAAAAAAAAAGAAAAAAAAAAAGAAAAGAAGCAAGTTGGGGCCAATGATCTAAATGTGACTAGCCAAGCCCAGAAGGTCAGATTGGAATTAAAACGGCAAGTTGGAGCCAAAATGCAATTTCCAAAAGTTGAGGGACCAATTCGCAAATTTTGCAAAACTTGCGCCCGAGCCCGTAAATCATCATCTTGGTCACCAATTAAGTTAAAATTGAATTTGAGCCAAGTCGAATCAGTCAAATCGAGCCGAAAGGACCAAATTTGTATTGAATTGGGTATTTTCGGATAAAAAGATGGCCAATTTTGAGGGACTTTCTTGCAAAATTGGGTGGGCATAATTGCGAAATCTGGTCGAGATCTTAAATTACTATACATGTACTTGCTAATTGAACAAAAAACTCAGCAAAATTGATGGATTAAAGCACTAAAATCACCAGCCAAAAGTCAGTCCACGAGTTGGTCTGATTTCGGAGTTGCTAAGTAGGCATATTGGTGGCCCCACCATATCCCACTCAGCCGTCCATTTAGCCCGATCTCTACACGTGATGGAAGACCGTAATGAGTAGTGCAAGTGGACGAAAATTTTCCAGGGATAAGCTGCTGAAAGCACGGGAAAGTCGCAGCAAAATCAGCACATTCAACATCTGCAAGATTTGAAAATTCTGGCTAAGTCAGAAAGTGGGTGGATAGCTCAGTTGGCAGGCTTGGTAGGTGGACAAAAGGCTGACCAAAAATCCTCTAATTCGGGGGATAAGATCTAAGAAATTATCTCTTTCGAGGGACGAGAGAGAGGAGACGAGAGGGAGAGGAGAGAGCTTGGAATCGATCCCCAAAGAAGCCCTCAGAAGCAACTCCAGAAAAGAAGAAACCCAGAAATTCCAGACTGACCTGGAGAGAGAAAAGTGAGATTTTCACATACCAGGGGCCAAAATTATCCAAAACCTTCAACTAGAGAGTGAAACTTCACTCAAATATATTTCCAATCATAGGTCGTACGTCCCAAATGGAGATTGGGAAGGCCTCCTAAAGCCCCCCGAAACAGTGCCCTCCTGGCGGGCCAAGAAAGTCCGAAAATTTTTCTAAGTATCGAGACTGTTTGGTCATGAGTGAGGAAAGCCAGTGTTTTTTGAGAAATTTGAGAGATAAATGAGGAAAATATTGACCTTTATCACAAACTAGAATACATATAGTTTGGTTTGGTATCAATTTTTCCAACAAAATACATCTTGAAGTCTAATGTTAGAGGTCAACGAAAACCTTCGTTGTCAGTTCTTTTTTTTTGCAGATCTCATTTCCAGTTGAAGAAGCCAACTTCCACAGGCCCCCGAGGATAATTTTTCGGTTTCATCGGCCAAGAACTACTTGAAAAGGAAACTAGGAAGCAAGGTAAGCATCCTAGATGTATTTATTTTCGAGTTTGAGCATGTTTTGATCATGAAAATCAAGAGGAAAACCAACCCGGAAAACTGATTTCTGAGGCTGAAATTTTTCTAAGTGTTTGAAGCCTTTTCAAGAGCCATACATGTTTGACTTGCTACTCCCCTTCGCATGTGTTTTCTATCTTCACGAGCTTGATTAATGTTATATGGGAGTACAAATGATGCATAGGTCAGCTTGGTTTGGTCTTTAAATCCCCGTGTGAACTATGAGATCATAAAAAAACAAGCCTATCCACATTAGTTCTTGGCTGCTCAGTATAGTCTTTGCATGTGGGCTTCTTGAAGAGGTTGTTTTGATGTGTTCGGTTGGTCATTTTCTATGATGTTTGTTGCATTTGAAAGCTCATGTTACCTACTTTCATTCGGATTAAGTAATGTTTCTCTTAGATCTCGTATGTGATGGGTGTTGGGGCTTGAATATGGGCATTCAACTTGTTTGCTTGACTTGGGTTCAAACCCAGATTTGCAAAATCAGATCAAACCCGCATATTTGATGACGATTCCAGCTTGGTTTTCGTGTGTTTTAAGCTGTGATTTCTATCTAATCTTAATCCTTGCATGTGGTAGTTTAACCTTGATGTTTTAGTTCCACATAATATTGCTCATGCGTTGAGATTGAAGGCCGCAAACATGGCCCGAGGAAGCTGGTTTGGGATGATTTGATGCACGCCAAATATTAGACGAAATGCGCAAACCAAGTTTCGATCTTGAAACGGTCGATTTGAGCTTGGTTCTTGTTATATTCATGCGTTGGGCAGTCCTAAATTAGTGTAAATCGGCATATATCGGTTTAGGGAATTAATTTTAAATAAAAATAAAAAAAATAAAAAAATGAAAATTTCAAAAAAATTATAAAAATGATGGATGACATCAAATTAAGGCAAAAATGACATCTAGGAAGTTTTTCTAATTTTAAAAGGTCATTTTCTTAATTTAATGATATTTTAGTATTTTATAACCATTTTTGTAAATAATCTATTTTGTGTAGATTAAAGTTATTTAGAGTAATTCCATGCATCTAGAGTAATTTCATGCATACTTGAATTCTCATTTTGCTCATGGGGGTCCTGTCCCGGGGCGTGATAACAAGGCCATGTAATATTATTTGCCTGACTTGTATCGGGTTTACCTTTTCCGCGTTTATTTTCAAGTCATTTCAATTTCTTTGATGTTTACTTACGCACCACTTTTCATTAATTTGAGTGTAAATTTCTCTTCTAAATTATGTTAGAATTAGTCTAGACATTAAAAAAAAAAATACAAAAACATTTGCATGGACACTTAGTGGTTTCATAAAGATTATAATTGGTAATCAAGATTGTATGGCCATTTAGATAAACAACATTCCAAGTTAGTGGTACCGCAAGGGCGCTAATAGAAACATTCGCGTAAACAAGTCCCCGTTCCTAGAAATCTCTGGTTGCGTATGAATCGAGACAACACTCCCGTGTCTTGATTGGTTTCTAGCCGACCCCAATAGGCTAGTGGCGACTCCTAGAATTACATAGGTTGTTAAGAACTAAAAAATGAATCCAACGTCGCACGAGGTATGGGCTTGGGAGAGCCTGTGCCTAATTTAGGGCCATTGGTCCGCCTCTTTAGGCAAATACCCCTAAACCTTTCTTTCTTTTTCCTGGACGGAAAAAAAAGAGGTTGTGACAGCTCCTCACGATATCCTCCTCCAGTACTCATTCTTTTTTGTCTTCTTTGAACGCTTAGTCTTCAATTTGCCAAGATTGAAAGAAACAACTTCCTTCACTCAGCACTCACCTCGCTCACTTCTGGTTGCCCGCACCACTCGCCACTCGATGCCCGACGCTCACCCTGCTCAACGCTCACACTACTCGCCGCTCAATGCTTGCCCCAATTGATACTCACTGCTCATCTCTCTTCGCTAACCTCACTCGTCGCCGAACCTATTGTATCGGTCTGATCCTCAATTGCCTTTTCAAGAAATACAAAAAATGAAACAAAAAAATTATAGGTTGGTCCCAGATTGACCATGAAACCAAACTAAACCCATTGGGTCAGTCAATCCTCAATCACTTTTTCAAATAGTACCAAAGATGAAACAAAAAAATATTAGTTGGTCCCGAGTTAACCTCGGAACCGGACTGAACCCATTGGGTCGGTCCGGTCCTTGGTCCTAGACTCAATAAGGTCGGTCATTGGTCTCAAAAATTGAGGACCAACACTGTGCACATTGGTTCTAGGGTTAGGGGGTGAACCAACCCAACCCAGACCATGCTCATCTCTAATTTCATCCTCACCAGCTCTTCTAACTGCCATCTCATCGGACCATCACCTTTGGCCACACCCTAAAGGGTGTCGGTTATGGCATTCAATCACTCATTCATACAATCTATGATATGCCCTCAAGCAAAACAGGGCATTAGCAACGTTCACTTTAACTTGACATTCAATCGATTGTTTCAGTATTAGCCTTGCAACTAATCATGCACGTCGATTAACCCAAGCTACCTCCTATTTCACTAAAAGTCATTTAATCAAGATTAATAACAATAGACCCACCACCTGCATTCACAAAACGATGGATCAATTATGTTAATTACTGATTAAGACTAATTACCCGTCAATTGTCATGCACCGTGAGCCTAAGCCATTCTTCTAGAAATTATATGCAAAAGGCTAAGCAAACATGCATTTAGGCTAAATAGCCTTGAATAATCAACAATAAATTGAGTGAGCCAAATTTGATCACTTATTCAACTTTAACTAATTCTGGGCTGTTATGTTTGAGTTCAAATGAGTGACCAAATGACCTCCCCATTAAATGGGTTCAGACACTATTAGAAAGCTTAGGATGTGCAATTTTAATCTCATTTGGACCACTTGACCTAACTCGGATCCTATTGACCCGAAATCGACACTACTCCAGATTTTGATCTGGTTCTAACCCAGAAGTTTGAAAATACTAAAAAAATATCTAGAAAATTCAAAATCTCACCAAATTTAACATAATGCTACTTCAATGTGTTCTTAACAATTTTCATGTTTTAAAATTTTGCAAACAAGTCCTTGAACTATGTAAAAATTGTAAGTTTTCCCAGGGACTAAAATGAAAACAGTTTTTAGGCCATAAATGACCTTCACCAATTTTTGGCCAAATTGGTCCCTAAACTTTGCTAACGGGTCCTCCAACTGTCCATTCTACTATTTTAAACCTCTAAGAACAACTTTTTAGTTTTAAATATTTGTAAAAAGTCCTCCAACTATGTTAAAATTGCAATTCAAATTCGGATGAAATTAGAATTCAGACTTTTGCTTTAAGCGCAACAATGGTTTCGCTAATTTGTGGATGTCGGATTTCTAACCAAACGACATTGGAATTTTATGAAAATTAGATCACTGCGAAGCTCATGATCTAAAGCTACAGGGATATTTCACCAAGATTTTTGAAATTGCTTTTGAAAAAAAAAAATTATAAAAATCGGAGAACACCCCGCTGAAACTCTGAATTTACAGTTTTACACAAACATGTTTAAACTTCAAATCATGCAAATCAAAGCATCTATCAATCACATACCAGTATTCAATAGCTCATTCAAGTCACATACAATGTCATTCAGTAAGGATCAAAATCAATTGACTAATACATGCTTGACTAGACATCAATCAACATGAATTTGCTTCCGATCCACTAGTGTTCATCTATCTAGTAATCTACACTCAATCAATCAATGAAAACATGCTTGAATGAACTTCATATATACTCGACTGAACCTATAGCTGGAGGATATCAACATGCGACTTTAATATTGATCCTAAATGAGCATTTTCTAATTGATATCCGAAATTGAGATTGATTCCTAAGATGATCTTATCACATCTCCCCCTCAATCAACCATAGATTGAAGCTAGAACTTCGACTCTAGACTAGGTTTGAATTGAGTCTCATCGGATGATCATTTAGGATAATCTAACAAAGATTAGAAGGTCCTACCTTGAAAATGGACTCTGACAAGTGATGAGCGAAACCAGCCGGAATGAAGTAGCTTCGATGAAGATCTCGATCAAGGACAACCACAAATACTTCAATGACACCTAGGAAGGAATTGTCGCAAAGTTGGGCGGCTGAGGTACCGTCGGAGAATACTGGCAATTGGCTAGGAATGTTGGCCAAGAAATGCTTGTTTGGACAATCGCCGAACATTGGAGAGGAATCGGTCAATTGGTGAACTTCTGTTGAGCTATTGAAGGAACAACAGCCACCTCGAGACTATGAGGAAGTTGGAAGTGACCATCGCAAGGCTTAGAGACCGAGAAGCCACTAGGATGAGGCTGGAGGAGTGACGGGAGGTGCCAATTACGTCACTAGTATAGAGCAAGCGGTGGCCAGGGAGAGTGGGAGAGAATTTCAGAGAGAGAGAGAGAGAGAGAGAGAGAGAGAGAGAGAGAGACTTCGCAAGTTGAAAATGTGAATCCCCGTCTAAGTTTTGGAGGGAAAAAGTTTATATACTATTGCCAGTTTGGATTGTGGCCCTTGGATTAATCCAAGAGCTCCAATTGATTTATTCTCAATTAAGCAACTCTCCTATCGACTAAATTTGTGTCACGTGGATGGGTGACATGTCATGATAGATGGTAGATTGATTGGTGAACGAATGGCTGGGATTGAATGCTCACAAGGATTGATAACTTGGCCAAGCTTGCTTAATGATTAAGTAAATGGTATTTTTGGTAATTTCTTAGACTAAAAGTGAGGGGGGGGTAAGCCACATGGCTGAGCTGAGGTGGATGGCATAGCTAAGCTAGCTGGCTGACGTGATAGTTGACGTGGCTTGGCCGAGCCAATGGTTTGATCGATTGGGTGGAACATGTCTGGACGGACCCAGTTCGACCGGGTTGTTTTGGGTCCATCCAATTTGTCCAATTTCGCTTTAATTTTTCTAATCAAGTATGCCATTTTAATGAATCAAGGATTGTCCTAATGATTGGTTGAAATTGAATCCAACTGAATTGACTAGGTTCAATCTGGATTCGCTTGGCTCTACTAAATTGACATGCAACACCTCAATTTCTCTTAAATTCATCCAAAACCCCTTAAGTGTCACTATGAGTTAGACCACAGTACATAAGGGATGTTTGATTGGTCACATTGGACATCAATTGATTAAATTCAATATTAGTCTAGGGTGGGTCAAAATGAAATAGGTTAATTGAACAAATTCCTCATGGTTTTATTAATCAATGATTGGCCAAATTGGTCAATTGAGTACAATTGATGCGATTTTGTCAAAATTGACATTAGAATTGAGTTGCTTGTACTTAGTTATACTCAATTTTGGCCAATTTGCATTGATCATGAAGAATCCATTGGAATTCCTAATTCATTCAAAATTGGATTTTTCCTTAAGCTTGGAAATCCAAAATTAGCTTGACAATTGAATGTAGCATGACCTCCAGATCAAATGTCGTGGAAGAAATTTTCCTAGAAAAATTATTTAAAATGAAAGAATTTTGATTTTTGCAGATCGAAAATCGAAATTCACGAATGTGGTAAAGTCGATCTTTGATCAATTTTTGTGAAATTGATGATTTCAAAGTCAAATTAAGGTAAAATTAGTTGATCTGGTGTTTTCAATTTTTTTGATTTCTTTTAAAAGTTGACCAAAGTTTTTTTTTTTTTTTTTTTTTTTTGATCAGAAAGAGCCATTGCATTAAGTTTCGCTGAATAAACAACCCGCTTGAACGGCGTCCATAAGCAGTAAATTAAACAAAGCTGGGGGAGGGGGAAAGACTTCAGCGAAAGAGAGGGACCCGCGAGAATGGGCCTTGGCAGCCCAGTCCGCTGGTGCATTTGACTCCCGTCTTGTAAACCTAATGAGAAGATGAGAAAAACAGGGGAGTAAGGCCGTCGTTTCTGCAAGCAGCGAGCGACTCTCCCATGGCGTCTTCTGAGGGTCGTATACGGCATCAACCACCTGGAGACAGTCCGTTTCGATGATAAGGGGCGCATCAGCCTTCCCGATCCGCAAAAGATGGCGCAGCGCTATATTCAAGGCTTGGACTTCAATTTGGAAAGTAGAATTTGCTGTGGCTACACAGGTGAAACCTTCTTGCATAGTACCCGTATAATCACAACATATATATGCAGTTGATCCTGAGATTTTACCATTGCTGAAGGCTCCATCTATGTTGATTTTTAAAGTACCAAGATCAGGGGGCCTCCACAGCGATCCTGGAGCCGAGTGAGGGGGGATGAATCCTGTTCTGGTAGAGGACAGATGCTTTTGCAAATTGGAGGTAGCCCACGCTACTTCCACAACAAACACTAGATCTGGTTGCTGGTGCTGAAATAGGCATCTGTTGCGAGCTTTCCAGACGTGCCAGAGGAGACCAGCTATAACGTCCATTCCTGGTGAGTTCTGATTTTCCTCAAACCTGTCAGCTACCCACTCTTCAATACACTTGATTTGAGTAGGTATAATTCGTATACGAACCCGAGGGTGAGACCATACTTTCGAAGTCCACGGACAGAGAAGGAAAACATGTTCTAGTGTTTCTGGAGTCTGAGTTGCACACACCTTACAGATAGGATCTGCACTAATACGTCTGTGGAAGAGATTAACCGTTGATGGGAGGGTATTTTGAATGATAGACCAAAGGAAGAACCTAATTTTAGGTTGGATGTGGAGTTTCCAAATTCACTTCCATAGGGTTAAAGGTAGTTGGTAAGAAGAGGATGGTCTACTGTCCTGAATGTGGATGTCTGGTTGATGAATTAGTTGATATGCACTCTTCACAGTTAATTGACCATTGGTAGTTCCTGTCCAAATAAGCTTATCCTCTGCATAAGTTGGGCGCACCTGGATGCTGAGAATTTCCTTGATAATGTCTTCATCAAAAAACTGATGAAGCAAATCTTCATTCCATTTGTTCTGACCAGGTAGCAATAAGTCAGCCACCATTTGTGGCTCTTCTCTGTTGAAAGGGCCTCCTAAAATTCCTCGGGGCAACCAACAGTCCTCTCTGATACGGATTTGAGACCCATCCCCTACTGACAATTGCAATTTAGGCAGAATAGAATCCCTCCCCATGAGCAAGCTTTGCCAACCCCACGAGGGGCGGGGGCCTTTTGTAGCATGTATAAAATCTTGGGCATGGAAATAAAGGCCTTTAAGTAGCCGACTGCATAAAGATAAAGGATGTTGAAGTAGTCTCCATGCCTGTTTGCCAAGCAAAGCTCTGTTAGATGCAATAATGTCCCTAAAACCTAGACCCCCTTGATCCTTTCTTTTCTTTAATAGCTCCCAACCCTTCCAATGAACACCTCGCTTTCGACTATCATTTTGCCACCAAAATCTCGCAATCTTCTGTTCAATTGCCCAACATATAGACACAGGAATTTTAAATATAGACATTGCATATTGAGGAATAGCTTGAACAACACTCTTTATTAAAATCTCTTTTCCCCCTTTCGACATGAGGTGTTCTTTCCACCCATCTAGCTTGGAATTCACTCTCCCTAGGATCCAGGCAAACATATCTCTCTTCGAACGACCCCAGTCCGACGGGATTCCAAGGTATCTGCCAGTCTTATGAAGTAGTGGTATCTGAAATTGATGTGCCAGATTATCCTTCAGACTAGTCGGACATCCTTTAATAAGAAAAAGACCGGATTTATTTCTATTAATTTCCTGACCAGTAGCAAGACAGTATTGATTCAAGATATTTGATAAATTCTGGCATTCTAGAACAGTCCCATCTAAGAAAAAGATTGCATCATCTGCAAAGAAAAGGTGTGAAAGAGTAGGACACCACCTGTTTAACCGTATTCCTTTTAGCTGTCCCATGTCAATCGCTTGATGAATAAGAGTTGATAGTAGATTGACCATGAGAATGAAAATATAGGGAGATAGGAGATCACCTTGACGTAAGCCGCGAGAGGGCTGAAAATACTGAAGCTGGTCACCATTAAATTTAACACTAATCTTGATAGTGGAGATACACTGCATTACCAAGCGGACCCAACTAGAATGAAATCCCAGCTTAATAAGATAATCATGAAGAAAATCCCACTCCACTCGGTCATAAGCCTTTTTCATGTCAATCTTGAGTAACGCTTGAAATTTCTTTTTGCGCTTTCTAGTGTTAAGATGATGCAGCACCTCTTGTACAATAAGTATGTTGTCTTGTATCTGGCGGCCACCCACAAATGCGCTCTGTTCCGGGGATATGAGGACGGGCAGGAAGGGTTTAAGTCTGTTAGCAAGGATTTTGGATATGATTTTGTACGCGTAGTTGCATAAACTAATAGGTCGAAATTGATCAAGGCATTCTGGATTTGGGACTTTGGGGATAAGGGATAGGATTGTTTTGTTTAGGTCAGGAGGCAGGACTCCAGTTTGAAAGAAAGCTTGGACAGACAGAAAAAGGTCCTGCTTAATGATATCCCAATGAGATTGGTAGAAAAGGCCATTCAACCCATCGGGACCTGGGGCTTTTGTTTTGCCCAGCTGAAAAGCAGCTGTTTGGACTTCCTCCATCATTAGTTCAGCAGTCAACCTCTCATTCATCTCCGGTGTGACAATGGACAAGCATTGATTCAGAATTGGGTCATAATTCCTGTAACCTGTCGTCTTATATAGATTAGAGAAGAAATCTAAAGTCATATCCTTAAGAGCAGCTTCATCACTTACCCATTGCTGTTGATGGTCTTGTAATAAACTGATTTTATTTCGTTGTCGGCGCTGAATAGTTGTAGCATGAAAGAAACGTGTGTTTTGATCTCCCCACTTCAGCCATTGTAAGCGAGACCGCATTGCCCAGTACTGCTCCTCCTGCTGCCACACTCGTTGTAATTCTGCCTTTAACTGAAAAGCTTTATGGAATTCATATCCATCTTGGCTGTGATTTGTGAGTGCCTGTAGTTGCTGCTGTAAATCTGCTATGTGTGATTGTGCATTTGAAAACTCAGTGCGGCTCCACCTACTTAATGCAGCACTTACTAGTTTGATTTTTGTGGCAGGTTAATACGATCACTTGAAGCTGAGGCCCAAGCATCAGTAACAATGTTGCGGCAGTCCGGGTGATGTAACCAATAGGCCTCAAAGACAAAAGGTTTGCTCAATCGTGGCCTTTTAGCCTCGGTAGATAATATCAGGGGGCTGTGATCAGAACCAACAGCAGGTAACACTAAAACCTCAGCTGCAGGGAAGATGAGACGCCACTCCAGAGTGCAAAGAGCCCTGTCCAACCGTTCCTTCACCAAGTCTTCACCCTGTCGGTTGTTCATCCAGGTAAATGCACAACCTTTACTCTCAAGATCCATTAGTTTACATTCATGAAGCATTTCTTTGAAATAATGCATACGAATTGAGTCCGCTGACCTCTTACCCTCTTTTTCCTAGTTGTAGAGGATGTCATTAAAATCGCCAACACACAGCCAAGGGAGATTATTAATATGTGAAAGCTGAGAAAGAGCTCTCCAAAGAAGTTGACGATCATGAAAATTGACTGGCGCATAAACACATGTGATTTTCATCAAGATTTGCTTGCTATTCTCAGAACAAAAGGTATCTATCATATTCTGATTGGCATATTCCACATTTATATTGATATCAGAACTCCAAAACATGGCCAGACCCCCTGACATGCCTGTAGGTTGATAATATAAGAATTAGGATACTTGAGTCTTCGCTGAATTTTAGTTACTACCTCCTCCCTGTTTTTCGTTTCCATCAAAAAGACCAATTCGGGCTTCTCTTTGACCACAAGGGCCTTGAGAGCTTGAACTGTCAGGGGAGAGCCCAGTCCCTGACAGTTCCAGCAGCAGAGCTTCATTTATCAGTCGGTGGCTTTTTGGGGTAAGCCACCTCAACCCACTGGCCAGCATTGTCAGCTGCCTAAACAGGAGTTTCTAGAAGGGATGCTTCATTCAACTCATCAAATGCAGAGGTATGAGTATTGTATGGATTATACCTTTTCAGTTTTTTAGCAGTCCCTATTCTGGTTGATATTCTGGAATTTTTCTTGTGCTTCAGAGATGATGACACCTTCTGTTGATCCTTGGAACTATGCTGTTGTATATGAGTTATAGTCTGTCCTGTTGTTACCATGTTCTGGAGCAGGGACCCAGCATGAGTATTTCCCAGAATTGGAATTACTGGCGGAGTATGAAGGATAATAGAATCCTGTTGCATACTAATCGGGTTTTTAAGAGACTCATTAGGTAAGACAACCCGGTTTCCTTTCCATGCATATTCCCCAATATCAGGGACCGGGTCTTGTACACCTCCTGCAGAAGCTGTCAATGGAAGAGGAAGACCTATAAAATCCTGTTTCGGTTTTGCAGCATGCCCAGTTTCTCGAAGAGGTAAGTTATGGTACATTGCCACACTTGTGTCCATTACTGTAATCGAGTTAATAGATGCCTTTCCATGAGAAACTGATTGGATAACTTTCTGTTTTGATGAGAGTGGGATCTTACCAGTAGTAATAACACTCCTGCGTTCAGCAACTACCTGATGATCTTCCTTAGAGATGACTGCTTCAGGAGGAGGTAGAGCGGGAACTTTAGCTGTGAGAAAGGGAGGAGTTTCTAGGATAACTTCATCAGTTTCTGCTGAGGGAGAGGTGCCTTCATAGAAAGCTTTCCAGTACGGACTATACTCCTTAACTTCAGGTCGCAACCAGTGACCAAAGGCCATCTTCTCCTTTCCTTCCATTTTGGCGTCAGTAAAAGGTATGTTCTGACAGTACATGTCATAATGACCCAATTGTCCACATGAATAACAAAAATGGGGAAGCCGTTCATATTTGAAGTCTAGCCATAGTGCTCTGCCTGCAATACGAATTAGTTGGCCAGATTTTAAGGGATCACTGAGGTTAAGTTCCACTCTAACACGCCCCACTTTCGAATTTGTCCCTTCTTTGTTATCCAACTTAACATCCAGCATTCTTCCAATACTTCTGACATCTGAGTTGTATACCATTCGAGGGGAAGTCCAAATACATGAACCCATAATGCACATTTAGAAAAATCATAACAGTGGAATGGAGTATTCTGCTTCCAGGGTTGAAATATCACCAAATTATTAGAGAATCTCCAGGGTCCTCCCGCTTCTACTCTCCGTTTATCACTCTCTAACGTGAATTTCGCCACATATATATCCATTTCATGCTGAGTAATTTCACCAAAGGTTGATTTTAGTGGATAATCAAGAAGTCAACTCTTAAGACTTCTTTGGATTATTAATGAAATCAATTTTTGATTTAAACAGAACAATATGGAACTTGAAATTTACTTAAAAAACTCTAAGAAGACTCTTTTTGATGAGAAAAGGGCCTTGTTGTGATCAATAACCCCTAATCTCGAGTTTTTATTTTTATATGAGATGTCGGCTAAAAATCATGTGTTAATATATCATATGTGTACACTTAATCTTCTTTCAATTACAATGCAGTGAGAACATTACTTTGAAAATCACAATGAAAGAAATACAATTTTCTCAAAATGCAACGATGAGCACTTTCAGCTTCATCTAGCTTTTTCGTCCAACAGCTTTCAACTTCAATGACTTACTCTTTTATAGACATCAATCTTCCCGTTGAAAATTGTCCTGAGGAGCAAATAGTCGTTAGAATTCATCCCTAGCTACTGTTCCGAGGCTAGACTACTCGAATAGTCTTTTCCTGTGAGCATTAACAGGCTTTCCCAAATTAGGCTCTTTCGCTGTTGTCATATCGCTAGTCACTCTAACAATTTCGACAAAAAAACCATTTCACTTTCTCTTATGATTCCGATTCTTCTGCTATGCTATTTAAGCTGCTAACCACTATATTTAATCCTTTAACAAATATTCTTTGATGGTAGTTATTTCAGCATCGTCAAGGATGTGATATCCTCATAAGTGACATGGAAATCACAACTAACTAATTCTCGCAGTCAATTAATGTTGTTTATCGCTAGTCTCTACAAGGACATCTTGCGATCTTCATCTAATGAAAACATCATGAACTGATGTGTAATCATCACAAACATCTACACTTATCATAATGGATATCATTCTAATAACACTTTGGGAATTATCAAAATTTGAGGTTGTGACACCTAGAGTGCTATAACTTGGTACAGAGGGACACTTAAGTGGCATAACTTTGAAATGGTACATTTAAGTGCCAATATCGGAGTAAAATGAAACACTTAAGTGCTACTCCGGCGAAAATCCGATCAAATGGCTGACGTGACAATTTTCCGGCGAGTTTGGTCCAAAACGGCGTCATTTTGCACGCTGACGTGGCGAAAAAAATGCAAAAACGACGCCATTTCGTGTCCGATGTGTAAATAATAATATAAAAATTAATTAATTAAATTTAAACTTAATTTTATTTAAAATATTCAAAAAATTAAAAAATTAAAAAATTAAAAAAAAAAGGGGTCGAACGGGGCGGCCGAGGGTGAGCCCTTGCCGCCTGCCTCCCCCGCCGTCGCCGGCGGGCCGGCGACGGAGGGGGAGGGTCGGCCGGGGTCGCCGACCCCCGGCCGACCGACGGCGAGGGCTCCTTCCCGGCGACGGCGGGGAGGCGGTGATGGTGAGGGCTCGGCCCTCGGCCGCCCCGTTCGACCTCCCCTTTTTTTAAATTTTTTTAAAATTTTTTTCTTAATTTTTTTAATTTTTTCTTAATTTTTTTAATTTTTTGAATATTTTAAATAAAATTAAGTTTAAATTTAATTAATTAATTTTTATATTATTATTTACACGAAACGGCGTCGTTTTTGCATTTTCTCCGCCACGTCGGCATGCAAAACGACACCGTTTTGGACCAAACTCGCCGGAAAGTTGCCACGTCAGCCATTTGACCGGATTTTCACCGGAGTGGCACTTAAGTGTTCCATTTAATTTCGAAACTAGCACTCAAGTGTACCATTTTGAAGTTATGGCATTTAAGTGTCCTCCAATGCCAAGTTATGGTACTTGGGTTGTTCTTCTTTAATCAAAATTTGTAGGGATGTTTCTCCAAAACTTACTAGGTACTTCAAGTACAATGGTGATTACATCGCTAATCACTCTACTAGTTTTGACAAAATACTGTTTCACTTTCGTTGACGATTTCCATTTCTTTTGCTATATTGTTCTAGCTACCAACAGATATAACATTCTTCGATGGTAGTTATTTTAGCATCATCAAGAAAGTGATATCCTTATAAGTGACGTAAAAATCATCACTAGCTGATTACCGTTGTTAGTTGATGCTATTTACGTGCCATCTTAAAAGGACATCTTGCGATCTTAATCCAATGAATACATCATGGACATCACATAGTTTTTAAGGGCCAATTCCATTAAAAAAAAAGCATGAACTTTAAGTGTTATCTCATATCTAGTCCGAACTTTATTTTGTCTAAAAAAAAATACCAACTTTCACCTATGTCCCAAATCTGACCCCGTTAACCGAGAAAATATTGGGTACCCTTCATGCTCCAGCGTGGCAAATAAGAAGGTGGTTGTGACATCCCGATTTTCCAATTCTATTTTCAATAAATTAAGACGGGCATTTCGTTGGCACGCACATAGTTCTTTTCCTTAAGTCGGCCACTCATATGAAAACTAGTCTATCAGGTGAAGCCGTTAGGAAATTATAATGCATCAGACTCGAGAATTTGACCAAGAAGCGATCTTTCGACCGAGCTAATCTGCAAAAGTCATTATGGCACAATTAAAAATCGATTAGAGATCGAAGATAGGTCGACTCGACAGAGGCATGTGATCAAGTGTGGGTGAATCCACCATATCGCACAATTCTTGTCGATCGGCACTAGACCGACTTTTCTGTCGATTGGGTACCCTATGTTCGTATTTGAAACCTTGAAATTACCCCGACAACCGAAAGTCGCCAATGTTTCAAAGATGTACATTGTGGCTTGAGATGATCAACCACAAGTCAAATGCATGAAAATTTCTAAAGGTTACCCAGTAGGTTGGGCCGCGCTAGTATCGTGCCAAAGTGAAATTAACCGTAGAATTGAGATCGAATTCAGAAATTGGAAATCTGGGTGTGTCACAAATCATTTCAGGATCATTGAATCATCTTTGGAAGATTTTCATGCAATTAGAGTTTTTAAGCAAATTAAATAAGAGAATGGCTAATTTGGCTCGAAAAATTAGTAGGCCCGCATTTGGTCGCGCTTTTGGGACTTAGGTTGGTTCTATGGACAAGTGAAGATGTGAATTAAGTGTGGTGACATTGGATTAATTTTGTGGACTTCAATTGGACTCAATTGGAAGAGAATTGATGGGAATTGAAGAAATTAGATGTACAAAAATTGGACCCCGGCGGAAAATGAAATTGCAACCATTGGAATAAGGTTGTGGGAGATAGTGGAGTGTGATGTCATCCTGCAGGTCACACATGGGCCATTTTTGTTGGATAAAAGAAAGAGAAAAAGAAAATAAAAAGGGTCCCCTCCTCCTTCTCTCTCCTCCCTCTCTTCTTCCTCTCTCCCGTGTGACTCCTCCATCTTCATCTTCTTCTTCTTCTTCTTCTTCATGCTTGAACCGGTGGAAAGGGGGGGAAGCTCGTGCGTGCAGCAGCCCGACGGAAGCCAGCCGTTCACCGCCGCCGCATGCCGTCGTCGCTCCGCCCTGCCCGCGCGTTCTCCACCTTCCTCTCTCCCCTCCGTCAGCCGAGCCGCCAGCCGTCGCCGTGGGCCACCGCCGAGCTGCAGCCGCCGCTTCTCCGCCATTCTCACGCCCGAGCAACCGCTGAAACCACCCCATCTCCGCCCGCTCGCCGTCGTAGCCCCCGCGAGTTGCTCGCCCCTCCCATCCCTACTTCGTCTGCATGCCAGCAGCCATCGTCCGTCGTCCCGAGCTGCCGGAGCTCGTCCCCGCCGCCGTGAGCCGCCG
The DNA here is from genome assembly GCA_014182375.1 of Eucalyptus virginea. Lineage (NCBI taxonomy): Eukaryota > Viridiplantae > Streptophyta > Magnoliopsida > Myrtales > Myrtaceae > Eucalyptus > Eucalyptus virginea. The sequence goes on from CM024520.1 coordinate 38,879,707, forward strand.
TTGACCTCCCCACCGGCCCGTCCAAGCCCTCGCCGGTCTCCTTCACCCATTCCGACCCAAACTGGCGCCGGATCTACCCTCTCTCGGCCTCGAACCGCAGCGGATAGCAGTGAACAAAAATGGGTATGGCAGCCCGCGTTTGGCCCATTTTGGCCGCCTTCCCGAGTCCGGATGCTCGGCCCGCCTTGAGGAAAGTCGATCCTCGCGTCGTCCTCGTCATTTTGGTTCGCTCGGCTCGCTAATCCGGTGAGTTTAGCTCACTAAACCTTGATTAGACGGTTAATGATGCCCTAAGTGTGCTTAGCCTAAGTTAAGTAAGTTTAGGTGATTAGTTTAGTTTATTTAATTGTGAATTAGATTAAGATGTTTGTTTAATTTAAAGCATGTTTAATTAAAAGCTAAGAAAGTTTATTTAATAATAAACCTTGATGGGACATAATAGGATTTTAATTTTGAATTATTTAATTGCTTCGAAATTCTTGAAATTTATAATATTATATTAATTCCGAAATTATTAAAATATTATTATTTTAAAAAAACGGAAAAAATTATTTTTGACCCTGGTTCTTTCAGAATTTCGTGCTTAGATTCTTTTTGTGTATTGATTTTGAAATTGATGATTGGATATTATAAATTGAGTGTGGATTTTGAAAAATATGGATACTATTATTTAATTAATTTTCGGAATAAATTTAATTATTTATTAAATTCCGAAAATTTCGTCGGGACCTTATTCTCTCATAATTTCGTGCTGATCGCTGCTGTGTATTTAGAATTTGAATTTGATGATTGAGTGTGGCAAATGGAGTGTAATTGCAATAAATATGGATTCTTTTTATAAAGTCCCAAGTGTTGAAATTTATGGGAGATTGGCCGTGATTAACCACCTATTAGAGGTCGTGCCCAGTGGGGCTGTGAATTGCCACCTGATAAAGGTCGCGCCCAGTGGGGCCGTGAATTTCCACATGATAAAGGTCGCGCCCAACCGGGCCGTAAATTGCCACCTAATAAAGGTCGCGCCCAACCGGGCCGTGAATTATCACCTATTAGAGGTCGTGCCCATCGGGCCGGGATCTACCACCTTTTAAAGGTTGTGCCAAGTGGGGCCGTGATGCCACTAATTCTAAAATTGGCCGAGTGGGGCCGTGATTGAGAGCAGTGATTGATTTGCTAGAATAACATGTAATCGGCCGAGTCAATTGATCGCTGAGACGATCCAAATGGTTGAATTGTTTTGATAATGTGATTGTGCCATGGTTGTTTGGTTATTATAATTGCACGTGGTTGAATTATATAAATTGTGCTAACCTGCAGATGAAGGCTAATGCGAGGTAAGTCTTCTGTGTGATGTGGCTAGGCCACCCGGGGCGTATTTTCTTTCTAATAGGAGTTTAGGGGGTTGAACTTGCTGAGACATTGTCTCATCCCGGTTTTGGGATTACAATTTCAAGTCCCTGGTAGACGGAGCGGCTAGATAGCTTTGGTTGGCCTTGATGAGTTGAAGAGGTGAAGTCATAAGGATTGGAGAATGTGTCATGCTAGTTGGTTTTAGGATAATCCCCCTTTTTGTCGAGCTGGTCTATTTTGTAGACAATCCAGTGTTGTATTTAAACCTTTTGTGTTTGTAAATGAGTACTTGGTATTGTGATTGACTGTCTGCTTTTCTATCCCAAGTTAAATGTTGTCAGGGAATTTGTTATGCTTCCGCATGTGCATTAAAGATCTGATTGGGTCGGCGACTTAACCTGGGAACGTCGCATTTGACTGACCATGGTGGGATGTTGGCACGCTCGAGGTTCGGGGCGTGACAGTGGTAGGAAGGCAACACGTGTCCTCTTGGGCCCACAATCCGAACTGACTAAGTAGAAAATGAGGCGCCATTTTGAAAAAATTTCACTCCTATAGCTACAACAAAAGACGAACGGTAGGGTTTTTTTCTGCAAGTTGTCTTTACTCTGTAGACCCTCTCCTTTCTTCATGCCTCTCCTCTCCCTTCCTTCCGTAAATTCAAAATTTCAGGTTCCCTCGTCTTCGCTCTCTCCGGCACTCATGCTTGTGTTATATTTGAGCCAACATTGCTAGCCAGGCTCCTGCTCCCGTCGATGTTCGCCGCAAGCTCACTCGACCTCACCTCCATCTTCACCGTCACTCTTAGCCTCTCCCTCGCTCCCACTATCCTTCCTTCAATCTTCCCCCTCGCCTAGCGCTGCCCCTCTATGGATCACACTCATAGTCGTGTCATTTGAGAACTTGAACCCCTAGAAGTTGGTGTTCCGAAGGACGGCCTCCCTAACAGCGATGTTGTTGAGGGAGCTAAGAAGGAGGCCGCGGTTGAGTATTCGAGGAACTTGACATCGACGTGGTGAAGCCTGAGCTCAGGGCTTTTGATGCGGATGGTGAGGCCGAACCCGAGGAAGGTGGCGCGGAGGATGACGATCGGGCCGAGGGTGTAGACGAAGCACTTGCTGTTGCTGTGCCTTTGGTTGCAGTGAGGCGGCGGCTTGGCGAAGTTGGCGAGCTCCACGTCATCGCTCCGGAGGCGGGGTCTGGAGGGCTCGATTGGGCTGGTCCAATTCTTTAGGCATCGCGAAAGTTGAAGTTCAAGTGAATGCGAGAGAGCACGGATCACTCGCTGAGGGGGGTTGATGTGTTCCTGTGTCGTCATCCGAGGTTTTTTCCGATCTGACGTGCGGGACAGTGTGAAAGCTGGGTCTAAGTGGGTCTGTGCTATGCTGCTCTGTCGCTGTTGCTCTTTGAACCTCTGCCAGTGATGACCTGCGCAGGGCGTTTGAGGTGGCGTAGGAAGGTGCTAAAGCCCAAGGCAAGATTGATGGCAGTGGAGTGTGGAGGAAGAAGAGCATATGGGTAGTTATGGTGGACAACTACACCGGCCAAGAGCATGTTTTCAGGATCATCTCACCACAGAGGAAACAGATTGAAGTTTGAGGACGAGATTCATTTGGTTTTAGGAAACAAAGAGGACTAAGACTTTCTGCTAGATCTAGATCTGTCTGCTAGATCTGGATCTGGTCATCCACACTAACTCCTAAAATCTTGCAAATGTAAATAGCGATTGATTGAATTATGTAACGACAATCTACAATTTTATTTTATTTTTCGTCTTTTCTATATGCAAGTTGTGTTTTCTGCCAAGCTTGCCTCCTTGAGGCCCTCAAGAAACTATTGAGAACACATGAATTTCTGCACGATTAAGATCAGGGACATAAAACACTCAGATCACGCTAAAGCAAATTGCAATTCACCAAATATGTGATCGAAAGAAGTTTCGGTAAATCTTGTGAGTTGAGGTTGATCTGAACACATTTTTTTCTAAGAATTTCGAGTCTTGTCTGATTGCTTAAGTGATTTTTTTTTTTTTGGGTCGGGATTGAAACTGTAGGAGAATCACGTCCTTGTTTTGCTTGTTCAATTGGCTTTGCCTTTGCTCATAGAGCTCACGATTTGGTTTCGCAGAATCTAGTTATTGGGTGACTACAAATTATGCTTGGAATAATTTGTCTGGTCAGCTGTGCAAAAGCCCATTCAAGTTTTGACACATCTACGTGCTTCTGTGAAAATTTCAACATTCAAGCTGTTTTTGTAATTGCAATGTTAAGACTAATCCTTCAGTGCATTATATAATTTATACAATGACATGAAATATGTTGCAGTCGCATCTGAAGAGTGCATATGTTTAATATCTAATAGTGAAGACGCTGCCAAGGAGTCAATTTTGTACAGCTACAAGCATGGATTTTCCGGGTTTGCAGCAGTTTTAAATCATTCTCAAGCCAAGTTTATTGCAGGTGTCATAGATGTTGCACTGTGAACTTTATTTTGTTTTTCTTTTTCCTGTCTAGCTTGGACCTGCATTCAAGTCTGCCATTGTGGTGTGATAGAGACTGTTGTGAAATGAATTGAACACAGACCTTCCTGGAGTGGTTCGTGTGATTCCCAATAGAATTTTCAGTCTGCAAGCCACTCGAAGCTGGGATTTTCTTCATGTAAACTCTCATATCCAGAACGGAATTCTTCCGAAGGGTCAACCGCGTGTTTCATAATGCTACAATGGTGTCATGTGAACTATACCGCACACGGTTGTAAGCCCGATCCTCAAACTTGAACTCCGACTTTCGCAATGCCTAAAGAAGATTCGACCGGCCCAATCGCGCCCTCCGGACCCCGCCTCCGGAGCAACGACGTGGAGCTCGCCCACTTCGCCAAGCAGCCGCCTCGCCACAACCAGAGGCGCAGCAGCAGCAAGTGCTTCGTCTATGCCCTCGCCCCGATCCTCATCCTCCGCGCCGCCTTCCTCGGCTTCACCCTCACCATCTGCATCAAGAGCTGCAAGCTCAGGCTTCGCCACGTCGACGTCAAGTCCCTTGACTACTCCACTGCAGCCTCCTTCTCAGCTCTCTCGACCGCGTCACCGGTTGGGGAGGCCGTCCTCTAGAACACCCACTTTAGGGGGTTCAAGTTCTCGAACGACACGGCTGTGAGCGTGATCCACGGAGGGGCAGTGCTAGGCGAGGGGGAAGATCGAAGGAAGCAGAGTGGGAGCGAGGGAGAGGCTGAGAGTGACAGTGAAGATGGAGGTGAGGTCGAGCGAGCTTACGGCGGACGTCAACGAGAACAGGAGCCTAGCCAGCAACGTCAGCTCAAATATAGCACGAGCACGAGTTCCAGAGAGAGTGAGCAAGCGCCGAACAGAGCGAAGACAAAGGAAGCTGAAATTTTGAATTTACAGAAGGAAGGGAGAGGTGAGGCGTAAAGAAGGGATAAGTGTTCCAGAAGTCCTACAACTTGTCACGAAAATGCATTTCAGTCCTAAAACTTGTAAAAAGTGCATTTAAGTCCTAAAACTTGTCAAATTGTTTCAAATGAGTCCTAAGATCGACGCCGTTAGCATTTTCCGTTAAAAATGCTGACATGGCATTGTAAATAATTTTTTATTTTCCAGGTTTATTTTTTAATTAATTTTTATCCATTTTTTAAAAAATTAGATTTAAAAACTAAAAAATTATATTTATTCTTATCTTATTTTCAACAAAAACTAAAAAGAAAATTCAAAAATTTTATTTTTAATTTTTAAAATAAATTAAAAAATAATGTTAACTTTTTAAATATGTTTTTTTAATAAATATTTTAATTTTTTTTAAAGTTTTTGGTGAAAATAAGATAAAATGAATAAATTTGATTTTTTTAGTTTTTAAATCTAATTTTTAAAAAAAAATAATTAAAAAATACTTAAAAAATTCACGTGGAAAATAAAAATTATTTAAAATGCCACGTCGCATTTTTAACGAAAAAAGCTAACGGCGTTGATCTTAGGACTCATTTGAAACAATTTGACAAGTTTTAGGACTTAAATGTACTTTTTGCAAGTTTTAGGACTGAAATGCATTTTCGTGACAAGTTGTAGGACTTCTAGAACACTTATCCCCGTAAAGAAAGGAGAGGGTCTACAGAGAAAAGACAACTTGCAAATAAAAACCCTACCGTTCGTCCTTTTGCTGTAGCTACAAGAGTGAATTTTTTTCAAAATGGCGCCTCATTTTCTGCTCAATCGGTCCGGATTGTGGGCCCAAGAGGACACATGTCGCCTTCCTACCACCTTCTTATTTGCCATGCTAGAGCACACAGGGTACCCAATATTTTCTCCCGTTAACCCTCCTTTCACAATCATTCGATGTGACATTTCCATTTTAGCAATAATATCCAATATAGCAACCTGACGTGGATATAAAGGTGAAACTATCCTTGGGCTTTCTCTTCTTCTCTCTAACGCCCAACTCATGAGATTGCAAAGAGTTCTATCAAGGGGTTCCTTTCTTCAGCAAATTCACGAGCGGGAGTCTTCAATCCATTAGAAGATCTTGCACATTGGCTTGCTTGCTCATTCTCTCACATAGAGACGCTCACTCTTGCACATACTCATGCTCGATCACTTGGAGACGTGGTTTGCATTGGAAATTTTGGGCTCAAAGAATCTATTGTTGCTTAAAGCATTGAAGCGGACAGAGTGTCTAAAGGTATTCTTCTTCTTCTTTTCTTCAGCGAATTCTCGTGCGAGAGTCTTCAATCTATTGGAAGATCTTGCACGTTGGCTTGCTTGTTCATTCTCTCATGCGGAGATATCACTCTCACAGATACTCACGCTCAATCGCTTGGAGACATCATTTCCATCTGAAATTTTGGGCTCAAAGGATCTATGCTTGCATAAGGGTTGAAGTGGACAAAGCGTTGAAGGCATTGAACTTTTTATTATTGAAAATATTAAATTACGGTCACCATGTGCTCGATGATTAGTCTAGAAGTAATCTACCTCATAGAAACTAAAGTTAGTTGAAATTGTCTGGGCTTAACATACTTGTGACGTTGCTAGGTCTTTAGAATCTGATGGCCTGGAATGAATTTGATCATGGCCATAGGTTGATATATCACGACTTGAAGTCTTGGACTTTGTTGATACCTTCGTTTCTATTGGGTAAATAGTCTTCTGTTATCTGCAAGGGCATATGAAGAACGAGTGATAAATGTTGGAAAAACAAGACTTGTCCATCCTAATGGAACTGTAAAAGCGCAGCACGCTAAGGTGAAGTGTTGTCTTTGTGGGAAGTGGCTTGTGATTCTTTGTCAAATTATTTTGCTTGTGAAAGTTGTGAAGTTAATGTGCATTGAGTCTAATTGTTTTTTTAATGTCATAAATAACTTTCATGAAGATGCTTTTGGACTTGATGCTGAGAAGATGCATAAACTTATGAAATTTAGGTGTTGTCGTAAAAGCGCTGCTCCTACGTGCCCCCATAGGTCAACTATGAAGAGGTCCAAACCTACTAAGTTGCAAAACGATGTTGCATTCGAGTGTTTGAAGGAAGTGTTAAATTTAAGTTTGGCATCCAATAAGGTGAACTTTATAAATGATTCTCATGAGAAAAATAATTCAGTAGCTTTGGTTCCAGTGGATGAGGCACCATAGCTGGGGCCATTAGATCAATTAACAATTGGCAAGCTGTTTGCAATATCAGAAGTCGAGTTGGAAGCAGATGACCACATTGTCTTAAAGCGAGATATTGAAAGCGTATGCATATTGTAGTTAAATAGAGATGTGAAGCCTATTTGTGATAGACTTACTTCATTCTTCTTCAAATAGACTTTGAGTATAGAATAGAAGGATGTGTTGGATTAAACTCACATGCTAAAGTTTCCATCTGATAATGTCTATGTCAGGAAGGACCGGTATCTCCAGTTGCTAACAAAGCACCAAAGTGAATATAATGGTTGTTATTGAATTGCTGATTGGGAAGAGCTCTTGCTAACATCAAATGAAGGCCTCGTATCATTGGCATCGAGCCAATTGTCAGAGTAGAGGATCTAGAAGTGTTTAGATTGAAATGGTGACCCATTTAATGCAACAGAGCCAATTGACAGAGTAAAGGATCTAGAAGTGTTTAGATTGAAATGGTGACCCATTTAATGCAACAAAGCTGCCACCTCCATCAGGTTAGGATGTTCAAAAATTCTGTAATATAGGTTATAATCGTGGCAGTTAAGAGAATATTCTAGGGTGAGTCATTTTACATTGGCCAATAATATTCATTAATCGGGCTTATGTGGAGGGGTGAGTAGAGATATGTTACGGCTCGAACAAAGTCAGTTAAATGGACCACAGCATTTCTGTGGGAGTTGCAATGTTGTTTCTATTTATGTTTGTTTTTGCATAAAGGACTCTGAATCTCCTGGCCGGTTCTTTTTTTTCATTGTTGCTTGGATATTTTGGTCATTGGATTATGTTTTTAAGTTAAAAAGCAAATAGGCATGTCTCGCAAATTGGGCTTGTGTTTTGCACCAAAAGAAAGGGGAAGAGGAGACAAAAAAATCGCTTGGGTTTCATCGAGTTCATAGAGTCGCGGCAAGTTGCCTTATGCAGTAGTTTTTGAGTACACGGGTAAGATATTTGACTTGCAGTCATGCACGAAGGAACCCTATCAACAGAAATTCAAGTCAAACTTACAAATGCATGAATAGAACCATTTCGGATACTTGATATTCTCGATTACCCGTAAACGGGTTGATCAAAAGAAACAATTCATGGAGGACACATCCCAGACGAGCCAGATTTTATATGTACATCAAAATCTTGTTTTGGAGTCTTGCTGGGGCGTAGAAAATTTATAGGAAAATCAATCATTTTAGCATTACACAACGCATCAAATGACCAAGAAATAAGCTGGCATTGTTGGTATATAAGGATAGAATAATAGTAGCCATTGATCCTACAAAGCTTAGTTCCCAAATTTGAAGTTGTATCCACCGTCACAACACTTCATATGACCCATCTCTCTCTCTCTCTCTCTCTCCGCCTTTCTCCTGGGGTCAAGATCAAGAAGGCGAATGCTATCCCATTCCATTTATGGTGTAGAATGATATTTGGATGAAAGCAAATGCTATTGTTTTGTGAGAGGAAGTGCCTCTTTAACGGCACCATCTTTTTATAGAATCTACCTGTGTATAGAATATATATCCCAAAATAGCATGCTAAATTATTCTACAAGTTCCTCAAAATAAACCCTTTCTACATATGCTACCTCCATAATTGAGATGAAAATGCAATAAAGCTACAAAATCTAAGTTTGCAAAATCCAAAAGCTTCAAGCTCATTTTTTGTCAAGCTTTCTGAACTAGCCGAAATACAGTGCATAGCAAAAACATCACAAATACAAAAGGACATTGCCAAATGCCCAAACACAAAATGCACAGCCAAATGTACTTATAGACAACATCAAACTAGTACTAGCACTTTTTAGTCTACAACTCAACATCAAGTAGTAGGCACTGCACAAGCATTTTAAGATCCACAATTGCATTGTTAACCACCAATTCTAAATTCTTGAGTGCGTGGAGGTTTCAAGATATCAATGGAAAATTGACCAAGCGAAACTTCAACGACATTCCTTGCTCTTGTCTGTCTCTTGGAAATGTATGGATCTCCAATATCAATAACTCTATCACTAGCAAGCATTTGTAATAAAAAAAAAATAATAGTAAACACATGAACTTGCTTTTCTTTTCGATACGCATATAAAACATTAAATAGAGATTACCCTTAAATAAAATTTCCCAATAGCTTTAGATATGAAAAGTCCATATCCTTGTCATGCCTAAAGAAACAAAATGAGCATAAAATGTTAATCACAATATACATGTGGCATGAAAATAAAATTATGCCTGATAAAGCATTAGCCTATGCTCTCTCATTCTTGATGATAGTGGAGTCCCTATTAGATGGTCTATTGGCCTGTGAACTAGCCTACGCACCACTAACTCCATCAACTTTCCTTGATCTTCCTCTTTTTGCCTACATGTAGAAAAACACAATAGATAGCAATGTTATCATGCATAATAACCCAACAAAAGTCTTATCAACAATTATAAAATTGTCCAATAAGACATACCTTGGGTGGCTTGGATATCGTAGAATTCTTGCATGTCTCCTTGTTATGCCCATATTGAAGGCAATTTGAACATTACATTCGAATTCCAACTTTCGTCAACTTCTTACCATCACTACTTTGCTCATCCTTATCCGTGATTTTATTTTCCTTCGCTCTACCCCGTTTCCTTCTGTAAGGTGGAGGTTTGATCAGCTCACCATTAACTTTGGGCCACATTTTTCCTATTCATGAATGGGAAGGGAAATTGACAACATTTTTTATAAGCATCTTTCTTAAAGCAATCATCAACATAATCAATTTATCTCTAACTTCATAAAAGTGATGCAACATATGACATGTCTGCATATGACATGTCTGCATGGTATTCTAGAGATATCTCATTCTCTACAAGCACAGGTCTTTCTAGCTGAGTGAACTACAAATCTATTGCCATCTCCTTTAATCTCAAATTTATTCCCTAAAGATGCTCTAGCAAAACAATAACTAGACCCCAATTTAGTTTTGTCCAACTTCATTCTAATTCTTAGGCAAATTGGATCTATTCAATCAACCATTAACTAGCTTCTCTGTATCATCTTTTCCATCAACATAGCTCATATTTCTTCAAGCATCTCAAGAATGGATTTTGTTCTTAGTATACAAATGTATCCGTTAAAGGTCTCACTTAAATTATTTTCAACTGCATCACTTGGTACCTGTCTTAATGAAAGCCTTGCAGAAGTGCTTAAGGCCTTGTCTCATGAAGTCTTCATAATTTTTAGGGTACTCTATCTTCAAATCTACCATTATCAGGTCAAAATCAACTTCAAAAGTACACTTCACAGTCCTCCAGAAAAGATTCTTCAAAGCATCCCCTTTATGTAGCTTTTTCCAATTAACAAATATACGTCTTGCACAATTTTGATGTTTTGCTTATGAAGATAGCAATGAAACTACATTCATTAATCCCTGCAACCAAAATCAATCAATGAAAAATAAATGTCACAACAATGATTGTATTAGTGTAGTGTAATAGCAATAAATAAAAATGTGAGATATTACCTTTTGTTGATCACTGATAAAAGTCCAACCTTCACCTATGCCCACACTTAAGTCAATAAATAACCAAGTGAGAAACCAAGTCCGCCGTGCCTCAGGCTCGACTTACACAACTGCCCAAGCTCTTGAAAACATTTGATCGTTTCCATCTCGTCTAATGGCACATAACAACATACCTTTCAATCCAGTCTTAAGAAAACACCCGTCCAAGCCTATGATAAGTCTATATCTTGCTAAAAACTGCATTTTCAACTCATCAAAGACCACATAAAACCTCAAATACTTTGGTTGCTGGGTTGACCTCCCTCATGAATGTTCCATTTTTGCTAACTCTCTTGAGTTCCTCCAAATGAGATCTTAGCATATCATGTTGCTTCCCCATAGGCCCTCTTATATGAAAAGGGCTATCCATATGACTCTATAGCTTCTTTTTTTTTTTTTTTCTTTTGAAGGATCGGAGAAAACCTCTCTTGCATCTTTCTGCATTTCAATAACTAAATTAGTGAAAGCCTAGCTCTAATTTTAGGCATGTACTCACGAGCAAGCCATGTACAAGTGGCTTGCCTATTTGTAAGGCTTTTTTGCAACTATATGGATTTCCAACTCTCTTTATTACAAAAGTTTTCTCATCTTGAACCCAACTACCATACAACCTCCAATCACAACCACTCGCACACTTTGCTTCCATTCTTTTCTTTTGACTCATTGGCTAAAAAATGTCCAATCCACTAGTTACTGCATATTTTTGCACAACAATCTTGAACTCTTCATGAGATTCAAATCTCTTGCGTAGACTGAACATATTCTTATTATGGTTACACATATGATCATACCTATTAACCATTCGTCCAATTGTGCTACTAATTTCTTCAAAATTATCAATATTGGGACCGCTTAGAGGTTCATCATCCAATATTGCATCTTCATCATCATCTCCCTCATCATGTGGAACAACACCAACCCCCTCCTCCATTCTTATATCGATGGAACCTTCAGAAAAGTCTCCACCATCATCTACCTCCTCTATCATTGCTTCCCTAAATTCTTTCCTCATCTCCCTTGTCCTGATCTCTTCATCATCAAATATATTTATTTAATTATCAGACAAGTCTAATGAACCCTTGTCATTGTCGCTTTCATTCTGTGAAAAAACACAAAAAGTCATACATTGAAAACTAAAAATAATATTCAAACATAAAGGGTGAACAATTGAAAGAACTCACCATTACTGCTTATTCAACTTGCAACACTTCAATTTTCCACAAGCAAAGCAACAATCGACCTAGAATCCCAACTGGCCCAATCCTATTAAATAGAGATAGAGCAAAAAATTGGACAATTGAAGTTCAATATTGGACTTACCATGCTAATCAAATACCTAGTAAGACAACAACTCTACTAATTGTAAGGCATAATAAAAAGTTACGGCACACTTCACATTGTGAAGAAGCATGTCACACAACAACGGCTTATTGATCAAAACTCTAAAGAACAGGATGAGTTCTAGCTCCCAATATCTAAACACATGACAACCCATTTGAAATAGATAATCAGCATTTCCTGTTTCTTTTTTAGCCACAGGTATCGATGAATGTGGTGAAGTGCAAAAGGCTAGATTTAAGCTGGACCAAGATCTTGTGGAAGTAGCAAATAGACCAAAGAAAGTGGGCAAATCCAATTTTATACTAGTCTCTGGCTAAAAATATTAGTTGCAGCATTTCTTATTTCTTTTTTTGCACATTGCAGATGTAAATAACTAGCATGATGTTAGGGGAGAAAGTATACTATCATGTAACATGTGACTTCCACTGGTGGAGAGATGGTTTACTTACCGATGACATGAGTTATTTTTACCTTCACAAGCTCAGGTTTCTACAATCCTATTATGTATAAAGATTCTAGAGACCTAGCAATTTCACAAGTTCGATAAGCCTAGAAAATTTCAAGTGACTTCAATTTCTGTGAGGTAGATCACTTTTAGACAAACCATCAAGCACATGGTGACTGTAATTTAGTATGTCCAATGGCAAAGAGTTCAATGCCTTCAACGCTCTGTTCGCTTCAAATCTTAAGCCAGCACAAATCCTTTGAGCCCAAAATTCTGACAAAAATGACGTCTCCAAGCGATCGAGTTGAGTATATGCGAGAGTGACAGTCTCCGTGTGAGAGACTAAGCGAGCAAGCCAACAGACGAGATCTTCCAACAAATTGAAGACTTATGCACATGAATTTGCTAAAGAAAGAAACCCTAGACAAAAAAAAGAAGAATACCTTTAGACACTCTTGTCTACTTCAACACTTCAAGCAAGCACAGATCCTTCGAGCCCAAAATTTTTTACGAAAACGACGTCTCCAAGCGGTCAAGCATGAGTATGTGCAAAAGCGAGTATCTCTATGTGAGAGAATGAGCAAACAAGCCAACGCGCAAGATCTTCCAAAGGTTTGAAGGATCTTGCACGTGAATTCACTGAAGGAAACCCTAGACAAAACTCACCCCAATCTCTGAGTCGTGTTGGAGAGAAGAAGAAAAAGCCCAAGTATAGTTTTGCCTTTATATCCATGTTAGCCTGCTGTGTTGGATATTATTGCTGACGTGGAGATCGAGATGATTGTGGAAGGATGGTTAACGGGGGCCAGATTTGGGACACGAGTGAAAAATATTGCTCTTTTTTTTAAACAAAATAAAGTTCATACCAAATTTGAGACAACACCTAAAGTTTGTGCTTTTTACGAACATCTGCACTTATCATAATAGATATTATTGTAAGAACAATTTGGGAATAGTCAAAATTTATAGGGTATGTTGCTCCACCACTTACTTGGTACTTGAGTACGATGGCGATCACATCGCTGGTCACTTTGACAATTTATACAAAATTCCGTTTCATTTTCTCTGACGATTTCCTGATTCTTTTGCTGTGCTGCTCCAACTGCCAACGACTATATTTAATCCTTCAACGGACATTCTCTTATGGTAATTATTCCAACTTCATCAAAGACATGATATCCTTTGACATAGAAATCATCACTGGTTGATTATCAGGGACAGTTGATGCTATTTACAGGCAGCCTGTACAAGATCACCTTGCAATCTTGATCCAATGAATACATCATGGACATCACGTAGTCCTTAATAATCATCACGAACACCTGCACTTATCGTATTAGATATCATTCTAAGAACAATTTTGGAATCATCAAAATTTCCAGGGATGTTTCTCCAACACTTACTAGATACTTTAGGTACAATGGTGATGAAGATCCTTTAGACTATTTACGTTGATATCTTGACGTTTTTATGAACTTCCCATTCTCTAGACTCATTTGCATAAGTCCTTCCAACTCTTTAGAATCTCTGCACTTTGCATATCTATGTTCCTTTTGTGCGGATATTTCCTTGGGCATAAACAACACTTGCATATATCAAGCTTGTAAGGAATTATGGACTGTTTTGTCAACTTCAAAATGTATTAAGAGGTTTTCTCGGTAAGTTAGACTTCTACATATTAGTTCACATGCTGGTCTTTCAAGCCCTCATGAACTTCTTGTTCTCTTTGACTTATTCACCCTTAAGGTCCCTCTAGTCCTTTTAAGTTCTTTCACATCGCGTTAAGGATATATGCAATGGTGTTGAATCAACAATAGATACCTGGACAGAATTAACCCTTGCATCAAATCATATGAGATAGCTTTGTCATTATTAAAATCCTTAGGGGTTTTCTCAGCAATGTTTCGATGGACTTACATCATCTCAATCAACTTCTTTGATGATATCTTCAATGAAGCATCAGTCATATTATGCTCGGTGCAAGCCTGCTGGAGCTTGTCGATCATTATGTAACCAGTTCTATCCTTGTTGAAGTATTGAAAGGCTGCAATTAGATGCTCTTCACATTCGAATTTGCTAAGGTGAATTGTTGCGGCTATAAATTCTCCGTAGTCTATTGTTCCGCTGTTGTCCACATCAGCCTGCAGAATGATATCAGACGTCACTCTAAGATGACCGAATATATGCATCAGATGGACTTTTTATCTGGTCGGTTGGTTTTGGTTGATGTTCAACTTTAAGAACAGCTTGGAAAAAGTCTACCAAGGATGCAATTTAAAGACTCGAAGTGGAACCAAAAGAACCTACAAGCAATCTACTCACAGCATCCATGAGATCACGTATCTCTGTGTCCTCCATCGTGGAGCCATATCTTCGCAAACCAGCTTTAAGTTCATCAAAGGTGATTGCGCCACTGTTATCAGTATCCATCGTTTTGAACATTTCTTTCAAACTGGCAAACTCCTCCTTGGAGAGACTTTCAGCAATTACCTGGTGAGACCAGCATGAGCATTAAAGTTTGTCACAATTGAACCCCATTTTTGTAATCCAAACAGGACCTGGTGCAGATCAAATGACATGTAAGTCTCTCATAGTTAAATGAGATGCAGGAATCTTAAAATATTCAACGGGACAAGTGCACATCAGGAGAAGCAAAGCATGAGAGAATTGAGATTCTGCAAACTTTTGGATGAAAAAGGGACTAGCACTTCGCACTTAAAGTTCATGTTATTCCATCAAGAATAGTGATGTGAAATTCGCCATACAACACAAGTTTTGTACAATAAATGTGAAGAACACAACGCGTTTAGCACTCATGATAAAGAACCAGCACTCAAACAAAGTGCACCCCTGTCAATCAAAGCGAGAGAGATTAATATAAAGGTGTCAAATATTTACCTGTGGAGAAATCTTCTTTTAACTTATTCATTGCAGAGAAGTGTTTGAGCCAAAATAAAACTGCTGGATCTAGTGCTCTATATGGGGCAACTCCATTCTCGCATATCCATGGATGGCCTGAAAATTATTTTCATTAGACTCCTAAACAAAATAAGACGCAAACAATCAAGAGACCCTTCCCATTTGTTTCAATTCTAGGAGTCAAAAATCTATGATTCCTTCATGATAAAGAAGAAAACAAAGAGGAAGGAAGAAATGTTAACTTTATTGCCTTCCCACTAAGTTGAAAATAATAACTGCGGTTGATATAAAGCAACCGACAGTACAGTGGTAGGCAATCCCCACTGTCAAACATAAATATTCCGCCCCATCAGATCGAGAAACATCAATTTTTTATCCCAGATGAAGGAAGAAACTCGTTATAGTGCCTGAGCACCATTTTAGCACTGACGAATTCGAACGTTGCAGAGAGCAATTTTTTAAGTAAACAGTACAAGAGATGCTGAGAAACAATGTTTGGCTCCTCGAGACAATGCACTCCATACAAGTTTGTTTAGATGATTGAGAAAGGAGCAAAGGAACTGAGCATACATAATACCTCATGAGCTATTAACCATTGGAATTACCATAAAAGTGTTGGTAACTTACTAACGTGTTATCGACTGATCAGTCAAACTTACATTTCTCACGAGTTTTGATAGTTATCGACCCTTTTCACATGTTACGAGAGTGTTCCAATTTTTACCTTGCAGAACAGTAGACGCGTCCAATTTCCCTCACATAGTTGGCTTATTTTAATTAAACATATGTCTTATTTTATTGGAGAAAAGCAAGAGAGCAAGAGATTGTCTTTTTTTTTTCTTTTTTTTTCTTTTTTTTTTTCCGGTTTTTATAACCAAATGGAAAGAAAGAAATAAATGTCGAAAAATGGTGCAAATTTCCTCATTACTTGAAGCTTTAGTAACAATCTTCCATCATGAAGAAAGAAACCATCAGTTTCACAGAAATTGTCATGGCGCATGCAACTCACAAAAGTGAGGACAAACGTTGGAAACAATTAACATGATCTATCAACAGAATAAGTTTGCATGAGGAAAAGGAAACATGAATCATGAGAGAGAGAGAGTGAGAGCGATTTTACTTACTAATAGCTTCTTATATGCGCAGTGCGAATTGAAAAGCTCTCTTGAATTTCAACAATCCTCTCCGCCGAAAATAGGATAAGATATATAACATGCCAAAAAATCCCAAGATTACCACCGAGAAACTTACACCCAATCTTGAGTAAACCCCAATAAAAATAGAGTCACCTTCGTTAGACTCAGCTTCGCTCATATTGTGACTATTTCGTCTGTCCATACCATTAAGCTCATCTCTAGGACAAACTTTCAAAAGAGGAGCTCCGCAAAGTCCATCATTGCCTCGATAAACAAATTGATCATCCAGGGTGCTTAGATGATTGCTCGATGGAATAGGACCAAATAAATTGTTGAAGGAAAGATCCAAATGACTTAGTGAGTCTAAATTAGATATGCTAGGAGGGATTTCACCCGATAGCTTGTTATTGGATAGATCCAACGATTCTAAATCTCTCAAGTTGCCAATATCTGAAGGGATATTTCCAATTAGCTTATTTTGAGAGAGGTTCAAATTTTGAAGTCGAGCCAACATAGTCAACCCTTTCGGTATTGGTCCATCCAATCCATTGCTTGAAAGGTCAATGGAAAATAAAAAACGGAGCGTGGTGGTGAATTCTAGGCTCATTCCTTTTATATTAACCATGATAGAAAACCCTAATGGGAACCTCCCATACGGAGTAAAATTGGAGTTGGCCCACATCTGGGATAAGTTGTTAAAACAATGAGGAATGCCTCCGGAAAGGTTGTTATGTGCTAGGTTTAAATACTGGAGATTAACAAGATGGCATAATTGCAAAGGAATGTTCCCAGTGAAGTGATTTCTCTCAAGATCGATTGCTTTAAATGATCGAGCATGTTGTCCAAAAGGAGGTATTCTACCAGTGAGTTGATTGCCACTAAGATCAATGTTTACCAAATCTAGCTTTAGTAAACATTTTGGAAACACTCCATTCAAGCCATTTTCACGGAGGCCTAGAACTCCTAATCGCTTCAAATGGCATAAAGAGTCTGGAATCTGACCATTTAACTTGTTTTCTCCGAAAGAAATCCACTCCAAATTTGCTTGTGACTTCCTCCAACATTGCGGAAGTCTCCCTGACAATTGGTTCTTGGAGAGATCAAGAAAAGACAATTCATCTGACATGCACAACGAACTTGGAATATCACCACTGAGGTTATTTCTAGAAAGTGACACTAGTCTTAATAGTGGCATCTTTTTTCCAATAATTCGGGATATGTTGCCTCTAAGCATGTTGCCCGAAAGATCCAATCGTTTAGTGTTGGATAAAACTTCAAGTAGCCAATAGGGAACTTCATCTGAGATGCTTACATTTGACATGTACAATACCGAAATGTTCCTTTGAGTTCGAAGCCAACTAGGGAATCTAGGTCCCACTTTGCAATTGGACATGAAAAGCACTTGAATTTGGAAAGGAGGAACCCAAGATGCACTAATATTTATAACAAGCTCATTTAAATAAAAGTACAACCTGGTCAAGCTAGTGAGATTGGCAAAGTGAAGTTCACTGACAACTCCATCCAGTTGATTATTACGAATGTCAATCACCTCCAGATTGGATAATTGCCCAATACCTTTTGGAATGTTCCCCCTCAATTTGTTAGAAGAGAGGTACAATTTTCTCAAAGATGATAGTTGGCCCATGGTAGCGGGAATGGGACCTGAAATCGAATTCCATGAGATATCGAGGAATTCGAGATCTTTGAAATTTCCAAGTTGATTGGGTAGGTGACCACTGAAATTATTGCCGGAAACATCAATAGTCTTCATGTAACTTTGTCCACAAATCAAATCACCATCTTTGGTGCCCAAAATCCTCCCACTAAATTTGTTGGAACGCAAGTTTAGTACTTGCAGGTTGCAGAAATTGCTCATGTTTTTCAAAAGTTCACCCTCCAGCTTATTTCTGGAGACATCAAGGAATCTAAGCCGCTGACTATTTTCAAGGATAAAAGTGGGGAATATGCCTTGAAGGTTATTAAAACTCAAATCAAGATGTTCGAGTTTGCTCATGTTTTGAAACCAAGAAGGAATAGATGAAGTCATGGAATTGTGACTTAGATCAAGAAATTTTAGAGAAGTGAAATTGACATACAAAGAGGATGAAACATCTTCCAAATTACATCCCCTTAATATTAAAAACTCAAGAGAGGAAAGCATGTTGATAGGACTTAACCACTCTTTGGAGCTGGGAAGAGGGACATAAGACAAGTCCAAGTACTTCAAGTTAGAAAATGACGAAAGCCACTGTAGGTTTTCTATTTTAATAGAGGGCCACCACCAGGAATTACTAACATCCAAATATCGTAAGCTGGAAAGGTTAACAAGTTGATTGGAAACATGTCCATAGAAGCCTACAGATGAGAGGTTGAGATACTCCAGTTTCTGAAGAGAAACTAAGAAGTTTGGGATTCTTTGGGTTGAAAAATTATTGAAACTAAGATCTAGATACCTCAAATCCTTCAGTTCGTTCGGAGCATGATGAATCTTACCTCCTAAGCTACATTCTAGACCATCACAGGGATTACGAAGATCAAGCTTCAACACATGGCCTGTCTTCTTGCTGCATTCGACTCCTTTCCACTTGCAACAGCCCTCACCGATCCATGACTGTAGACGTCCTGAAGGATCGATGAGATCTTGCTTGATTTTCAGAAGAGCTTCCCTCTCAGCACCGATGCAACTTACATCTGTAAAGGCTTTGGAGTGACTGGATTTCGTGGCTTGAATGACAAAGAGTGCAATCAAAAGTGAAGGCATGAACCTAGGGCAAAATGCCATTGTTGCTGAAAAATGAGCTGAGAACTTCAGGAAGACATTTACATCCGTTCGAGGTCCTTATCTATTTGAGCTTAAAAGAAAAAGTCCTTTTTTTTTTAAGATCATGGAATCCGTCGCTGCCAACAGCAGCTACGAATAAATCACGAAAGTTCTAGTGCAGGGACCCATCTCGTGAGTCCTAGTGTAGACTCATCTCTCACGCCTCTCTACTTTAGTCGACATCATAGCGAGTTGGGAAATCGAATCCGACCAACATATTTCACCAGCTCGATTACCACGGGATAAGTTAAAAAAAAAGTCCTTTTTTACCTTCAGGGAAAAAAAAAAAGAGTCCTCGTCTGTCACAAGCGTGTCTGGTGGCCCACCGACGAACTGTAGAGGCATCCAATGAGAATTAGATTCGGAGCATATGCTAAAAAGATCCCTTGCCGAAGACGACAAAGTCATTGAAAGGACTGGCCACCTAAAAAGCACCGAAAGCACCGGCCACCTAAAAAGCACCGAAAGCACCCTTGCCTTGCCAGACCTGCCAATTAAAGTATCCGTCATTATTGAAGTCAGGGGTCCCGCCTATTGTGCACCTCACCAGGCCCAACCGATTCTCAAAACTCTTGGCGATCTCTATCCCCTCGGCCGCCTCCATCGAGGGTTTGCGTACGCAAAATTCACGTGAACGAAAGAAGCAGAAGAAATGAAGCTCGCTTGCTCCTGAAATTCGACGACGATCGACGCAATGGCTTCAAACGCGGCCTCAAGACAGGATCAATGAAGTGTCGGATTACTTCTACGAGGCCTTGATAAGTAGGTATGATCTTATTTGATAATCGGTCAAATAATATATGATTTTATTTGTTATTTTTTGAAATAAAATAAATAGATATTTATTCAGTAAATATTTTATTCTCACAAATAAATTGAAATGATATCAAGAAATATAAATAATAATTCTTTGTTTTCGGAAAAGAATCTAAAATCAAATCCTTTTTCTTTTCTTTTTTTTCTTCTCCTTCTTCCTTTGGCCTCCAAAGAGAGAAGGAGAAGAAGAAAATAAAGAATAAAATTAAATTAAAAATTTCAAATAACAAAATAATTTGAAATCTTATCAAACAATTTTTTTAAATAGAAATTTTCAATAATTATCAAATGTTTTTAAATATTCAAAAATTTGTTTAGGAAATAAAATAAAATAAAATCATTTACGAGCAGATAATAATTTTAGGAATATAAGGATTATCAAGTCAGCCCGACAATCTTGAGCTTGTTCGGGATAGTTCCGGGTTTGCAGGATCCAGAGCCAGATCGTACTGCTCTAATGCATCGCACCAGCTACTCCCAGCTGCATGGGGCCTCACCATACAATTCTGTCGCTAAATCAATGGCAAAAATATATACATATATATAACAAGTACTTTTTTGGACCTAAGCATGTCTTTAAACTACTTTACCCTGAATCGGACATCTCAGGATGCCCAGTTAGCCTCATTTACAGGGGGTTTAACTGGGATTACGGGATAAAGTCCCCATTGGGCTTTCCGCCGACGCCTCCAAGGGAGGGGAGCCCACCTCAAATCCCCGTAAAGCCCTTCTCCTAGCATACTAAGCTGGGTTCAGGGAAATGAAGAGGTCTGGCCAACCCCCCATCGTGAGCGAGTTGGCCAGGGTGGCGGCCTCTTTTTTCTTTTTATTTGTGTTGGGAATAACGGATCCCCGAAAACCGGATTCGACACTAAATCGAACCCCTAAATCAATGCGGAAGCGATGCCCGGGAAATTCACGTATCACCGATCGTAAAGCACACCACGGATTCGAGCGTACCTTGTTAGCCACAGATTAGACACCAATGCTGAAGATCGAGGAAGAAATTCTGATCCTGTGCGATCCGATGACGTCGATTGGCCTTGAAGGGAAGACGGCGTCGCCTTGAGCGTTTGGGAGAAAAAGAGAGAGTGAAGAACGTACGTTGAAATGGCCAAAAGGTGTCTTCTCTCTCTCTCTCTCTCCTCCCTTTTATACCTTTCCCCATCCACGGGCCCTATTCCCGTGGGCTGGGCTTTTTGGGCCCAACTTGGGCGGACGGGCCTTAAGCCCATCTCATAAATCCATCATCTCCCACTCGCACATGGTGGTCCAAAACCAACATGGGCGGACAGCCCTACGCAGCCCCATCGTAGAAAAAATCCATCATAGACTCTCACTTAACATGGTGGGGTGAACAGAATCCTCTTTTCCTCTCTTCAACATTCATACCGGTGAATAATCCGTGCGACCAAAGATACTTTGAGAGCTCGTTGCCATACATCTGTTAGGAATATATAGCAGCTCATAATGAGCATCATTTCCTGAGTAGATTTAGTATGCAGTACCCTAGATCGATCGATCACATTTATATCTATCTCTTGATCTCTTTTTAAACAATGATATATATTGTATTCACAATTATAATTATCACAAAGACAATCATAATTGGTCGACTAGTGAATACAAAACTATAATGTGATTCTCCAAAACCGATCTTCCTCTTTCCTTCAAACTCTCAATTTCAGTTCAGCTTGCTTTTCTAGAAATGTCCCATTAGATCGAATCAAACTCATGACCATTGGCAACATCCTAAGATAGCAAACACTAAATAGAAATCTTGAGAATAAGTAAGAGTCATGAGGGGACTAAGAATTGAGGAACTCATTTCCTCAAGAGTCTCACACGTCATAAAAGTTGAGATCAAACTTTTTGCCACTCTTATTGGTCGTCTTATGCATACGTAGTATGAAATACGTATTACGGTATTAACTCCTTCCTCATGGAGCGTATGTCTACATTCTTCAATACCGTACAGATGATAGTTCAGACATACCCAATGTCTAACTTGAGTTCACGTATCTACTCATTAACAAAATTCATCAGAACTCACATCTGGCATCATAGACAGATAAAGTAAAATATGTGGGGTATTTTACTTTCGGACATAGTAAGTATTATGTCCTCATCTTAACACTTAGTTAAGGCGACATACGTGTTTTAAGCTTGAGCTCTCGATTATCACCTAGATAATAAGCTTAAAAACAGTCTCATCTCTATTCATCACATAGTAAATAGAGGCGATTACCCGTGTGAGTGGGCTAATCTTATATCTGTCCGACATACTTCCTCAACTTAAAATAATGCACGAAGCATTAAGATGCATAAAGATCACACAAAGATTCATAGGCATTAATGATGAAAAACACAAATTCATCATATGTGAACACTTCAGGGAAATTACTATCCAGTACATCAGCCTCTACGCAATCCTAGAGATTTCACATGGCCACAAAAAACATCTCTAAGTATTGGCTTTGTCATAGGATCTGCTTCCATTCTATGCGTAGACATGTACTGTAAGTTCACATCCTTTCGTGCAACCATATTTTTAACAAAGTTATACTTGGTATCTACATGTTTGGTCTTGCCTTGATATTTTTGGATCTTTGGTGTACGCTATAGCTGCTGGGCTATCATCGTTAACCAATAACGAATCTGTAGCACTTTTAATAACACCTAAATTATCCAATAATCTCTTAAGCCAAACATCCTCATATACTGCTGCTGATAATGCCACGAACTCAACTTCCATCGTGGACAAGGCTATACACGTTTGTTTCTTACTGCTCCAACATATGGTGCCATTATTCGGTAAGAAAACAAACCCGGGTAGATTTTTTTCATTTAAATCTCCTCTCCAATCATCATCATTATAGCCTCGTAGTCGCATCTCTTTTCTTAATGACTCGGCGTATAATCAGCAGTCCCTTTAGATACCACAAGTATTCTCTTAACGGCTTTCCATTGTCTTTGGACCTGGATTGGATTGGTATCTACTCACCATTCCAACTGCAAAACATATGTCGGGTCTTGTACACATCATAGTGTACATCAAGCATTCCAACAGCACTAGCATAATGAACATGTTTCATTTGTTCCTTCTCTTGTGGAGTCCTTGGATACAGTCTATGGCTCAATCCTTCACCCTTTGCAATAGGAGTGTCTATGGGTTCACAATCTTGAAATTTTAACTCCAAGAATGTATGCAACATCACCCATGTCTTTCATCTCATAGTTGGAAGACAACCAACTCTTGACAGTCTTAACAAACTCCATATTGCTTCCGGCAATTAGTATATCATCAACATATAATGATATGATCACAAATTGATCCTTGGATCTTTTGATATATACACAATGATTCTCATCTATCATTGTAAAGACATATGCCATTATGGCATTATGAAAACGTATATATCATTGTCTTGACGACTGCTTAAGGCCGTATATCGATCCCAAAAGTCGACATACCTTTTCTTCTTAGCCTTACACTATGAAACCAGCAAGTTGTTCCATATATATTTCTTCCTCTAATTCTCCATTGAGGAAAGCAGTCATTACATCCATTTGATGTAACTCAAGATCCATACTAACTACTATTGCCAGAATAACGCGAATCAGGGTAAATCTCACTAGAGGAGAAAATAATCATTCATAATCAATTCCTGCCTATTGATTATAGGAATTGATTATACCCCTTCGCTACAAGGCGAGCCTTATGCCTTTCTATTGAGCCATCAGCCTTTCGCTTTATTTTGAGAACCCATTTGTTCCCAATAGCTCTGCGTCCTTCTGGAAGATCAACCAGTTCCCAGACTTGGTTTGATTTCATTGACTCCATTTCGTCTTTCATTGCATGAATCCATTTTTCCTTACTAGGGCAATTCAGAACCTCATTAATATTTCTTGGCTCATCCTCATCTTGTGGAGCAATCATAAAAGTTTCCCCTTCAATGTCAAAACGTCGACGGGGAATACTTTGGCGACTTATTCACCGTATGGGAGATTGTACACTTAGCACATCATTCCCCATAATGCTCCCACTAGGATTAGATAATGACAATGTTGTCTCATCATGTAGTTGCAATTGAGAATGAGTCGAATTCAATTCATCACTTCTCATATTACTCCCACTTGGACGAACTCCATAATATCATTATCTTAATCCAAGATTTCAAATAGGAAGTAATCTTCTCCTATTTCGTCCCTCTTAGGAAATTCATCCACTAAGGATGTGACATCCCGTGATTCAGATTCAATTATACTCCCATTTTCCTGCTCACCTTTGAACACATACCCTTTCGAGTGTTCGGAGTATCTCATTAAAATACTCTTCTTTCCTTTGGGACCCAATTTCCCAAACTTGTGAGAGGACTCATGAATATAGGCAGCACAGCTCCATGACTTAAGAAAACTTAAGTCCGGTTTTCTACCTGTCCATAACTCATATGGAGTGGAAATAACTGATTTGGAAGGCACCCGGTTAAGTACATAGGCAGCAGTTAACAACACATCACACCAAAAAGTAATAGGTAAGTTAGCATGCGCCATCATGGACCTAACCATTTCCAGTAGGGTTCCGTTTCTTGTCTCTGCAACAACATTTTGTTGAGGAGTATATGGAATAGACAACTGTCTTTCTATTCCTTTTTCATCACTTAATTTTCTGAACTTATCAGATAAAAATTCTCAACCTCGATCGGATCTAAATACTTTTATTTTCTTGTCTAATTGATTCTCTACTAAGGTCGTAAACCTTTTGAAACAACTTATCGCTTCAGATTTATGAAAAATCAAATAGACACATCCGAATCGAGTATTATCATCTATAAAAGTGATGAAATAAACAGTCCCATGCCTTCCTCTCACATTCATTGAACCACAGACGTCCAAATGGATTAAATGCAGAGGAAATTCAGCTCTTTTACCTTTTCCAAATGGTTTCCTTGTCGTTTTCCCTTCTAGGCAATGCTCACATATGGACAAATCAACTTTTTCAATATTGCCCAACAAGCCCTCTTTGGCTAGTCTTTTTCATATGTTGTTGGCCCATATGACCAAATCTAGCATGCCACCATATTCACATCATTATCATATAAAGTAGAAGACGTGAAACAAGGGAATAACATATTGACATCACCACAGTCAACATTTAGTACAATAAAACCATTTAGAAAGTGACCACAACCATAGTAGTTTGTATCCAAATACAAATCTACACATTTATTATGGAAGTTCATACCAAAACCAAGCTTAACCAACATCAAAACAGACACTTAAATTTCGACGAATCTCCGGAGCATATAGAACATCATGTAGGAACAAGGTGCGTCCACCACGCATGTTCAATTGGCAGGTGCCAATCCCTTTAACTTCATCTCTGGAGTTATTTCCCACATAGATCCACTTACTTCCAGTTGGTACTCGTCAAAATTCCACGAAGGATTTTATATCCTTCGCATAATCTGTCGCTCCCGAATCTACAGTCCACAAAGGATTGGATTCAGCCAATAAAGAACTTGACACATAAGCAAAGTTCTCAAATGTACAAGAGGTGTTTACTTTCTTTGGCTCACGACAGTCGTGAGCATAGTGACCTCTCTTGTCACAATTGTAACATCTCACTCTTGACATTTTCTTTACTTGAGGACGTTTTCCTCTCTTGTGTTGGTTAACTCTTGATTTCTTGCAACAAGGACTTGATCCTTTGCATTCTCACATATTGAACAAATCAATATGCTTGCGCTCAGAGCACAAAGCCCTTTCTGAGCTAGAACCAGCATAGAAAATATCTATTTTCAGCTCAAATGCCGTTAGGCGGTCCTCAGCTAGCTCAAGGTGGCGCACGGCACCCTCAAGATCTTCCATAATATGGTCAAGAGCTTCTAGTGCTTATTGCTTTTCCAGCATATATTGAATCTTCATATTCAATATTTCACAATTGTTGCCGTTCATATCGGCAATCACATTCTTAGTTCTTTGAAACCATTAGTCTGAACACATCAGACATACGTGCACGAATAATTAATGCCTATCATTTATGCATCCCTATTTGCACAGACCCATCATATTAATGAATAATTTCAAGTAAGGTTTCAGAATCAAAAGGTCACTACGTTTCCAATCATCCTCCAAAATCCTAACTCAAAATTATTATTAATATAATTGTCTTATGCAAATACATTCTATGAAGTTACAAAAACTTCTTTTACTACCCACAGCTAACTACCCACAGCAATCAGCAGTAATAGAAAGCAAATACTAATTGACATACAATAAATCAATTATACTTCCACATAATACAACTAACATATTACACTAAGCAATATATACAGAGAAGGCATAGAAAGAGATATTCATCATAAAAACATCTAAAAAAAAATCAATATATCAGTCAAAATATTTTAGAAAACTGAAAGCACAATTTTCAACTAGGGAAAAAAACTTTTGGAGAGCTTTCATGTCGCCACCAAGGCGCATTTACTCGCGCCCGTGGCACTTAAACTAAGGGTTGAAGTTTTAGTTTTAACTCAATCCTATAGTTTTCTCTTACAAAAGCTTCCACTAGCCTCCTATAACCCGAGACCACGTTGACCTCCCATAACCGATCTAACACTTGCCATTCGGATGGAAGAGTGTTCATCAAAGCCGGCACCTTTTCAAAATCCGGCATAAGATAACCATTCCAGATGATTTCCTGTATCATCTGATTGACCCTGACCACATGTGATACTAAATCACCGTCATGCCACCGATAATTAGCTAAATCTGACATCAGCCTTTTAAGCCTTGCATTTCCCTCATCCGTTCTCGGGATTGCAGGTATCCGTGCATGACGCATCATAGTTCTTGCAACAAATGCAGAACTAAAAATGGATCACTTATAATCCATAATTTTACATAAGGAAAATACATAATTTTCCATAATTCATGCAACACATGCATAATAAAAAAAAATGGGTTACATATAAACCACATAGGCATATATGAAAAAAAAAAAAAAAAAAAAAAAAACAAATTCCTTTTTTTTTTTTTTCGGGTCAACGGTCAAAGTCAACGGTCAACGGTCGTCGGTCAACGGTCGTCAACGGTCAACGGGTCGCCGGTCGTCGGACGTCGGACCGGTCGTGCCGGTCGGGCCGCCGGGTCGGTTCGCGCGGACCGCCCGCACGTGCCGCGCGCTGCGCGCGCGCTGCCGGTCCGCGGTCGCCGGTCGGGTCGCCGTGCCGGGCCACCGTCGTCGTGCCGACGTCATCGATGACGCACCCTCGGAAGGGCCGTTATTTACCGTTGGATGACGTCATGCTGACGTCGGCACGCGCATCGGGTTCGCGGGACCGGCGCGTCTTGCGGTTCGCCGGCCGCCGCGCGCACGTGCCTGTTCGTCGCCGGCGCGTGTGGCGCATGCGCTGGCCAATGCCAGCGCTTGGGGCGCGTCGCGCCCACGCGCAGCCCCTTCTGTCGGCGTGTGTGGGCGCGTGCGGCATCCCCCGGCGGCGCACGACATGTCGCCGGAATCGTCTCGACGTCCTCTTTCACCCAGTGTTTTCAGATTTCGATTTCGACTTACGAAAACTCGGAAAAATGGCCGAAGAACGCTCGGGTGTCGGGATTTGTCGCCCGATCCGTACGGCCGAAAACACTTTTGCGAAAAATCAATCAAAAACATCAAAACAGATCGGGAAAAACGTGAAGCAGGGCTCTGATACCAATGTTGGGAATAACGGATCCCCGAAAACCGGATTCGACACTAAATCGAACCCCTAAATCAATGCGGAAGCGATGCCCGGGAAATTCACGTATCACCGATCGTAAAGACACCACGGATTCGAGCGTACGCTTGTTAGCCACGAGATTAGACACCAATGCTTTGAAGATCGAGGAAGAAATTCTGATCCTGTGCGATCCGATGACGTCGATTGGCCTTGAAGGGAAGACGGCGTTGCCTTGAGCGTTTGGGAGAAAAAGAGAGAGTGAAGAACGTACGTTGAAATGGCCAAAGGGTGTCTTCTCTCTCTCTCTCCTCCCTTTTATACCTTTCCCCATCCACGGGCCCTATTCCCGTGGGCTGGGCTTTTTGGGCCCAATTTGAGCGGACGGGCCTTAAGCCCATCTCATAAATCCATCAATTTGGCATATCAAGACTTACCTTCGCAAGGAGGGCTACAGATGTGGAAGTGCCGACGACGCCCGAGGGCCACTAGGACGGCCGCCGAGAGGACCTTCCACCAACATCACCTGTTTTTGGAACCAGAGTTTAATAAAGCAACAAAAAAGTAGGAGCATCCTATCAAACATGCAGAAATTTACCTGAATCACTTTCCACATCCCACAATCAAAATTTTCATCCAGGTCGTTCTGAGGAGGGACATGAATGATGCAATCAAAGGATTGTATTGACTGAGCGCTCGATGCCACACCAAGTGATAAATCAATCTCAAAGTTGGGCTAATTGTTCCTAGACACCAATTATTATGCTATTGGTAAATCCTACCCATATTTTTGGCATGTAAGAAATTCATCAACATTTGATGTTGATTACTAAGCAATCTTTCACCATTAGCATTTATTTCGCTAAAAATACTTTTCTGAAAGATATCATTCTCGTTTTCTAGTTTTTAGATCATTTGAAAAAATGAGTTAATAAAAAATCTATATTTGAATTAAAAATATGATTTCCTCTTTGAAGATCAAGCTTCAAAACATGGCTTGTCTTCTCGCTGCATTTGACTCAAACGTCGCCGATTCCATGCTGCAGACACCTTGAAGAATTGGTGAAATCCTTCTTGCACTTCGTCAGAGCTTTGTTCTCAAAGCCAGTCCAACTTACATTCGTAAAGGCTTTGGAATGACTGAATTCAATGACTTGAATGACAGGTGCATTCAAGAGTGAAGGCCCGAACCTACGGTAAAATGCCATCGTTGCTGGAAAAATGAGCTGAGAACTTCCGGGAAGACATTTACATTTATTCAAAGTCCTCGTCTGCCACAAACCTGTCTAGTGGTCCACTAACCAACTCTAGAGGAATCCAATGAGAATTAGATTCGGAGCATATGCTAAAAAGATTCCTTGTCCAAGCCAACAAAGTCATTAAAAGGACTGGCCACTTAAAAAAAGTAACGAAAGTATTATTGCCCTGCAAGACCGGCCAATTTGTCGTGTCCGTCCTATCTATCAACCGTTGTGGGACCATAAACGAAGAAATAGTAAAACTTAAGGAATTTCTTGTAAAAAGAGGCGAACCTCAAGAAAATATCGGGCAGTCCTTTCGTCTCTTTATCTCGAGCCTTGAGCCATCGGCGAAGATCGGACCCTGCACGGTCCTATTCACAAAAGATGACTATCGAAGGCAGGGGTCCCACTTATCGTGCACCTCACCACGCTCAACGGATCCTCAAAACCCTAGCAACCCCTATCCCCTCGGCCGCCTCGATCGAGTGTTTGCGTCCGCGAAATTCAAGTGGACAAAAAGAAGCCAGGAGAAATGAAGTTTGCTTACTCTTGAGATTCGACACCGATCGAAGCCCCGAACGAATTGGCAATGGCTTCAAACGCGGCCTCAAACAGGACCAATGAAGCGCCAAATTGGTTGTACGAGGCAGCGGCAGCGGCGGCAGACGTTGACGAGGATGTGTAGTCGACGATCTTGATCTTGTTCAAGATAATTCCGGGTTTGCGGGTTCCAGGGCCAGACTGTACCGTGGTACATCACTGCACCACATACTCCCGGCTGCACGGGGTCTCACCATACCATTCCGTCGCTAAATCAATGGTGAGAAAAAACCTATACAACAATTACATTTCTCTTTTTGTTCTTTTTATTCATGATATGTTCATTAAAAATTCTAAAATTTGTGAGAAAAGTACAATTAATTTCTCAAACTTACAAAACGTACAATCAAATTGTAAAGTTAACGCATTCAATTTGACTAATGAAATTTGTTTTTTAATTTTTTGATATCCAGGGAACCCCGTATAGCCAGCAGGTGAACCCTGAAGTGACACTAGTAGAGGACCCACCACCCCGACGTCATACTTAAGACACCAAGTGTCTCCATTGGGTTTCGAACTCCTCACCTTTGGGCAAAGATCAATAGAGCTCTTATTCAATGGAAATCACCACAAATTCTACAGTCTTGACTAACGAAATTTGTTGATGTGGCTTTTTTAAATTAATTTTTAATTTCCACATTACATTTTTATTATATTTTTATTTTCGATATGGCGTTTTTCATTATTTTTATTCAATTTTAAAAATAGATTTAAAAACTAAAATAGAAAAGCTAAATTTTATTTTAAAAACTATAAATAAATAAAAAAAGACAAAAAAAAAATTGACAAGTCATCGGTGGGCGCTTAAGTGCTTCCACCGCCCATTGCTAGAGGCATTGGCGATAGTCGCCGGCCCTAGGCGAAGGTTGCTAAACCCAAGCAAGGGTCGCTAGCCCAAGACAAGGGTTGATGACCTTCGGTAGGCTCAAGTAAGAGCACCCAAGTTTAGGCACACAGGCCCTCATGAGGGATTGGCGACCATCGCTTAACTAGGGCAAGGTCTCACCAGACTTGGCAACCCTTGCCAAGCTCCTTGTCGACCTTCACTCAGGGTTGGCGATGGATGTTGGCCCCCCGTGAGGGCCAACATGCTTAGATAAGGGAGCCTTCACTTGAGCTTAGTGAGGGTCGCCGACCCTTACTTAGGACCGGGCGAGGGCCCTTGCCTAGGGCCAACGACCATCGCCAACCCCTTTGACGATGGGTGATGGCGATGGAAGTGCCCATCGGCTACCCTACCATTTTTTTCTTCTTTTTTTTTTTATAGTTTTGTTTTTTAAATAAATTTTAGCTTTTCCTTCTTATTTTTAAGTCTAACTTAAAAACCGAATAAAAAATAATAAAAATGCCACATGTTTAATTTAAAAATATCATGTTAGCATTTTTCATTAGACAAATTGACGATATTAACTTTAGAATTTGGTTGTACTAATTAACAAGTTTTATAACTTGATTATATTTTTTGTAAGTTTCATGACTCAATTACACTTTTGTAATAAAATTTTGGACGTTTAATAAATATATTCCATTTATTTGGAATATCAAGACTTGCGCTCACATAGAGGGCTACATATGAGAAGGTGTGCCAACAAGGCCGTGAGGGGCCAATGACCCTAGCCCAGATCTACGTGGAGGGCCATGACCCTTGCCTGCCGTCGACGAGGGTCACCAGCCTTGGCCCAGGCCTCGGTGATCCCTACCGACCCTAGCTGACTCTTGCCAGCCTTTTCCGGCGACGGGGGCGGCAGCAACAAGGGCCAACCACCTTTGCCCATAGTTAATAATTTGGTTAAATAAATTAAAATTTAAGCCATGTCACCGCCACATAAAAGAGATAAAATATTAAAAAAAAGTCATGTCAGCATTTTTCGTTAATCTAAATAAATGGTGTTAACTTTAAGACTTTATTAAACCAATTTGATAAGTTTTAGAAATTAATTGCACTTATTATAAATTTGACTAAATTGTAATTTTGTAACAAGTTTTAGGATTTCTAGTGAATATATCCCATATTTTGTCTTGTTATAGTGGAACGACCGAGAGAGATGGAGAGCAACCGATTTCTCAGAACCCTGAGCCCCAAAACAAGAGAGAAGAAGAGCATGGCACCATTCCACCAATATCCGGGGGAAATAGCTCCTCTTTCACTTACTCCACATGGGCGCTGCGTTAGTACCATTTGCATTCCGTCATCCACTTAGCCGCCATGTAGAATTTTTAACGAGACTCATCGACGTCAGGACAAATAGTAAAAATGTCCCGAATGGGTACGAATTTGGGGTGCTGCCATAATCTATGGTCTTGGGTAGCTTTTTCCTAAACTTAAAACCGGCGACAAAAAAGATAACATTTCTACAAAGATCAACTACGATCAATGAAAGCCGGATCCCATCTCGATTATTGATACCGCACATGCAATCAACACGAATTATCATATGTGGAACCCTAAATCGAGGAGGAAAAAACAGGAAAAAACTGGCGAATAGTTTGATAAGGGTGATTTGGTGAGCTGGGGCGGCGGCCTCTTTTCTACACAAGCTTCTCTGAACATCGTGTGTTGGTAACTTACTGACGTGTTATCGACTGAACGAGTTGCTTGTCGAACAAGTTGCTAGTCAAAACTTTGTCGCCAACTTGTTTTGATAATTATCAATGCTTTTCACATGTTATTGGCATGGAACAATATTCAAACTTTTACCCTACGGAATAGTAGACTCATCCAACTTCGGCTCACAGAGTCTGCTCATTTTACATTAATATAAATGCGCTATTCTATTAAACAAAAGCAAGAGACTTTTTACTGTATAATCAAGTGGATAGATAGAGAGAAGCCTGCTCATTTTACATTAATATAAATGCCCTATTCTATTGGACAAAAGCTAAAGACTTTTTACTTTATAACCAAATGGATAGATAGAGATAAATGTCGAAGAATAATGAGTACAACTTCTTTATTACTCGAAGCTTCAATAACAATCTTCCATTATGAGGAGAAACTATCAGCTCCATAGTAGTTGCAGTGGCGCATATCTCTGAAATTGGATAAGTAGATGTGTAATTTCATGCTGGGTGTCATGTTACCTGCAACTCACAAATGTGAGGATAAATGCTAAAAACAATTAGGAACATCCATCAACAAAGTGAATATGAGAAAAGAAAATATAATTCATGAGCAATAGAGAGTGATTTTACTTACTAAATAACCTCGTATTTGCGTAGTTGGAATTGAAAAACTCTTTTGAACCAAAACATGGTAATCATCCTAAGATCGACAGTTCTACAATAATCCTATCTACTGCCTGAAAATAGGAAATCCTCCAAGATGGCTTGAGAAGTAATATACAATAGAATCCCAAGATTGCCACTATGAAACCTGGTCCGAATCCTGAGTATAACCAAACAACGATGGAGTCGCCTTCATTAGACTCATCTTTGATCGTATTGTGACCATCTCGTCCTTCCTTATCATTATGCTCTTCTCCTGGACAAACTTTTAAAAAAGGAGCTCCGCAAAGTCCATCATTGCCACGATAAAAAAATTGATCATCCAAGGTGGTTAGATGATTGCCCGATGGAACACGACCAGATAATTTGTTGAAGGAAAGATCCAAACGGCCTAGAGAGTCTAAATTGGATATGCTAGGAGGGATTCCACCCGATAGCTTGTTATAAGATAGATCAAGGGATTCTAACTTTCTCAGGTTCCCAATATTTGCTGGGATTTCTCCGATGAGCTTATTGCGAGAGAGATTCAAATTCTCAAGTTGAGCAAGCCAAGTCAGCCCTTTCGGTATTTGTCCATCTAATGCATTGCTTGAAAGGTCTATGGAAAATAAATATCGAAGTGAGGTGGTAAATTCTCGGCTTGCTCCTTTCATATCAACCATAATCGCAAAGCCCAATGGGAATCTCCTATATGGGGTAAAATTCGAATTGGCCCACATCAGTGAAAAGTTGTTGAAACAATGAGGAATGCCTCCGGAAAGGTTGTTATGTGCTAAACTTAAATATCGGAGATTATCAAGATGGCATAGCTGCAAAGGAATGTCCCCAGTGAAGTAATTTCTCTTAAGATCGATTATCTCAAATGATTGAGAGTGTCGTCCAAACGAAGGTATTCTACCACTGAATTGATTGTTACTAAGATCGAGGGCTACCAAATCTAGCTTTAGTAAACACTTTGGAAGCACTCCACTCAAGTCATTTTCATGTAGGCCTAGAACTCCTAATCGCTCCAAATGGCATAAAGAGTATGGAACATGACCATTTAACTTGTTATCTCCCAATGAAATCAATTCCAGATTTGTTTGCGACTTCCTCCAACATTGGGGAAGTCTCCCAGACAGTTGGTTCTTAGAGAGATCAAGAAAATCCAATTCATCTGACATGCATAATGAATTAGGAATGCTTCCACTAAGGTTATTTCTAGAAAGCGACACTGACTTTAATAGTGGAATCTTTTTTCCAATAATTTGAGATATGTTCCCCGTGAGCATGTTGCCTGATAGATCCAACTGTTCAATGTTAGATAAAACATTAGGTAGCCAATGGGGAACTTCATCTGAAATGCTAGCATTTGACATGTCTAGTACCGAAATATTCCTCTGTGTTCGAAGCCAGTTTGGAAATCTTGGTCCCACTTTGCAACCAGACATGGAAATCTTTTGAAGTTGGAAAGAAGGAACCCAAGATGCGCTAATATTTAATTCTAGCTCGTTCAAATAAAAGTATAACATGGTCAAGCTAGTGAGATTGGCAAAGTGAAGTTCGCTGACAACTCCTTCCAACTGATTATTACGGATGTCCATCTCTTCTAAATTGAATAGTTGCCCAATATTTTCTGGAAGGTACCCACTCAATTTGTTAGAAGAGAGGTACAATTTTCTCAAAGATGATAGTTGGCCCATGGTAGCGGGAATGGGACCTGAAATCGAATTCCATGAGATATCAAGGAATTCAAGATATTTGAAATTTCCAAATTGATTGGGTAGGTGACCACTGAAATTATTGCCGGAAACATCAATAGTCTTCATGTAACTTTGTCCACAAATCAAATCACCATCTTTGGTGCCCAAAATCCTCCCACTAAATTTGTTGAAACGCAAGTTTAGTACTTGCAGGTTGCAGAAATTGCTCATGTTTTTCAAAAGTTCACCCTCCAGTTTATTTCTGGAGACATCAAGGAATCTAAGTTGCTGACTATTTTCAAGGATAAAAGTGGGGAATATGCCTTGGAGATCGTTACCACTTAAATCTAGATGTTCGAGTTTGGTCAAGTTTTGAAACCAATGAGGAATAGATGAATTCATGGAGTTGTGACTCAGATCGAGGAATCTAAGAGAAGTGAAATTGACAGAGAAAGAGCCCGAAGCATCTTCCAAATTACATCCCCTCAATATCAAGAACTCTAGGGATGAAAGCATGTTGATAGGATTTAACCAATCTTTGGGGTCGAGAAGGGGGACATAAGACATGCTCAAGTACTTCAAGTTAGAAAACGTTGATAGCCATCGGAGGTTCTCTATTGTTATAGAGGGCCAATTCCACGGGTTACTAACATCCAAGTACCGTAAGCTAGAAAGGTTACTAACTTCATTGGAGATTTGTCCATAAAAGCCTGCAGATGAGAGGTTCAAATACTCCAATTTCTGAAGAGAAGCTAAGGACTTTGGGAACTTTTGGGTTGAGAAATTATTGAAGCTGATGTCTAGATACTTCAAATGCTTCAGTTCGTTTAGAGCAAGATGTGTCTTACCTCCCAAGCTGCACTCTATTCCACCACAGGGATTACGTAGATCAAGCTTTGTGACGTGACCAGTCTTCTTGTTGCATTCAACTCCTTCCCACTCGCAACAATCTTTGCTAGTCCACGACCACAAACGTCTTGAAGGATCGATAAGATCTTGTTTGAACTTTAGAAGAGCCTCCCTCTCGGCGACTATGCAGCTTACATTTGTAAAGGTTTTGGAGTGACTAAATTCCAGGGTTTGAATGACAAAGAGTGCAAAAAAGAGTGTAGACACAAAGCTAGTATAGATGTATGGCGCCATTGTTGTTAAGAATGAACAAGAGAACTTATGTTATATATAGGCCAAAAAAGTACTTCCCTTTCTTTCTTTTTTAATCTTGGTCTTGATGCACAAAAACAAAGGAAAAAAGAAGAAGACATTGACATTTCAAAGTCTTTTTCTACGGTAAACCTTTTGATAATGGGAAAGCCATATTATATTGGTCCACTTGTTGGACCAAGACCAATTTAAAACCTTTTAGATTAAAACTAAATTCAAGCATAAGCACAATTCTAAAAAAGATTTCTTTTCGGGTTAATAAATTCATTATAAATACTGGCCACCAAATGCAACTAAAAAATTTCAAGTCATACCTCACAAGACCCGTCATATGGTCAATACATAAAATGCATTGCTTAAATAAATACATTATTCAATTCTTATCATAATCAAAATCATTTTGCGTGCAGTAAAGTACCATGTTGATCGACCTTTGAAGGACCACAGAAAGCCCCTGCTCATGCAACCTGTAACCGCAACTTCAATATACTCTGCTCAACAAAAACAAGGAAAAAGAATATTAGAAGTAACTTAATTTTCGTTGGACATTCGTTTTAGTATCAAAATTTTTCAAGTGATGACATAACTCCTACATTGGTGAAAACATGATGACTTAAGTGTCTCCAATGACAAATTCTGACAATTTGTCCTATCTAACTTTTGTTATAATAAAATATTCATACATTTCTTTTCTTATAATAAAGAATTCCAATAGGGCAACGTGAACTAAACGACAAAGCTTTCCTCAGTGTTCTTGCATTTGCCTACGTGTCCGTTGGGAAGAAACAGAGCAAAGCTACGCTTTCCCAGTTGAGAAATAAAACTCCCTTGTCTTAGCCCTTGTTTGTCTTCATGATGCTTTAGTTCTCTCCTGACTTGGTGAAGGAAGGATTGGTTCTTCGGGCTCGGAGGAAGAGGAGGCCTTGCAGTGAAGATGAGGCCATGATTGGAGGATTGAAGACAAGACCTTGTAGTAAAATCGCATTGTGAACAAGTTTTGGATGGTTTCCCAATTGTGATGACCTTAGCCAACAAACCACATTTGATGTTATATAATAAAATATTGTCACGTCAAATTTTTCGACAATTTAAACTACTGATAGTACTGAAGTAATCATTTTTTTTAATGAAAGTAGGTACTTAGCTGATTACTTGAAAAGTCTTGGCATTACAATAAGCATGGTTTGAAAACTATTACACTATATCTCCTTCCCCGAAATAATTCATGAAACTTCATGAAGTACTTGTAAAAATGAGAGAATATTGCATCAGAGAAGTCAAACCAAATGACGATACTCCCACCAATTAGGTGAATGGTGACATGGAGCACTATCATTGGCTCGACCATCCAGAGCTGGAGAATCTTTGTGAAAAAAGGAACAGAGCAGAGAGAGAGAGAGAGAGAGAGAGATGCCCAAAATCAAGTCAAAAGGAAAAGGATTAAAAAAACTTAAAAACCACCAACAGAGAGAAATACCTACAATGTAACCTGCGAACTTTCCTTTTGACCCTCGCCCTCGCCGAGTCCGCCCTCTTAACCAAGTGATTTGGAAAATATAAAAAACAGTAGACTGAGAAATTACTTGAATTTAAGTACTGCCACATGAATCGATGAGATTTGAGAAAAAGAGTTCTTTGTTTATGAATATTTTGACTTGGTCCGCGCATTGCGCTGTTGGCAACTACTTCAATTACAGCAATGGTATACACCAATAGTAAATATCTCAACTTTATTAAACAAAGAATTATGAAGTTGTTCATACCTAAAGTTTGACTCTTTCATTTGTTAGTCATTGAAAGAAATCTATATGGCGTGTTTAGCATTTAGATGGTTGTTGTGACCCTCCCTCAAGGGGCGGATGGATTACCACATGAGTGCTGACAGTTCATCTTATGAGGTGGTTCGTACATATTGACTCTTTCATTTGTCAATCATTGAAAGAAATCTATATGGCGTGTTTAGCATTTTAGATGGTTGTTGTGACCCTCCCTCAAGGGGCGGATGGATTACCACATGAGTGCTGACAATTCACCTTACGAGGTGGTTCGTACATTGACTTGAGCTCTCTCAAATTCTTCTTCCAATTGCAATGTTTGTTGACTCAATAAATTAGGCAAATTATTCTTACTTTAGGAATTGCTACTGATTTATTTGAGGTCAATTAGAAGACAACATAAGCATGGGAGATCATTTCACTTCCGCAACCCAAAAAATCGAGAAAGAGGACTTGATTACGGCGCCCAAATCTGGTAATTTTTTTTCGTTATATTGAAAATGGTTAATTAAT
The DNA here is from genome assembly GCA_014182375.1 of Eucalyptus virginea. Taxonomy (NCBI): domain Eukaryota; kingdom Viridiplantae; phylum Streptophyta; class Magnoliopsida; order Myrtales; family Myrtaceae; genus Eucalyptus; species Eucalyptus virginea. The sequence goes on from CM024520.1 coordinate 38,917,632, forward strand.
ACAAATCTTGTTCATTTTTATTTCCTAGGTACGTCTATTTAAGTGACCTTACGTGGCTAGTTTGCACGACTGCATTTAAGACTCACACAACTATACAATATCAAAATCAATCAAAAATGGTATACGAAAAAACAAAGTGCGGCAATTGAAATCTGATATAATATTAGATAAAGAATATACACTGCCATGTTAAGTCTCAGGATGGGGACCTCCGTGAGTTATGCATAAAATTAAACTTGAGTGACGACCCCGTAGAATCTAAGTCAATAAAATGGTACCAAGCTTGAATCAAACTAAGTCCTATGATACAATTTCCATCTAAATGCACCACGGATGTCCCTCTTTACCTACTTGTTTTACTTTGAGATTTTCTATCGCTCCAATCCCTCGGCGAATGAATCATTTTCGTTTTCAATCCTGGCCCCATTACGTCTCAAACGGTGGCTCAGCTTTTTTCGTGCTCACCCAACGATTTTGTCTCTTCTTGCTCACCTTTTCCTTAAGTCAGTAAAATGGTACCAAGCTTGAGTCAAACTAAGTCCTATGATACAATTTCCATCTAAATGCACCACGGATGTGCCTTTTTACCTACTTGTTTTATTTTGAGATTTTCTATCGCTCCAATCCCTCGGCGAATGAATCATTTTTCGTTTTAAATCCTGGCCCCATTACTACGTCTCAAACGGTCACTCAGCTTTTTTCGTGCTCACCTAACAATTTTGTTTCTTTTTGCTCACCTTTTCCTTAAGTAAGTCATTTTCTCTTCTCTCTTACTATATTTACGTTTGACTTAACGGACACATGCCCCGACCCCTCTTTTCTTTCTCGGTTTTCACACCTTCCATTCGTTTACAAAAAATGATTTATCCAAAAACATTTTTCAAATTTTCCGATATTTATTTAATAAAAAATAAATTGATCGGGGAAAACATTATCTATCAAAGAAAAAAATCTTCTAAAATAGAAGAAAATTTTCCCGCTTTTTAGAAAGGGAAAAACGTTTTCCTCACTTTCTCTCATTTCACACATTGCTAGTCTCCTTTTAAAAATATAAAATTAGAAATTATATTCTTTTTACTTTTGTTTTTCTTTTTTTCCTTCTTCTTCTGGTTGTGCTAACCACGATGATAGTTGACGATCAGTCACAAGTGAGCCTCGAGCTCGTCAATCTTGGGTGAGCTCAGGCTTGCCACATTGACCTCTGGCCGCTCACCAAATCGGCAAGCTCGAGTTGGCTAATCACAAGATTGACGAGTGTGAGGGCCGAGGCTTGGCTAATCGGCGAGTGCAAGCCTCTAGCTCATCGAGCTCAGGAGAGCTCGAGCTCACTTTTGGCCGTTCATTGGTTGTTGCCGTGGATGACGACCAATTGTAGAAGAGGAAAAGAAAAAAAAATAGAAAATAAAAAGAATGGATTAGAAAGAATATTAAAAAAAAATCTATTTTTTAAAATAATAAAAAATATATATAATAAAAAAATATTTACAATATGGAGGAAAATCAAATAGAATTTTCAATGCTAAATGGCAGAAAATATTTTCTATTTTTTTTTTCAAGTTTCAACTAAATACCGAAAAATATTATCATTTTCTTGGAGAATGGCTTCTTCGAAAACATTTTTCAAAAATGCTACATTTTTTGTGAAACTAACGAAGCCTTAATTTGCTCTCTCTCCTCGCTTTTGTTTTCTTTTTTGCTCCCTGGGTAATTATATACATTGCGTACCTTTGCTAGGGAAATAGAAAATACCAAAACAAAATCCAGTCATCTTTGGAAACAAACTCGTCTACGGGGAGTGCTCAATAAATATCCAATCTTACCTATTAAGGCGTGGCTCGTACTCCCTATTAATAGGAAGGCATAAGGGTCCAAGAGCCGCCTGGTGAGGGTTCTATAAGGCAATGCCCTTGCGACACCAGAAGGCTTTTACAGTTATAATTTGGGCCCGTCTATTATTGGTATTTTGAGCTTGACCCATGAATAACTACTATTTTGCCTACATAATCTCTTTCTAGTGTAACTAAAATTTGTATCAAAGAGATGGAATGTGATAGTTATAGTGAAATCCTCTACTAACCTTAAACTAAGGCGATCTAGGATAAATTGGGGTGAATCAAGATAAACCTTGTCTCTCGATTTCTCTTTTTCACATTTGCTTTCTATTTCGCTGTATTTATGCACTTAATCCTTACGTCATTGAGGTATCTCCCCATCATTTTCATGCCAAATTCATGGGAAAATGAAACGAGATGGAGAAAAGAGACAAGGAATGTTGGGATATGAATCCATTGTTATACGGGCAAAAATTGATCAATTAACGAGGAGTACCTGAATTCCGCATTGTATAAATGCTATCCATCGGAAATCACCGAATGACTGCATATGCGGAATTTAACATCGAATCGCACAGCAATGTTTGGAACTCTGCTCTTTAGTTGTTCAATGTGTAACTTCAAATTCATAGACCTTATCTTGAACATGCAATTAGGCAAATTCTGGTTCGTTTCGTAAACTTTTGTTGACACTCAAAGTTGGCCATATTATCATGTGCCAGTCACGTGGACGAGAAGTTGTTATAGACACTTAAAGTTGGCCATACTATCATGTGCTGATCACGTGGATGAGAAATATAATGAAGTTGTGCATCATAAGAATATTGAGATATGATCAGTTATTGACAACCTTATGGATAGGATCTTAGTGATCGATGGTGAAGCAGTGGATTGCCACGTGTCCAGTTGTCAAAATACAACGATGATGACTAAAGTGGCTACCCGAATGGTTCTGGCCGTAAGCCTTTGGTTAGAGTCTTCAAAATATTTCAAGAGGCGCTAGGGGAACGCGTGATTGGGAAGGTGGTTAACGTCCAAGTACCCAGTCATCGAATTGACGTTGATAAACTAGGAAACATTAAAACCCGGTCAAGGCAGTTACAAAGCAGATGGGTGAGTTAGTTATAGAGGAAAAGGAATGTGCCTAAGATGGAAGCAATTACTAAGAAATGGACAATTGCTTAGGGCGTGTTTGGTAATATTTCGTTTAAAAATTATTCCGGGAATAGAAATAGAAAAAAAATGTTTTTGTTCCGGGGACAACTTTTGAATAAAAAAAACGCATTTGATAAACTTGTTCCGGGAATAAAAAATGAATAGAAACACGTTTGGTAAATTTTTGTTATTTTTTTTTTCTTTTAATTTTTTTAATTTTTTTCTTTTATTTTTCTTGTTTTTCTTTTATTTTTCTTGTTTATCTTTTTTCTTCTTTTGGCCGGTCGCCGGCCTCGGCCATGGCTAGTGACCGGCCGACGAGGGCCGTGGCCTCACCCGGCCACGGCGAGGCTCGCCGGCCCTCGATGGCCGGTCGCCGGCCATGGTCGAGACCAAATGATCGGCCAAAGGAAGAAGAAAAAGAAAAGAAGAAAAAAGATAGAAGAGAGAAAATTTGTTCTTAAAAATTGTTCTAGAAACAAGAAACACGTTTTTCTTGTTTCTTGTTTCTATTTCAAATGTGTTCAAACAAAAAAAATAGATTTGGAACAAAACGCAAACAAACGCGATTCTGTTTTTTTTTTTTTTGTTCCTTGGAACAAAAAAACAGAAATTTTGTTCATAAACAGAAATAAAAAACATTAACAAACAGGCCCTTAGTGGCTATCTAGTTTCTCTATAAATACCCCCACCCTCCCTGGCACCAGGAACAACACATCAAATGTATTTACCTTATCTTTACATTATCACATTTTAGTTTCCTTAGCTGTAGCTTTCAAATTCCCATTGGCAATTAGGTTTTGGTGAGTGTATTTATGCTAATGTAATACTGTCGACTAAATTTAGGTTTTTTGATCTCCTATCCAGCATCATCGATTGAATTCCAACGTTGTTTCCTCTATCCAAGGGCATTGCCATTGATTAGATTCTAGCATTGAACTAGTATATGCTTGAGCTATGCCGTTGATTAGATTCCAACATAGTTTGGGTTTAGTTTGAGATTATGAGGTTTAGTCATTAGGGTTGTACAATTGTGCTTGTAATTGGAAATCTTATAATATCACATTTGATGTGTTTTCTGTTCGGAATTAGCATAGAATCCTTGTCTCCTTCAAATAAAAGCCGAAAGTATCATTTGGTGAAAAAGATATCGTTGCGACAACAAAGCCGGCGAAACAATTTTTATTTTCAAGTTTTTAAAAACGACTTCATTAGAGCCGTTATTAAATCGCACATTATGCGGTCCCTTACAGCTACCCTATTAAAATCAGACCAGTAATTCTCAACAAGCAGCAGACAACTTAGGCTTGGATCAAACAGTTCGTGGATTGGGGAAAAAAAAAAAACAAAATTTCCAAAAAGAAAATAACTACCAAACAAACTGTTAACTAATCGAAGATGAAAACACACCATGGCTTCTATTGTTTGCTTCAATCATAAGGAAGATCGAAGGCCTTCCTCTTTAGAAGCCTTCATATGGGATAAGTATATTAAAAATGCCATAACTTTTGTATGACACTCATTTCAATGCCATGAATTTGAAAAATTGATCACTTAAGTATCATCAGCGATTTGCCTCATTGAAAAATTCGACATGGATGTTGGTCGTTTTACATGATATTATCGATGCTAATAAGGACAATAAATAAAAAATGAAAAAATGAAAAAAAAAATCACATGGAAATGGAATGTTAATTAAAAAAAAAATCCATAGTGGATGATTTACGAGGAATGACACTTAAATGATCGATTTTATTTCGATGTTACATATAAGTGAGCAAAAAAAAAAAAAAAATTTATGGCAGTCAAATAAGCTTCGAACAAAAGTTATAGTACTCCTATTGTCCTTATTTTAATCATTTTTATTTGTAAGTGAAAAAGTTATGGATGGCCAATCAATGTTGCTATCCCTCTTAACTTTATAATAAGGGTTCCACACAAACGAATGGCTTGCATTATTTAATTTTTTATAAGACATATTAATAGGAATGGGCACCATATATGTAAAATTAGGTACTTTTCATGAATGAGGTCCATTACAAATAAAATCCAAAATATTTTAAATTGAATTTTCAAACAAATATCGAAATTAAAATATCATCTAAACAATGATTATGCATTAATACATTAGTATTAATTGTAAATTATTTCATTCGCCTCTCCTTTTTCCTAATCACCATACGGCCCCTTGACTTTAGAAACCCATTATACTCTCTCTTTATTTTACTCGCATCAACTCAAATATAAATGAGCTGGTTAGGTTTAAGATTAAAATGCGCAATTATGTGAAAGGATAAATGCATAAAGGCTCGCACTTTTTCCATCCATTTTTTGACTTTTGACGCCCCCATTACCTTAAATTGACCATAATATCTCTTGCAAGTCCAAGAATCTCCATCAACAAACACATGCATAAGCATTTTTAGGATAAGTATACTAGAAGTGTCATAATTTTTGTACAATACTCATTTAAATGTCATAACTTTTTTTCACTCACTTAAGTGTTACATCGGAGTAGAATCGATCATTTTAATGCCAATTCTAGCAAATCTTCTTACGTGAATTTTTTTATTAATTTCCCATTCCAAGGTGTATTTTTTATTTTTGAATTTTTTATTAATTGTCTATGTCAACCTGACAATGCCAAATAGGGCAATTGGCATCCACGTTGAATTTTCCGATGAGGCAAATTGCCAATGGCACTTAAGTGGTCATAACTTTTTTTTCACTCACTTTTAAGTCCCACATTAGAGTAAAATTGATCATTCTGATGCCATTTCTAGCAAATCATCTTATGTGAACTTTTTTTTAAATTAATTTTCTGATTTCGATGTGTATTTTTTTATTTTTGAATTTTCTATTAATGTCAAAGCTAGCAATGCCATGTAGGGGGGATAAAAATACTACAAGTGCCATAACTTGGTACAAAGGAACACTTAAGTGCCATAACTTTCAAAAGGTACACTTAAGTACCACATTCGAAGAAAAACAGATCACTTAGGGCCTGCGTGTTTGTGTTTCTTTTTGTTGTTCATGAACGGATTTTCTATTTTTTTGTTCCTGGGAACAAAAAAAATAAAACTCGTTTGTTTGCGTTTTGTTCAAAATCTATTTTTTTGTTCCGGGAACAAAATTAGAACGGAAATAAGAAACAAAAAAAAAGTTATTTTTTTTTCCGAAACACTTTTGAAGAATTGAAAGAATAAAAAGTTGTTTTTTTTTCTTCTTCTTTTCTTCTTTTTTCTTTGGCCGGTCGCCGGCCTTGGCCATGGCCAGCAACCGGCCGTCGATGGCCGGCGACCTAGCCGGAGGGTCGCCGGCCCTGGTGAGGCCGAGCCTCGCCGGCACGAGGCAAGGCTTGGCCTCGACGGGGGCCAGCGAGCCTCACCGTGCCTGGGCGAGGCCACCGGCCCTCGTTGGCCGATCGGCCCATGGGAGGAGGCCGGCGACCGCCAAAAGAAGAAAAAAGGAAAAAAGACACAAAAAACCCCAAACTTTACCTCGAGTGACAGATTTACCCCGAACTTTATTTTGTGACGTGAAAAACCCTGAAGTTTGCTAACTGTGACACATTTACCCCAAACTTTTATTTGTGACACAAAAAACCCCGAACTTTTATTTGTGTGACATATCTACCCTAAATCATAAGGGTATTTTGGTATTTTTACTTTTAATTTTTTTTTTCCTTTTTTTCTTTTTTTTTTCTTCCTTCCCTCTCGCTGGCCATGGCGGGGCCGGGCCGAGGGTCGTCGGCGTCCGGCGAGGGTTTCCTCGCCCGATCCGGCGAGGGCACCCTCGCCCGACGCAGCGAGGGCGGCCCTCGTCGGCGTCGGCGAGGGCCTCCCTCGCCCAGATTGGCCGAGGAAACCCTCGCCCGACGCCGGCGAGGGCACCCCTCGCTAGATCGGCGAGGGGTGCCCTCGCCGGCGTCGGGCGAGGGAGGCCCTCGCCGGCGTCGGGCGAGGGAGGCCCTCGGCCGGATCGGACGAGGGCCTCCCTCGCCCGGTTTGGCGAGGGGTGCCCTCGTCGGCGTCGGGCGAGGGCCTCCCTCGCCGGATCCGGGCGAGGGCACCCTCGCCCGACGCCGCGCGCGAGCACCCCTTGCCGGATCGGCGAGGGGGTGCTCTTGCCGCGTCGGGCGAGGGAGGCCCTCATCCGATCCGGTCGAGGGCCTCCCTCGCCCGACGCCGGCGAGGGCGGCCCTAGCCAGCCCGGGCGAGGCTGCCCTCGCCGGACGCCGGCTTCCCTCCGCCGGCCAGCCGGCGGAGGGGAGAGAGAAGAAGAAAAAAAGAAAAAAAAAAGAAAAAGAAAAAACAGAAAAAACAAGACGAAAATACCCTTAATAGGGTAAATGTGTCACAGTTAGCAAACTTCGGGGCTTTTCACGTCACAAAACAAAGTTCGGGGTAAATCTGTCACTCAAGACAAATTTTGGGGTTTTTGTTGGCTTTTTCCCTATTAAAAATTAAAAGAAACAAAAAAATACAAATTTACCAAATATGTTTCTATTCATTTTTTATTCCCAAAATAAGTTTACCAAACGCGTCTTTCTAGTCAAAAAATTGTTTCTCGGAACAAAAATAATTTTTTCTCTTTCTGTTCCCTGGAACACTTTTTGAACAGAAACCCAAACAAATGCGCCCTTAAGTGCCACTCCGGCCAAAACGCTGACGTGACATTTTTCCGGCGAAACCATTTTGCACGCTGACGTGGCTAAATAATGCAAAAACGGCATCGTTTGTGGGCTGATGTGGTAAAAAAAAAATATAAAATTAATTAAATTAAATTTAGTTAAAATATGAAAATATAATAATTTAAAAATTAAAAAAATTAAAAAAAAGGGGCGGTGGCTGAGGGCTCAGCCCCCTTTTTTAATTTTTTAATTTAAAATTATTTTTTAATATTTTAACTAAATTTAAATTTTAAATTATCATTTTCAATATTTTAACTAAATTTAATTTTAAAATTATCATTTTTTAATATTTTAAATAAATTTAATTTTAAAATTAGTATTTTTTAATTTAACTAAATTTAATTAATTTTTTTTTCATATTTTAACTAAATTTAATTTAAAAATTATATTTTTTCATATTTCAACTAAATTTAATTTATTTTTATATTACTTTTTACTATGTCAGCCCAAAACAACGCCATTTTTGCATTATTTGACCACGTTAGCGTGCAAAACGATGCCGTTTTGCACTTCGCTGGAAAAATACCACGTATACAATTTGTCCGGATTTTGACTGGATTGGCACTCAAGTGATCCACTTTACTCCGATTTTAGCACTTAAGTATACTTTTCGAAAGTTATGGCACTTAAGTGTTCATTTATGTCAAGTTATGACACTCTTGGGATCCGCACCTCCCATGTAGGGCGATCGACATCCATGCCAATTTTTCTAGTAAGGCAAACTGCCAATGGCACTTAAGTGGTCAATTTGTCAAATTTGCAACATCTAAGTGAGTGTTGTATAAAAGTTGTGACACTCTTATTGTACTTAACTCCCTTAAGATCATGTTGCATCCATAGCTTCTTACCCCCGAATGTTGTTATGTGAGTTGCCACCTCCTTCGATTTGTTCATAAACATGATATAATCATTGGCGAGTGGGAATCATGAGGAAGGAACCGTGCAAGGATTCTATGACAAATTATTAGTCTGACAACCATTCGAATTGGAATGACTATGTTAGAATATCAAATAACAAACAACGTATTCATTTAATAGCTTAAAGTTTTAGAATAATTGGCAGAGATTCCATAAAATTTGACATGGTATCAAAACAGGAATTTTTCAGTTCAAATCTTTCCAAACCCCTATTTGCTTCCTCAATTATATTTCTACCTTTAGGTTTGGGCCAAAAGTCAAACCAACATGCGAAGGGAAGTGTTAGAGCCTAAACCAACAGCAACCACACTGGTCCGAGCTGTGATTAAAACTTGGTTTCATTGGTTTGTTTTCATTTGACGAAACGACCAGTGGATGGGGCAGAACCGAGGATGAAGACATGCGCGTAGTTGTTTAGGTGAAACAGAAGAAGAAGGACCGAATGAGCAAGAGAGGGAACCAGACGAGAGGAAGCAGAAAATAAAGGTAGAGGCGCGAAGAAAATGAAGGTGAGCTGTCCAGAAAATCCAGAAGTAGCAAAGGTTAGGGAGTGAAAAATGGAGAAGATTGATGGTTATTGAAGATGGCATCCCAATAACAACATAGGTAGAATCTAGAACATAGCAATGGAGAAAAAAGATTTGTACACCAAATTTGGAATCCATTGTTGTTGATGCGAAATAACGACAATCTAAAGCTCAAGTGTTTCTCTTTTGTTGCTCTCTGGGTCATTGGATTAACAAGATTGTCCCTTACTAACGGAATTCTATAACTATTCCTTATGTGAGGTTATATTTGTGCATTAGAATTAAGAGAAGAGACTTCAACTTTATTTATAGAGTTTTCAGCCCGACTCTCTCATCATGGGTTGGGCTCAACTCGGTTCACACAAACCTAGCTTATATTAAACTAATTAAGAATCTTTATATTTTGCCTTATTAAACTAAGCTCGTTAAACAGTAAATTATAATATCAATTGATGTAATCCATATCTAAAAAACTTTTACAAAGATGAGCTTGGAAGAAGTGGAGAGGGAATTTAAGATAACCTTCGGGGTCGAATGAGCAGACTAAAAAGCCAAAATGAAGAAGCCAGAAATGGAAAATCCAGGAGGGAGAGATCAAGAACGATCGTCCGCCATCGTTGTTGTTGTTGTTGTTGTTATTCTTATTATTATTATTATTATTATTATTATTATTATTATTATTATTATTATTTGTCTTTTCTAGCCAAATAGCCAGCCCCATAATGAAGCTTGGCCGAATTAGAGAAGGAAAAGAGAGAGAGAGAGAGAGAGTCCAGCTAGTTGGTGGTTTGGGAAAGGGGAAGAAGATGAGAGTGAGCTTGAGAGAAAAAAAAAATTGAAAGCGGTTCCGTGATTATATATACAAACATAGAGTGTTAGGAATATATTGGCTGATTTTAGGTATCTCTCAAATTGTGATCTCATTATTCTGTTTGATTGTAATTTCTATTACATTAAAATGCTATTATAGATAGATATCATGTAAAGCCTATAAATAAGCTCATGTACATTTCAATGAAATATATAAAAATTGCATGACTTTTTCTTCTTCTTTTTTTTTTTTACTTTACTCTTATCAAGGTATCAGAGCCATTATAGTTTGAGAAGCGCCCATTGAGTCTATTGCAATGTGGTGGTTGCAGCAACCTTACATTAGCTGCCGATATCTGTATTTGGTCAAATCCGCTATTGTTGAGTGTTGTTACTCCATTTTCTATTGTCTTTTTTTTTTTTTTTTTTGTAAAATAGACCACCATTAGACTCATTGCCCTCAAAAGATGTAGACCTTGAAATTTCATTGGCGATAACCATCGCGCAAACTCTCGCGCTTCACCACATCTCGGAATCATAGACCTTGACAAATTTCGATGCTTTTACAACACTTTTTCCTACTTTGACAAATGGTATGGTGAAACGCTAAGAAGCTCGACTAGCAGCAAAATATATTGCTCAAGAGTATGGAATTGATTATGATGAGATGTTTACTTTAGTTGCATGTCTTATGTCTGTTCAACGTCTTCTTCTTGTTGTCTCTATTAAGAGATGGCTTCCATTCTAGATGGATGTAGAAATGCTTTTTTCAATGGTGATCTTACTGAGGAAGTATACATGGAGAGCCTCCTCCTAGATACACTACTTCTAACAGGGTATGTCACTTATGTTGAGCATTATATAGATTGAAGTAGGCTCCATGTGCATGGTATTCTAAGTTTAGCTACGCCATGGAAAACTTCGGATTTAAATCCCACCCTTATGACAATGCTCTCTTTGTTCAACGAACGTTTTATGGGTGTATTGTGCTACTTTTATATGTAGACAATATGGTTATCACTAACAATGATATACCCACATTACAAAACTCCAGTAGTATCTAAGTTGACATTTTGAAATGAAAGATCTCAGTTGACTAAGTTATTTTTTAGGTTTGGAAGTTCCTTCAGATTCCTCCTGTTATTATCTTTCTCAAGCTAAAAATACCACTGATCTTCTTTTGTGATCAGGACTCATTGATAATAAAACTGCTACAACTCCCATGGAGGCTAATGCCACATTTAACAACAAAGATGAGACTCTTCATCCAATCCTACTCTGTATTGATAGTTAGTTGGTAGTCGTGTATGCCTTTCTATGATTTGCCCTAATATATCCTACACTATTCACATTGTTAGTTAGTCCATGACTACGTTGTGAACCACTCATTTTGTTGCCGTTCTTTGCATTCTTGGCTATGTCAATGGCACTTTATTTCATGATCTTCACTTTTCTGCTCAATTTACATTAGAATTGAAGGCTTACTTTGATGTTGACTGGGCTGGAGACCCACTTGATTGCCACTCCACCATTGGCTATCGCTTCTTTCTAGATTGTTATTGCTCAATCTAATAAGAAAGTAAAATATCGTGCTTTTGTTGATATGGCAATAGATTTGTTATGGTTGGATTGTTATTAGAAGACATGAAAATTTGTCATAAAGGTGAAACGACACTTTATTGTGACAATCGGAAAACTATCCAAACAGCACATAACGATGTTTTCCATCAACGGACCAATCATATTGACATAGACTACCATTTCATATGTTCTCAAGTGCTTCAAGACACCGTTTGTTTTGTCTCCACTTTATCAGTTAATCAAATTGTTGATGTATTCACTAAGGAACATGCACTAGGGCCTTTTCAAGATCTTTTCTCCAAACTCCTGTTGATTTCTTTCATATCACCTTGATTTCTTTCATCTCTCAAATTGTGATATCAATATTCTGATTGGTTGTAATTTCTACTATAATATTATGTTATTATATGTAGCCATCCTACCAAACCTATAAATAGGCTTGTACACATTTCACTAAACTATACAGAAGATGTGAAGATGAACGTGAGCTGCCCCGATGAAAAATCCTGATCCGTCTAAAGGTCACAGTGGCCGAATGAAGAAATCCGGGAGCTGAAGAGACAGAGACCATCCAGAATCAATGGAGTGCCCCGAAAAGAAATCCCTAGTTTGTGCGTGTCTCTAGCTCATGTCGGCTCCAGCGGGAAAGAGAAGCGGGAGTTTCGGCCGTGGGAGGGGAGAGAGAGAGGAGAGGACAGGTGTCCCCTGAAGAGAGGATGAGTAAAAGAACAAAATAGGGAAAAAAAAAAAAAGTCCAATGGGGCTTCGTCGTAAATGTCGACCTGGATTGTTGGCATTAACTGGCTTTTGAGCCTCCATTAGTCAGAATTTCGGTCGCGACTCGCATGATCTCTTAACTAGATGCCCCTAGTTTAAAGATACCATAGAGACTCGGCAAGAAAAATGAATACAAAGTGACGACACGGCAACATTTTCGGTTGGGGATCGGATAGTGTCATTATCGGAGATATCGATCCCTAATCTCTATAAAATGAATGGATGACCTATATGACATGTAATGTAGGTTCCAATGGACTATGATGGTAAATCATAAATCAGCCATCTTCAGACTTTTCTGAAATTTTGTACACATAGTATGTTGAATAACAGATGGTGAATTCTCGAATAACATTGTTAAGTAAAAACTGATTGACAACTTTTTAATCCGGTTGATTATAAGTAAATTATCAATAAAATAGTCATCCTACCGTTCTCAAATCATTTTAAAGTTTTTAAACGAGGCGCGTACTTCAACAGCAGACTATGGGTTGCTTACATGCTTTACTTGCCCGGCATAAAAAATTCCACTCTTTCTAATGGTTTAGGTTAATGTTTGTAACTTAGGGAAAATAAACAAACTATTTTACTACTATAAAGTCATAGTAGATTGTTGACGTTGTATTGATTCTGCAGGTACCAAAGTTTATTTGTCAACAATATATTAGCGAAATAATCACTTTACCGAGATGATAACTCTTGTAGCTTGTTTTAGAGGTGGGTGCCTATTTCGACAAGTGGATTACAAGTAGCTTACACACTTTACTAGTAGTGTTGGTTAACGGGTATGACTTAAAAAAAAAATTAATTATTTTACCACCATAGAAACCTATTGGCTTATTAATACTGTCTCACATTTACAAGTATCCAAGTTTATTAGTCTATAACATACTGAATAATTTGATCATTTCCCAGATTAAATTACTCTTATATATCATAAATAATCATTTGATTTACAAGTGGGATGCATTGTGTGGTAAATTTCTAAAAAGGAATTGATAACTTACCATTTCACGTCATGGTAAGTTGCTAACATGGTTATTGAATTACCATAAAGTACCTCTCAAACAGGTTGCCTCCTATAATTTTACTAATAGAACATTTCAAATTTAGTTACATCACGGAACTACCATCACGGCAAATTGATCCGATTCTCCCTAAAACATCAGAATTTTTCAGTAATCCCAATGTATGCACTGCTTGCATCTTTGGACCTCGTCACTTTGCCCTTTACATTGATTTTAATGACTTGAAGCAAGAATCAACAGGTCTAGGAGTTTGAAATTGAGAAACTACCACCCTTCAAACAGTTTACACCTGAAACAGCGAAAAAGAAGTGATCCTCTCGGGCCTAACTCTGATATGGATTGCGTTAATCTTGTGCATAAGAATGTCGGCCCTTGGCGGGTGGGCTCTGATCCAGAATATTGGAGGTCTGCCGCTTCTCTGTTCATAAAATAGCTCAAGACTGGAGCCTCGGTGTGGCTTCTTTTGATTATCAATTGATTTCCGACTGTTTTGACACGAGTTGTTGTTCACATTTTAGTGGAGAAATGGACACCATGCGAAGCTCTATACATGGATATACAAAAGGAGTGACGGTTGAGCTCCAAAGATGAACTTATGGAGCCTGCTTTTGCACAGCTGTGAAAGCTGGAAAACTAAACCTCGTGCATAGAGAAGAAGCTACAGGTGTAGGAAAGGGAGACGAGTCACTTGCGCAAGAATCTACTTCAGTGGCTTTAGCTTTCACTTGGCTCGATCTGCTCATGCTGAATGAGTCTCGAGTTTTCAGATCAAAACAAGCATGAATTGTGCCTCGTTAGTCATATCGATTGGCCAGAGAAGTGAAAAATGCGAACCATGTGGCCTGTTCTGTGTGAGGAAGCTAGACATTTTTCATGCGAACCAGGTTATACTCGGAACAATTCTTGATTCTTGAAGCAGAAGTTCACAGAAAACATTATTGTCTAATGTAATTGTACTCATCCTAAATTGCTGGCTGCAACTTCCTATTTGAGGAATTCTAGGGGTCGTAAAGTATGCCCGAAAGCCACACTTTCTTTTTTCTTGTTTTGGTATTGTTAGTGCAAGGATTTCATAAGCCACCCCAGACCAGATACAGAAAGGGTTCGGAACTATTCTACATCCATGAATCGAAGAAAGCTAGACGACAGAAGGCTCCACGTAGAGATTTCAGAAAATTTAGCAGCTCAAATAAGTAGACATAGATCTCTCTTCTCTCGGAAGAGCTTCTCTCTCTACCTAGGGTAGAGTTTTCCCCCTTTTCCCTCTAATGGCTGATCGCACTCTTGGAACCCTAAAACCCCCATGATGCTGGCCTTGTTGCTCCTCCTCGATGGATATGCGGACACTCCAGATCTGGTCCATGAACCCTAATCCCAAATCCTTCCCTCTCCCATCACGATACCACGAATCCACACATGAACAATCACCGAACCACCTCCTCCCCTGTCCATTGCTCCGTAGACTTCAAGCCCCTCCCCAATCGATTGCACAGTAACCTCTAGCCAACCCACTCCACATTCACAGAGCCCCCTTCAATCCAACCCCAAATCGCCACCTATTTATCCCAAAACATAAACAGATTCAGCATAACCGACCACTATAATTCCTATTCCGAGGAAGCAAAGCGCAACGACCTAGTCTTCAGTTTTCTCTACGAGTAAAGGAAAGTGACCCAATTTCAGCTCGGCGCAGGCAAAGAGCATCACGACATCCTGCAAATTGGAGTAATGGAAGGTGAGAACGAGAATGACTTAAGACTATCAGCATTATGCAAAAGCTTAGGGCACCTCTGGTCAGAAAGTGATGTTGTTGAAGTTTCAACTGAAATCCCTCCTAATAAAACGCAAGAATGTAATCTTACTCTATTTGGCAAGTTGTTCTCCAAACCACATGTCAATTTCCAAGCCTTTTCTACCATAATGAAGAAGGCATGGAAAACTGAGTCTGTTGCTTTCTTGCAAAAAGAGCTAGGACTATTTTCCTTTGTGTTTCAATCTGAAAAAGAAAAAGAGAGAGTTAAGAACACAAGCCCATGGTCTTTTGCAAGTAATCTATTAGTGCTAAAACAATGCAACCCAGAGATCCCATAACACTGTTATGACTTTACTCGCTGCGCTTTCTGGATTCAAATGGGAGGGATCCCCCCAGGATGGTTTAGAGAGGACGTGGTTGTTGGTTTGGCTGAAAGAGTGGGCCAAGTTGTCGAGATACAAATGGAGACTAGAGGAAATGGCCCACAAAAAGCAGGAAAGGTGAGAGTAGATATGGATTTGAATTCACCCTTAAAATCGGGAGCGATATTGGACATAGGGAAGAAGAAGCTATGGGTGGAATTTAAGTATGAATGACTTCCACACTACTGCTACACATGCGGGAGAATTGGGCATTACGTCATTGACTGTGAGGAAATTCCCTACGAGCAGACCAAATGGGCAGAAAATAAGGTAGGAAAGTATGGACCTTGATTAAAGGCGGAAGTGCGTGATCACAGCCCTCATTGGAAAGCATTCTATGGTCAGCTTGAAACAAATTCAGATCTTGAAGAAGTAATTCCTGAAACGCTTGCAACAGAAAATGGTATGGGAGAAGAGGTTAGAAAAGAATCGGAGACACGGGCTTCTATTGTACGCGGAAAGAAAATGGCAGAATGTTATCCGACTAACTATACAAATGAAGGCTTGGCAACAGACCTCAGCAAGAAAGATAAAGGGAAACAGATTATGTGCATTGACCTCCCCAAAGAGAACTTTCAGGGGGAGTAAAGAAACAGCAGGAAAGGCTTGAAGACTCAGAAAGCAAAAAAATAGAAAAAAGAAGCAGAGAACACCATTCTGCTTATGGATGAAACAAAGCTTCTGGATACTCCTATTCAGATAGTCAAGGAGGGTAATGATTGGGCTTTGGTGGCTAGCCCTAATAAGCCACCGAAGACATCATGAAAATCATCAGTTGGAACTGTCAGGGGCTAGGCAATCCCCTGACATTCCAAGAGCTCAAAGCTCTAGTTGCTCTCGAAAGGCCTACCATGGTCTTCTTAATGGAGACCAAGAACAAGGAGTCGAAGGTTGAGGGCGTTATCAAATGCCTAAAATTCCCAAATAAATTTCTAGAGAACCTGGAAGGAATTGTAAGAGGACTAGCACTTATGTGGAGTGAAGAGGTGGATTTAAGAGTAATTACCAGCACCAAAGCCTTCATTGACGTGGAATGTGAGGATTTGACAAGCGATTGTCACATGCGAATAACCTTCCTCTATGCTCCTACCAATTATGGGGAGAGACTACTCTTATGGCATAAATTAAGGGAGATACGATCACAGAACCTACTTCCATGGATATGTATGGGGGATTTTAATGATTATACGCTTGGGAGAATGTAGGAAAAAGGGAGGCTAACCACCATAGAATAGCAACGTTTTGTGAGCTCTTGAACGATTGTTCCCTAATGGATATTGACAGTAAAGGTTGTGCCTACACTTGGGCCAACAACAGAGCAGGAGCGGACTTGGTTAAAAAAAGATTAGATCGAGTAATATGTACCATGGAATGGCGGGTGACCTTTCCAAACGCTGAAGTACAGGCTCTACCAGCTGTTGGCTTTGATCACAGCCCTCTTCTTCTCGTGCTGCACCCTGAAAGCAAGAAAAGGAAAAAAAACACTTCAGGTTCGAAGCTTTTTGGCTAGAAGAAACAGAATGTAGGGAGATAATCAAGCGAACATGGACTGAAAACCCCTTAACTGAAAGCAGTTTTTTAGACAAAGTTCAAGAAGTGTCAAAGGAACTTGCAAAATGGAGCAAGGATAAGTTTCCTAATGCTGCCCGTCATATCAGAGAGCTGAAGCGGACATTAACAAAGTTAACAAATAGACCTCCAGAGAGGTGCAACAAGGAGGAATCTCAGTAGGTTAGGGATCAAATAGAAAAGCTATGGAGACAGGAAGAAAAATACTAGGGGCTTAGGGCGCGTATAAATTGGCTCAAATGGGGAGACAAAAACTCAAAGTATTTCCACGCCACAATAGTACAGAGAAGGCAGCGAAACAGAATCATAATGCTGAAGATAAATGAAGAAACTTGGTGCAGGGAGCCGAGCGTACTTAAGCAACATATCCAGGGCTTTTATCAAACACCTTATGAAACTGTGGGTCCGAGGAACATCCAGCCAGTCCTAGATCAGTGTCCTAGCCCAGTAAATGAGACAATTAATGCACACTTCCTGGAAAACGTGAGAATGGAAGAAGTAGAAGAAACGGTTTTCCAATTGGGTTCAATTAAAGCTCCTGGTCCCGATGGTCTAAACGGGCAATTTTATCAGCACTTCTGGGAGGAAGTAAACCATGAAGCTATTCAGCTAGTACAAACCTTCTTTGAGACAGGTATCATCGATCCCACCCTCAATCAAACGCATATCTCCCTAATACCGAAAGTCAAAAATCCAGAAAGCATAACCCAATTCAGACCTATAAGCCTATGTAATTTCAGCTATAAAATCATAGCAAAAGTGATGGCAAACAGATTGAAGAGATGGCTCCCAGAAATTATCACATCCGAACAGAGTGCTTTCGTACAAGGCAGGCAAATCCAAGACAATATATTAATAGTTCAGAAGTTATCCACCAGCTCCAAATCAAGAAGAGAAAAAAGAAGTTCCAAGCCATTCT
Source organism: Eucalyptus virginea (assembly GCA_014182375.1). Lineage (NCBI taxonomy): Eukaryota > Viridiplantae > Streptophyta > Magnoliopsida > Myrtales > Myrtaceae > Eucalyptus > Eucalyptus virginea. The sequence continues at coordinate 38,935,616 of CM024520.1, forward strand.
GAAACTTGATATGCAAAAAGCATATGAGAGAGTAGGGTGGGATTTTCTGGAGTCATGCTTGCTGAAAATGGGTTTTAATACAAGATGGGTTGGGCTGATAATGTAATGTGTCACAACAGTCACTCTTAGTGTGAAGGTAAATGGGGAGCCTATGCAATTTTTCAAACCATCAAGGGGACTAAGGCAAGGTGACCCTCTCTCACCTTATCTATTTATCCTGGTGTCGAATGTATTATCGTGGTTAATGCATAAGGCTATGGCAGATGGAAGCCTCAAAGGGATAACCTTGAATACACACTGCTCTACCCTATCACATCTACTTTTTGCCGACGATGCTATTTTCTTCCTTGATGGGACTATTTTAGAATGCCAAAACTTAGCAACTGTCTTAAACCAGTATTGTTTCGCCACGGGCCAAGCAAGCAACCTCAACAAATCAAGAGTATGTTTTAGCAAGGGCTGTCCTCAAACTCTAAAAAGAAATTTGGCGCAAGAACTTCGAGTGCCAATCATTGACAAAACAGGAAAGTATCTCGGAGTCCCAACGGAGTGGGGTAAATCAAAAAAAGAGATGTTCACCTGGATCCTAGCTCGGGTAAACATGAAGTTGGAGGGCTGGAAAGAGAAAATACTGTCCAAAGTAGGTAAAGAAACGCTGATAAAAAGTGTAGTGCAAGCTCTTCCTCAATATGCAATGTCGATCTTTAAAATACCCATCTCAATATGTAAAGCAATCAAAAGAAGAATCGCATCTTTCTGGTGGAAACAAAATGACAAAAGGAGCGGCTTGCATCGGAAGAAATGGGAAGTATTGAAACTGAGAAAATATGAAGGAGGGCTTGGATTCAGAGATTTGACAAATTTTAACAAGGTAATGCTGGGAAAACAAGCCTGGAGGTTATCTCAATCCCCCTCAGCTTTATGGAGCAGAATTCTGAAAGGAGTCTACTTTCCCAATGGAGATATGTGGAAGGCAGGGAAAGGGCAGCGTCCATTATGGGGTTGGCAAAGCATTCTGGTGGGGCAAGAAGCTATTGAACAGGAGGTTGAATGGAGGGTAGGTGATGGCAAGCAAATCAGAATTCGAGAGGATAAATGGCTAGCGTATGGAGTTATAGGTGGTCCAGCAAACAAAGACAACCCTAAAATGGTGGCCGAACTTATAAGCGAAGAAAGTAGAGCATGGAAAGAAACGGAAGTTCAAAACCTGTTTGAAGACCGAGTGGCAAACGAAATCCTCTCCATCCCTCTAAGCCCAAATCAGGAGGAAGATAATCTAGTATGGAAAGGGAACAGGTCTGGATTGTACACAGTAAAGAGCGGATACCACAAAGTGTGTGCGCGAACTTCAGAAGCAGAACAAAACAGAGCATCAAGTTCATTCCAGCCCCCTCGAACATTATGGACACAGCTCTGGAATTTATCTATCCCCTTGAAGATGCGCATCTTTGCATGGAGTATATGCCAAAATGCAATACCCACACGAGATAACCTATACAAAAGAAAGGTGTTACCTGATCCAATTTGCTCGCTCTGCAATACACACCCGGAAACTACAGAGCACTTGTTCCTCCTCTGCAAGTGGACAAAGAATATATGGACAGACCCATGGATTAATCTCATGTGTAAATCCACGCACATATCCCATTTTGATAAATGGTTGAAGGAAAGTTTTGACGGCAACAGCCACTCACCCGAGAAGGAATTGGTGGCGATGGTCCTCTGGTTCATATGGAAAGCCCACAACAACACCATCTTCAGAGCAACATCGCTGGACTCGAACTGAATCATTGATCTCGCACAAGCACACCTCCAAAATTTCAGAAGATGGCAGAACAAAAATGTAGCTAAAAAACCCACAAACCTGCACTCACCGAGAAGATGGAGACTGCCGGAGAGAGAACGCTGAAACTAAACGTTGATGGCTCGTGGGTACCAGGAGAACCGGTTGAATCTGTCGCCGGAATACTGAGGAATCACGCCGGACAGGTGGTTGACGGCTTCGTGCGTGACATTCGAGCCTCCTCCCCCGTGCAAATCAAAACCCTAGCGATTTTGCACGGGCTGGAGTTTCTGCAACTCAGAAAGGAGTCACACGTGGAAGAAGCCGGATCTGAACAAGTAGAAACAGGGAAAGTGCAATGCGAGTCTGACTGTTTAATTGCAGTGTAAAGCCTTATGGGCCGGGCCGAATACCCCTGGAACGTGAAGATCACTCTTGACCAATGCAATGAAATTTTAGCCCAATCAAATGCAATGCAGGTAGTCTACAGCCCACGTGAAGCCAATTTTGCTGCCGACTGGTTAGCTAAGGCAAACAGAGCAAAATCACTCCCTCAAAACTGGAAATCTAGTCCTCCTCCAGTTCTTTCGGAAATTTTATGTTCGGAATCTTACTTGTCGCCTTCTTGTATTTCTCGTAATTATGAATGAAAGTATCTACATTTTCCGACCAAAAAAAAAAATAAGTAGACATATACAATAGAACAACTGAAGGCATTCCGGACATCGTCTTCTTCAATCAGACAGTGGAGGAAGAGAATAACAGGGAAATGCTCCATACAAATTGCGCTAGAACTTCCATCGACCTGACGGGATTTCATAACAGGGGGGGACAGTAAAACCATTATGCAATCGTCATTATCTTTCTCTTCCCAATTCTGCTATTCATCCACTCGGAAACTATCGAAGAAGTTTTAAGCATCATTAGAAAGCTTAATATGTGTAATTTCAATCTCATTTGGACCATTTGACCTGATTCGGATCCTATTGACTGGAAACCGACATTACTCCAGATTGATCTGGTTCTGACCTGGAACTTGAAAATACGAGAAAAATATCTAGAAAATTCAAAATCTCAATATGTTCTTAATAACTTTCACGTTTGAAACTTCGCAAACAAATCCTTGAACTATGGAAAAATTGTAAGTTTTCCCAGGGACTCCAATGCAAACAGTTTTTTGGGCCATAAATGACCTTTACCGATTTTTGACCGAATTGGCCCCCTAAACTTTGCTAATAGGTCCTGCAACTTTCCATTCTACATTTTAAACCTCTAAGAACAACTTTTTAATTTTAACTTTGTGTAAAAAGTCCTCCAACTATGTTAAATTGCAATTCAAATTTGGATGAAATCAGAATTTAGACTTTCGCTTCAAGTGCAAAAATGTTTTCGCTACTTTGCGCATGTCAGATTTCTGACCAAACGGTATTGGAATTTTATGAAAATTATATCGCTGCGAAGCTTGTGGTTTGAGGCTGTAGCGATATTTCACTAAGATTTTTGAAATTCCTTTGGAAAAAGTTTATAAAAATCAGACAACACCTAGGGGTCGCTGAAACTCTGAATTTTCAGTTTTGCACAAACTAGTTTAAACTTCAAATCATGCAAATTCAAGCATCTGTCAATCACATACCAGTATTCAATAGCTCATTCAAGTCACATACAACATCATTCAGCAAGGATCAACATCGATTGACCAATACATGCTTGACCGGACATCAATCAAAATAAACTTGCTTATGATCCTCTTATGTTGATCTATCTAGTTCTAAACTCAATCAATCAAAGAAAACATGCTTGAATGAACTTCATATAACCTATAGCTAGAGGACATCAACATGCGACTTTAATATTGATCCTAAACGTCCATTTGCTAATTGATTTCCAAAAATTGAGATTAGTTCCTAAGATGATCTCATCACATCTTCATCCCAATCAACCATAGATTGAAGCTAGAACTTCAACTCTAGACTAGGTTTGAATTAAGTCTTATTGGCTGATCATTCAGGATAATCTAACAAAGATTAGACTGTCCTACCTTGAAAATTGGACTCCGGCAAGTGATAAGCAAAACTAGCCAGAATCAAGTAGCTCCGATGAAGATCTCGATCAAGGACCACCACAAATAATTCAATGACATGCAAAAAGGAATGACTGCAAAGTTGGCTGGCTGAGATACCATCGGGGAATAACCTGGGAGTGGCTAGGATCGTTGGCGGAGAAATGCTTGTTTGGACAATTGTCGAACATCATTGAGGAATTGGTCAATTGGTGAACTTCTGGCGAGCTATTGAAGGAGTGACGACCACCTCGAGACTATGAGGAAGTCGGAGGTGGCAGTCACAAGGCTTAGACAATGAGAAGCTACCGGGATGAGGCCAAAGGAGCGATGGGAAGTGCCAATTACTTCACTAGCATAGAGCATGAGAAGCGGCCGAGAGAGAGAGAGAGACTTTACGAGCTGAAAATGTGAATCCCTCTTTGAATCTTGGAGGGAAAAAGCTTATATATTATTGCTAGTTTGAATTGTGGCCCTTGGATTAATCCAAGAGCTCCAATTGATACCTTCTCAATTAAGCAACCCTTCTATTGATTGAATTTGTATCACATGGATGGATGACATGTCATGATAGAAGGTAGATGAATCGGTAAATTAATGACTAGGATTGAATGTTCACAAGCATTGATAACCTGACAAGACTTGCTTAATGATTAAGTAAATGGTGTTTTGGTAATTTCCTAAAATAAAGGGAGGGGGCATTAGCCGTGTGGTTGAGCTGAGGTGGATGGCATAGCTGAGCTAGCCAACTGAGGTGGTAGTTGACATGGCTTGGCTGACCCACTCAAGTTTAGCCAATTAGGTTGAACACATATGGACTGGCCCAATTCAACTGGGTTGTTTTGGGTCTATCCCATTTGTCCAATTTCGTCCTAATTTTTTTAATTAAGTATGCCATTTTAATGAACCGAGGTTTGTTCTAATGATGGGTGAAATTGGATGCAATTGAATTGACTCGATTTGATCCAAATCCCCTTAAGTGACATTATGAGTTAGACCAATGTACACAATTGACGTTCAATTGGCCAAATTGGATATCAATTAATCAAATTGACCAATAGTCTAGTGTGGGTCAAACTGAATTAGATTAATTGAACAAACCACTCATTGTTTTATCAATCAATGATTGGGCAAATCGGTCAATTGAGTACAATTGAAGTGATTTTGTCAAAATTGGCATTAGAATTAAGTTGCTTGTACTCAATTTTGGCCAATTTGCATTGATCATGAACAATCGATTAGAACCCCTAATTATGCTTTTTGCCTTGAGCTTGGAAATCCAATATTAGCTTGACAATTGAATGTAGCATGACCTCTAGATCAGATGTTGTGAAAGAAATTTTCCTTAAAAAAAAAAAATTAAAATGAATGAATTTTGATTTTTGCTTATCGAAAGTGAAATTCAAAATTTGGGAACAAGTCGATTTTTGATCAATTTTTGTGAAATTGATTATTTCAAAGTCAAATTAAGGTAAAAATGAGTTGATTTGATTATCTTTCAATTTTTTTTTAAGTTGACCAAAGTTGACTTTAGTCTAAAAGGTTAACTCTAAAGACTTCTTTGGATTATTGATGAAATCAATGTTTTGATTTAAACATAACACTATGGAACTTTAAATTTACTAAAAAAGCACTAAGACGACAACTCGCTTTTAATGAGAAAAGGGCCATGTTGCGAACAGTGACCCTTGACCTTGGGTTTTTATCTTTATATGACATGTCAACTAAAAATTAAGTATCAACATATGAGATGTATACACTTAATCTTCTTTCAATAACAATGCAGCAAGAACACTACTTTGGAAATCTCAAGGAAAGAAATGCAATTTTTTCAGAATGCAATGATGACCTTCTCTTTTGTATACATCTTCAACCTTCTCGTAGAAGATTGTCTTGGGAAGCACATAGCCATTAGTATTCATCGCTAGCTACTAAACTGAAGCTAGATTACCCGAATAGTTTTTTCCTATGAACATTAATAGGTTTTTCCAAATTGGGTTCTTTCACTGCTCTCACATCACTGGTTACTCTGACGGTTTTGTCAAAAAACCATTTTACTTTCTTAGACGATTTCCGATTCTTTTGGTATGCTGTTCCAACTTCCGACGGCTATATTTAATACTTCAATGTACAATCTTTAATTGTGAATAAGTGACTCAAAAATCATCACTATTTGATCGTTGTAGCCAATTCATGTTGTTTATGGGCAGTCTATAAAAGGACATCTTGCGGTCTTCATCCAACGCACTTGTCATAATATATATAATTCTAAGAATAGTTCAAGTACGATCGAAATCTCTAGGGATGTTTCTCCAATACTTACTAGGTACTTTGAGTATGATGGTGATCACATCGCTAGTAACTCTAATAGTTCTAACAAAAACTGTTTCACTTTCTTTGACAATTTTTGGTTCTTTTGCTATACAATTCCAGCTGCCTATGACTATATTTAATCCTTCAACGAACATTCTCTAATGGTAGTTATGCCAACATTGTCAGGGACGTGATAACCTCAACATAGAAATCATAGCTGATTATCGCAATCAGTTGATGTTATTTACAAGCAATCTGTACAAGGACATCTTGCAATCTTCATCCAATGAATAAATCATGGACATCCACGAACATCTACACTTATCGTAGAAGATATTATTCTAAGAACAGTTTGGAAATTGTCAAAATTTCTCGAGACGTTTCCCAAATACTTACTAGGTACTTCAAGTACGATGGTAATCACATCATTGCTCACTTTGACAGTTTGACCAAAAACCGTTTCATTTTCTCTGATGATTATCAATTCTTCTACTATGTTGTTCCAACTACTAAGGGCTATATTTAATCCCTTAAAGAACATTCTCATTGTCAAGGACGTGATATCCTCATGAGTGAGATAAAAATTATCACTAGTTGATTATTGTAGTCAGTTCATGCTATTTATGGGTAGTTTGCACAAGGACATCTTGAGATCTTCATCCAATGAATACATCGTGGATACCACGTAGTCCTTAAGAATCATCATGGACATTTGCACTTATCATAGAAGATATTATTCTAATAGTTTGGGAATCATCAAAAAATTTTGGGATGTTTCTCCAACACTTACTAGGTGCTTCGAGCATGATGGTGATCACATCACTAGTCATTCTGACAGTTTTGACAAAAAACCATTTCGCTTTCTTTGACGTTTTTCGGATCTTCTGCTTTGTTGTTCTAGTTGCCAACAGCTACATTTAATCCTTCAATGAATATTCTCTTTTGGTTGTTATTCCAGCATCGTGAGGGATGTGATATCCACATAAGTGAGGTGCAAATCGTCACTTGTTGATTATCGCAGTCAATTGATGCTGTTTACGGGCAGTCTATGCAAAGATATCTTGTGATCTTCATCTGATGAATACATCATGGACATCATGCAATCCTTAATAATGATCACAAACATATGCACTTATCATAGTAGATACTATCCTAAGAACAATTTGAGAATCATCAAAATTTCCTGTGATGTTTCTCTAACACTTAGGTATGTGACATCCAGAAAATTCCTTCATTTATTAATACGTGGGGTTTGGTTGCAATCAATGTTACATGTGAGAAATTTATGTGATCGATTGATATGATTGTTACATTTGAATGATAGGTTAAAAACTTACTAAGTTAATTATTTACTTATGTTAAAAAAATTTACTAAACGTTTTGACAAATTCAAAATATATTTTAGATTTATCTATATTTAGAATAGACATTAGTTTTCTTATGTATGTATTGATTCCCTTGATTCCTTAGTATTTCAATTGGAAAAGCTACTTTGGAAAGCTATTCTTTTGGCTCTCTCTTCCATTGGCGAGAGAGGCTTTGACTGTATATTTCTATTTTACCTCCATCAGCAAAGTGAGACATTAAACTTAGTCTTTGTTGATGTAATGCCTATTTCATTTATATTAACTTCTAGTTCATTAATGCAAGAGGTGACTCACTTCTTTACTTGGCCAAGAAGAAGCCATCTTTCATTTGGATCCAAATATCTCTTCTCTTAGCTTATGAGGATGTGCCATATGCCTAAACCACTCACCAAAGGGCCACATGAAGAAATTCTATTGGAATACTTACCCCATCTACTATTTGATTCAATGATTTCAAACTATGAGCATTAAATTCACTAACCATGGTTAACCCATCTTGTGACATCTTGAATTTTCGACCCTGTCTCGATTAAATGAATTGGGCTTTTCATTGACGCGTCTATGGTCCTTAACTCTGAGCTGATCACTCACGAGATAACTAATCTATCAGGTTGAGCTATTAAGGGATATAAACACGACAGACTTGAGAATTCGATCAGAAATCGACTGCTCAACGGTGATAATCGGCAAGGGTCAATACGGCACCATTATAAGCGATTAGTGATTGACTATAGATTGATTTGACGGAAGCATGCAATTGAATTGTGGGTGATTCCACCTAATTGCAAAATTTGTGTCAAACGACATTAACCCAATTTTCTGTCGATTTGGTACCCGGTACCCGCCAATGAGTTGGAGATGCACAAACGTGGATTGAAAATTATTAACCATGGGTAAAACGTGATAAAATTCATAAAAGCTACCCGGTAGGTTAGATCATGCTAAAATCGCGTCCGGTTGAATTAACCACAAAATTGAACCCAGTTTCAGGAATCAAAAGTTTGAGCGTCTCACGATTTATTTTTAGGACCTCATCTCATCTTTCAAGAAATTTCTGTCGGGCCCGGAATTTTTACAAAAAATCAATTTTGGCAAAATGAAATTTTAGAAATTCGTATGGGCTGGTTTTTGGGCATTTTTGGCCGCCCATTTGGCTGGTCTGTGAGGAAATTGCAAGGAAATTTGCCATTATAGAGACTATGGACTTTTGGGCTGAAGACTTTTGTACCAATGTGATCATTGTTTAGATATTTCTCCTAGTTTCTAAGTGGCCAGCAGCTGGACTTTCTTCCTCTTTCCCTTTCCCCTTCAATTTTCCCTTCCCCCTTGCGTGCGACCAACTCCCTGCAACATCCGACCACCCTCTGTTCCTCCTTCCCACTTTCTCTTTTCCCTTCCCTGCTCACTCCCTTCCTCACGTAAATTTCTCTTTCCCCTGGTTTTGCGCCATTTCTTCCATCGGTCTCATCCCATGGGCAGCAGCCCTCCACTTTCACGCCATATTCATTTCACGCCCATCATACCATAGCCATCATCTCTCCTCATCCCCATCACCCATCATTCCCCTCCCATCCATCAGCATCTCTAGCTCACCACCATAGCTGCCCAACTCCATCATCAACGCCATAATTTCCATTGTTTAACCACCGTCCAGCAGCTCCAACCACGGCCACCGAATAGTCCACATCTTCGCGTCTTAGCCTGTTGCCGCCACCACAGCACCACCAAGCTGAGATCAGCCCAGCAAAACTAGAGCCGAGTTCCAGCTCAAGCCGTGAGCTTATAGGCCGTTTTTAGCCCTGGTTGGACTTCCGTTGGTGACGCCATAGTTGCGGTTCTTCACCGCCGTCGCCGTGGACCTGTTATCTTGCTAATCCGGTAAGTTAAGTCTTTTTTTTTTTTTGGCAAAGTCCGGTGAGTTAAGTCTTTAATCCTTGATTAAGTTGTTAATTACACTTAAGGGGTTAGATTAGTCTTGATTAGCTTATTAAAGTAGTATTAAGTGAGATTAGCCTTAAGATGGATTAGTGTTAATCTAGATTGGTTAGATTAGCATTAATGAGGGTGGTTTAGTTTGGTTTAGTGAACTTCTCTCCGGATCAGTTCACTGAACCCTCGTCATTTGCCATTTTTTTGGATCAAAATGTGCTACGAATTTGAGGTTGTTTCCCCTTGAGAAATGTTCTAGACATTTTCAACTATGAAATATATTTTACTCAAGATTTTAGGGATTTAAAAGAATGAGATTTCAGCTTCGTTATTTCAAAACAAAATCTCGGATTGTGCTAGAATCTGTGACCTTTTGGTATTGCAAGGATTTTTATCAACTCTTACGGTTCGTTTTTTAAAATAGTTTCTTCACAAAAGTTGTTTGTCACATCTTGTAGTTTAACATAATAAACTGACAAGTTTTGGACCTCGAACCAAACTGATTTAGGAAAACAGAATTTCTGGAAACGGACACAATTTTTGTAACGATTTGAGCGAATTACTGCTCTTAATCTAGAATGGTCTGAGTTTTGGTGTCTTCACAAAAAAATGTTCGTTTATGTGTCATTTACAACATATTCAAATTTGAGAATTTTCCGAACTGATTTGATTAAGTTTCTGGATTTAAACTTGGAGACGTGCGAGTGAAAGCTGATTAGGACCGGTAGTGGTTTTGTGGTTGTCCTTGTTGTAATGCTTGATAGACAACGCATATTTGGTGATGTGGTAGACTTTTGGCATGCTTAGAACTTATGCTTGATAATATGTGAAATTGATTGCTTAATTGTGCAATTGGGTGCTTGGTTGTTGTTATGGAGTATTATTGCAAAAATTGGATTTTGGTATTTAAATAGAAAAATACCGGGTGTCGATTTTTGACACCAAAAATGTTTATATAATATTTGAAACCTTGGAATTTTGAAATGAGAGGGTACCATGCTTATGGGTTCGATTTAAATGCGTGACCATGCACGATTATTTTACAGGATGATTTTTAATACGAATAAAATTGGTTAAGTCCATTATTTGAAATAGAAGTATTTGTGTGCAAAACACGATATTCTTGGCCAAGTGTGAATGTGCGTGTGGTCATTATCAGAACACATCACCCAACGGGAATTTGGGGACGATGCCCAATTTATCGAATGCCCGGCAAGAGTCCGGAAGCCAGTCACGGTAGAGGCTGGACTGCTGCCCCTTATTAGGATGCCGTCTAGGTGGGAGTTATAAACTTTGCCGTGCCCGAAGGAGCGGGATGGTGCTTGATTTTTATCAAATACCCGACGGGAGTTTGGATGATCGCCGACTGGGGAGTTTGCCGTGACCAATGGGTCATAAGAACTGGAACGTGCATGAGTGGTTGAGATAGCTACGCCTTATTATGTAATAAAATTGTGTGGCACAGAATAAAACGTGTCATAACGATTTTACCTCATAATCAGGACCCATGTGATTGTTTGAGAATGAATTGGTGTGTTCCAGTTATTGATTATGTCTATTGTGTACATATGAGATATAAGATGTACTAGTGTGCAGGGACGTGCCTAAGCGAGGTAAGTTCTGGATGGTGCATGTTTAGGACGCCTCTAAGTGAATTCTTATCTTAATCAGGGTTTAGGATTTTGACTCACTGAGATTTTATTTTACCTCGTCGTGGGCTAACCCTTTTTCAGGGTTGTAACATGGAGATTTGCTGAGTGCATGTCACACCTTGATCTTCGAGCACATGCCCATCCCTCACTGGTCAATTAAATAGCGACATCCCAGGACGCATCACCGACCCTTTCATTTTAGTACGCATGTGGAAACATATACATAATCCCCAGACAATAAAACATTGGGATGGGAAAGTAGGACCATAAATTTTGAACCTGAAATAACCACACACATATACATTGCAAACTATAATGTATATAATACGATACAAACTATTAAAATCAGGTTCTACTCAAGCCAATTCAAAAACAAAGTCTACAGGCAGGAGTGGGGATTTCCGATCTACTTCGAGTCATCATCATCCTCGATTTTTCCTTTTTCCATGCTCCAACTAGAGCCTTTGTGACGCAAAGAAAGCAAAGCTTGGAAAGAATTCCAAAAGATTGTGTTTATTTTGAATAAAGAAGTGCGGATTACAATATCTTCGGTGTCTATTTATAAGGAGGTTGCTATCTAGATAATAATAAAATAACTGAAATCTAATAACAAAATTGAAAAGATATTGATAAACTAGAAAATCTGAAATCTAATAACAAATTAAGAAAAAGATATATTGTAACCCATTTGTAATCTTGAAGATCACGCAATCCTCTTTAATTTGTGGGACCGCCGCTCTTATGACGCTCCATTGTTTCCAGAAAGGCATTTGCATATTGTTCTACATTAGTCTCCTCCACTTCAGAAGAACTCGACCCCGAGTTATGATTAGGACAAAGAAGAGTATCTGGAGGATGATACTTAAATAGGTTCGCTACATTGAATGTCGGGGAGATGTTGAGGTCACCAGGAAGATCAACAACATAGGCATTGTCATTGATTTTCTTCAAGATTCGACATGGGCCAACTTTCTTGTGCTTCAGCTTGTTATATGTACCAACAGGAAAGCGTTCCTTGTGGAGGTAGACCATCACTTCATCACTCTCAGCAAATACCTTGAGGCGACGATATTTATCTGCAGCAGCTTTGTAAACAGTAGTGGAAGCTTCTAGCTGTTGCTTCACACCCTCTTGTATCTCTTGTAATTTTGTTGCTAAGTTTTCAGCCGCAACACTATATCCTGAGACTTTGGGCAAAGGCACGAGATCCAGTGTATGTTGTGGCGTTCGCCCGTAGATAACCTCAAACGGAGACTTGCCCGTGGAACGGTTGACAGTGTTGTTAAAAGCAAACTCAGCAGGAGCAAGATACTGGTCCCATTGCTTTGGCATGTCGCTACAAAGACACCGAATAATATCCGCCATAGTACGATTGACAACTTCAGTTTGACCATCAGTTTGAGGATGAAAGGAGCTGCTATACTACAAATCCATCCCAAATAAACACCATAGGGTCCTCCAAAAATGACTAAGGAATTTGGTATCACGATCAAAGGTGATAGTTTTTGGAACACCATGCAAACGAACTACTTCTTGAAAAAATAAACTTGCAAAATGAGAAGCATCAGAAGTCTTCTTGCAAGGGATAAAGTGCGCCATCTTTGTAAACCTGTCCACTACCACAAAAACAGAATCCATACCTCGTTTGGTTTGGGGAAGCCCCAACACGAAATCCATTGAAATGTCTATCCAAGGTCCAGAAGGAATAGGTAGAGGGGTGTAAAGTCCAGTGTTCTGAGAATGGTCTTTCGCAGTCTGACAAATGTAGCACTTTTTCACAAATCGTCTAATATCCCGTTTCAATTGAGGCCAATAATACCGCTCCTCAACTAGGGCAACAGTTTTATCTCACCCACAATGTCCTCCAAGGGAGCCACCATGCAGCTCTTGAATAAGTTGTTCCCGCAAAGAGCTTCAAGGAATGCACAACCTGCTGCCAAAGAATAAAAATTTGTCATGAACGATCATGTCGCCGTGAGAACCTGTTGCAGAACATTTCTCCCAAATTTCCCGAAAATCTTCATCATCAGCATAAAAAGTACAAAGGTGGTCAAAGCCCACAATGTCAGTGCGCATGGTGACAAGTGTTGCAGCACGATGGCTAAGTGTATCAACGACTTTTTTCAAGTGGCCCGCCTTGTGTCGAAGCACGAAATTGAATTGCTCCAAAAAGGAGACCCAACGTCCATGCATTCGATTTAGATGTCTTTGGCTCTTAATATATTTGAGTGCTTGATGGTCAGTGTTAAGAACAAACTCATGTTGATAAAGATAGGGCTGCCAATGCTTGATAGCTCGTACTACAGCAAAGTACTCTTGCTCATAAGTAGACACATCGCTTGCGAACATCATTAAGTTTCTCGCTAAAATAAGCAATAGACTTACCTTCTTGGGAAAGAACAGCACCAATTCCTACACTAGAAGCATCACAGTCTAGTTCGAATACCTTTTCAAAATTCGGGAGCATCAGTATTGGTGCCGTGAAAAGTTTTTCCTTGATGAGAGCAAAGCTGGTTTTTGCTTCGTCACCCTAATGAAATTTTCCTTTCTTCAAGCACTCAGTGATTAGAGCCATAATAGAACTAAAATTTCGAATAAAGCGTCGGTAGAATGTTGCAAGCCCGTGGAAGCTATGCGCCTCCCCAATGGTCTAGGGAGTCGGCCAGTCGCGGATGGCAGCTACCTTTTCTGCATCAACTTAAAGGCCTTATGCTCCGACAATATACCCCAAGAAGCGGAGTCGATCAGTCATGAAGCTACACTTCTTCAAATTAATGTACAATTGGTTCGTCTGCAAGGCCGATAAGACGTCCCTTAGATGCTCCATATGCTGTTGGTCATCTGGACTATATATGAGAATGTCATCAAAATAGACCACCACAAATTTGCCAATAAAAGGTTTAAGAACTTGAGTCATCAAACGCATGAAGGTGCTAGGCGCATTCGTGAGGCCAAACAGCATGACAAGCCATTCGTACAAACCTTCACTTGTTTTAAAGGCCGTCTTCCATTCATCGCCAAGGTAGATGTGTACTTTGTGATATCCGCTACGTTGATCAATCTTTGTAAAGTTCTTTGATCCCGCAAGCCGGTTGAGCATGTCATCCAAGCAAGGGATTGGGAATCAATACTTGACAGTAATCCAATTAATTGCCCAACTATCAACGCACATATGCATGTTTCTGTCTTTCTTCGGAGTGAGGAGTGCGGGTACTGCACAAGGGCTCATGCTTTCGCGCAAGAAGCCTTTTCGAAGAAGTTCTCCTACCTGGTCTTGCAAAATCTAGTTCTCCTTCGGATTCATCTAGTAGTGCAGCAAATTAGGGAGGCTCACTCCTGGAAAAAAATCAATCTCATGTTAGATATCCCTCAAGGGTGGTAATCCAATAGGTAGATCCTTCAGAATAACATTGTTGAATGCCCTCAATAAGGGCTGAAGAGACGCCAGAATTGGAATAATGGCTTCTTGATTGCCTTTCTCCACAATCATATACATGCCCTCACGTTTATGGACGTTTAGCATAATCCCTGCACTTTGCTTCTTTGGGGCCCGGGGAGTGTTACTCATCGGCTTCAAAATAATCTTCGTCTTTTTCCACACAAAAGAATGTGTTCTCACGAGCCTTGTGAGAGATATCAACATCGTATTGCCATGGTCACCCTAGTAGGACATGGCATGCATCCATCTCCACTACAACAAATTATGGTGTCCTTATAGGACTTTCCAATTGAAATAGGTAAATGACATACCTGCATCACCTTGAGTTCGGCCCCTTACGAATCCACCTGATTGTATAAGGGGAGGGATGTAACTCTGTCTGTAGTTGTAGATGGTCCACCAAAGCCTTGGACACTATGTTCTCACAACTTCCGCTGTCAATAATGACATTTCAAAATTTGCCATTTACGATACAACGGGCATGAAAAAGACTATTTCACTGCGTGTCTTCTCTTCGCGGAGCGAGCAATAGTCTCCTAACAACGCAATTGACATGCTCGCCCTCCTCATCCTCCACTTCTTCCTCATCAATCCAGTCATCTTCGTATATGTCATCGCAGTGCTCGACAACATTGGCCATCTTCCGCCATGGACAATCACTCGAACGATGTCCCAATTCGTTACACTTGTAGCATTTGATTGGTGGTGGCTTAGCATACGGGTTCTGGGCATTCGGATTGGTGTTACGGTTGTTTGCAATGACTGGTTGCTTGCGCACCCTAGTACTACTTCCCGGAGTTCGGTTCATAGTGTTGGTTTGTTGGTTCAAAGATTCTGAAACATCTAGTTGTCTCCCCTTTCCAGATGATCCTCGAGCGGAATAATTGTTAGCCTGATTAATGGGGCTAGTTCTCTCTAATTGCATCTCAACCTTTCGTGCCATCTCTTGAGCATCCTCAACGGAAAACAAACGATGTAGTGAAACATGGTCTTGAATATTAAGTCGCAAACCATTAATGTACCTAGTGGTCTGTTGTGCCTCCGACTCAGCCAGGTTGTTACGAGTGGAAAGTCGGAGAAACTCCTCCGTGTAAGCTTGGATTGATTGTCTTAGCTTCTTACAATTCTGAAATTGTTGAAATAATAATTGTTCATAATCGGTTGGGAGGAACCGAACCTTCAACATTTCCTTCATCCGATTCCATATTCGGATGGGAGCTTTTCCTTGTCGATGTCGGGTCAGTCGCGTTTGCTCCCGCCACGCTGAGGCGCCGCCCTTCAATTTGTATGCCACCAATTTTACTTGGCAATCCTCTTCAATCTCCATGGCATCGAAGAATTTCTCAACTTCCCAAAGCCAATCCAAAAAGTCTTCAATATTCAAATTGCCATCAAAGGTCGGAAGGTCAACCTTAAGTTGATATTGCCCGGGGTCTCATTGATATCCCCGGTTCCGATGGCCTCCACGAACAGGCCGATCTAGGAACTCTTCTTCTCCTTCAAAGTCCTCGACATAGTCTTGTCGCCTCTGTCAGGGATTTGCCCCACATTCCATAGCTGCTTCTAGGTCTCGAGCTACCTGAGCATGTTCAGCCAGAAGATTACCAGGCATGGGGTTGGTAGACAAACGCCGGATGGCGACAAGTAATTCTTGAAACCCTCGTTTGGTTTGCTCCGCAAATTGGTTGAACTCATCCCGTGTAATAGGCTCGTTTCTACGACCTTCAGCTATGGGGAGATTGTCATTAACATTATTAGCCATTGTCACGAGAGAAACCTGCTTTAAAACCAAATGATGCAGAGAAAGCGAAGCTTGGAAAGAATTCCAAAATATTGTGTTTATTTTGAATAAAGAAGTGCGGATTACAATATCTTAGGCGTCTATTTATAAGGAGGTCATCATTTAGATAATAACCAAATAACTGAAATCTAATAACAAAATTGAAAAGATATTGATAAACTAGAAAATCTAAAATCTAATAACAAATTAAGAAAAAGATATATTGTAACCTATTTGTAATCTTGAAGATCACGCAATCCTCTTTAATTTGTGGGACCGTCCGCTCTTATGACGCTCCATTGTTTCCAGAAAGACATTTGCATATTGTTCTACATCACTTTGGCAGACTACACTGGGAACTCTGGTACCGCAAGAGCTGGATCTACTACATCTACTATCGAACCTTGAGGAGGAGCAGCTGTGCACTTCCCAAAAGCGACCTCCAGGATATACAAAGGAATCTCAAATTCCGAAATAGGATCCTCTTTCTGGCCATCTTGAGCATAGCAGTACCATGACTTGTATCGTGGGGCACATTGTGGGTGAGACCCGCATTAACCCAAACCGTGAACCTCACTAGCTTATAGGTCCAGCTCTTAGGACTCCCAAGCAACGGAAAATAAGATGCCTGCTTTGTAATCCTCTTAAATCGTCCAAAAAACTTAGGAGCTGTCATCTAAGGACCTGAAATGTTATCCCACAACGGGGTGAGACGACGTCTCAGCGAGTTCTACCCCCTAAGACCCGATTAGGAAGAAAATACGCCATGAGAGCTGCCTAAATATAATACGAGTCAGAGAACTTACCTTAGCCTCAATTCATTCCTGTCAGATAATACAATTCAAACAATTATTCAATCATCATTTCACAAATCACTTTACTCAATCAAATCGAATCATTGATCAATTGACTTAGTTAATTACCTGATATCAAAACCATCACACGGTCATTTCGATTATTCATTCTCAACTCTTAGTCATAGCCAACGGGCACAACCTAGATTAAGTGGTAATCACGGCCCCGTAAGCATAATTTAGGTTAAATAGTCATCATGATCCCACTAGCATAATTTAGATTTTACTGGTAATCACAGCCCCACTGGCATAATCATACTTTGGCGATTTTCTTGATCTAACTCACAATCTCACACGGTAATTTTACAATCAATTACCAAAATTGTTCAATTTTGGAATAATGACCCACCACCACTACTCACACTCAAATTGCACAATCCAATATTCAATTAAATAAATAGAAAGCACCACTGCAGTCAGCATGAAATTCTGGTCACCAACTATCCCAATTTAATTTCCGAAAAATAAATAAATAATTAAATAATTATGAAAATTAATTAAAAAATGCCAATAAATACTATAAATGCATACTTAGGCCCATAAAGCCTAATTATATGCCAGAACGAGCCCGGAAAAATTCCGAGACTCGTTAAATAAATATTAAAGCCTATATTCTTGTTAATTACATAAAACTAACTACCTAACATGCATCAATAATTAACTAATTTACTAACCATTCTAATTATCTATTAAACCAATTTTAGTCTAAACTAATCAACCATTAAGCGTCATTAACCTACTAAGCGAGGATTAGTAAGTTAAACTCACCTGATTAACGATCCACTCGGATCAAAACAACGGGGATGCGACGAGGAACGAAAAGCTCTAAAGCGGCGACGCCAACGGGGCATGAATCAGGCCCAAAAATTGGCTTGCAAAGCTCACGATGCTGCTGGATTTCCATGGCTGCTGGGGCTGCTTCGAGCGGCTAATCTCGCGGAGAGAAGGGCTTCAAGTGGCTGTTGAACAAAGACGTGAGCTGGCCTGAATCTGCAATTTATTTGGCTCGGCTCCGTCTGGGTAGCTTCAGTTTGAGAGAGAGAGAGAGAGAGAGATGGAGGGCTTCGGGAAATAGGGAAAATGAAAGCTGCAAGCCAAAAAGAAATAGATGGGGTCGAGCGGCTGGCACGCGCAAATAAGAAAGAGAGGAGAGAGAGTGCTGCGGAGAGAGGATAAGGAAGACTTCAAAAAGTCAAAGAAAATGGGGAAGGAAAGTGGGACACGGCTGAGAGGGGATGTCGCTTGTGGGGGGGGGGGGGGGGTTATCGCACAAGTGAGAGAGAGGTGTGGGCGCTTGGCTAAGGGGGGAAAGAAAAGAAATTTCAAAAGAAAATCTTATAACCCAAAATTCTTGGTCCCACTTGCTCTTGTTCAATCCAATTTAGTCTCCAAAAATCCCCATGCTAAAACACTTGATCCTCAATTGCTTTCTTGCACCCAGTTTCCCTCAAACAACAAGTCTTGGGTACAAAAAACGACATTTTCTTCAATTCCGAATTCTAATTCATTTTTCTCGGAATCCAATTTTCTGAACAAACCTCTCCGATTGAAGTCTACTTTTGATGAAGAAAAAGCCCACACAACTTCCTTTCACTAAGTAGTTCACACGGGAGGCCAAAATCCATACAAAAAATGACCAACCCGAATTTTCATTCATTTTTCGAATCGTCCGAATCGATTTTCCGTAAAAATCCCGGAATTACCAAAATTCTTCAAATGATGAATAGACGTTCCTAAAATGAATCGTAACATGACAGGACTTTCGATTTCTGAAATTAGGTTCAAATTCGCGGTTAATTTCAATCAGACGCGATTTTAGCGTGACCTAACCTTTCAGAAATTTTTAGTACAAATGACTGATGGTCAATTTTCTTTGAGCCACAATGAACCTCTTCGACACATTGGCAACTCTCGGTAGTCGTGAAAACCTCGAGGTTTCAAATACGGACACAGTGTAATAAAACGACAAAAAAATCAATCTAGTGCCGATTGACTAGAATTCTGCAATTTAGTGGAATCACCTACATTTAACCACATATCTCAGTCGAACCGAACTATCTCTGATCTCCAATTGATCTTTATTGTGCCGTAATGATCTTTGCAGATGAGCACGGTCGAGTAGTCGGTTCCTAGTCGAATTCTCAAGTCTAATGCATTAAAATCCCTTAACGGCTTTGCCTGATAGGCCAATTATCTCATGAGTGGTCATCTTAGAGAAAAGAACTATAGTCGCGTCAATGAAAGGCCCAACTTATCCAATCGAAATCAGAACTTGAAATTTAGGATGCCATAGTGCGGATGTGGTGGGCGTGAGATATAATACCTTTTGGCTGGCCCTGCCATTAGCGAAGTTTAGGGTAACCCTAATCCCTAAAGGTTGTTGAGAGGGTCGATCGGAAGTAGCCGCTGAGAGACTTGTAATTAATAGACTTCCTATGGTCAACAATTGGTAAGTAAATTGTTCCTTATTCTTACTATCTCTGTGTTTGTTTATTGGGCGGGTGTTTATTTGTTTAACTTTCGCATGTGCATAAAAAAAAAAAAAATGGGTCGGCGACACATCATGGGACATCGCATTTCTAATCGACCGCCAAGGGATGTGTGCATACCTGGGATTCGAGACATGACACAACTCATCTTTCATTCTTTGTATTGATCATGTATAAATCAAAGAGAGAGAGAATTCTTGAGAGAAAATCCCACTCCGTTACTTCACTAGTCACTCCCTTCTTCCCTTTCAACTTTTGCTTTTAATTCCAAGAGTAAAAGCAAAAAATCCCATGTGTGTATTTTGTTAATGTCTCGATTTCATTTTCAAGTTTGAATGAGTTAAAAATCATAATTTCCTCTACTCTTCATAAATGGGTTGTTGTTTTCAAGACAAAAATCGTTGATTTCGGTTTTGTTTTACTTTGATGGAAAACTAAAGCTTTGTTTTTGTGTAAGCTATTATATAGTAAGTGAAAACTCTAGGTGCTAAGCTATGTTGTTTTATTGTACTTGATTTGGTCATTTGATGAGTATTTACATTAAGTGAGTTTTATGAACATGTGAGTTTGATAATAGCATGTTGGGTTTCTTACTTGTGTGAAATTCTTTGATTATTGATAATATTTTGGTGAAAAATACATAAAAAGGGCAAGAGATGAGGAACGTTATTGAATGTATGAGTTACCAATTTTTCTATTAAAAAAAATTACCAAATCCGGAAAGTTACCGACTGTGGAGGGTTACCAATTTGGATAGGTTACCGAACTTAGGAGATACCAATTTCCCAAAAAAAAAAAAAAAGTTACCAAATCAAAAAGTTACCGAATGTGCAGGATTACTGATTTTAGCAAGTTATCAAATTTGGAAGTTGTCAAATTAAGGGTTATTGATTTTCCAAAAATTTAAAAATAATTTCATTCTTTCTAATCTTTAGATGTCTTAGTCCTTCATGTGTTATCCAATGCATCGAGGAAAGTATGCATCAAATGTTGATGTTGAATATGTTCAATTGGTAATGGTTAAATGAAATGATATGGTGCATTGAATGCTGATGTTGATCATGTTCATGTACACTAATGTTGTAGGGTAACATTGCCCTATGTGTTAGGATGCCCGAGGGAGTATCGAGATTCTTAGGGAGTCAAGATATCTCATGTTTAAGATTATGTATGAGCATGGCGGGATGTCCAGTGATGAACATTGCGAGATGCCTCAGTTGAAATACTGCGGAAGTGTTTAGGAGAAGAAATGAAAAAAAAAAAATGATGCATGCTCATGAATGTGTGTGTGTGCGTGCGTGCGCATTAATAAGGTACCAAATGATACTGATGCATCAAGAAATTATATGCCATATATGTGCATTAAATAGATAATACCATGCATTCATGTGAGACAACTGCAACGAAGGTAAGATGTGTGCTCGTGCATTGAGTAGATTCCTCCAAATTTTTGTGATTATTAGGTTAGGGTAGGTGTGAAGGAGAACTCCTACTTTAGACTAGGAGATTTCACTTGCTGAACTTCTATTTATTCCTTGATTTTTCTAGACATAGGATTTCGTTTTCGCTGCCGTTTTTTGGAGCCCTAGCATAAATTGAGTATGAGTATGAAGAATTTGTGTTGCCTAATATGGTTTTTACGTATACCAAGTGTACTACCATGCTATGGGTCGATGTACGACATGCCAAGTGGGTTCCCTATCGGTTCGTAACTTAGTGCACGATTTCTAATTGTCACACCTCGAACCTTACCTTGGCCACAAGAACACGACATTTGCCACATTGGGATTAATTTGCAACGTCACAGGAGGTGTCGCCGTCCCATTGATTTTTTCTTTCCATTAAGCACATGTGGAAGCGTGCAATCTCCATCAGCCAATCATTAACAACAATCGATAGTAAGGAAAAACACACATACATATTACATAATTTCCATGCTTTATTTATATATTCATAACATTTTAGATTTACAAGCCCTCGTGTTTAGGGCCATTCCAATCCAGTCATCCCCACACAAAAAGATACATGGGGGTTTACAAGCTTCGGGGTGAGCTTATCTCCTCCAATGAGACCTAATCAAAAGTGGCTCCCTTGCCACCCAGGCATTACCCACTGAACCGTCTGGCGCGTCTGCATCCTCATCCGATCCGGGTGGACCACGGGACCCATATAGAGGTCTAAAGAGATCCTCGTCAAACCAAGCGTATCGAGCATGGTAGCTATGTGGAACAAGGTCGCAATACCCCTCATCAACTCAGACAATTGTAGTAATCCTTCAAAAAGTGGTGTCCTCCCTAAACACATCTATGATGGTGACTTCCATGTTCATTGGTACATTGAAACGCACAAAGCGGTGAGGCAGGGGGTCCATACCTATTGCCTGAAAAAGGTTAAATAATAATAAATGAGTTGAAAATTCAATAAATAAATAACCTAAATCTTGTATAGACGGATGCCTCACATTGGAGTTTTATGATTACCCAACCCAAAGATATCGATTGTAGATCAATAGCAAAATCTATGCTTTGGCTTAACTATGTACATGAAGGAACATATCCTCTACCTAAGTCCATCGAGTCCTACATAAAGGTGTATAAATCCATACTTGTCACAAATAGTGTAATTAATAGCCAATAATTCACACGTGTCAGATATTAGCATCTAAAACATTATCAAAGTCTTTGAGACTTAATTAACAACCTTCAGAACATCCATATACCTCTCGCTTCATAAATAACAACAATTATAGCATGACCATGCCTTCTAAGTCACTAAAAATAATAATTAAATTATGCACGTGTCTCATATATCTCGTATAAGGCCATATCAAACATGCAAGAGCCATGAAATACCTTCTAAAGTATGCACATAACACTCAAATGCTTCACATACATTTAGTGCCTTGATAATTACATGATATCTCTTACTATCATGCTATCTTGAGTCCAATTATTATCACACATAGCCGAAACCCTCTGGGTCTTCCGGAAACCTCCGGAACAATTGTCTCGCCTTATCAAGCACGACATCAGACCTTTGTTGGGCATTCTTTCAAGCATCATTCCAATAGAACACTCCCGCAAACAGCATCCAGAGCCTTGCAACCATCACCCTTCGATGTCTCTTAGTGGTGGCATCATCCCCAAAACCTCAGTGATAGAATCTCTCACATGACCAAGTAACTGATTTTATCTTTCATATTAGTCCAAGTATGAATGCCCCAGTGCCAAGTGAGGTGTAACTCATGACTTATTGGAAATACGTTGACAAAGTATGTCAAGCACGAAACTAAAATCATGGCTTGACCCATTACATTTGAGCATCGCCTAGGTCAAATCTAGATCGAATGATACGCCTCAATATTGTTGTCGAACCAAGAGAGTGACCCGCCCCAGCGGGTTTTTCATGCACGTCTAAGAACCAACACTATTCTAGATCCAGAGGCTCAATGTGAACTCAAGCATTGGCCATGTCCTACAGACTTTTATATGCAAAGACCATGTTACGTATAGCGATCATAATCCTTGAATATCAAATCTAATAACAACACAAATGGACAATTCAACCACAATGGTCACAACAGTCAATAAACTACATCACATAACCTGATACAACCAATCATATGAATCAAACATAAAAATTAAGCTTAGGTGACAATAATAAACGGTCCACAAGCAACAATACAATAAACCTCCTAACCCAAGCAATAACTTAAACCTAAACGAACAATTTCCACGAATCATGCCAACCCAAGCAACCTCGACAATCACACACTCACTCCTCACTCATCCCGAGCCTTATAGTCCAAGCATATCATAAGCAAAGCATACAAAATTGATCACATGAGTTCCTTGACCTAGGATGGCTTTAACGGCTTTAGAAATACAAGTTATGTAACGTAACGACCTAGTTGACGTTTAGGATATCTATTTACGAATAACTAAGACACGATGAGGGCTAGTCAGTGATAGCTTGAGGACAACACACAATGAATGGGCGAGAGAAAAAAAGGAATAAAAGAGAGAGAGAGAGAGAGAGAGAGAGAGAGAGAGGAGGAGGAGGAGGAGGAGGAGGGTCAACCAAGTGAGAAGAGGTGAGGAAGGGAAGGAGAGAGAAAGTTTAAAGAAGAAGGAGAAACTTGAAGAGAAAGGGGTCAATCACATTTAATGCACCTATATATTATTATCCTCTCTTCATGATGGCTTAAATTTAAAGAGTAAGAAACAATCCTAACCCTCCATCTTGCCAAGCTCATCATCCAAGATCAATGGTGAAGATCTTTTCTTCACTTCTCAATTATTGGCTATGTTCAACGAGGGTAAAATGGTCCTTTCCCCCTTGTTTACGTAAAACTAGCTTCCACACCCTTTGAATGGCTTTCCAAAATTTGTCTCATCTCAATTTAAATCTTAAAGAGCTAAACTGGTCTCACATCTAGATCAGCTAAAGTCTATGTTATCAAATTAGCACATTTTTTCCAATTAATGCATTATTTCAATTGAATAAAAATGTCTTAATAACATCTACAGTTGATACCCATAATCGGACTGGGGTTTATGGCTAAGTTTTGATCGGAAATGACTTAACATGACTTACACAAACTTGGGCGACATTAGCAGAGCGCATACTATCTAACTCGAACTAAGTTCAATGCTTGTCTAGAGTTTTACGTGTGACTTTTAATTAAGTTTGGTCCGTCCATGAATAACCCTCGATTGTTATATAATCAAGTAGGATCAATCAATCTGTCCTGACTCACGGTCATTCGGAAATGGATTAGGGTCATTCACAAATGGTACATTAACTATGTAGTGTCATCTGTGATTGGCATATATATTCGAGTTGAATTGGTCTATACCTATGCATTGACTAACTCGCAATGACACATAGTCACCCACAACGATCTGTATGGTTGAATTGTCCCTCCATAGTCGAACATTCCGGTCTATTGCAATCCTAATTCTAAGTTGCCTTGCCCCTAATTAGCTAGTCAGCTCATGAATAGTCCTTAGGATTGAGTCACAACTTATTATCGTTATTGATGCACCGATCTTTAGTCCATTCCTTGCGGTCTAAATAGGGGTCTAAATCGAAAATGTCACACCAATGGTGATTGGATGGGCCCACTTAGAAGCTTTGATGGTCTTCCAAGTTATGTTGCCAAAGAGTTGACGTTGGGGAAGATTATTGATCCTTAGATGTAGGATCGGTGTTGTTTAGGTAGGCTTTTGAGAATGGGGTTATGGTAATGGAGATAAGATTTACCAAACCCTTCCCAAGTGTCGTGTATTGTGATGTTGTTTTGTAAGTTATGTACATGTACGTTATTAAGTATGTGAAATAATGATATGACATGTTCAATCATTTTTTTATGATTCTGGTTGCAAATAAATTAATACAAAAGAAATTAAGTATAGCATGAAGTAGTGCTTAATGTACTTGGGGCGTCATAACCTCTTTTGGTATCATAGCAGTTTTATTCATGGAGTGATAAGGTACATCTAGATATTGCATTAGTAGAGTAGACTGCATGATTATAAAATACTAAATGCATGTGTTTGTTTCCATTTGATTACATGGTATAAGTAACACTTGTTAGTAAATAGTTAATTGCTAAGTTAAGTATAGACCTTATAAGAATGATGAATTCGGGTAAAAATTCAAAGCAAGATCCTCATTTGGAAGGGATCCCTTTGGTACTCACCAATGTTGAAAACTTGATGGAAAGGCAAACATTGTAGTAATCTGCCTCTAGCTCGGGAAATAGCAAATGCCATTTGCAAAGTTTGATCAAGCAAATCATGAAGTTGAAACCACCTAGGTTTATTGGTGTTGAAAACCTTGAAGAGACAGTGTAACATCCCAGATTTCAGTTCTGTTTTCAATAAAATAAATCGAGTATTTCGTCAACGCGCCTATAGGGCTGTTCTCAAAGCTCATCACTCTCGAGATAACTAGACTATCTGGGGAAACCATTAAGGAAATTTAATGCAATAGACTTAAGAATTCGACTAGGAATCGACTACTTGACTATGCTCATCTTTATAGGCCATTACGACACAGTTAAAAATTGATTAAAGATTAGAAATATGTCAGTTTGATTGAGATGTGTAGCTAAATGTGGGTGACTCCACTAAATTGGAAAATTCTCGTCGATTAGCACTAAATTGATTTTTCTATCATTTTGGTACCTTGTGTCCGTATTTGAATCATCGAGATTTTCACGACAATCGAGAGTCGCCAATGTGTTGAGTGGGTTCATTGTGGCTTGAAGAAAATCGATCACGAACCATTTGCACTAAAAATTTCTGAAACCTATCCAGTAGCCTAAGTCACGTTAAAAACGCGCCAAACTAAAATTAACTGCAAATTTGAATCCAATTTCAGAAGTTGAAAGTTCTGTCATGTCACGAGTTATTTTAGGAACGTCGACTCAGTCTCAGAAGATTTTTCTTTTTCTGTAAATTTAGACTTTTTGGGAAAAAAGTCGTCATAAGGCTGTTTTTGTTCAAAAAATGTCAATGACTGTTTTGATCGCGCAATTGGAATGTAAGAGGGATCAATTGGTGAAGAAAAATATCAATTGGATCATTGAGGTGTTGGATGAATTTTTAGAGGCCGATTGGTGTTGATTCAAAGAGGAATTAAGGTCCAATTGGGCGGAAAGCCTTGCAAATTCGTAAGACCCCCTGGACCCAACATTTTGGACCTTCTCAAGCTTCTAGAAGAGGGTAAATTGGCCTAAGATTGTTGTGTGGACACCAACTGGTGGTGGGAGGCCAAAGGGATGAGGTGAGATCGATCAAGGGGACCAAAACCGGCCCTACCGGCTGAACCGATTCCCCCTTCCCCTCAAATGGTCGACTGGCCCCTTCTTCTTCCTTATTGTGCCTTGGAAACTTCAAAGCTTGAAAAGGAGTAGACCAGCGGAAGCCAGCAACCGCCGATTACCTCTACCACTCGCCGGAGCTGACCAATCATCGCTCGCCGCCCTGCGCGTTCGCTAGCCCACCGCACCTCCCCGTCGACCAGCCGCATCGCCTCACCGCCATCCTCGCCTCTAGCAAGCTGCCGTGGTCGCCCAAGCCACCGTCGAAGCCCGCCGAAGCTCTTACCACCACCACCTAGGCCCAGTTCGGCCTCCTCAACTCATCTCGGCCCATCTCCGCCCCATCTAAGCCTCCATCCAACCATTCCAACCACCGATCAACAGTCGAAAGAGCCTTTCCAACAACGCTTAAGGCCCGTTTTGGCCCACTTCCCAGCCTCGAAAGCTACGCCCACTTTGGAGAAAGTTGAGCCATGTCGCGTCCCATCGATTTGAACCGAGCGATTCGTTGGTCAAGTGAGTTTGACTCACTAATCCTCGTTTAATAGGTTAATGAAACTTAAGGGTTGATTAGTTTAGGTTAAGCATTGATTAGGTGGTTAGTTAGATCATATTAATGAATTTAATTAATTACCGATGCATGTTAGGTGGATAGTACAATTAAAGTTTAGACAAGCTCTAGATTTAACTAGAGTGGTTCGGTAATTTTTCGGATCCGTCTCGGCTTCCAATTAGGTCTTTCCGGGACTAAGTCTACTTATTGGCATTTATTTATTATTTTTCATAATTATTTGATTAATTAATTATTTTCGGAAATTACACCGTAATAGTTGGTGACCAAAATTTGTGCCAATTGCAGTGGTGCATTCCGTTTATTTAATTAACTGCTGGTTTGTGAGAATTAAAGGTGATTTGTGGTGGGGGGTATTTTATCCCAAAATTAATTAATTTCAGTAATTAATTAGAAAATCACCAGGCGTCAGTTTACAGTGCCAAAAATATATTATGGGTTGTTGAAACTGGTGGGATGTTCAAAAAGTGAAATTATTATATTTTGGCTAAGACCGACCGTGTACCCACACACAGCTATTTTTATCGCGAATGATAAAAAGGTTGAATTAGTTGTACGATTAGGATGGTATACTAGATCAGCCTACGGCCGATATGGTAGCTTAGTAGATAGCAGTATATTTTATCAGCTTAGATTGAGCATTGTCAATATACTATATTAGCCTACGGGTGATATGGCAACTTAGCAAATAACAGTATACCTGATCATCTTAGAAGCGAGTTATACTATCTATTTATCAGCTTAGCAGTGAGCAGTCCTGATATAATCGGACTTATAAATAGTATGAGATGAGCCGATCAAGAATGGTCGTGATGACATGTAATCGACTGAGTTGATTGATCGCTGAGTCAATCCAGATTGATTGAATGATATGATTGCGAGTAATAAATTAAACTGATTTGCAGGAGGAAGTGGAGGCCCAGGTAAGTCCTATACCTCTTGATTATGTTTAGGCAGCCCTTAGGGCGTATTTTCTTCCTAATCAGGGCTTGGGGGTAGAACTGGCTGAGACATCTCACCCCATTGTGGGATAACATTTCAGGTCCTTAGATGGCCGCTCCCGAGTTTTTTGGACAACCCAAAAGTGTTACAGAACAAACAGTCTTTATTCTGATGGGCCCTAGGGGTTGGGACTACGAGTTGGTTAGGTCTGTGGTCCGGGTCAATGTGAGTCTCATCCATAAGGTGCCCCATCGATACAGGTCGTGGTACCGCCAAGCTCGAGATGACTGGAGAGAGGGTTATATTCCAGAGTCCGAGATTCCTCTGTACACTCTAAAAGTCGCTTTTGGGAAGGGCACAGCTAATCCTCCTCAAGGTTCGGTAGTAGATGCAGTGGACCATGCTCTTGTAGTACCAAAGTCCTCGGTGCAGTCTACTAAAGGCTCCAACTGGAGTGTGGAAGGAGAGATCGTGGAGGATGATGAAAGGCAGGACGAGGACCTGTAGTTTGAAAAAACCCACATCCCTGCTTGTAGACTTGTTTTAAACTGGCTTGAGTAGAACTTGACTTGATTAGTGTGTATTGTATATATATGACTAATTATGTTATATATCAGTGTGTTGTTGTGATTTGAAAATTTATGGCCTACTTTTCTATCCCATTGTGTTATTGTATGGGGATTATCTGCTTCCGCATGCGTGTTAAAAAGAATGAGTCGGCGACCTTCCTGGGACGTCACTATTAATCAACTAAGGAGAGATGGACACGCGCTTGGAGAATCAGGGCGTGACAGACGAAGTTTGTCAATCAAAAAGGACCATTTAGACATTGAAAGATATGTTGTGAGCATGCATGATCGACTGCAAAGGTAGCTAGGATGCTTACTTGCATTTGGTAGAATTTGCACACAACAATAGCTTTCGACAAAGCATTGACACGGCTCCTTTTGAAGCATTATATGGAAGAGCCCGCAAGACTCCTATTTCCAAGAGCGAAGTAGGAGAAAGAAGACTTATGAGACTAGAGTTAGTCCAAATTATGTCGGATGTGGTGGCAGTAACTTAAAGCTGCACGAAGTCGACAGAGGAACTACGTGGATAAACATTGAAGGTCATTGGAGTTCAACATCAATAATTATGTGTTTCTCAAAGCATCACGATAAACTGTGTATCGTGATTCGGGAAAAAAGGCCAATTGAGTCCAAGATTTATAGGCCCCTTCAAAATCCTCAACAAGATCGAAGACTTAGCTTATTGCTTGGTGTTACCATCGAGATTATCCAACATATATAGCGTGTTCCATATGTCCATATTGAGAAAGTACAAATCGGATCCTTCACATGTACTAGACTTCAAGACAATTGAGGTAGATAAGAGAATAACTTATGTGGAGAAATCAATACAATTTTGGATTGAAGGAAACAAGTCCTTCGAAACAATACCATTCCATTAGTCAAGGTCTTGTGGTAGCCTAGGAAGCACTGATATTCTTTAGGAGCCTTCCTATCGTGTCGGATACTGTAACACATATTCGACACTCTTTGACACTCAATCAATACGTGTTGGAAAATTAAACACTTCGTTAATTCTCCCGACACTCTTTGACATGCGAGTCGGATATTCCGACATGCGAGTTCGGAATTCTAGCACATAATTCCAACACACGCAAGGACAATTTTAAAATTCTTAATAAATGAGCGGTCAAAATATAAATATGTAAGAAAACAAAAAATAAAAAAATAAAATGGGAAAGTAAAAAAATTTTAGCTTCTCTTTTCTTCTGATTCTCATTTCCTATGATACACAATTCACCTCATAAGTTTTTCTTTTCTCTTTCAACGCGCTGTGACGCGTGAGTCCAAAATGTGAATTGCTTTTCTTTCCCTCCAATTTTTAAAGATTATTGGAGTGGAGTTGATATTATCAAATTGAAATAATAAATTATATTAGCAAATGGTAAATTGATGTTCGTAATATAAATTCATTCTAGGCTTTATTATTTGTTTATTTGTGAATTTGAATATAAAAATGATAATTTATCATGTATATATAGAAATATATATTTACTATATAACATATCCCAACGTGTCAAAATTCTCTATTTAAAAAAAAAAAACGACATGTCGGCATAGTGTCATAGCATGTCGCGTGTCATGTGTCGGTGTTGCTGTCGGTGCTACTCAAGTGGCAGCATCACAACATGGAAGAAGTGATGTGGGAAAGCAAAGACAATATGAGGAGCATTTATCAATAGTTGTTTAGGTGAACAAGTAGTTCTGAATTTTGAGGAAAAAATTCTCTAAGGAAAAAGAGTTGTGACATCGAGAAAATTCATACATTTATTAATATGTGGGAATTTGGTCGCAATCAATGTTTCACGTGAGAAATTTATGCGATTGATTAATGTGACCGCTACATTTGAGTGAGGGATTAGCAACTTACTAAGTTAACTATTTACTTATATTCAGCAAGTTTTACTTAACATTTTGACAAATTCAAAATATTTTTCAGATTTATCAATATTTGGAACAAGCACTGGTTTTCTTATTTATTTTTTGATTCCCTCGATTCCTTAATATTTCAACCAAAAAAGCTACTTTGGAAAGCCGTTCTTTTGGCACTCTCTTCCATCGGGAAGAGAAGCTTTAAACTTTATATTTCTATCTTACCTCCATCGGCAAAGTGAGACATTAAACTTAGCCTTTGTTGATGTCATGCCTATTTCATCTTATATTAATTTCTAGTTTATTAACGCGAAGGGTGACTCACTTCTTTACTTGGCCAAGAAGAAGTCATTTTTCATTTGGATCCAAATATCTCTCTTCTTAACTTATGAGAATGCGTCACATGCCTAAGTTATTCACCTAAGGGCCACATGAAGAAATTCTATTGGAACACTTACTCTCTTTATTCTGTGATTCAACGATTTTAACCTATGAACATTATATTCACTAACCTTGAACTCATCTCCTCTTTCATTCTTTGTATTGGCCGTGTATAAATCAGAGAGAGAGAATTCCCAAGACAAAGTCCCACGCCATTACTTCACCAATCACTCTCCACTTCCCTTTCAACTTTAGCTTTTGATTTCGAGAGTAAAAGCAAAATATCTCATGTGTGTATTTCATTAAAGTCTTGAGTTCGTTTCCAGGTTTGAACAAGGTAAACTCATTAATTTCCTCTATTCTTCATAAATGGGTTTGTCGTTTTCAAGGAAAAAAATCATTGATTTTAGTTTTATTTTACTTTGATGGAAAACTAAAACTTTGTTTTTATGCAAGCTGTTATCAAGGTAAGTGAATATTCTAGACGCTAAGCTAGGTTGTTCTAATCAATACTTAACTTGGTTGTTTGATGAGTGTTTACTTTAAGTGAGTTTTATAAGCATGTGTGAATTTGGTAATAACATGTTGAGTCCCTTACTTGTGTGAAATTCTTTGATGATAGAGGATATTTTAGTGAAAAGTATGTAAAAAGGGCAAGAATAAGGAAGGTTACCCGAATGTGGGGAGTTACCGATTTTTCTATTAAAAAAAAATTATGGAATTTGGAGGTTTACCGAATTTAGGAGATACTGATTTTCCAAAAAAACAAATACAGTTTCAAATCGGGAAGTAAACTAATGTGAAGGGTTTGCGATTTTAGTGGGTTACCAAATCTAGAAATTACCAAACTAGGGGTTACTGATTTTCCCCAAAAAAAAAAAAAAATCATGCCTTTTTCTTTAGATTTCTTAATCCTTCGTGTGTTATTTAGCATCATTATTAAATAAATGCATATCCGTCGCTTTGAGAAAAGTATGCATAAAATATTGATGTTGAATATGTTCAATGGTGATGGTTAAGTAAAATGATGCGTGCAATGAATATTAATGTTGATCATATTCATGTGCATTAATGCGATATGAGAACATTGAATATTAAAAAAGAAAAGTGTCATCATCCATGAGAGCAGCAACATTGCCCCATGTGTTGGGATGCCACAAGGAGTATTTCGAGATATCTCGAGAGTTGAGATACCATGCGTTTAAAATTATGCATGAGTATGGCGGGATGTACCATGGTTAACGTTGCGGGATGCCTTGGAGTTGAGATGTTCTGTGTATTGTGATGCCTCGTGTGTGCTTGGGAGAAGGAGTGAAAAAGATGATGCATGCTCATGAACATAGATAAAGCACCAAGTGAAAGATAATAATGCATCAAGAAATTATATGATATATATGTGCATTGAGTAGATAATATCATGCATTCGTGCGAGGCATTTGCAAATAATGTAAGGTGTGTGCTCATGCATTAATTATATTACTTCAAATGTTTGTGATTGTTATGTTAGGGTGTGTGCAAAGGTTCACTACTTTAAACTTAGAAATTGCACTTGCTAGGTTTCAGATCATTCCTTTATTTTCCCCAGATATGTAATATGACCCTTCCACCATTACTGCTTTTTGAAGTCCGGTACACATCGTATCTGAGTATGAAAAAGTTCTGTTGCCTAATATGGTTTTTACATATACCAAGTGTGCTATCTTCATATGGTCGATATAGGACTTGCCAAGTGGATTCCCCATCGGTTTGTAGCTTGGTAAGTGATCTTTATTAGTGACTGGATGGGATCACTTAAAGGTTTTGATGATCCTCCTGGTTATGTTGCCGAAGAATCGACATTGGGGAAGGCTATCGATCCTTAGATGTTGGATCGGTGTTGTACAGGTAGGCTTTTGAGAACGGGGGTATGGTAGTGGAGATCTAAGTTACCAAGCCCTTTCCAAATGTTGTGTTGTGTGATGTTGTTTTGTAAGTCATGTATAGTACATTATTAACTATATAAAATAATGATATGACATGTTTAATTATTTTGTTATGCTTCCGCTTGCAAATAAATTAATAAAAAATAAATAAATACAACACATGTAGCACTTAACGCACCTGGGGTATCACAAGTTACTTCGTGTATGACAGTCACTTCAATAGTTTTGACGAAAAACCGTTTCACTTCTTCGACGGTTTTGGATCCTTCTGCTTCTTCAACGATCATTTTCTGATGGTAGTTATTCCAACATCATCAGGGACATGATATCCTTGTAAGTGATATAGAAATGATCACTAGCTGATAATCACAATCAATAGATGCTATTTATGAGATCTTCATCCAATGAATATATCACGAACATCTGCACTTATCATAGTAGATATTATTCTAAGAACAGTTTGGGAATCATCAAAACTTTTAAGGATGTTTCCCCAGCACTTACTAGGTACTTCAAGTGCAATGGTGATCACATTGCTTGTCATTCTGATAGTTTTGACAAAAAACCGTCTCATTTTCTCTGACAATTTCCAGTTCCTCTGCTATGCTTTTCCAACTGCCAATGGCTATATTTAATCCTTCAATGAACATTCTCTTATGGTAGTTATTCCAGCATCGTCAGGGACTTGATACCATCTTAAGTGACATAGAAATCATCACTAGCTGATTATCGCAATCAATGGATGCTGTTTACGAGCAGTTTGTATAGGGACATCTTGTAATCTTCATCCAATGAATACATCATCAATATCATGTAGTCTTAATAACCATCACGAACATCTGCACTTATCATGATAGATATTATACTAAGAACAATTTGGGAATGATAAAAATTTATAGGGATGTTTCTCCAACACTTCCTAGATACTTTGAGTAAGATGGTGATCACATGGCTAGTTACTATAACAGTTTTGACAAAAAACCATTTCACTTTCTCTGATGATTTCTGATTCTTCTGTTATGTTGTTCTAGCTGCCAACAGCTATATTAAATCCTTCAGCGAACATTCTTTGATGGTAGATATTCCAACATCGTTAAGGACGCGATATCCTCATAAGTGACATAGGAATCAACACTAGCTAATTATCACAATTGATTGATACTATTTAGGGGCAGTTTGTACAAGGACATCTTGTGATCTTCATCCAGTAAATAAATCATGGACATCATGTAATCCTTAATAATCATCACAAACATCTGCACTTATCATAGTAGATATTATTCTAAGAATAGCTTGGGAATCATCAAAATTTCTAGGGATGTTTTTCCAAACACTTACTAGGTACTTTGAGTACAATGGTGATCATATCGCTGGTTAGTCTGACAGTTAAAACATAAAACCGTTTCACTTTCTCTGATGATTTTTGGTTCTTCTGCTATGCTATTCCAACTGCCAATGACTAATATTTAATCCTTCAAAGAACATTCTCTTATGGTAGTTATTCCAGCATCGTCAGGGACATGATATCCTCATAAGTGACATAAAAAGCATCATTAGCTGATTATCATAGTCAACTGATGCTATTTATGGGGAGCTTGTACAAGGACATCTTGCAATCTTCATCAAATGAATACATTATAGACATCACATAATCCTTAATAATCATCAAAAACATTTGTACTTATCATAGTAAATATTATTCTAAGAACAGTTTGGGAATCATCAAAATTTTTAGGAATGTTTCTCTAATACTTACTTGGTACTTCGAGTACGATGGTGATGAAGATCTCTAGATTGTTCACCTTCGTATCTTCAAGTCTTTGTGAACTTTGTGAACTTCCTATTCTCTAGACTTGTTCGCATGAGTCCTTCCGACTATTTAGAATCG
Source organism: Eucalyptus virginea (assembly GCA_014182375.1). NCBI lineage: Eukaryota > Viridiplantae > Streptophyta > Magnoliopsida > Myrtales > Myrtaceae > Eucalyptus > Eucalyptus virginea. The sequence continues at coordinate 38,970,258 of CM024520.1, forward strand.
GCACATCAATGTTCCTTTTGTTTGGATATTTCCGGGGGCATAAACAACACTTTCATATATCAAACTTGTAAGAAATCATGGATTGTTTTGTCAACTTCAAAATATATTAAGAGGTTTTCATAGTAAGTCAAGACCTTTACAGATCTGTTCGCATATTGGTCCTTAAACCCCTCACAAGCTTCTCATTCTTTTTGACTTATTCACCCTTAAGGTCCTTCTAGTCCTTTAAGTTCTTTCACATTGCATTAAGGAAATATTCAAGGTGTTGAATCAACGACAGATACCTGGACAGAAAAAACACTTGCATCAAATCGTATGAGATAGTTTTGTCAGGGTTTTCTCAACAATATTTTGATGGACTTACATTACCTTGAGCAACTTCTTTGATGATATCTTCAATGAAGCATCAGTCATATTATGCTCGGTGCAAGCTTGCTGGAGCTCGTCAACCATTATATAACCACTTCCATCCTTGTCGAAGTATTGAAAGGCTGCAATTAGATGCTCTTCACATTCGAATTTGATAAGGTGAATTGTTGCGGCTATAAATTCACCATAGTCTATTGTTCTACTGTTGTCCACTTCCAGATGGACTAATTATCTGGTCGGTCGGTTTTGGTTGATGTTGAACTTTAGGAACAGCTTGGAAAAAGTCGACCGAGGATGCAATTTAAAGACTAGGTCTTAAGTGAAAACAAATGAACCTATGAGCAATCTATTAACAGCATCCATGAGATCACGTATCTCCATGCCCTCCATCGTGGAGCCATATCTTTGCAAACCAGCTTTAAGTTCATCAAAGGTGATTGTGCCACTGTTATCAGTATCCATTGTTTAAAACACTTCTTTCAATCCAGCATTCTCCTTCTTGGAGAGACTTTTGAGCAATTACCTGGTGAGACCAGCACGAGCATTAAAGTTTGTCACAATTGAACCCCATTTTTGTAATCTAAAGAGGACTTGGTGCAGATCAAATGACATGTACTGTTAATTGAGATGCAGGAATCTTAGAATATTCAACAGGACAAGTTCACATCCGGAGAAGCAAAGCATAAGAGAATTGAGATTCTGCAAGCTTTTGGATGAAAAGGGACTTGCACTTTGCAGTTAAAATTTATGTTATTCCATCAAGAATAGCGATGTGAAATTCGCCATACAGCACAAGTTTTGTACAATAAATGTGAAGAACACACATATATGGCACTCATGATAAAAAAAAAAAAAAACCTGCCCTCAAATAAAGAGCGCCCTATGTTGATCAAAGCGAGAGAGATTAATAAAAAGGTGTCACATATTTACCTGCGGAGCCATCTTCTTTAGCTTATTCATTGCAGAGAAGTGTTTCGGCCGAGATAAAACTGCTGGATCTAGGGCTCTATTAGGGGCAACTCCGTTCTCGCATATCCATGGATGGCAGACTCCTAAAGAAAATACGCCGCAAACAGTCAAGAGACCCTTCTCGTTTGTTTCAATTCTAGAAGTTAAAAATCCATAATTCCTTCATGGTTTAGAAGAAGAAAACAAAGAGGAAGGAAGAAATGATAACTTTATTGGCTCCCCACAAAGTTGAAAATAACAATTGCGGTTGATATAAAGCAACCGACAGTACAGTGGTAGGCAATTCGCACCGTCAAACATAGATATTCCACCCCATTAGATCGGGAAACGTCAATTTTTTATCCCAGATGAAGGAAGAAACTTGTGTTTATGGTGCCTGAGCACCATTTTAGCACTGATGGATTCGAACATTGTTGAGTGCAGAGACAATGCACTTCATAGATGATTGAGGAGCAAGAGATTTTTTTTTCCCCGGTTCTTACAACGAAAGGGAAAGAAAGAAAGAAATGTTGGAGAATAGTGAAATTTCTTTATTACTTGAAGCTTTAGTAGCAATCTTCCATCATGAAGAAAGAAACTATCAGCTTCACAGAAATTGTCATGGCGCATGCAATTCACAATCGTGAGGAAAAATGATAGAAACAATTAGCATCATATATCCACAAAATAAATTAGTACGAGGAAAAGGAAATATGAATTATGAGAAAGAGATATTTTACTTACCAAATGGCTTCTTGTATGTGGAATGTGAATTGAAAAGCTCTCTTGAATCAAAACATGGTAATTACCCTCGCTATCGATGATTTTTCAAGAATCCTATCCTCCTCCGAAAGTAGGAGAGTATATGTAATAAGCTAAAAAATCCCAAGAATACCACTGGGAAACTCACACCCAATCTTGAGTAAACCCCAATAAAAATAGAGTCACCTTCTTTAGACTCATCTTCACTTGTATCATGCCTATTTTGTCTATCCATATCATTAAGCTCATATCCAAGACAAACTTTCAAAAGAGGAGCTCCGCAAAGTTTATCATTGCCATGATAAATAGATTGACCATCCAGAGTGCTTAGATGATTGCTTGATGGAATAGGGCCAAATAAATTGTTGAAGGAAAGATTCAAATGACTTAGAGAGTCTAAATTGGATATGCTTGGAGGAATTTCACCCGATAGCTTGTTCTTGGATAGATCCAATGATTCTAAATCTCTCAAGTTGCCAATATCTGAAGGGATTTCTCCAATTAGCTTATTTTGAGAGAGATTCAAATTCTGAAGTCGAGCCAGCCTAGTCAACCCTTTCGGTATTTGTCCATCCAAGGCATTGCTTGAAAGGTCAATGGAAAATAAATAACGAAGCGTGGTGGTGAATTCTAGGCTAGTTCCTTTTATATTAACCATTATAGAAAACCCCAACGGGAACCTCCCATACGGAGTAAAAGTGGAGTTGGCCCACATCTGCGAGAAGTTGTTGAAACAATGAGGAATGCCTCCAGAAAGGTTGTTATGTGCTAGGTTTAAATATTGGAGATTAACAAGATGGCATATTTGCAAAGGAATGTTCCCAGTGAAGTGATTTCTGTCAAGATCGATTGTCCTAAATGATCGAGCATGTTGTCCGAACGAAGGTATTCCACCAGTGAATTGATTATCACTCAGATCGAGGTTTACCAAATCTAACTTTAGTAAACATTTTGGAAACACTCCAGTCAAGCCATTTTCACGTAAGCTTAGAACTCCTAATCGCTTCAAATGGCATAGAGAATCTGGAATCTGACCATTTAACTTGTTGTCTCCCAATGAAATCCACTCCAAATTTTCTTGCGACCTCCTCCAACATTGTGGAAATCTCCCCGACAATTGGTTCTTGGAGAGATCAAGAAAAGATAATTCATCTGACATGCACAATGAATTTGGAATGTCACCACTGAGGTTATTTCTAGAAAGTGACACTAGTCTTAATAGTGGCATCTCTTTTCCAATAATTCGAGATATGTTGCCTCTGAGCATGTTGCCCGAAAGATCCAATCGTTCAATGTTGGATAAAACTTCAGGTAGCCAAGAGGGAACTTCATCATAGATGCAAGCATTTGACATGTACAATATCGAAATGTTCCTTTGAGTTCGAAGCCAACTTGGGAATCTTGGTCCCACTTTGCAATTGGACATGAAAATCGCTTGAATTTGGAAAGGAGGAACCCAAGATGTACTAATATCTATAACAAGCTTATTCAAATTAAAGTACAACACGGTCAAGCTTGTGAGATTGGCAAAGTGACGTTCACTAACAACTCCATCTAGTTTATTATTACGAAGGTCCATCACCTTTAGATTGGATAGTTGCCCAATACTTTCTGGAATGTTCCCACTCAATTTGTTAGAAGAGAGGTACAATCTTCTCAAAGATGATAATTGGCCCATAGTAGCAGGAATAGGACCTGAAATCGCATTCCACGAGAGATCAAGGATTTCAAGATCTTTGAAAGTCCCGAATTGATTGGGCAGGTGATCACTAAAATTATTGCCCGAAACATCAATAATCTTCATGTAACTTCGTCCAGAAATCAAATCACCATCTTTGGTGCCCAAAATCCTCCCACTAAATTTGTTAGAACGCAAGTTTAGTACTTGCAGGTTGTAGAAATTGCTCACGTTTTTCAAAATTTCACCCTCCAACCTATTTCTAGAGACATCAAGGAATCTAAGCCACCGACTATTTTCAAGGATAAAAGCGGGGAATATGCCCTGGAGATTATTAAAACTTAAATCAAGATGTTCAAGTTTACTCATGTTTTGAAACCAGGGAGCAATAGATGAATTCATGGAGTTGTGACTTAGATCGAGGAATTTTAGAGAAGTGAAATTGACATGCAAAGATGATGAAACACCTTCCAAATTGCATCCCCTCAATATTAAAACTTCCAAAGAGGAAAGCATGTTGATAGGACTCAACCATCCTCTGGGATTGGGAAGGGCGACATAAGACAAGTCTAAATACTTCAAGTTGGAAAATGTTGAAAGCCACCGGAGGTTTTCTATTTTAATAGAGGGCCACCACCACGAATTACTAAGATCCAAGTACCGTAAGCTGGAAAGGTTACCAAGTTGATTGGAAACATGTCCATAGAAGCCTACAGATGACAGGTTGAGATACTCCAATTTCTGAAGAGAAACTAAGAAGTTTGGGATTCTTTGGGTTGAAAAATTGTTGAAGCTAAGGTCTAGATACTTCAAATCCTTAAGTTTGCTTAGAGCATGATGCATCTTACCTCCCAGGCTACATTCTAAACCATCACAAGGATTATGTAGATCAAGCTTCAAGACATGACCTGTCTTCTCGCTGCATTCAACTCCTTTCCACTTGCAACAACCCTCGCCGATCCACGACTGCAGACGTCCTGAAGGATCGATGAGATTCTGCTTGAACTTCATAAGAGCTTCCCTCTCAACATCAATGCAACTTACATTTGCAAAGGCTTTGGAATGACTGGATTTCATGGCTTGAATGACAAAGAGTGCAATCAAAAGTGAAGGCACGAACCTAGGGAAAAATGCCATTGTTGCTGAAAAGTGAGCTGAGAACTTCGGAGAAAGCAGTTACATCTGTTCGAAGTTCTTAACTAGCTTGAGCTTAAAAAACCTTATCTACCACAAACGTATCTGGTGCTCTACTGAAAAAGTGAAGAGGTATCCAGAGCATATGCTAAAAAGATTCCTTATTAAAGTCAACAAAGTCATTAAAATTACTGGCCACCCAAAAAGTGGCGAAAGTACTCTTGCGTGCAAGACCCGCTAATTAAGGTGTCCGTCATTATCGAAGTCACGGATCTCACTTATTGTGCGCCTCACCACGCCCGTCGATTCTCGAAACCCTAGCAGCCTCCATCTCCTCGGCCGCCTCCATCGAGGGTTTCCGTCCGCAAAATTCAAGTGAACAAAAAGAAGCAAAAGAAATGAAGTTTGGTTATTCTTGAGATTCGAGAACGATCGAAGCCCCCGAACGAATTGGCAATGGCTTTAAACTTGGCCTCAGATAGGACCAATGAAGCGCCGGATTGCTTATATGAGGCGGCAGTAGCGGACATTGACGAAGGGGTGCAAGGCTTGTTTGATAATAATAATTGGTTCTATTATTTTTCTTGTAAATAGATTTGAAATAAAACAAAGAAATAGGAAAAAATGATTTTTGTTCTAAAAAAACTATTCCATAATCAAATCCGTTTTTTCCTTTTTTGTTTTCTATTTTTTCTTCTTCATCTTCCTTTGGTTGGTGACCTCATCAAAGCTTTACTCACCCCCGATGAGATAGAGCCTCCTAATGACTAGGCCAGTTAGCGTTGCCCAACCATGATGAGCTTGACCTTGTGGGCGACAACCATGGCGAGGCGGTGGCCCGACCTCACCAACGGCTGGTGAGGCCGAGCCTCACCCACCCGTCAAGGGCTTGCAACACACCAATAAGGTCGCCAGCTAAAGGAAGAAGGAGAAAAAGAGAAGAAAAGAAAAGGAAAGGAAAAGAGAGAGAGAAGCATAATAAAATTATTATAAAATTAAAAGAAATTTTAAATCATAAGAAAATTTGAAATTTTATCAAACATATTTTTATTTATGGAATGGAAATATACACAGTTATCAAACGCTTGCGCTCAGAAAATCGTTTGGAGAACATAAACTAAAAAAATAAAAAATCATTTTTAAATAAAAATTATTTTTAAGAATAAAAAATTATCGTCAAATAAATCTGTAATTGACTATCTTAATTTTCTTCGTTATAGTTCCGGGTTTGCAGGTCCTGGCCCAGATTGCACCGTGCTGATGCACTGCACCACATACTCCCTGCTACACGGAGCCTCACCATTCCATCCCATCGCCACATCAATGGCAAGAAAAAAACTATATAACAAGTACTTCTCTTTTTGTTCTTTTTATTTGGCGAGACTTGCGTTCGTAAGGTGTGCCAACGACACCCGAGAGCCACTGGCACGGTCGCCAAGAGGACCTTCCACTACCATCACCTGTTTTTGGAACCAGAGTCCGAAAAAGCAACAAAAAAGCAGGAACATCCTATCGAGCATCAGCAATTTACCTGATTCACTTCCCCATCCCGCAATCAAATTTTTATCCAGGTCGTCCAAAGGAGGGACATGTGATGTGATGCAATCAATGGATTGTACTGATCGAGCGTTTGGTGCCGCAACAAGTGGTAAATCAATCACGAAGGCAAGCTAATTGCTCCTAGACGCTAATTGGTATTCTGTTGGTAACTTACTTCTATGCATTTTTTTTTTTTTGGCATGTAGAAAATTCATCAACCTTTGATGTTTGATTACTAAGGAATCTTTTACCGAATTCAAGGAAACATTTATTTCATAGAAAAACTTTTTGAAAAAATATCTTCCTCGCCTTCTAGATTTTGGATCATTTCAAGAAAGAGTTAATTATTTTTATAATAAAAAAATTATTTTTTCTCGGGAGATCAAAGTTCAAAACACGGTTTGTCTTCTCGCTGCATTTGACTCTTATCCTAGCTGACACGACCGCAAACGCCTTGAAGAACTAGTGAAACTTGCACTTCGTTAGACCTTTCCCCCAAAGCCAATGTAACTCACATTCGTAACGACTTTGGAATGGCTGAATTCAATGACTTGAATGACAGGTGCATTCAAGAGTGAAGGCACGAACCTAGGGTAAAATGCCATTGTTGCTGAAAAATGAGGTGAGAACTTCCGGGAAGACATTACATCCGTTCAAAGTCCTTATCTACCTTCGACCAAAAAAAAAGTCTTTATCTATCACAAAAGTGTGTCGGGGTCCACCAACCATCTTTAAAAGTATCCAATGAGAATCAGATTCGGAGCATATGCCAAAAGAGATTCCTTGTTAAAGTCAAGAAAATCATTAATTAGACTGGCCACCGACAAAGTAACGAAAGTATTATCGCCGCGCAAGACCCGCCACTTAAAGTGTCGGACATTATTTGTGGGACCATAAACAAATAAATAATAAAACTTAATGAATTTCTTGTAATAAAAGGCGAACCTCAACAAAATATTGGACAGTCCTTTCGCCTACCTACTCGAGCCTTGAGCCATCACCGAAGATCGGACCCTGCGCGGTCCCACTCACAAACGCTGATTATCGAAGTCAAGGTTTCCATTATTGTGCACCTCACCACGCCCAACTAATTCTCAAAACCCTAGCAGCCTCTATCGCCTCGGCCGCCTCCATCGAGTGTTGCGTCCGTAAATTCATGTGAACAAAAAGAAGCAGAAGTAATGAAATTTGCTTACTCTTGAGACTCGATGACGATCGAAGCCCCGAACGAATTGGCAGTGGCTTCAAAAGCGGCCTCAGAAAGGACCAATACAGCGCCGGATTGCTTGTACGCGGCGGCGGTGGCGGACCTTGACGTGGAGGTGTAGTCGACGATCTTGATCTTGTTCGGGATAGGGCCAGACTGCACCACGCTGATCCACCGCACTGCACCCCTGGTCCCTTAGTTCTTCGCCCGCCGCCGCGAACAGGTTGCTCCGAGGGAACTGGGATGGGCCCTCGCCGTAACATTCCATCGCTAAATCAATGGCAAGAAAAAAATTGTATAGCAAGTATTTTTCTCTTTTTGTTCTTTTTATTCGGCCTATCGAGACATATGTTCATAGGGAAGGCTATACATGAAAAGGTGTGCCGACGTCGGCCGAGGGCCACTGGGACTGTTTCCATTACCTGTTTCTAGAACCAGAGTTAATACAGCAACAAGAAAGTAGGGACATCTTATCAAACATGCAGCAATTTACCTGAACCACTCAAGATCCCACAACTAGATTTTTCATCCAGGTCACATGATGAAATCAATGAATCGTACTAATTGAGCGCTCGATGCTGCAACAAGTGGTAAATCAATCACGTAGGCAGGCTAATTGCTCCTAGACACTAATTAATATTCTGTTGGTAAATTCTTTGCATTTTTTTTTGGCATGTAGAAAAATCATCAACATTTGATGTTGATTACCAAGGAATCTTGTATCACTTTCAAGGAATTGTTTATTTCGTGGAAAATATTTAGCGAAAAAGTATTTTCTTCAATTTTCAACGTTTGAATTATTAAAAAAATAGTTAACAGAAAATTTATATTTAAAATAAAAAATGATTTCTTCTTTGAAAATGCTTCAAGACATGATTTTTCTTCTCATTGCATTTGATTCCTTTCGACTTATGACAACCCTTGCCAATCTAAGACCATAGATGTCTTGAAGGATAGTGAGATCCTTCTTTAACTTCATTAGAGCTTTTCCTTTAGAACCAATGCAAATTGCACTGGCAAAGGCTTTGGAACGACTGAAGTCAATGGCTTGAATGACGGGCAATCAAGAGTGAAGGCACGAACCTGGTGTAAAATGTCATTGCTGCTGAAAAATGAGCTGAGAACTACCGTGAAGACATTAATGTCTTTTCAAAGTCCTCACTCAACGACAAATGTTTTTGGTGAAGAAAAAAAATCATATTTTATTGGTCCACTAACCAACTTTAGAGATATTTAATTGGAATCAAATTCAAGAAGGAGCATATGTTAAAAAAAAAAAAAGATTCCTTGTCTAGAAAACAAAAGCATCAAAACGCTGGCCCCCCAAAATCAACTAAAGTATTCTTGCCATGCAAGATCCGCCTAATAAAGATATTAATTAAATATATACAGTGTTAGTCATTATCAACTTTTGTGGGACCGTAAATATATAATAAAACTTTGCTAAAGATAAATAAATAAGAAAAACTTCATGAATTTCTTGTAAAAAGAGGCAAACCTCAAGAAAATATTGGATAGTCTCGATTTTTTACATTATAGGCCACTTCACTCACTAATTGCCATGTGTCCAGGTGGGTCTCACTCGGTAGAGTTCCAAAATCTCCTTTATGAGTATTCTCTCTCCCCCTAAATTACGATAAAAGCAGACTCTATTATACCACCCGCCGTGGTGGCTCAGCTGGGTAGGCGCTAGACTTCCATCGAGGAGGTCTAGTGTTCGAAACTCCTGCAACTTGCGTTGCAGGAAGGCTAACTTTGAGTCTCTTGGTAACTTACCCGGTGGCACGTGTGTGGTGGCTAGCACGTGTCGCCCCAGTGGTTTACCTCCAACTGCCGGCCGTGCAGGGTTCCCTGGGTCACCAAAAAAAAAAAAAAAAGAGCAGACTCCATTATTAGCGCACTTCATTTCTCCCTCTCCCTCTTTGCTTCCTCTTTTCCCTCAGTTGTCCCTTTGCGCAAGGAGTCATGGGCCGATTCTTGAGGTTGTGACTCATGTAGTGATTTAAACTTCCTTGTATCGTTAGAGTGCTTAAGCTAAGTCTTATCCCAAGGATCAATTGCTAGCTCACCCAAATTGTAAAGAAAGAAAGTGTTTAGAGAGACGTTGTGAATGCTTTCTATTGCTCAAGTGTTGGATGAATACAAAGAGTGGGGAGGGCACCCCTATTTGTAAATGAGTCTCTCTTATTATAACCGTAAATTTCCTCTAGATCTAACGGTGGAGATTGCATCTCCCCAACTATCAATTACCGACACTTATGACAATATTGCTCTAGAATGTAGTAGACTCTGTTGCTCATCCCTAAGAATATTTTAGAGGACTTCAAAAATCTTAGGAGACTTGGCCGTTTAGGTCGTACATGACACTTATGACAGGAATGCTCTATAATGTGCTACATTTACCATATCACCGTCCCTAAAAATATTCTAGAAGATTTCAAAATCCTTAGGAAACTTGGCCAGTCTATTTGGATGCATACAAATGATGGGGAAGGCACCCTTATTTATACATGAGTCTCTCTCATTACACCCTTAGATTTTCTCCAGATCTAACGGTGGAAATTGCATTTTCCTTTCTACCAATAATCGACACTTATGACAAGAGTGCTCAATGAGGTACATTTATCATGTTGCCCATCCTTGGGAATATTCTAGAGGACTTCAAAACCTTAGGAGACTTGGCCAATCTATTTGGGGTCATACATGGTCCTTTATTCATGAGAATCCTCAAAACTATGGCATTCTGCCCCCACCTGTTCGATTGACATCTTTGGCTCTCTTAACTTGACACATTTTGCTTGTTTTGTCAGTTCCTTTGGACATTGGCAATTCTTCCACTTCTGATGTTGCTTTGTCTTTGGCTTCTTGACTTGTTGGCTACACGGCTCTTGAATCCCAACTAGGACCTCCTTCAACTCTGTTGGAGAAATTGCTCTAGAAGATTTTGAAGCTGACAAAACGTTTCCATCAGTCTAGTCTGGTTATTTGTGTCTGAAGACTTTCTGACCACCAGACTCAGAACTCAAGACTCATATTTCAAGACTCAAGATTCAAGACTCAAGACTTAAGACTCAAAATTATTCTCATTGACAGTCTATCTAATTCGGTGTCGAAGGAAATCCAAATCGAGGATTATGGTTAAGGATTTCATTTTGATCTCTGGAGAAGATCTTTTGGCTGGACATATACAACGGATTCTTTGATTCGTATCTAGATCAATTGAAGATCCGATAATCGACGAAGTATTCTTGGAAGGTTCTATTCATGGAAACCAAGATCCCGATTGTATGGGCGAACAGATTGATGGGCTATCGTCGATTCCTTTAATAGCTCGGATGATCTTCTTGATTGATTCCGTCCAACGGGTAGATTGGAGGAATTCCTTTGGTAAGTGCCAACGGTTATGATGGCATAAAGGAGTATAAAAGGAAGACGTCTCGGTTGTTCAAGTGTGTGATCGATAGAGAAATTCCGTAGTCCGAAACACCTTGATTATTAGTCGATACGATCGAGCGAAATTGTATACGAGAGAGTGTCTATACTTTGTGATACCTTGAGTGAGTGTGGTAGTTCATCTACACCCGAAGTCAAGGAAGATCAACGCCGTAACATCTCTTTGTTCATAGTGGAATCCCGATTGATTGGCATCGGTGCGAAGAGTGGACGTAGGCTTGAATCAAGCCGAACCACTATAAACCTCGTGTTTAATTCTCTCTTTCATTCACCGAGTCTTACGATTGAATGTTATTTGCTGCAATTACTCAATTGTCTAAGTATTGTGCGAAAAATCGTTTATATACCTATTCACCCCCTCTAGGTACTACCACTAGCTATATCAATTGGTATCGAGCTCGTGTTCTTACTTTATTTGAAGTGTTTTACTTCACAAGAAAAGATCCATGGCTAGTATGCGGCACCGGGGCGATGGAAGGGCAAAGCAATACCAGACCTCCCTACTTTGATGGAAAGGATTACAACATCTGGAAGAACAAGATGAAAGCCTTTCTGCGATCAAAGGATCCTCTGGAATGGGACGTTGTGGAAAAAGGGATCACTCCTACTGCTGCATCAGTTTCTGAAAGAGGAAAAGAAACAATTGAGACTGGTGGAATGACTCAGGAAGAAATCAATAAGAGACAAGCACTCGATGCAAAAGCAATTTACTCTTTATATTGTGCTTTGTCACCAACTCGAATATAACAGAATATCTTCTTGTGTTACAGCAAAAAGAAGTGTGGGACAGATTACACATCACCTATGAAGGAACAGATCGAGTGAAGGAGACCAAATCAACATTCTCCTTGGTCAATATGAATCCTTCAAAATGAAACCAGGAGAACCTATAACCGACATGTTTAGTCGTTTTACGGATATTGTCAATGGTCTTGAGAACCAAGGACAAAAGATCTCGATCCCATGAAAGTGAACAAGCTAGCTACTTTGCGTGGACTTTCTAAGGATTGGAATCATATAAAGACTTCGATAAGAGAGACGCAAAGAATTATGCCACTATCTCGTTGATGAGCCGATTGGAACTCTTCGGTCTTATGAAGTGGAACGAATCAATGAAGACGAAGATCCAAGAGGTAAGAAATCTATTGCATTGAAATCAAATGATGATTCGATAATGCAGATTCGAAGATGATCGGACGATGAGGAGCTTGCTCTTATGATAAGAAGGTTCGAAAACTGAATAGAAAAGGAAGAAGGTTCAACTCCAAGAAACAAAATTTTCAAAGACAGCAATCCAAGTCTGTTGATGATGAGGAACCAAACAAAGATGTAGTTTGTTTCGAATGTAAGAAAAAGGGACACATAAGACCCAACCGTCCTCTTCAAGAAGAAGAAAGGAAAAGCTGAAAAGTTTCGAAAAGCACTCAAAGCCGAAACTTGGAGTGATACTGAGTGTGAAGAAAGTGAGGATGAATATGCCAATCGTGTCCGATGGCACAATCGGACTCGGACTCGGATTCTGGATCGGACTCGGAAAGTGAATTTGAGGTAAGTGATTTTAAAATTCTGTCAAAGTCTCTAAATATATTGATGAACTGTGTTTTAATCTTAAGACTTCTCTTAAAAGAGTTTCCGAACTAAAAAGGGAAAACTTAGTTTTAAAACAAAAAGAAAACATTTTAGAAGAAAGAATCAAAAGTTTAGATTTGAACGTTTCTACTCTTAAAGAAAAAGAAGATAATATTTTAAAAGAAAATACTTTTCTAAAAACTGACTTATCAAATATTTCAAGGAAATTTTCAATAGGATCTGAAAAACTTGAAAAAGTTCTTTCGGTTCAAAGACCTTACTTCAATAAGTCTGGACTAGGAATGACAAAGCGAAAACAATTCCATTGATTGATTTTCCTAAAGTAAAAGAAAGAATTAAGAAGAGACCATCGAAAGAGGCTTACAAAAATCATTTCAAGAAAGTTTTTGTAAAATCGTAGGTCGAAATGCTCTAAGATGTTCAAAGTGTAACAAGAAGGATCATTTTGAAAAAGAGTGTCCTATGATTTGGAAGCCTGTTAAGAAAGCATGGCCTTATAATGATTATTCTGCTAACACCAAAGGACCCAAGAAAATTTGGGTACCAAAGAAAGCTTGAGATTTTCATTTGAATGCGGGTCTCCGTCAAGAAAAAGATAAAATGGTATCTTGACAAATGGCGGATGCTCAAGACACATGACGGGAGACTCAAATAGCTTCATAAAGCTTATTCAAGTGAACGGAGGAAAAGTTTCATTTGGAGGAAACAACAAAGGAAATATTGTGGGATTTGGAACTGTCAAAATTGGAAATCTCACAATAAACAATGTTTCGCTAGTAGAAGGACTCAATTACAATCTTCTCAAAGATCGAGTCAATTATGTGATACTTGGATTCAAGATTTTCTTCCAAGAAGGAACATGTTCGGAATCGGTAAAGACTCTACTCGATCTTTTCAAAGGTCGAAGACATGGAAATATCTGCCTCCTAGACGTAAAACCAAATGATTCGCATTGCTTAATCTCAATACAAGACGAAGCAAACCTATGGCATAGAAAGCTCGGCCATGTCAATATGAAGCAATTGGCCAAAATCTCATCAAAACAGCTTGTTCGAGGTCTACCAAAATTGTCATATCAAAAGACCAATCTATGTACTCCTTGCATTCGGGAAAGCGGGTAAAAGATTCATACAAGTCTATAAATCATGTCTCTACTAATCATGTATTGCGGCTTTGCATATGGATCTATTCGGACCAACCGAACCCGTAGTATTGGAGGTAAGAAATATTGCCTAGTAATTGTAGATGATTACTCCCGTTTTACTTGGGTATATTTTCTTGCAAATAAGTCTGAAACACTCTCGTATTTTGAAAAATTTGCTAAAAAGATTCAAAATGAAATTGGATGTGTTATATCAAGTATAAGAACGAGATCATGGAGGCGAATTTGAAAATCAAAATTTTACAAAATTTTGTGATGACTCGGATTTAAACATATATTCTCTTCTCCATATACTCCTCAAAGCAAAATGGAGTGGTGGAAAGGAAGAATCGATCTCTTCAAGAAATGGCTAGAACTCGTTAATTGAAAGTAAAATTTCTTCACGATTTTGGGCTGAATCTGTTTCAACAAAGCATGCTATATTATCAATAGAGTCTTTCTAAGACCTATTCGGAGAAAACTCCTTATGAATTACTCAAAGGAAAGAAGCCTATTGTTTCATACTTTCATGTTTTCGGATGCAAATGTTTTATATTGAAAAATGCAAAAGATCAAGTTGGTAAGTTCGAAGAAAGATCGGATGAAGGCATCTTCCTTGGATATTCTACATCAAGCAAAGCCTACGAGTCTATAATAAGAAGAGCCGGTCTGTGGAGGAGTCAATGAATGTCAAATTCCAAGACTCTATGCAAGGTGAATCCGGTCGGACTCGGCATGAAGAGTCCGAACTGTTCCGCACCCTCAAAAGATTACAACTCAAGAAGCTTCTCAAATTCGGAAGATCGGCATCAAGCTACTCATGAAGACTCGAGATAAAGAAAAGGTCTTCAACCGGTTAAATCAACCAGAATCGGAAGCATAAATCCAGTCATCCTAAAGATCTCATTATCGGAGAAATTAATGAAGGAATCCGCACTGATCCAAAAGGCGTGAAGAGTCTAGTGCCGTAGCTCTTATTTCTGAAATTGAACCAAAAAGCATAGAAGAAGCTCTATCGATGAAAGCTGGATTGAAGCTATGCAAGAAGAGCTCGACAGTTCAACATAAACGACGTGCGGGATCCGTCATCTAAACCAAAAGGTAAAACTGTTATCGGAACCAAATGGGTGTTCGAAACAAGATGAATGAAAAAGGAAAAGTCGTACGAAACAAAGCAAGACTCGTGGCAAAAGGATATACGCAAGAAGAAGGAATAGACTATGATGAGACCTACGCTCCGTGGCAAGGTTAGAAGCTATTCGTCTATTACTTGCATTTGCTTGCTATAAAAATTTCAGGTTATTCCAAATGGACGTCAAAAGCGCTTTCCTAAATGGATTTATCCATGAGGAAGTTTACGTGGAACAACCTCCGGGTTTGAAGACCCAAAGAAGCCGACTCGCCTTGGGACCGAAAAGGCTCTGTATGGTTTAAAGCGAGCACCTCGAGCTTGGTACGACGGACTAAGTAAGTTCTTATTAAAGAGTGGTTTTGTTAAAAGTAAAGTTGATACTACTTTATTTATTAAAAAGGAAAACAAAAGTTTTATACTTGTTCAAATATATGTGGATGATATCATATTTGGATCCCCTAATGAAAGTCTCAGGCAAGAAATTTTCAAAGTCTATGCGGGATGAATTTGAAATGAGTATGATGGGAGAATTAACATTCTTTCTTGGTCTTCAAGTAAAGCAATTGAAGGAAGGTACTTTCATTTGTCAAGAAAAATATGCTAATGATCTTGTCAAAAGGTTTGGATTAGAAAATTGCAAGAAGACTGATATACCAATGTCAAGTTCGTTGAAAATAGACAAAGATGAAGAAGGGAAGAAAGTTGATCAAAAGCCGTAAGCATCATCATCGGTTCACTTCTTTATCTTACGCCTCTAGACTCGACATTTTGTTGAGTGTTTGCATCTGTGCTAGGTTTCAATCGGATCCTAGAGAATCTCATCTCAAGGCTGCAAAACGTGTTATTAAATACGTTGCCTCGTCTTCAAGCATTGGTCTATGGTATCCTAAAGAGGAAGACTTCAATCTTCCGGATATTCGACGCCGATCTGGGCGGTTGTAGAGTCGATAGAAAGAGCACTTCAGAACCCGCCGGTTGCTTGGAAGCATAACGGTGTCTTGGTTTTCAAGGAAACGAGCACCGTAGCTCTCTCTACAACGAAGCGAGTATGTAGCTCTTGGAAGCTCGCTGTTCGCAAATTCTATGGATAAAACAACGGCTACAAGACTTTGGGATTAAAGACTCATGCACGAAATCGATGTGACAACACCAAATAATCGATCTCACCAAAAATCCAATCCTTCATTCAAGAGCAAAGCATATAGAGATTCGACATCATTTTATTAGAGATCATATTCAAAATGGAGAAATCTCAATTCAATTTGTTGATTCGAAAAGTCAACTAGCGGATATATTCACAAAGCCATTGGAGAAAAATCAATTCGATTTTATCCGTACCCAGACTCAACATTTTGAAGCTTGAAGAAGTTAAAGACGAAGAATCTACATCAATCGACTCTATCCTTCGGACTCTATACTTCGACTCGAATTCTCGGACTCGACCTTCATTGTATAGACTGTAAGTTATTCTTTTAATCTCGAAAAGGTACGATCTTTCGTTCGCTTATATTTGATTGATACAATCTTTAATTTTTGTAAACATGCCTTTTCAAAAAGGGATAATCTCTTTTAAAATGGCAGTTATTACTTTTTTTAAGAAAGACGACTGTTCACCTTTGTTTGTAACGATTGCTCTTGCCTTTTCAAAACCGAGTTATATATACACAGTTTTCACTTTTTACTCGATTCTCAAAACCCTAAAAGGCATTCTTCTCTCAACCCCGTTTTCTACTTCGTATCCATACTCGAGAAAGTTGTCATTTTTCCTTGGGAAAACGAGTGAAGGAATCTTCCATTGACAAGAAAAGATGTCTTCTTCGAGAAAGTCGTCAAGAATAGCAAGCGGGGTCCACGAGAGAATGAAAGAGGGACCTACGCACTTCGATCTCACCGAGGAAGATGATTTGTCGAGACAAAACGAGTCCTGTTCCCTCTCCACCTCATCACTAACCATCTACCCCACAAGGTGCGGGTCATCATCGGGAGGAAGTCATTCTAGAGGACGTCGAACCGGTGAGAGCACAAAAACCCTCATTTATTTACATGCTCTATCGTGCATTGAAGGTTTCGGTTCTCCTCTGAATTATATAGATGCTTTTCTTAGAGAAAAGAATTATGGGAATGAGTACAGATTTTTGAAGCGAATGGAGGAATTGGGAATTGCTCCCAAAGGTAAGGTGAAGAATCACTTGCGAACATTCCAAGTGACCCTCGGGTTTCGGGACCGATTCCTAATGAGGGGAACGAAGATGATAAAATGTTTAGTGATTTTCAACCGAGAATGGGCATTGCTGCAAATGTGAAGGGAAAGAAGATGGAGTTGTTTAGATCGAATGATCGGGAGAAGCTGTTCTTCGCCTTTGTTGAAACGAGGAGTGATAAACCCCGGAGTGTTGATTTTGATTTCTGGATGCAATTAATGTGAACTTAAGGGAAAAGTTCGAATTGCTTCAACTTGAGCGATTTTGCACCGATACTACGATGGTTATGCACACTTGACTGCTTATTTCTATTCAAATCTAAGTTTTCTTGATGCGAATAGAATATCATTCATGTTCGAGATCGGGATTATGTGATTGATGTAGACATACTTGGCGGACATAATTGGTGTTGAACGAGGACGTTATCAACCAATCAAAGTCTCGATTGCTCGTGCTACTGGGATCTTGTCAAAAACGAGATACAGAGGCGAAGATTACCTACTCGAAGATGAGTGCCATCAATATTGTGCTTTGCACAAAATTGTGATCAATCGCATCGGCCAAAGTCTACATCAAAGACTCGATGTATCCAATTCGGAAGCCAAATTGATGTATGCAATCAACTCGGGGAAGAAGTTCTCTCGCCTCATACTATTCTATTCCATATGTACGAGCAATGTCGAAGAACAAGGGACAATTGCCTTATCCAAATCTTGTGACAAAGATCTTCGACACATGAATATCGAACGCCACACACTCTCTGTGTTAGACCGTGCGATAAAATGGTGGTAGGTTTAAACATGTTGACGAAGATGCGTCCGAAAGAACTTAGCAAGGAAATGGCAAAGTTCAAGGTGAAAACTCCGCTCTCTTCGCATCAAAGAGAAAAGGGAAGGAGCCCATTCGTGCTCCATCCAAAAAGAGAAGATCTCTCATCTTGGAGGATGAAGAAGACGATGAAGATCACTCTATTCCTGCACTGGTAAGGACTAGACGTTCTGTATCTCGATCAAGAGAACTTCAGTCTGAGCAAAGAGAAGAAGAGCTGCGAGAAAAGGAGAAAGAGGATGA
This sequence comes from Eucalyptus virginea, assembly GCA_014182375.1. Taxonomy (NCBI): domain Eukaryota; kingdom Viridiplantae; phylum Streptophyta; class Magnoliopsida; order Myrtales; family Myrtaceae; genus Eucalyptus; species Eucalyptus virginea. The sequence goes on from CM024520.1 coordinate 38,988,483, forward strand.
AGAAGAAGAAGAACAGAGAGAGAAAGAAAAAGAAGATGAAGAAGAAGGAGAAGAAGAGAAAGAAAAGTCTGCTGCTGAATCTGGAGAGAAAGAAACGGAAGAGCATGATCATCACTCCACCCATCTTGATGTCTTAGAGACGGGGGAGTTGACGAGCAAGATTTTGATGTCTTAGAGACGGGGGAGTTGGGGAGCAAGAAAAATCCTCACCTCATGCTTCTCCATTACCCGAAGATCATCATGATACATCATCAAATCTGCAAGGTCATACGAAGCGCCATCGTCTGCATTCACTCCATCCGAGAAAGTAAATGCTAGTATACGGACGACAATTCCGCAGATTTTCATCGTATTCTTGATATTCTTCGGAAATGCGGGGACAAATCTATGCTCGGACTATGAAATTCAAGCCATCAAGAATGCTGGCCAAGCATCTTCGATTACCCCGGAAGACGAATGAAAGACCTCGCTCTGCATTCAAGCTAATGCCAAAGGAGAAGAGGTAGCAAAATTAAGGGAAGACTTGAAGAGGCTCGAAGGCATAGTACGAGTCCATGGGAGAATTCCGGATCGTGCGCATTCCCAAGCGAGACATGACTCTTTTCTCACCTTTTACCGATGACAAAAAGGGGAGAAGAAATTTGAACCAACCATCTTTTTCAATCCTTGATTTTAAATTTGTTTTGTGATTGTGAGTTTTTAAGTTTTTGAGTATGACTTGTGTGAACTTGAGTACGGACTGAATTTGGCTGTGGATTGTGATGATTGTGATGCTTGACTGTTGGCATTTATATCGAGTATTGTTATATGGTATTACTCATGAAAGTCTAACCAATTTTCGTGGATGCGAGTCGGTTGTTTATTAAATCTTTATGAGATAGCCATATTGCTTGAGAAATGTTTTTGCGGGTCAAGGTTGTTCAAATCTACGGGAAAGTTTTGTCATCATCAAAAAGGGGGAGATTGTTGGAGAAATCGCTCTAGAAGATTTTGAAGCCGACAAAACGTTTCCATCGGTCTAGTCTGGTTATTTGTGTCTCGAAGACTTTCGACCACCGGACTCGAACTCAAGACTCATATTTCAAGACTCAAGATTCAAGACTCAAGACTTAAGACTCAAAATTATTCTCATTGACAGTCTATCTAATTCGGTGTCGAAGGAAATCCAAATCGAGGATTATGGTTAAGGATTTCATTTTGATCTCTCGGAGAAGATCTTTTGGCTGGACATATACAACGGATTCTTTGATTCGTATCTAGATCAATTGAAGATCCGATAATCGACGAAGTATTCTTGGAAGGTTCTATTCATGGAAACCAAGATCCCGATTGTATGGGCGAACAGATTGATGGGCTATCGTCGATTCCTTTAATAGCTCGGATGATCTTCTTGATTGATTCCGTCCAACGGGTAGATTGGAGGAATTCCTTTGGTAAGTGCCAACGGTTATGATGGCATAAAGGAGTATAAAAGGAAGACGTCTCGGTTGTTCAAGTGTGTGATCGATAGAGAAATTCCAGAGTCTCGAAACACCTTGATTATTAGTCGATACGGTCGAGCGAAATTGTATACGAGAGAGTGTCTATACTTTGTGATACCTTGAGTGAGTGTGGTAGTTCATCTACACCCGTAAGTCAAGGAAGATCAACGCCGTAACATCTCTTTGTTCATAGTGGAATCCAGGCCGATTGGGCATCGGTGCGAAGAGTGGACGTAGGCTTGAATCAAGCCGAACCACTATAAACCTCGTGTTTAATTCTCTCTTTCATTCACCGAGTCTTACGATTGAATGTTATTTGCTGCAATTACTCAATTGTCTAAGTATTGTGCGAAAAATCGTTTATATACCTATTCACCCCCCTCTAGGTACTAGCACTAGCTATATCAAACTCAATTATTTTTCATGCTATTTGGGTAGCCCTCCACTTCAAGAAAGAGCACATGGATTGGCATCTCATGTTGAGTTGGTGTAGGATGTTTCAACTCTACCTTTAGCTTTTCTAAACGTTGTGGCTTTGTGCTTAACTCAATAGTGAGCTTCTCAACTCTCTGCCCTTCATCCACGAGTGGGATCATGGAGATGGTTTTGGTCTCTGCCAACCCATGGATCATAGGTACCACTAATGGAAATTTTGGGTCAGTGATTATGATGGATTTGGTTCTCATATCTATCATAACCCTCACACTATCAAAGATTCTAAATTGAAGATAAGATAATATTCATTGAGCCATTTCCCCAGAAAGAGAGTTTTCTTCCATTCACTGACGTGTAGTTCCATGTTTTGAGCAATGCCAATGGCTAGTACATCATCTGAGTTGACCACCTTGAACCGATGTCTTATTGGTTCCATGCGAAGTCCCAAAATCTTTGCCACTTCACTTGACAAGAACATGTTCGACGCACCTATGTCAACCAAGGCATAGAGTTTTGTATTGCATACCATGACTTCCAAGAATGGCAAACATGTACTTGTAGGCTTCTTGGGGTACTATGTCTCCATGGAATTGACGAAGTCAAGAAAGTTTATGGTTCTAAGTCGCATTTCCCTTCTTTCTTGTTTCAACTCGTCCTTTTCTACATCGAGCGATACGTTGAGCTTGTTCTTCTTTGGGCACTCTTGAGTCCAATGGGGACCGTCACAAATGAAACATGGGGATGGTGGTGGCTTCTTTCCTCTTTTTTTGTGGAAGTCCTCTTGGGTCCAGTTCCACTTTTGGTTAGGTTGTTTGCAGGAGCCTTCTCCCCATGATATTTCCTATCCACCATGGTCCTTCGGCCATGGGCAATTTTGCATTCCTTGTCCTTGTAGTGGTGGGGTCAGTTCCTCACTGACTTCCTTTGGAGTTGAAAGTTTCGACTTAAGTGAAGTCTGCAAGAGATTTTGCTTAAAAGAGTGCCTTTGAGTTACTTCAAACGTCCTATTGCTTGAGCCTGAGTTAGGGCCAAGGCTTCAATCCACATGAAAGCCCGTAGAGCCTCCTCCTCCCCCTAGGTTGTGAATTTGGAGCTTGAGTTTAATGAACTCCTTCACATACTCCCAAACAGTGCCTTCTTGCTCAAGGTGATGGAGCTTCCTATAGGCTTTTTGTTGAGCGAATTTGGAGAAGAAGTAATTCCAAAATTCTTTGACAAAATCATCCCATATGTTGATGGGATCGACATCTCACTTGGTCTCATCGTACCTATTGCGCCACCAGACCATCGCATTATTGGTTAGGAACATAGAAGCATCCAGCCATCTCATCTTAAAAGCCAATGGTGTTGAAGTATTGATCCATGCTCCTCAGGGAATTGTCCACCTCTAATTGGTTGCCCTTGAATTACTTGGGTTTCAGCACATCCAGCCTAGTCACCACTTAAATGGGTATGGCACCATTCGTAATACATCTTGCACAAGACTAGCTCAGTCTTGAATTGTTGGATCTTCATCTTGAAAGCATCCACCTCGGCATTGTGGGTGTTGTAAGCTCTAGAATTTCCATCTTCAAAGTTTCAATCGAGGCTTCAAGGGTTTCGTCCTTCAGGTGCAAGGGGGCCATAGTTTGATGCAAGATAGTTGTGAACTCATGGTTGAAGGGAAAAGTATAAAAAAAAAAGTCCTAAATTTATTGCATGTGTACCAATTAAGTTTTAAACCTTTCAATTGGAAAAATCTAGTCATTAATCTTCTCACATTGGTATTAATTTAGTCCATCCGGCTAATTTTGGCTGGCCGGAATAATTGCCACATCAGCATCCGACCATCAACAGACATCTACATTAGCACCGGTCGGCCAAAATTGGCCAGATGGATTGAAGTGATATTAATGTGAAAAAGTTTAGGACTAAATTGGTTCAATTGAAATGTTTATGACTGAATTTTTACCAATACAATAGATTTAGGACTTTATTGGTACTTTTTCCTGTGGTGGATCATCTCCTTAACATCGTTGATTCGCCCTTTCACCTCTTCAAGTTTGTTGATGAACTCTATCACGGTGACCCTCATTCTAGTGACCTTTGATATAGCTAGTGCTAGTACCTAGAGGGGGTGAATAGGTATATAAACGATTTTTCTTGATAGTTGCACAATACTTAGACAGTTGAAGGATTTGCAACAAATAATAATCAACGCAAGATTAAGTAAATGAAAGAGAGAATTGAACACGCGGTTTATAGTGGTTCGGCTTGATTCAAGTCTGCGTCCACTCTTCTGCACTGACAGCCAATCGGCTGGATTCCACTATGAACAAAGAGATGTTACAGTGTTGCTTCTTCCTTGATTTCTAGGTGTAGATGTTCTACCACACTCGCTCAAGGTATCACCAAGTATAGACACTCTCTGTGTATACAATTTCGCTCAAACTGTATCGACTAATAATCAAGGTGCTTCGACTGGGAATTTCTCTATCGATCACACTCTCAAAACAACTAGAACGTCTTCCTTTTATACTCCTTTATGCCATCATACCTGTTGGCACTTACCAAAGGAATTCCTCTAATCTACCCGTTGGACGGAATCAATTAAGAAGATCATTCGAGCTATTAAAGGAACTCGACGATAGCCCATCAATCTGTTCGCCCATACAATCAGGATCTTGGTTTCCATGAATAGAACCTTCCAAGAATACTTCGTCGATCATCGGATCTTCAATCGATCTAGATACGAATAAAAGAATCCGTTATATTTATCCAACCAAAAGATCTTCTCCAGAGGATAGGTTTAAATCCTTAACCATATACTTCGGTTCTGGATTTCCTTCGTCACTGGATCAGAACGACTGTCAATGAGAATAGTCTTAAGTCTTGAGTCTTAAGTCTTGAGTCTTGAGTGCTGAGTCTGGTGATCAGAAAGTCTTCAGACCTTAAACAGACGGTCCCGCAAATATCCGGACTAGACTGATAGAAACGTTTTGTCGGCTTCAAAATATTCTAGAAAGATTTCTCCAACAATCTCCCCTTTTTGATGATGACAAAACTTTCCTGTAGATTTGAACAACTTTGACCCGCAAAAACATTTCTCAAGTAATATGGCTATCTCATAAAGATTAATAAAACAACCGGACTCGCATCCACGAAAATTGGTTAGTTTTTCATGAGTAATACCATATAACAACACTTGATATAAATGCAAACAATCAAGCATCAAAATCCACAGCCAAATTCAGTTCACACCCAGTTCACGCTCAAGTCATACTCAAAAACACAAACATAACCAAAAAAAAATTTAAAGTCAAAGTTTAAAGATGGTTGGTTCAAATTGCTTCTCCCCCTTTTTGTCATCAGTAAAAAAGGTGAGAAAGGAGTCAGGTCTGCTTGGGAATGCGCACGATCTGGAAATCTCCCATAGACTGAACTATGCCTTCTAGCCTCTTCAAGTCTTCCCTTAGTTGAGCTACCTCCTCTCCTTTGGCATTGGCTTGAAGCTGTAGAGCGAGGTCTTTCATTCTATCCTCCAGGGTAACCGAAGATGCTTGTCCAGCATTCTTTATGGTTTGAATCTCATAGTCCAGAGCATAGATTTGGCCCCGCATTTCCAGAAGAACATCAAGAATACGACGAAAATCTGCTGAATTGTCCGTCTATGTACTAGCATTTGCTTTCTCAGATGGACTGAATGCAGACGATGGCGCTTCTGTATAACCTTGCAGATTTGTTGTTGACGTATCGTGTCCTTCTTCAGGCAATTGAGAAGCCTGAAACTCTTCCGGAGCTGCTGGCGATTGTCTTAGACCTTCACCGATGGCAGCATGAGGTGAGGACCTTCCTTGCTCGCCAACTCCCCCTGTCTCTAGGACATCAAAATGGGAAGAGTGATGATCATGCTCTTCTGTTTCATTTTCTCCAGATTCAGCTGCAGACTTTTCTTTCTCTTCTTCTCCTTCTTCTTCAGCTTCTTTTTCAGCTTCTATCTCCTTCTCTTGCTGCTCTTCTTCTTCTCTGTTCTTGAATTGTTCCTCTTCTTCTCTCTGCTTTGTCTGAAATTCCGTTGGTTGAGATACAGAACGTCTAGTCCTTACCAATGCAGAGATAGTGAGATCTTCTTCTTCTTCTTCATCCTCCAAGATGAGAGATCTTTTCTTTTTGGATGGAGCACCAATGGGCTCCTTCCCTTTTCTCTTTGATGCAGAAGAGACTGGAGTCTTCACTTTGAACTTCGCCATTGCCTTGCTAAGTTCTTTCAGACGCATCTTCGTCAACATCTTCAAACCTACCACCATCTTATCGCACGGTCGAACACAGAGAGTATGTGGCGGTTCAATATTCATGTGTCTCAAGATCTTGGTCACTGGACACAGGTAAGGCAATTGTCCCTTGTCCTTCGACATTGCTCTGTACATGTGGAAGAGAATAGTGTGAGGGAGAGAGAACTTCTTCCCTGAGTTGATTGCATACATCAACTTTGCCTCCGAATTAGATACATCAGTCTTTGATGTAGATTTGGGCCTGATGCAATTGATCACAATTTTGTGCAGCACAATATTGATGGCACTCATTTTCGAGTAGGTAATTCTCCCCTCTGTATCTCTATCTTTGACAAGATCCAATGTAGCACGAGCAATAGAGACTTTGATTGGTTGATAACGTCCTCGTTCAACTCCAATTATGTCCGCTAACATGTCCACGTCTATCACATAATCCTGGTCTCGAACACTGAATGATATTCTATTCGCATCTAAAAAGCTGAGATTCGAATAGAAGTATGCAGACAAGTGCGCATAACCGTCTGTGGTATCGGTGCAAAACTGCTCAAGTTGAAGCAGATTGAACTTCTCCCTTAAGTTCACATTAACGGCATCTAAGAAATCGAAATCAACACTCCTAGGGTTTATCACCCCTCGTTTCAGCAGTCTGAAGAACAGATTCTCCTGTTCCTTCGATTTAAACAACTCCATTCTCTTTCCTTTCACCTTTGCAACAATTCCCATTCTCGGTTGAAAATCACTGAACATTTTATCATCATCGTTCCCTTCAGTGGGATTCGATCCTCCTACACGAGGGTCACTTGGAATGTTTGCAAGTGCTTCCTCAGCCTTTCCTTTGGGAGCAATTCCCAAATCCTCCATTTTAGGTTCTACGTCCTCTAGTATCTCTTCCTCCTGTTGATGACCCGCACCTTGTGGGGTAGATGGTGAGTGATGAGGTGGAGAGGGAAATGGGCTCTGTTGCTGTCCCGACAATTCTTCCTCCTCGGTGAGATCGAAGTGTGTAGGTCCCTCCTTCATTCTCTGTGGTCCCCTGTTCGCGATTCTTGAAGACTTTCTCGAAGAAGACATCCTTTCTTGTCGATGAAAGATTCCTTTACTCGCTTTCCCAAGAAAAAGATGACAACTTTCTCGAGTATGAACACGAAGTAGAAACAGGATTGAGAGGAGAATGCCTTTTAGGGTTTTTGAAGATCGGTGAAAAAGAAAACTGTATTTATATAACTCAGTTTTGAAAAGGAAAGTTCAATCGGCATAAGGAAAGTGAACAGACGTGTCTTTAAAAATAATAACTACCATTTTAAATAGAAGTTATCTTTTTGAAAAGGCAAGTTTCCAATTTTTTTTTTCGAAAATTAATGATAATAAAAATCAATTATAACTGAACGAATGATCGTACCTTTTCGAGATAAAAACAACTTACAATCTATAGCCATGAATGTCTGAGTTTGAGAATTTAGAGTCTGATGATTTAGAGATGGAGATTCTTTAGACTTTAACCTCTTCATGCTTCAAAATGTTGAGTCTGGAACGGATAAAATCGAATTGATTTTTCTCCAAAGGCTTTGTGAATATATCCGCTAGTTGACTTTTCGAATCAACAAATTGAATTGAGATTTCTCCATTTTGAATATGATCTCTAATGAAATGATGTCGAATCTCTATATGCTTTGCTCTTGAATGAAGGATTGGATTTTTGGTGAGATTGATCGCGCCGGTGTTGTCACATCTGATTTCTGTGCATGAGTCTTCAATCCCAAAGTCTTGTAGCTGTTGTTTTATCCATAGAATTTGCGAACAGCAGCTTCCAAGAGCTACATACTCTGCTTCTGTTGTAGAGAGAGCTACAGTGCTCTGTTTCCTTGAAAACCAAGACACCGTCCTGCTTCCAAGCAACTGGCAAGTTCCTGAAGTACTCTTTCTATCAACTCGCAACCGGCCGATCTGCGTCTCGAATATCCTTAAGATTAAAGTCTCCTTCTTAGGATACCATAGACTGATGCTTGAAGATGAGGCAACGTATTTAATAATACGTTTTGCAGCACTGAGATGGGATTCTCTAGGATCTGATTGAAACCTAGCATAGATGCAAACACTCAACAAAATGTCAGGTCTAGAAGCAGTAAGATAAAGAAGTGAACCGATGATGCTCCTGTACAGCTTTTGATCAACTTTCTTCCCTTCTTCATCTTTGTCTATCTTCAACGAACTTGACATTGGTGTATCAGTCTTTTTGCAATTTTCCAATCCAAACTTTTTGACAAGATCATTAGCATATTTTTCTTGGTAAATGAAAGTTCCTTCCTTCAATTGCTTTACTTGAAGACCAAGAAAGAATGTTAATTCTCCCATCATACTCATTTCAAATTCATCCTGCATAGACTTTGAAAATTTCTTGCACAGACTTTCATCAGGGGATCCAAAAATAATATCATCCACATATATTTGAACAAGTAAAAAGCTCTTGCTTTCCTTTTTGATAAATAAAGTAGTATCTACTTTACCTTTGACAAAACCATTCTGTAATAAGAACTTACTTAGTCTGTCGTACCAAGCTCGAGGTGCCTGCTTTAAACCATACAGAGCCTTTTTCAGTCTGAAGACTGAGTTTGGCTTCTTTGGGTCTTCAAACCCTGGCAGTTGTTCCACGTAAACTTCCTCATGGATAAATCCATTTAGGAAGGCACTTTTGACGTCCATTTGGAATAACCTGAAATTTTTATAACAAGCAAATGCAAGTAATAGACGAATAGCTTCTAACCTTGCTACAGGAGCGTAAGTCTCATCATAGTCTATTCCTTCTTCTTGCGTATATCCTTTGGCCACGAGTCTTGCTTTGTTTCGTACGACTTTTCCTTTTTCATTCATCTTGTTTCTGAACACCCATTTGGCTCCAATAACAGTTTTACCTTTTGGTTTAGATGTCAATTCCCAGACATCATTAATGTTGAACTGTCTGAGCTCTTCTTGCATGGCTTCGATCCAGCTTTCATCAGATAAAGCTTCTTCTATGCTTTTTGGTTCAATTTCAGAAATGAGAGCCACAGCACTAGACTCTTCACGCCTTTTGGATCTGGTGTGAATTCCTTCATTAATTTCGCCGATAATGAGATCTTTGGGATGACTGGATTTATGCTTCCAGTTACTGGTTGATTTGTCTAGTTGATGATCTCTTTCTTTATTTGAGTCTTCAAGAGTAGCTTGATGTTGATCCTCCAGAGTCTGAGAAGCTTCTTGAGATGTAAGCTTTGGAGGGTCTGGAGCAGGTTCAGACTCTTCATGCTGAGTCTGACTAGATTCATCTTGCGTAGAGTCTTGAAATTTGACATTCATTGACTCTTCCACAGACTGGCTCTTCTTATTATAGACTCTGTAGGCTTTGCTTGATGAAGAATATCCAAGGAAGATGCCTTCATCTGATCTTTCTTCAAACTTACCAACTTGATCTTTTGCATTTTTCAATATAAAGCATTTGCAACCGAACACATGAAAGTATGAAACAATAGGCTTCTTACCTTTGAATAACTCATAGGGGGTTTTCTCTAGAATAGGTCTTAGGAAGACTCTATTGATGATATAGCATGCTGTTGAAACAGCTTCGGCCCAAAATCGTGAAGAAATTTTACTTTCAATTAACGAGTTCTAGCCATTTCTTGAAGAGATCTATTCTTCCTTTCCACAACTCCATTTTGCTGAGGAGTATATGGAGAGGAGAACACATGTTTAAATCCAGATTCATCACAAAATTTTGTAAAATCTTGATTTTCAAATTCACCTCCATGATCTGTTCTTATACTTGAGATAACACATGATTTTTCATTTTGAACCTTTTTAGCAAATTTTTTAAAATACGAGAATGTTTCTGACTTACTTGCAAGAAAATATACCCAAGTAAAACGGGAGTAATCGTCCACAATTACTAGGCAATATTTCTTACCTCCAATACTGGGGTTCTCGGTTGGTCCGAAGAGATCCATATGCAGCAACTGTAGTACATGATTAGTAGAGACATGATTTATTGGCTTAAATGAACTTCTTACCTGTTTTCCCAGAATACATGGTGTGCATAGATTGGACTTTTGATATGGTAATTTGGGTAGACTTCGAACAAGCTGTTTTGATGAGATTCTGGCCAATTACTTCATGTTGACATGACCAAGCTTTCTGTGCCATAAGCTTGCTTCGTCTTGAATTGAGATTAGGCAATGCGATTCATTTGGTTTCACGTCTAAGAGGTAGATATTTCCATGTCTTCGACCCTTGAAAGACTGAGTAGAGTCTTTACCGATTCCGAACATGTTCCTTCTTGAAAGAAGATCTTGAATCCAAGATCACATAATTGACTAATGCTTTGAGAAGATTGTAATTGAGTCCTTCTACCAGAGAAACATTGCTTATTGTGAGATTTCCAATTTTTACAGTTCCAAATCCCACAATACTTCCTTTGCTATTTCCTCCAAATGAAACTTTTCCTCAATTTACTTGAATAAGCTTTATAAAGCAATTTGAGTCTCCTGTCATGTGTCTTGAACATCCGCTGTCAAGATACCACTTTACCTTTTTCTTGACGGAGACCTGCATTCAAAAGAGAGTCTCAAACTTTCTTTGGTACCCAAATTTTCTTGGGTCCTTTGATGTTAGTAGGATAAACATTATTAGGCCATACTTTTTAACGGGCTTCCAAATCATGGACACTCTTTTTCAAAGTGATCCTTCTTTGTTACACTTTGAACATCTTAGAGCATTTCGACCTACGTACTTTACAAAAACTTTCTTGAAATGGTTTTTGTAAGCCTCTTTCGACGGTCTTTTCTTAATTCTTTCTTTTACTTTGGGAAAATCAATCAATGGAATTGTTTCTGCTGTCATACCTAGACCAGACTTATTAAAGTAAGGTCTTTGAATAGAAAAAACTTTTTCAAGTTTTTCGGACCCTATTGAAAATTTCTTTGAAATATTCGATAAGTCAGTTTTTAAAAAAGCATTTTCTTTTAAGAGATTATCTTCTTTTTCTTTAAGAGTTGAAACATTCAAGTCTAAACTTTTAACTCTTTCTTCTAAAATGTTTTCTTTTTGTTTTAAAGCTAAGTTTTCCTTTTAAGTTCGGAAATTCTTTTGAGAGAAGTCTTAAGACTAAAACACAGTTCATTAATGTATTTAGAGACTTTGACAGAATTTTAAAATCACTTACCTCAAATTCACTGTCCGAGTCGATCCAGAATCCCGAGTCCGAGTCCGATTGTGCCATCGACACACGGGTTGGCATATTCATCATCACTTTCTTCACACTCAGTATCACTCCAGGTTTCAGCTTTGAGTGCTTTTCGAAACTTTTCAGCTTTTCCTTTCTTCTTCTTCAGAAGAGGACAGTTGGGTCTTATGTGTCACTTTTTCTTACATTCGAAACAAACTACATCTTTGTTTGGTTCCTCATCATCAACAGACTTGGTCTGCTGTCTTTGAAAACTTTGTTTCTTAGAGTTGAACCTTCTTCCTTTTCTATTCGGTTTTCGAATCTTCTTATCATAAGAGCAAGCTCCTCGTCGTCCGGATCATCTTCGAGAATCTGCATCATCGAATCATCATTTGATTTTAATGCAATGGATTTCTTACCTCTTGGATCTTCGTCTTCATTAATTCGTTCCACTTCATAAGAGACCGAAGAGTTCCAATTAGCTCGTCGACGTACAAAGGTGGCATAATTCTTTGCGTCTCCCTTATTGAAGTCTTTATATGATTCCAATCCTTGGAGAGTCCACGCAGTAGCTTGTTCACCTTCATGGGATCAGAAATTTTTTGTCCTTGGTTCTCAAGACCATTGACAATATCTGTAAAACGACTAAACATGTCAGTTATAGATTCTCAGTTATAGATTCTCCTGGTTTCATTTTGAAGGATTCATATTGACCAAGGAGAATGTTGATTCTGGTCTCCTTCACTCGATCTGTTCCTTCATAGGTGATATGTAATCTGTCCCATACTTCTTTTGCTGTAACACAAGAAGATATTCTGTTATATTCAGTTGGTGACAAAGCACAATATAAAGAGTAAATTGCTTTTGCATCGAGTGCTTGTCTCTTTATTATTTCTTCCTGAGTCATTCCACTGGTCTCAATTGTTTCTTTCCCTCTTTCAGAAACTGATGCAGCAGTAGGAGTGATCCTTCTTTCCACAACGTCCCATTCCAGAGGATCCTTTGATCGTAGGAAAGCTTTCATCTTGTTCTTCCAGATGTTGTAATCATTTCCATCAAAGTAGGGTGGTCTGGTATTGCTTTGCCCTTCCACCAGTCCTAGTGCCAGCATACTAGCCATGGATCTTTTACTCTGAAGTAAAACACTTCAAATAAAGTAAGAACACGAGCTCTGATACCAATTGATATAGCTAGTGCTAGTACCTAGAGGGGGGTGAATAGGTATATAAACGATTTTTCTTGATAGTTGCACAATACTTAGACAGGTTGAAGGATTTGCAACAAATAATAATCAACGCAAGATTAAGTAAATGAAAGAGAGAATTGAACACGCGGTTTATAGTGGTTCGGCTTGATTCAAGCCTACGTCCACTCTTCGCGCACCGATGCCAATCGGCTGGATTCCACTATGAACAAAGAGATGTTACAGTGTTGCTTCTTCCTTGATTTCTAGGTGTAGATGTTCTACCACACTCGCTCAAGGTATCACCAAGTATAGACACTCTCTGTGTATACAATTTCGCTCAAACTGTATCGACTAATAATCAAGGTGCTTCAGACTCTGGAATTTCTCTATCGATCACACTCTCAAAACAACTAGAACATCTTCCTTTTATACTCCTTTATGCCATCATACCCGTTGGCACTTACCAAAGGAATTCCTCCAATCTACCCGTTGGACGGAATCAATTAAGAAGATCATTCGAGCTATTAAAGGAACCTGACGATAGCCCATCAATCCTGTTCGCCCATACAATCAGGATCTTGGTTTCCATGAATAGAACTTTCCAAGAATACTTCGTCGATCATCGGATCTTCAATCGATCTAGACACGAATAAAAGAATCCGTTATATTTATCCAACCAAAAGATCTTCTCCAGAGGATAGGTTTAAATCCTTAACCATATACTTCGGTTCTGGATTTCCTTCGTCACTGGATCGAACGACCACAATGAGAATAGTCTTGAGTCTTGAGTCTTAAGTCTTGAGTCTTGAGTCTTGAGTCCGGTGATCGAAAGTCTTCGGACCTTAAACAGGACGGTCTGCAAATATCCAGACTAGACTGATAGAAACGTTTTGTCAGCTTCAAAATATTTTAGAAAGATTTCTCCAACAACCTTTTCATCGAGGGCGGACATGATGTCCGAGTCCCCTTTTCTTGGATCTCCCACAACTCTCCTTCTCTTGGGGGACCCCGGTTGATGTGCTCTCCTCTACATTGCTCTGATAACACTTTGAGCAAGTCAATGGGATGAAGTAGGGGACGAGCCCGGATTTGGGAGGTCGGAGCCTAGATTCGGCTTCGCTTGGGTCGACGACAGGAGGACAGGAGTTGATGAGATGGTGGCAGTACGAGAACTGGGATAAAAGCCGGAGGTGATCGAAGATGTAAAAGAGAGAGAAAGATTGATGGACTAGGCTTTGAAAATTAAAACGAATTTAACCCCAATTCGTTAATTTATAGCATGTAAATGTGAGAAGACCATTATCTTGTAAAAATTCATCATCTCTTCTTCTTCATCAACCTTTATGTCCAGATCTTCATTGCCTTCCTCATTTTCATCAGCACCTCATCGCCTTCAACTTCTTCGAATGTAATCCTCTACAAAATGGAAAAGGAAAAAGCTTGATGTCCACCTTGGACAAAAAATTAAGTCCATCATAATATTTAAGAACGACATGGCTGTTTCAAGTGAGCCATGCCGAACATTTTGTCTTAAAATAATGACAAGTTGGATTTTCCAGTTAGTCACATTGGCAATGGCATTTAAGTGATTATTTTTTCATAGAGGTTACACAAGTGATCGCTCGAAAAGTTTTGACATTAGAGCGAGCGACGTATCAAAGTTATGATACTTCTAATTTTCTTTTCCCAAAATATGAATTGAGAGAGAGAGAGAGAGAGAGAGAGAGAGAGAGAGATTTTACTTAATTACTGTTATGTGCGTAGTTGAAATTCGAAAACTGTTTAACCAAAGCATGGTAATCATTCTCGTGATCCATGATTTTTGCATAATCCTACTCATCGCTTGAAATAGGAGATCCTCTATCGTGATTTTCCCAAAGGGATCCGGAGGGGTTTAACGGATTGCCAAGTAGACATGAATAGTCACTCTTGCAAGGTGGCGCTTACTCTTGGCATGGGTTCTACGAAGCCCTACCAATCCCAACTTGGTTTTTCATTTTAATATGCCAATTGGTTTAATTTTAAGAGTCACCACTAATATATTATAAACCAGTTAGAGACCAAGTAAAACAGAGGAGATGGTTTTACTTTTGCAAACTATTTGGGGCTCAGGGACTTAATTAGCTAGATGTTATCTTTTGCCCAATTTAATACCTTAAGAAAACGCTTCATGCGATCTATCAAATTATTTTTGTATGTTTCTCAAAACAAGTAAATCTAAATTATCATACGAGAGTACCCGTACAACTAAATATAAACAGAGTGATGCTCAAATAAGGTACGATAATACCAATAAAAAATGCGGTGCGACAAAAGAAAACCCGATATAGACCAATATATCGAGCAAAATTCAACGCCGCCTTGTTATTAAGTCCTAGGACTAGACTCAGTGAATTGTAAAGGGAAAGTCCATGCAAGTTCTCTGATATAGACCAATATATCAAAATATATGTTTTATAAATATGCGGATGAAATATCTTAAAATGAGCTATTAAACGTGGAAACAAAAACTTCACTAATGCAATCTCAAATGCCAGACAAGACTAAGAGAATGAATCTATATGCATAATCTCAAATCCTTAACTGCACCACTAGACATGTTTTTAGGATATGTTAATGATGGCACAAGCTAAAATTAATAGCATGCAAGATATGATTTTTGTATATTTTCCATTTTATGACATATGATTTGTGGAAATAGATGTGCAAATAAGACGATTAAATAATAAGGCAATCTCAATGTCATGATACAAATTCAATGCAAGATCTTCTCCTATTATACAAACCGTACGATGTAATTGAAATTATACAATAAAATTAGGCTACATGAACAAGTAAATCTAGAATTTCTAGCACCCAACCAAACAATTTCACTCGATACGAACATTTGGAAATTTAATCGAGGAACAAG
Source organism: Eucalyptus virginea (assembly GCA_014182375.1). Taxonomy (NCBI): domain Eukaryota; kingdom Viridiplantae; phylum Streptophyta; class Magnoliopsida; order Myrtales; family Myrtaceae; genus Eucalyptus; species Eucalyptus virginea. The sequence continues at coordinate 39,003,961 of CM024520.1, forward strand.
AATAATTCTTGCCCAGGCTTACGCTCAGAGACACAAACAGGCATTCAAATCAGAGAGCAGTCCTATCAAGTTATGGCTCCAATTTAAAGTCCCAGCAAACACAGTTTGATGGCCAAGTTTTGATCTCACCGAAATATCTAATAATATATTCAGAATTGGCGACGAAATCAACCGGTTAATAAATAAGACAAATAACTATAAGAGCAAATTGGATCCTAAATGGAGTCATTATCCCAGAGACCGCAAATTAAATCATACCTGAACAGGTATGAAAGAAATGAAAATCGAGCATCAAGGGTGTTTCATCGTGACTAGCGACACCTTGTGATAACACGAATAGTAGGAGTGACAAGAATGCTCAAAAGTGGCAAACAGGTTGACAGGGGCGATTTGGTGAGCAGGGCCGTGGCCTCTTTTCTATACAAGCTTCCCCGAGCATTGGAATTGTGTGTTAGTAACTTACAAACATGTTATTGACTAAATGAGTTGCCAGTCAAAACTTTGTTGCTGATGTGTTTCGATAGTTATCAAGGCTTTCCGCATGTTACCAGCATGGAACAGTATTCATAATTTTACCTTATGGAATAATAAACTCGTCCCATTTCGGCTCACATAGTCAGTCCATTCTACATTAATAAACACAACTTTATAACCAAATGGAAAGAAAGAGACAAAGGTCGGAGAATAATAAGCGCAACGTCATTATTACTTGAAGCTTCGATAACAATCTTCCATTACGAAGAAAGAAACTATCAGGTTCATGGTAGTTGCTGTGACGAATATCTCCAGAGTTGGAAATGTCAATCCGCACTTTCATCCGAGATGTCACCTGCGACTTGCAAATGTGAGGACACATGTCAGAGATAATTAGCAGCATCTATCAATAAAATGAATAAGTTTGACGAAAAGAAAATGTAAATCATGAGAGATAGAGAGTGATTTTACTTACAAAATAACCTCTCATTTACGTAGTCGGAATTGAAAAGCTCTCTGGAACCAATGCAAGATAATGATCCTTGCGATTGATAATTTTTTGATAATCCTATCCACCGCCCAAAAATAAGAAATCCTCCAAGATTGCTTGAAATGTAATATGCAACAGAATCCCAACAATGCCACTGCGAAACCTGGTCCCAATCCCGAGTAAAACCCAACAACAATGGAGTCACCTTCATTAGACTCATCTTCAATCATATTGTGACCATCTTGCGCATCCTTATCATTATGATCCTCTCCAGGACAAACTTTCAAAAGAGGAGCTCCGCAAAGTCCATCGTTGCCACGATAAATAGATTGATCATTTAGGGTACTTAGATGATTGCCAGATGGAATAGGACCAGATAAATTATTGAAGGAAAGATCCAAACGACCTAGAAAGTCTAAATTGGATATGCTAGAAGGGATTTCACCCGATAGCTCATTATGGGATAGATCAAACGACTCTAAATTTCTCAAGTTGCCAATATCTGAAGGGATTTCTCCAATCAGATTATTTTGAGAGAGATTCAAATTTTGAAGTCGAGCAAGCCTAGTTAACCCTTTCGGTATTTGTCCATCTAATGAGTTGCTTGAAAGGTCAATGGAAAATAAATATCGGAGTGTGGTGGTGAATTCTCGGCTTGTTCCCTTTATATCTACCATAATGGAAAAGCCTAATGAGAATCTCCCGTATGGAATAGTAGTGGAGTTAACCCACATTTGTGAGAAGTTGTTGAAACAACGCGGAATGCCTCCGGATAGGTTGTTATGTGCAAAGCTTAAATACTGGAGATTAGCAAGATGGCACAGTTGCAGGGGAATATCCTCAGTGAAATAATTTCTCTCAAGATCAATTATTCTAAATGATCGATAATATTGTCCAAATGAAGGTATTCTCCCAATGAATTGATTGTCACTAAGATCGAGGTTTACCAAATCTAGCTTTAGTAAACATTGGGGAAGCACTCCGTTCAAGCCATTTTCATGTAGGCTTAGAACTCCTAATCGCTCCAAATGGCATAGAGAATCTGGAATTTGACCATTTAACTTGTTGCCTCCTAATGAAATCCATTCCAAATTTGTTTGTGCCTTCCTCCAACATTGGGGAAGTCTCCCAGAAAGTTGGTTCTTAGAGAGATCAAGAAAGGACAATTCATCCGACATGCATAATGAATTTGGAATGCCACTGCTGAGGTTATTTCCAGAAAGTGACACTAGCCTCAATAGTGGCATATTTTTTCCAATAATTTGGGATATGTTGCCTCTGAGTGTGTTGCTTGAAAGATCCAATCGTTCAATGTTGGACAGAACTTCAAGTAGCCAATATGGAACTTCATCTGAGATGCTAGCATTTGACATGTACAATACCGAAATGTTTCTTTGCGTTCGAAGCCAGCTTGGGAATCCTAGTCCCACTTTGCAATTGGACATGAAAATCACTTGAATTTGAAAAGGAGGAACCCAAGATGAGCTAACATTTATAACAAGTTCATTTAAATAAAAGTACAACTCAGTCAAGCTGGTGAGATTGGCAAAGTGAAGTTCACTGACAAATCCATCTAATTGATTATTACTGATGTCCATCACCTCCAGATTGGATAGTCGCCCAATACTTTCCGGTATGTTCCCGCTCAACTTGTTAGAAGAGAGGTCTAATTTTCTCAAAGATGATAGCTGGCCCACAGTAGCAGGAATAGGACCTAAAATTGAGTTCCATGAAAGATCTAGGAATTCGAGATCTTTGAAATTCCCAAACTGATTGGGCAGGTGACCACTGAAATTGTTGCCAGAAATATCAACAGTCTTCATGCAACTTCGTTCACAAATCAAAGCATCGTCTTTGGTACTCGAAATCCTCCCACTAAACTTGTTAGACTGCAAGTTTAGTTCTTGCAGGTTGCAGAAATTGCTCATGTTTTTTAAAAGTTCGCCCTCCAACCCATTCTTAGAGACATCAAGGAATCTAAGCCATCGACTATTTTCAAGTACGACGGTGGGAAATATGCCTTGGAGATTATTAAAACTTAAATCAAGATGTTCGAGTTTGCTCAAGTTTTGAAACCAAGGAGGAATAGATGAATTCATGATGTTGTAACTCAAATCAAGAAATCTAAGAGAAGTGGAATTGACATGCAAAGAACCCAAAGCACCTTCCAAATGACATCCCTTCAATATTAAGAACTCTAGAGATGAAAGCATTCTGATAGGACCTAACCATTCTTCGGGCTTGAGAAGAGGGACATAAGATAGGTCTAAGTACTTCAAGTTAGAAAGTGCAAATAGCCAATGAAGGTTCTCTGTAGTTATAGAGGGTGACCACCATGAGTTACTAACATCCAAATATTGTAAGCAAGAAAGGTTACTAAGCTGATTGGAAATATGTCCATAGAAGCCTGCAGATGAGAGGTTCAGAAACTCCAACTTCTGAAGAGAAGCTAACGAGTCTGGGATCTTTTGGGTTGAAAAATTGTTGAAACTGAGGTCTAGATACTTCAAATGCTTCAATTCGTATAGAGCAGGATGTATCTTACCTCCCAAGCTACACTCAAAGCGATCACAGGGGTTACGTAGATTGAGCTTGGAGACATGACCAGTCTTCTTGTTGCATTTGACTCCTTTCCACTGGCAACATCCTTCGCCAATCCACGACCATAGACGTCTGGAAGGATCGAAGAGACCTTGTTTGAATTTCAAAAGTGCTTCCCTCTCAGCACCTATGCAGCTTACATCTTTCAAGGTTTTGGAGTGATTGAATTCCAAGGCTTGAATGACATAGAGTGTGCACAAGAGTGCCAGCACGAAACCAGTGCAGAAGTACGACGCCATTGTTGTTAAAAATGAAGCTTAGAACTTCTTTTATATTGGCAAAAGAAAGAACACTTCCCCAAATGAAGATATCATTTTCTTTCTTTTAGTTGTACGAATCTTGGTCTTCGGTAAATATATTGAGTAAAGAGAGAACCATATTAGGTTGGTCCACTAATTGGACCTAGACCAGTTTTAACAACCCTTTCAGTTAAAATTAATTCCATGTAGGAGCATATTCTAAAGAAGATTCCTTATCGAGTCAATAAAATCACAAAAAACACTAGCCACTCAAGGCAACTAAAAAATTCCAAGTCATGCCTCACAAGACTCATCAAATGGTCAAAATATAAAATGCATAGTCTATATATATTATTCATCCTTACCTTTTATCTTGATCAAAATCATTTTGGATGCGATAAGCTACAATGGGGATCAACCTTTTGGGGACCACATAAAGCCGCTATTCATGGAACCAGTAACAGCAACTTCAATGAACTTCGCTAACCAAAGACAAACCATAAAAGTTCACGAAATACCTATAGAAAGAATCGATCGTCGCATCAGAGAAGTCAAACCTATTGACTGGCCTACCCCAACAACGGTGCTGGATGACGTGGAGCACTGTCATTGGCTTGATTTTCCGGAGCAGGAGAATCTTTGTTAAGAAAAAGGAACAGAGAATAGAGAGATGACGAAAAAAAAGTCAAAAGAAAATGGGGTTTAAAACCAGCAAGAGAGAGAAAACATGTGCACAATGTTCAACCCCGACCAATGTAGCCTCTGATCTTTCCTGTCAACCCTCGCGCCCGCCGAGTCATCCGGTTATATTGCCCTCCGCATTTTTGAAGAGGTTCCAGATAGGCCCCAAATCGTTGGTCTTCCTCTTCGCGTTTCTACGTACTTCAAATCGAGACAGTATCGGCTCCCCGGCTCTTGTCCGAACGATGTCGGTGACAGCGGGCCACTTCATTATTATGGAATCGTAATTAAGGCGTGAGATATCAATCATGATCATGTAGTTAGCAGTTTAATAAATTGTACATTTTTTCATTCTTTTTTTTTTTTTTTTTTTTTTTGCATTCAAATTTAGAACAGCTTGTGGATAAGATCATGGAACACAACATATCATGATTAGAAGACATATTTGAACGAGCTTCGACTTCGATGAGAGTCAAGATAGCAACAAACAAACATATAGAATCACGATGCAATTGTGAAGGAGTAACTGTTTGGAGATAAGATGTCATGGCGACATGAATTACATTGTGAATATTATAAATACCAGTAATTGTGCATTATAGACCCCCCCACAAAATAGAAATATATATTTGTTATCTTTTAATTTCCACATCCTAGTTGTAGTTTTTAGACATTCTGTCGGTGATTAAATTCCAGCATGTTATCTTAGTTGTAACTTTCGGATCTTCATCATTGATTAAATTCCATCATTATATCTCTTTATTATCTCACTTTGTTATCAATTAAATTCCAGCAAAGTGTTGTGTATTTTAACGTTAATTAAATTCTCTTGAAGTATAACTTTCAATTTCTTTGTGTCCAATGATATATTTTTTCCAGATTCACCACATAATCTATCTTCCCTTATAAAAATCAAAAATTGATTTTTGATGGAAAATATTTTATCATTGAGACAGATTATAGCATAACATCTTTTTGGCATATTTGGTGAAATTAGTATAGTTAATTTGAGGAAATACAATGGTTAGGACAAGGAATCAATTGGATCCTGACAATCCCATGGTAGTAACCCGTCACTTCAAGAAAGTAATGAAGGGATAAGATTTGCTTAAACGTCAGCCGCATTAGGGATAGCAGAACAAAACAAGGTGGGAAAGTCAGGGGGTGCATAACAACCAGTAATTTCTGTTCCAAAAATAATTGTTCTATTCCAGACTTGTTTCTAGAATAGAAATCCGTTTGGTAAAATTATTTCATTTTTCTATTTCTGAAATAGGGATAACAGAACAAAACAAGGTGTGAAAGTGAGGGGGTGCATGACAACCAGTAATTTCTGTTCCAGAAATAATTTTTCTATTCCAGACTTGTTTCTAGAATAAAAATCAATTTGGTAAAATTATTCCATTTTTCTATTTCTGAAATAGATTTTTGTTCCAGAAATAGGTTTGGAATAGAAATCAGAAGTAAAAATTTTATACTTCTCTATTTCTGGAATAAAAATGAGAAATAAAAATTCTTCTTATTGTGTCCTCCATCCGTCGTCGCCGACTACCGTCTGCCGATCGCCGACCGCCTGCCGCCACCGGACGTCAGCCTCTGGCGACGATCGTTGGTCCACCGCCATCCCCGGTCCACGGCCGTCCGAAAGGAATAAATTTTTTGTCGTTATCAAACGAATTTCTATTTTTGGAGTAAAAATGTTATATCGTTATCAAACGGTTATTTTTGCTTAGAAACTCATCTAGAAATCAATTTCTTGCCATAATAGTTATCATTCACACTCTCAATATCCCAGGACAACTCACCGAAGACTGGAAGAGAAAATTAGAGCCAAGTCCAGTGCTGTTGGCCACTATGAGTAGAAGGTTTGAGAAACAACATAGTGATTTGACTAACCACATGGCGAAGCATAATGCTGATGTGGTCAAGCCAATGCTCATTAACGTCATCACTGAAATTGTGTCAAAACCCGCATTGTCAAACTAGTCATTTCCAAACATTTGCCTTCTCAACTCCACCATCGACCGCGCATCTCGATATGCAAAGTCTTCTCTCCTCTTGCTATGCAGAGTCTTTTCTACCCATTGGTATACATGGTTAACCAAACCCTAGACCCAAATGACATCCCAACCATTTTCCAGCCCATCTCATCTTCATCTAACCTTTCTCCATGGTTGTTCTCTTCTGTTCTTACCGAACTAAGTTTTCCTTTGTGACTATCGCAATTATCTTCACAATTGATGATGGGTCCAACTTTCGGCAGAAGCTCATCTTTGTTTCAGTCTCCAATTCCAACTGGTTTGTTCTCTACATGCTTCATTTTCTCAGCTCTCTACACAATTTCTGAGTAGTATCGACTGGTTTCACCTCTATAAGTTCGGGCTTTGCTTTATTCGCTACATTAGACGACTGGTTATGCTGCCCTTCTCTTGTCGTTAATTGCGGATCAAGTTAGAATGGTCGATAGCTCTTTATCTGCTCTCCTTTTAGTGTGATGGACTTGGACAAACTTAGTGACTCCGTGCGCCTAGCGGCTCTCTATTCCAAATTAGGTCGGCTTACCACTGAGAAGGAAATAGAGGTCTGGGATGATGAACCTCCACCTGAAAAATTGGCAGAATGTAGCTTAACTTTGGTGGGAACAATTCTGTCAAATCCTTCCATCAATTTCCCGGCATTCCAAAGTACATTAAAAAAAGCATGGCGAACGGAACGAGTTGAAATCTTACAACGTGAAATTGGCCTCTATGTAGCAAAATTTCATTCTGTTGCCAACAAACAGCGAGTTCTTGATGGAGGTCCTTGGCTTTTTCGGGTCATCTTGTTATTTTCAAGTCATGGCAGCCCAATACTCCCCTGCATTGTTATGATTTCTCAAGTTGTGCTTTCTAGGTTCAAATCTTTGGACTGCCGTTGGAATGGAATACTGAAAAGATGATTACAGAGGTTGTGCAAGACATAGGCCGTGTACTAGAGGTCCGAGTTGACACTAAAGAAGGAATGACATCAAGGGCTGGTCGAGTGAGGATCGAATTATAGCTGCAGGAACCTTTAAGAACGGGGAAATTGATCCGTATCGAGGGGAAACTACTCTGGCTCGATTTTCGCTATGAGCGCTTGTCACATTTCTGTTACTCTTGCGGGAAGTTGGGGCATTATGCTATGTACTGTAAAGAAATCCCCTATGATGCGGCTAAATTTGAGGGAAGGGCTACTATCGCCTATGGTCCATGGCTTAAAGCTGAAATTAAAGAAGCTAGTCCTTATTGGGAGGTTGGGACACCTGGAGTACCATAACTTGGCACGGAGGGACACTTAAGTACCATAACTTTAAAATGGTACATTTAAGTGCCATTATCGGAGTAAAATGAAACACTTAAGTGCCACTTCGGCGAAAATTCGGCCAAATAGCTGACGTGGCAATTTTCCAGCGAGTTTGGTCCAAAACGGCGTCGTCTTGCACGCTGACGTGGCGGAAAAATGCAAAAACGACGCCATTTTCGTGTCGACGTGTAAATAATAATATAAAAATTAATTAAATTAGATTTAAACTTAAATTTATTTTTTTAAAATTAAGAAAAATTAAAAAAAAATTAAAAAATTAAGAAAAATTAAAAAAAAAATTAAGAAAAATTAAAAAAAATTAATAATTAAAAAAAAAAAGGGAGGTCGAACGGGAGGCGGCGGCAACGAGGGCTCAGCCCTCAGCCCCGTTCGACCTCCCCTTTTTTTTTTGTTTTTTTTTTTTTTTTTAAAATTTTTAATTTTTTAAAATTTTTTCTTATTTTTTAAAATTTTTTGAACATTTTAAATCAAATTAAGTTTAAATCTAATTTAATTAATTTTTATATTATTATTTACACGAAACGGCGTCATTTTTGCATTTTCTCCGCCACGTCGGCGTGCAAAACGACGCCGTTTTGGACCAAACTCGCCGGAAAATTGCCACGTCAGCTATTTGGCCGAATTTTCGCCGGAGTGGCACTTAAGTGTTTCATTTTACTCCGATAATGGCACTTAAGTGTACCATTTTAAAGTTATGGCACTTAAGTGTCCTCCAGTGCCAAGTTATGGCACTTGGGCTGTTCTTCTGCCTCCTTATTGGCATATTTTTTACACCCCTCAACAAGTATCAGACAAGTCAGAAGATAGTATACCTGAGACGCCTCCATCACAACTGCCGATTGTTCCTCTCTTGCCCCCACTGGCAATCAATGATGCAGCAACAATGGCAAGACCAATATCTCCTCCAGCTCAGCCAGTTAAAGATTCTAATAAGCAACATCTTCAGGAGACAAGCATGGAAGTGACTCCTATTCATACCGCGCTCATTCCTGCAACAGCTAAAATGAAGGGTATTCGGTTCTCAACTATGGATTTCCAACAATATAAGAAAACAAAAAGTCCACGACAGCTATCAAAGGTGAGTGTGGCCAAAAAATAGAAACGATACACGCCATATGATACAAAAGGTATAATTCTGCATGACCTGGATGATGCAAATTTAATGGACACACCTGTGATTGATGGGGGGGAAGTTAAACATCGGGCTATGGTGGCTAGCCCTAAACAGCCACCTCCTCACAAATGAAACTCATATGCTGGAACTGTCAGGGTTTGGGCAATCCCCTGATAGTTCAAGAGCTTAAGGCCATGATGGCCAAGGAAAAGCCCAATATAGTTTTCATAATGGAAACAAAGAATAGGGAAGTGAAGATTACCAGTATTCAGCGCCGTCTTCGCTTCAACAATGCTCATGTTGCCAACCCTTTTGGTTTGGCGGGAGGTTTGGCAATCTTTTGGAATAATCAAGTTTCACTCGAAGTGCTTCATTCAACGACGAATTATCTTGATATGACTTACAAGGAAGAGCAGCAAGACCGCACTATCCGTTTTACTTGTATTCATGCTCCAACTGATTATCAGCTTAGACAAATTTGGTGGGATGAACTAAGAGAGATAAGTTTGGCTAATGTGCTACCCTGGATTTGTGTGGGTGATTTTAATGAAGTGCTTTATCTGTGGGAGAAGGTTGGGAAAAGGCAGGAACCACATTTTCGTATGCTGTCCTTTCGCCAAATGATAACTAATTGTGCCCTCATGGAATTAGATAGCAAAGGGTGTTAGTTCACTTCGATGAACAACCGAGAAGGCGATGAACAGGTGAAGGAACGTTTGGACAGGGCCATGTGTACGATAGATTGGCGACTATTATTTCCTAATGCTGAGATCTATGCGCTGCCTGCGGTAGGTTCTGACCACAGCCCCTTGGTTATTAATACTTCAGCTTCCTATCGAAGACGCAGGAAGTTTTTTGTTTATGAATCTTGGAATGAGGATGAAGAGTATCGACGAGTAATTTCAGATGCATAGAATTTAGTGCAGAGGCCAGGTTTGGATCTACTCTCAAAACTGAAAAAAGCTTCTCTAGCATTGTCTAGATGGAGTCGCTCAAAATTTACTAGGGGTGATCTTAGAGTCCAGGCTTTGCAGCAAAAACTTCAGGATATTACTAACCAGCAGCATTGTTCCTTTCATGGACTTGAAGCAAGTCAGATTAAAGAGGAAATACATCGAACTTGGCAACACGAAGAGCAATATTGGGCTATGCGCTTGAGAATTCAATGGTTGCGGTGGGGCGATAAGAATACCAAATTTTTCCATGCTGCTACTCTTCAAAGAAGGCAGAAAAATCATATTATCATGTTGCAGGATGATAACCAAAGATGGGTTTGTGATCTCGAAACCTTGAAATCTATGGCATTAAATTTCTTTGTTGGCTTATATATGTCGGTGGGATATAGAGACTATGAACCCATTCTAGCTCAATGTTTGCCGGTTGTTACTACAGAAATGAATGATAGGCTGCTGGAAACAATTACTTTAGAGGAGATTCGGCAAGCTACCTTTCAGTTAGGCACAACTAAAGCTCCTGGCCATGATGGTTTTAATGGCTTATTTTACCAGTCATTGGGAGGTCATCAAGGCTGATCTCTTTCATCTTGTACAAAATTTCTTTCAATCAGGACGAATGCCTACAAATCCGAACCGAACCATTATCGCTTTGGTTCCTAAGACGCCTCATCCAAAGAGACTGGATCAATACCGATCGATTAGCCTCTGCAACTTTGCTTATAAAGTCATATCTAAGGTACTTGCTAATCGCTTAAAACCTTGGTTACCTAATCCAATTTCCATGGAACAATCAACTTTTGTGAATGGACGACAGATACAAGATAATATCCTTATCGTTCAAGAAGTTTTGCACCAGTTTAAGACCTGCAGGCGAAAGAGAACATTCAACGCAATCCTCAAGACCGATATAAAAAAGGCATATGTCAGAGTCGAATGGGATTTCCTTAGAGGCTATTTCCTCAAAATGGGTTTCCATCCTAGGTGGGTACATTTGATACTACAATGTATCACCACAACATCTTACAGTGTAAGATTTAATGGCGAACTACTTCCTTTCTTCTCTCCTACACGTGGCCTCAAACAAGGTGACCCTCTTTCCCCATACATCTTTATTCTAATAGCGAATGTTTTATCAACTCCGATTACTCAAGCAGTCAATATGAGGAATATTAAGGGTATCCAGCTCAACAGATGGTGTCCTATCTTGATCCATTTATTTTTTGTGGATGATGCCATCTTTTTTCTTGAAGCTAACCTTAGAGAATGCCAAAATATTCCCAATATCTTAAATCAGTATTGTATGGCTACGGGATAGGAGTTGAACCGAAATAAATCGGGAATCATTTTCAGCAAACATTGTCCTATTGGCTTACAGGCAAATCTATCGTTTGAGATACGAATACCAGTGCTAACAAGGTATGGCAAGTATTTGGGAATTCCATCTGATTGGGGCCACTCTAAAAAGGAAATGTTTTCTTGGCTTTTGGGGAGAATACAAGCAAAGTTGGAAGGATGGAAAGAAAAATTCATTTATAAAGGAGGAATGAAAATTCTCATTAAATTTGTCGTACAGTCAATTCCTCACTATGCAATGTCAATTTCCAAATTTCCTGTATCTCTTTACAAATCTAAAGAAAAAAGTACAGCTCGTTTCTGGTGGAAAAACAATCAAAACAGAGTAGGGATACATTGAAAGAAATGGGATATCCTAAAGAGGAGTAAGGACAATGGAGGTCTAGGATTTCGAGATCTTCTTGAATTTAACAGAGCCATGCTTGGTAAGCAAGCGTGGCAATTACTTCAACAGCCTCAAGCTTTATGGAGTCAGATTTTCAAGGGTCTATATTTTCATTCTACCAATTTCCAATGGGTGATAAGAGGAGCTAGACCCTCATGGGGATGGCAGAGTATGTTAGTAGGCTGGGATACTATATTACATAATGTTAGTTGGTCAGTGGGTAACGGCAGGCAAATCAGAATCCGTGAGAATCAATGGTTACTAAGAGGAATTCTTGGTGGCCCTACCACTAGAGAGGAACCAAAACTGGTGGCTGATCTCATCGATCCCATCCACAACAGCTGGAACACATCTCTGCTCCGACGATTTTTTGATGACCAAATTATAGCAGAGATTCAAACCATTTCAGTTAGACCTGCTTATGCTAAAGATAAACTAGTCTGGATAGCCACCAAGGATGGCCGACATACGATGGAGAGCAACTATCATGCGTTGTCTAATCTCAACAACAACAACAACAACTATGCAGCATCAATATCATGCCAACATCCTAAAATTATGTGGAAACGTATCTGGGCTATGCGAACAGCTCCAAAACTTCGTATATTTCTATGGTCGGTCTGTCAAAACGCTATTGCATCTCGAGATAACTTATTTCATAAACATATTATTACTGGTCCATTCTGTCAGATTTGTCAACACAGCATTCCAGAAACGTTAGAGCACTTATTCCTACTCTGTCCGTGGACTACAGCTATCTGGGCTCACCACAAATTAACATCGACGTCCAGCCTCATACGGTCACTAGACTAGAAGTTTGGTTAGCAGAAAAGGTTATTTCATCGAATCACTTACCTTGTCTGGAGCTCGTTGCAAACATTCTATGGCAAATTTGGAGAATGAGGAACGGATTCATCTTCCATGGCCATCGTCTGGACTCAGCCTTTGCAGCAAAGAACGCCTTAACACAGACTCGACTGTATCAGGCTAGCATCCCGGCCCTTTTGACAAGACCTACAGCACCACAACACCCACATCGGCTTTGGAAATCATCGAATCCAAGTACTTTGAAATGCAATGTTGATGCATCTTTTCAGCCAGGAACCACACATGGATCGATGGCTGCTATATGCAGAGATCAGTATGGAAGACTTACTGATGTTTATACTATGAGATTTCCTGCTACATCTGCACTGATCGCGGAGTTTCAAGCTATCACCTTTATGCTTCGCCATCTGCAAAGGCGAGCTACATCAAGCACCGATCGTCCTCGAATCAGACTGTAGTATCGTCTTTGAGGCTGTCACGGGAGTGGAGACGCCGCCATGGGAGACTCGACCTCTTCTTGCAGAGGCGACTGCTTTACTTTTGCTTTTCCCTAACCTATCGGTTTGTTTCTGCAAGAGAGAGGCCAACACCGTGGCCGACTGAGCTGCTAAGGCCCACCTTTCTGCAAATTCGGCCCAAAATTGGAACATCTTCCCGCCTTCTATTTTGCTAGGCCTTGTATATGCCAATGCCCTAGCGTCCAGTTGTAAGTTACCGAAATTATAATACATCGTCTTTTTCGAGCAAAAAAAAAAAAAAACTAATCATTTCCAACGCAAGGGAATCCTATGGTTATCAGGTATGTTCCTTCATCCTATTCTGCTCAATATACTTATGGTATGGCAGGGCAACTAATTTCACCTCCACCACTGATTAAAATTTTACAAAGGCCTGAAGTTATTGGTTCAACCTAAAACAATGTTAATGAGGGAGTAACCTGGTGAACCATGTTCAGACCAACTGAAATGGAAACAATAATGGAAATTTGGCAGATCAAAAGCTGTCTAGCTAGTTGCACCGGTACCAACAGTGCAATTTGGCGGATCATATTGAGGATGTGAGACCTTGCGAGCCAACAGTGCAATCTGATACAGAATACACTTCATATAGGCCCAATGTTCTAATCAACAACCAGGCTAGAGTACTATCTTCACCTTGGGAGTAGGACGGCCATAGATTTTTGGGAGGCATTGCAATTCCTCCCAATTTGGCATATATGCCCTAAAAGCCCAATGTTATAATCGACAACCAGGCCAAAACGCTGTATCTTCCTTGGCGACAAGACGGTGAAGAATTTTAAGAGGCCTTGCAATTCCTCCTAATCTAGGATATATGCCCTGTATGCTTAATGCTATAATTGACAATCAAGCCTGTAGGGAATACCTGAATTCCCTAAAACGAATCCGACGCTAAATCGAACCCCTAAAACGAATGCAGAAGACGAGCCCAGAAACAAACATGTATCACCAATCAAAGACAGACCACGGAATCAAACGTACCTTATTGTCCACAGATTAAACACCAACGTTGAAGTTCGAGAAAGAATCTGATCCCGGTCTACTGATATGCGTACTGTTGCTATTAAAGGGAGAAAAAACATAGCGTATTCTTCTTTTCTGTTTTTCTTCTTTTGAGGGAGAGAGAGAGACTGACGTACGTTGAAAAGGTACGTTCCTCTCTTTTCTTTTCTCTCTTAAATACGTCTCCTCCAAGAGACGTAACTATTCAACGTAGTACGTTCCCCCCAAAAGTCATAACCCCTCATATCTAAATAACGCAACCTTTCACATCGCAGCTGTTCCTCCATGGGCTCTTATCTTGCAGGTCGAGCTTTTAGGCCCAACATGGGCGGATGGGCCCTCTAAGGCCCATCAACATAATAAATAAATAAAAACCATCATCTCTCACTCACACATGGCGGGCCAAACAGGATCCTCTTTACCTCTCTTCAACATTCATACCGGTGAGTAGGGGTGAACGCAGTTCCCGGGTAGAACCGGGAACCGGAGAACCGAACCGGAGGTTCCGGTTCGGTTCCCGGTTCCATTTTTCCGGGAACCGGTGCGGAACCGGAACCGGTTTCGGAACCGGTTAGGGCCATCCCATTGATGGCTTTGACTGCTGCTGCTACTGTGTTCGAGAAGATGTTATTCGGGGCCTTTGCTTTGAATGTCAAAGGAGACAAAGATTGTGCTTACATCATTCTTCCGCTCCAATCTACATTTTTCTAAGTTTGTTTTCTTTTGTTCTAAGGATTGGATTAGGTTTTTTTGTGTTCATAGGGATATTTAAGTGCTTGAAAACAGAAATATGCACCAGCATGATTTTTGGTAGATTTGCTCCTAATATGAACCCGCTCGTTAACAAAAGTTAAGCATATGGTTTGCGCGTACGTTATAATTCAACTCTGAAAATGAATAAATAAATAAATAAATAAATAAATAAAAAAGAACCTGTTGGAATCTGGAACCAACCCTGGAACCTGTGACCGGGTAGGTTCCAGGTTCTTGGTTTTGACGGGTAGGTTCCAGGTTCCAAATTTTTTGGAACCTGTACCCGAGGGTAGGTTCCAGGTTCCAGACGAAACCGAACCATAACCTGGAACCGCTCACCCCTACCGGTGAGTAATCCGTGCGACCAGCATACTTTGAAAGCTCGTTGCCATACATCTGTTAGGAATATATAGCAGCTCATAATGGGCATCACACTCTGAGTAGATTTAGTATGTAGCACCCTAGATCGATCGATCACATTTATATCTCTCTTGATCTCTTTTAAACTATGTATATAGTATTCACAATTATGATTATCTCAAAGACAATCATAATTGGTCGATCAGTGAATACAAAACTACAATGTGATTCTCCAAATTCCATCTTCTTCTTTCCTTCAAACTCTCAATTTCAGTTCAACTTGCTTTTCTAGAAATGTCCCATTAGATCGAATCAACTCATGACCATTGGCAACATCCTAAGATAGCAAACACTAAATAGAAATCTTGAGAATAAGTAAAAGTCATGAGAACACTAAAATTGAGGAACTTTTTTCCTCAAGAATCTCACACGGCATAAAAGTTGAGATCAAACTTTTGCCACTCTTATTGGTCGTCTCATGCATACGTAGTATGAAATACATATTACGGTATTAACTCATTTCCCATGAAGCGTATGTCTACACTTTCAAAATCGTACAGATGATAGTTCAAATATACCCAACGTCTAACTTGAGTTCACATATCTACTCATTCACAAAATTCATCAGAACTCACATCTGATATCTTAGATAGATAAAGTAAAATATATGGGGTATTTTACTTTCGGACATAGTACATATCATATCCTCATCTTAACACTTAGTTAAGGCAACATATATATTTTAAGCTTGAGCTCTCGATTATCACCTAGATAATAAGCTTAAAAACCATCTCATCTCTATTTATCACATAGTAAATAAAGGCGATTACCCATGTGAGTAGGCTAATCTTATATCTGTCCGACATACTTTCTCAACTTAATGTAATGCACTGAGCATTAAGATGCATAAAATTAAACAAAGATTCATAGGCATTAATAATGAAAACACAAACTCATCAAATGTGAACACTTAGGGAAATTACAATATTCAGTACATCAACCTCTACGCAATCCTAGAGATTTCATATGGCCACAAGACACATCTCTAGGTATTAGCTTTGTCATAAGATCTGCTACCATTCTATGCGTAGACATGTACTGTAAGTTCACATCTTTTCATGCAACCACATCTTTAACAAAATTATACTTGGTATCTATATGTTTGGTTTTGTCATGATATTTTAGATCTTTGGTATACACTATTGCTGCTTGGCTATCACAGTTAACCAACAATGAATCTGCAGCACTTCCAATAACACATAAATGATCCAAAAATCTCTTAAGCCAAACATCTTCTTGTATTGCTGCTTATAATGCCACGAACTCAGCTTCCATCGTGGACAAGGCTATACACGTTTCTTACTACTCCAACATATGGCGCCATTATTCAGTAAGAAAACAAACCCAGAAGTAGATTTCCTTTCATCTAAATCTCCTCCCCAATCAGCATCTAAATAGCCTTCGAGTTGCAGATCATTTTTTTGATAACTCAGCCTATAATCAACAGTTCCCTTTAGATACCTCAGTATTCTCTTAACGGTTTTTCAATGTGCTTGACCTGGATTGGATTTGTATCTACTCACCATTCCAACTGCAAAACATATATCAGGTCTTGTACACATCATAGCATACATCAAGCTCCCAACAGCACTAGCATAAGGAACATGTTGCATTTGTTCCTTCTCTTGTGGAGTTCTTGGACACAATATGTGGCTCAATCCTTCACTTTTTGCAATAGGAGTATCAATGGGTTTACAATCTTGCATACGAAATCGTTCAATAACCTTATTTATGTATATTTCTTACGAAAGAGATAATGATCTCTTCGAATGATCTCTTGAAATCTTAACTCCAAGAATGTATGCAGCATCTCCCATATCTTTCATCTCAAAGTTGGAAGATAACCAACTCTTCACAGTATTTACAAACTTCATATTGCTTCCGGCAATTAGTATATCAACATATAATGATATGATCACAAATTAATCTTTGGATCTTTTGATATATACACAATGATCCTCATCTATCATTGTAAAATCATATGCCATTATGGCATTATGAAAACGTATATACTATTGTCTCGATGACTGCTTAAGGTCGTATATCGATTTTAAAAGTCGACATACCTTTCCTTCTCGGCTTTCTATAATGAAACCAGCAGATTGTTCCATATATATTTCTTCATCTAATTCTCCATTGAGGAAAACAGTCTTTACATCTATTTGATGTAATTCAAGATCCATACTAGCCACTATTGTCAAAATCATGCGAATCGAGGCAAATCTCACTACAGGAGAAAATATTTCTTCATAATCAATTACTTCCTATTGATTATACCCCTTCGCCACAAGGTGAGCCTTATGCCTTTTCTATCGAGTCATCAATTTTACGCTTTATTTTGATAACCCATTTGTTCCCAATAGCTTTGTGTCCTTTTGGAAGATCAACCAGTTCCCAAACTTGGTTTGACTTCATTGACTCAATCTCCTTTTCCATTGCATGAATCCATTTTTCCTTACTAGGGCAATTTAGAGCCTCATTAATATTTTTTTGCTCATACTCATCTTGTGGAGCAACCATGAAAGTTTCCCCTTCGATGTCAAAACGTCAACGGGGAATACTTTTGCGACTTGTTCGTCGTATGAGAGATTGTGCACTTTGCACATCATTCCCCATCATGCTCCCACTCGGATTAGATAATGATGATATCATCTCATCATGTAGTTGTAATTAAGAGTGAGTTGAATTAAATTCATCACTTTTAATGTTACTCCCACTTGGACGAACTCCATTAAGTTCATTATCTTGATCCAAGGTTTTAAATAGGGAGTAATCCTCACCTATTTCACCCTTTTTAGGAAATTCATTCTCTAAAAACGTGACATCCCGTGATTCGAATTCAGTTATACTTCTACTTTCCTGCTCATCTATGAACACATACCCTTTCGAGTGTTCAGAGTATCTTATGAAAAATACTCTTCTTTCTTTTGGGACCCAATTTTCCAAACTTATGAGAAGGGCTTATGAGTATAGGCAGCACAACCCCATGACTTAAGGAAACTTAAGTCCGGTTTTTTGCCTGTCCATAACTCATATGGAGTGAAAGTAACTAATTTGGAAAGCATACGGTTAAGTATATAGGTAACAGTTAACAATGCATCACTCCAAAAAGTGATAAGTAAGTTAGCATGCGTCATGATGGACCTAACTATTTCCGATAGGGTTCTGTTCATTTTCTCCGTAACACAATCCTGTTGAGGAGTATATGGAATAGACAATTGTCTTTCTATTCATTTTTCATCATATAACTGTCTAAACTCATCAAAAAAATATTATCGACCTCGATCAGATCTTAATACTTTTATTTTCTTGTCTAATTGATTTTCTACCAAGTTCATAAACCTTGTGAAACAACTTAATACTTCAGATTTATGAGAAATCAAATAGACATATCCGAATTAAGTATAATCATCTATAAATGTGATGAAATAAACAACTCAATGCCTTCCTCTCACATTCATTGGACCACAGACTTCAAAATGAATTACATGCAAAGGAAATTCAGCTCTTTTACCTTTCCCAAATGGTTTTCTTGTCGTTTTCCCTACTAGGCAATGCTCACATATGGGCAAATCGACTTTTTCAATGTTACCCAACAAGCCCTCTTTGACTAGTCTATTCATACGACGTTGGCCAATATGACCAAATCTAGCATGCCACACATTCACATCATTATCATATGAAGTAGAAGACGTGAAAAGGGAATAACAAACATTGAGATCACCACAGTCAACATTTAGTACAATTAAACCATCTAGAAAATGACCATAACCATAATAGTTTATATCCAAATACAAATCTACACTGCTATTATGGAAGTTCACACTAAAACCAAACTTAACCAACACCAAAACAAACACTAAATTTCGACGAATTTCCGGAACATATAAAACATCATGTAGGAACAAGGTGCGTCCACCATGCATGTTCAATTGGCAAGTGCCAATCCCTTTAACTTCAACTCTGGAGTTATTTCCTACATAGATCCACTTAGTTCCAGTCGAAACTCATCAAAATTCTACAAAGGATTCTCTATCCTTCGCGACATGGTTTATTGCTCCCAAATCTACAGTCCACAAAGGATCAAATTCAGTTAAGAATACAGAACTTGACACATTAGCAAAGCTCTTAAGAGTACAAGGGGTGAGTAACTTCTTTGACTCGCGACAGTCGCGAGCATAGTGACCCTTCTGGTTACAGTTGTAACACTTCACCCTTGAAATACTCTTCACTCGAGGACGTTTTCCTCTCTTATGTTGGTCAGCTCTTGATTTCTTACAAGAAGGACTTGATCCCTTGCATTTCCACATATTGAATGAATCAATGCGTTTGCGCTTAGAGCTTGAAGCTCCTTCTGAGCTGGAAGCAATATAGCAAATATGTGTTTCCTTCTCAAATGCCTTGAGGCAGTCCTCTGCTAGCTCAAGGTGGCACACAGCATCCTCAATTTCTTCCATAACATGATCAAGAGCTTCTAGAGCTTCTTACTTTTCAAGCACACATTGAATTTTCATATTCAATATTTCACAATTCTCGCCGTTCATTTTGTCTTCTTTGTTCAAATCAGCAATTATGTTCTTAGTTGCTGAAGTCATCGATCTGAACATATCAACACATATACACGAATTATTAATGTCTATCATTTGTGTATCTATTTTGCATAAAACCATTATATTAATGAATAATTTCAAATTAGGTTTCAGAATCAAGAGGTCACTATGTTTCCAATCATCATCCAAAATCCTAACTTTGAGTTATTATTAATATAACATTCTATGCAAAATAAATTCTTTAAAATTACAAAAATTTCAACGAACTACCCACAACAGTTAATAATAACATAAAGCAAATAGTATTTTATATTAAACAATGATATAATAATAATGTTTTCACATAATACAACTAACATATCAATTGCCACACCAACAACAACTAGGTAGAAAACATTACATAAGACGTCCACAAAGCACACCAAATAAAGACCAGCCAAAATATCTAACACCAAGTCAATATACGAACTAAGAGAGATCCTCTTTTGTTCAATTTCTTGATCTTTTCCCTTGTAACAATCTAGTAATAATCATCTATAAAAGCCATCACAATTCTCCTATACGAAGCAGCTCTGTTGACTTCCCATACGCGATTCAACACTCCTTACCATTCTTGTGGAAGAGTGTTCATGAAAAATCGCACAATCTCAGACTGTGGCATGGGATAACCATTCCATATGACCTTTTGTATTTTCCCGTTGACTTCAAGAATGTGATCAATTAAGTCGCCACTCTCTCATCGATGATCAGTCAGCTCAGCTATCAACTTAGAAAGCCTTTCCTTTTGTTCATCGGTAATTGCGCGAATAGGTGTGCACAACCTAAGGGACGGCATTGTTCCTACAACATATGCAGAACAAATAAGGGATTACATATAATCCATATAGACTTAATTGGAAAAAGAAACACATTCTTTTCCTCTCTTTTTTTTTTTTTTTTTGTCAACGGTTAAAGTCAACGGTCAACGATTGAGGTCAACGGTCAGCCGGGTCGGAGTCAACGGGCGGTCGGGTCGGACCGGACGGGCTGGGTCGGACCGGGCGGACCGGTCGGGCCGGTCGGGCCGATCGGGCAAATCGGATCGGTCGGACAAATCGACCGGCACGTGCCACGCTTGTGCCTGGCTGACGTCAGTTGGCACGTGCATGGTAGGCATCGGCACCCAGCGTGTGCATCGCACACGCCTAGGGCGCTCCTGGGGCTGAAACGGCATGCGACCAAATCGGCGCGTGTTCATTCTGGCCGCGCGTGGCGGCACGTTCGGCGACCTCCAGTGGCGATCCATGACTCGTTTTTCTCGTATCGACGAAAGCTTCATCCCTGCACTATTAAAAACAAATTTCGACTTGTAGAAAATCACCAAACAGGACGAACAGTACGCGGGTGTCGGGTTTTACCGTCCCCGATCGACCGGCAACGGCTTTTCTCGAATTTCGACCACAAAAGTAATTCAATAACATAAAAAGGGGATCGGGAAACATTAACTACGGCTCTGATACCAATGTAGGAAATACCTGAATTCCCTAAAACAGATCCGACACTAAATCGAACCCTTAAAACAAATGCAAAAGACGAGCCCAGAAACAAACATGTATCACCGATCAAAGACACACCACGAAATCAAGCGTAACTTATTGTCCACAGATTAAACACCAACGTTGAAGTTCGAGGAAGAATCTTATCCCGGTCTACTGATGTGCGTACTGTTGCTATTATGGGGAGAAAAAACATAGCGTATTCTTCTCTTCTGTTTTTCTTCTTTTGAGGGAGAGAGAGAGACTGACGTACGTTGAAAAGGTACGTTCCTCTCTTTTCTTTTCTCTCTTAAATACGTTTCCTCCAAGAGACGTAACTATTCAACGTAATACGTTCTCCCCAAAAGTCATAACCCCTCATATCTAAATAACGCAACATTTCACATCACAGCTATTCCTCCATGAGCCCTTATCTTACGGGCCAGGCTTTTAGGCCTAACATGGGCAGACGGGCCCTCTAAGGCCCATCAACATAAATAAATAAAAACCATCAAAGCCAAACCACTATATCCACCTACGAGACAAGATGGTCAAGCAGTTCGAGGGCAAGGTCTTCAAAATGTCCAATTGTTAACCCACCGAGTAGCGCTGCGCCTAGGACGTGACGGAGGAACCATTAGGCTCATGTGTAGAATGCACCGTCTGTTGATTATTCTGCATAAATCTAAGCCCTCCGACATTGTTTCTTCTATTCGAAACAAATGGCCACCTTCCGATTTGCATATACCTTTTGTTACGGCAAAAGTTGGTTGAAAGACTTGTTGATCAGGTGTCACCGGAAAAGTCGTAATTGCTGCTAATTCCATCAAATCCTTTTCTACAAGTTGGGCACGCTCGCACAAGTCCTATTAACCCTTCAGGTTTAAGGGCACTAGTTTGCTCCTAATATTTGGCCTCAAGTCATCCCAAAATCTCTTAATTTTGTCTTCCTTATCTTCCACCAATCGGGGCAAACCTTGATAGTTCTGCAAAGGAACAAAGAAGAGAAACCTAAGATCGACTGGATAGGAAAATGTGACAAAATATCTTAAATTATACCCTGACATTAATTCAAAATTTTAGTTTATGTTATCAAAAACTTCAAATTTGTATTGTGATACATCTATCTTTTGTCACGATTCTGTCTAATACCACCACTAAAAATCCTATGTGGCTACTTATTTGGACCGTAAAAGGTAAAAGGAGTTGACATGGCATTTACAACGCATAAATAATTTTTTTACCAAGATTTATCCAAATGGAGCTTTGATTCAACCCCAAATCCAGGGTTGCTTGTACCTTCTTGCGTTTTTCTTGCTCTATGGTTATGCCCTTACGAGAAGTTGTGCCTTTTTGGCTCATCAAGAATCCTGTTCAAAGTTTTTGCTTCATCGCCATAACCCCTTAAAATTCTGTTTCTTAGCTTTACAAGTCGTGGTTCTTTGTCTTGCATCCTCATAAGAAGAAATGGATTATGTTTTACATTATTCAATATTATCATCATTTCACATTTCCGATATTTTTGGTGCATCTTAACCTTGCAGGATGTTTGTAATTTGATTAAGATTATCCACCAACGTATTTTATAACTTTAGTACAAAAGTAGCCGAAGGTACCACTTGAACCCTAGGACCAGTATACTTGTATGAACTAGGTGCAAACGCCATCGTACTTGGATCTAATGGGCTTGTTTGGTTTGTTTGCCATGATCATTTTTCTGAGTGCATTGTTTTTGTTGGACGTGCGAACCCCTAGAGTGCTATAACTTTGCACAAAGGGACACTTAAGTGCCATAACTTATGAAATGTACACTTAAGTACCAAAATCAGAGTAAAATGGATCACTTGAGTGCCAATCCGGCCAAAGTCCGGTCAAAACGTCGACGTGGCATTTTTCCAGCAAACCGAGCCCAAAACGACGCCGTTTTGCACGATGACGTGGTAAAAAAATAATTAAAAATTAATTAAATTAAATTTAGTTAAAATATTAAAAAATTAATAATTAAAAAAAAAAAAAAAAAAAAAAGGAAAGTGGGGAGGCGGGCGAGCGATCGCCCTCGCCCACCGCCCGCCGCCGCCCGAAGGGCCGGCAACGATAGGGGGAGGGTCGACTGGGGTCGCTAGGCCTTGGCTAAGGACCGGCGACCTCGGCCAACCGGCGGCAAGGGCTCGCGAGCCCTCGCCCCAGATCGGGGCAAGGGTCACGCCCTCGCCCAAATCCGATGAGGGTCGGTAGCCCTCGCCGGCGGCCCAAGGGCCACCGCCCGGGGGTGACCCGGATCGAGGCGAGGGCTTGCGAGCCCTCGCCGCCGGTCGGCTAAGGTCGCCGGCCCTTCCGGCGGCGGCGGCGGCGGCTAAGGGCTAATCCCTCAACCACCTGCCCCCTTCCTTTTTTAAAAAAAAATTAAAATTAAAATTTTTTAAATTATTATTTTTTAATATTTTAACTAAATTTAATTTTAAAATTAATATTTTTAAAAATATTTTAACTAAATTTAGTTTTAAAATTAATATTTTTTAAAATATTTTAACTAAATTTAATTTTAAATATAATTTAATTATTTTTTATTATATTTTTACCACATCGCCCAAAACGACACTGTTTTTGCATTATTTGGCCACGTCAGCGTGCAAAATGGCGTCATTTTGGGCGCGCTTCGCCGGAAAAATGCCACATCGGCGTTTTGGCCGGACTTTAGCCAGAGTGGCACTCAAGTGATCCGTTTTTCTTCAAATGTGACATTTAAGTGTACCTTTTCGTAAGTTATAACACTTAACTATCCCTTTGTGCAAAGTTATGGCACTTGAAGCATTCTTTTGCCGTTTTTGTTGTGCTACATATGCTTTTGGATGCCAGGGCAAGAAGATTACAATAAGATTAAGACCCGTGGTTAAAAAGGAGCAAATTTTTTCATCTCGGCTTTCTCTATAGTTAGTCTAGCTAGCTACAAGTTGACATAGCTACCAATTTTACACCACATATTAGGGAAGTGATTACGAGTTCATGCCGTTCCATTCACCAATCAAATTGTTCGGTTCCGTGTTAGTGTTGTGCATTGTTTTGTGATGTAATCTAAATTGCTTGCTTGTATAGGGCAGGTTGGTGATTGTGGTTTTTTCAAATGGATTGATCATAAGTCCTCATCTTGTGACAAGGAATCAATTTGTGGATTGATCATTGAACAGAAGGTGTTGGAAAATAGACTAAAAGTATAAAAAAAAAGTTAGTTGAAGTATCTAAGGAGAAAGCCCACATTTTCCAAATGCAGCTAGAAAGGAGAAAACGATAATTATAAATAAATAAAAAAGACACGAGTGGAAGCATCTCAATTGGAAGCAAAGGGAAAATGCGTTTGAGAGGCATAGTGGTATTGAGCGGGATTGATGTGCGCAATGCTGGTTTTGAAGTTGGACAAAAAAACCACTTCCATTGCCTTGGACTAGCAACAATGTTGGATTGGAAATGGTGGTGTTGTTTGTCTCTCTTTTTTGCTTCTAGGTAGTGTCAGTGGAAGGTAGATGTTGGTGTCACAGCCTAAAGAATTGACATGATGCAGAGGTTTTCCAAATGAAGGCCGTGATCAATCCATAAACGAACGACCCTCAACCTATCTCTCAAAGTCTCAGAGTTTTCTCGAATATTCTAGAACACTCTTGGGGACAGGCGATATGATAAGATGTGATAATTGTACACATATATAATAAATACTTATAGTTGGTACTTAGGGAGATGCAATCTCCACCATTAGATCAAGAGGGGATCTCTATATATAGGAACCTTCTCCCCCTCATTGTATCATCTTAATAACAAGTGAAATACAATGTAGAGCTTCTCTCTTTAAAATCACTTGTGAGTGACTAAGGCTAACTTGGAAAGTAATTCCTAAGGCCATTAGGGAATGCTAGATCGACCAATCCATGACACTAGAGAAGACCGATGTTATGATGCAAATAAATTAAAACTATGCTCCATTGTTTGGCAAATGAAAGTTCAGCTATGGTTGATTGTATTAGAAATTCCAACTGTGTTCAATTAATTACATTAGCAAATCCAAGTTCAATTGTGTTCCATTGTTTGCAGTGATAGATTTCTTGTTCCATATAGTGAATTTCTACTTTAAATTTCTTATGGTAATATTGTCGCTTTTCCACTGCTGCCTATGTTTTGATCTCCTATTGTCATGTCACACAAACCAAAAAGATGAAGGACTTAGGTTCTCAAGCTTCAAATGACTGTTGTGGTCCTGATCAGAGGAGAGGGACTTGACTAGAGATGTAGAAAAAAAGAAACGGAACCACCATCTCCAGTCACATGCTTTAAACGAGGCTTAAAAACCTCTATCCTTTTAGAACTTGGATCATTACAACGTTAAAAACCAACTGGCCATTACCAACCAAGTTGGTGTATGGTCCAGAGAAACAGAAGAAAAGAGGAAATTACAAACCACTCTAGTGATCACAGAACATCCATCACAGCCAACAGTGATCGCAAGCACAAGCCGTTGTTCCATTAGTCTTTGCAGATGAATCCGGTAACTCTTGCTGCCAATCATCAGGAATACCAGCTGTAAATAGAGCAGTTTCGGATTGATTGAGTCCACATAGGGTCCTAGACCGGCCAAAACAGAGAGCACAGTATCCAAAGAACATGCAGTAGTTTCCCAGCTCCGAACGATTCGATGGAGTCCACATCAGAAGAAGATATCCATATGATCTTATCAGCAATCTCTGAATTGGGATGGTTAATACAAATTGTCCAACCATACCGCTATAAATCACATTTTCTTCGAACTCCAAAAAGCCACCGAAGTGAGGTCAATTAAGAAATGGCGGAAATGGCGTTCCATCTGCAACAAAATAGCAAAGAACCCCATGTTTATATTCACTATATGATGGTAGAATTATCTTTAAGTAACAGCATGGAGCAAGCTCAAGTGAATCTACGCAAGAGATAAGTATCAATTCACCAAACTCAATAAGCTACACACAGATTGCACAAGAAACATCAAATCCCAGAAAATTGGATGTGGCTAATATCACGTAGAACAATTCATTTCAGAAACAGTAGAATGAATAGGGATCGCATTTAAATATTCATTCAAAGCCTTTTGTTTGCTTAGCTGCACTCCACTTACTTAAACCATGAGATATTAGGAACTAAAAATCCTCCTTTATTTTTATTTTTGCTGCCCACGTCTTGACAGCTTACATTTTATACCAGAAGGATAAAGCCTAAAGATGCTGCAAATCAGCTCAAAAGTTCAACTCCCGAAATAATCACCAAATGAATCAGGAAAGAGCAAGGTTGGAATTCAGAACCACTATAGTAACCTAACAAGGAAATCAAGGTACACCCACATCAACCAAAAAAAAAACTCGTTAGGTTGTTTATGAAACGAGAACGCCAAGAATATGATGGCTTTGAATAATCGAATCAAGTTTCTTCTCTGAAGCGATCGTAGGTTTCAAGAAATCAAGGAAGTACCCTAGACCCCAAATCATAAATCGTGGCAGAGAGAGTTCAGCTACAAATCGGGCAGGGAGTGATTTTTTAGCCATGAATTTTGCTACTTCCCATGGAGCAATCAATATTTTGTCTAGTTATAGTGGAGCAACCAAGAGAGATGTAGAGCAACCGACTTCTATGAAGAACCCTAAACCCCAAAACAAAAAGAGATGAAGAGCACGGCACCATTCCATTAATGTCCAACGAAAACAGTTCCTCTTTCACTTACTCCATATGAGCGCCGCGTTAGTACCATTTGCATTCCATCGTCCACTTAGCCGTCATGTAGAATTTTTAACGATACTCATCGACATCAGAACAGATAGTAAAAATGTCCCAAACGGATACGAATCCGAGGCATTGCTATAATCTATGATCTTTGGTAGCTTTTTTTCTGAAACTTAAAATCAGCGACGAGGAGGGAACATCTCTGCAAAGATCTACTTCGACAGTGTAGACTCCAATCTTGCTATAACTCCTTGATCTCCACGCTGATCGAATCCACAGACGGGTTGGCAATAGCTTCGAATGCGGCCTGAGACAGGACCAAATCAGCGCCGGTCACGGACTGCCTGGGGGCGGCGGCGGAAGACTTAACCGAGAGGGCATAGTCGACGACCTTGACCCGGATAGTGCTGGCGCCGGGTTTGCAGTGTCCAGGCACCTTGCTGATACACCGCACCTCGTACTCCCTGCCGCACGCTGCCCCAAGGTCCCATAGTCCGTCTCCCACGGCCGCGAACAGGTTGCTCTCCGGGAACTGGGATGAGCCCTCGCCGTAGCACTCCGTCCCTGAACCAATGGCAAGGAAAAGGTTATATGGCAAAGCTCTTTTCTCGTTCCGTTCAGCTTGTTAGAGGAGGACTGGGGGTTCGAGACTTACGATCATAGGGAGGGCCGAAGTACGAAGCCGTGCCAACCTCGCCGAGAGCCACAGGGACGGTCGCCGAGAGCAGGGAGGCCAGGAGGAGGAGGAGGCGGAGTAGACGATGGGGCTGCAAGAGACTCCTGGTCGCCGTTTTTTTGCTGGACTCCTGCTACAAGACAATGCTTCTTTATTTTATAATAACAAAACAATGACACGCGTTATCTAAAAAGAAAAAGAATGGCACCAGCCCCAATCGGCGACCTTACCTTTACATGCTTCTAAAAAAAAATTTTAGGATGAAATTAATGTTTCGCACTTTTACGCTGAAAATGTTTAATGTTTTTTTTTTATTTTCTTTTTCTTTTAATTATTTTTCTCATTCTCCTTCCCCTTGGCCATTCGTAGGCCATAGGCAAGCTCGACCTCGTCGACTTGCACCTATGGCCAGTGACCAGCCGTTGCCGAGAGCAACCGCAGAGGAAAAAAAAATATATAATAAAATAATTATTTAAAGTTTTTATTTTTTATTTTGCCATTAAAGAAAGTCATTAGATTGAAATCACTTGCCAAATGATATCCAAACACCAAAGGACATTTTCGACCACATATTACCAAACAAAAGAAAATTATCTACTTTCCCGAAAAATGATTTTTCAGAAAATGCACCCTTAGGGCCATTCTTATACATATCGCCATCTTACCCCAACCATGAGAGCCAACATTTCACCAAAAAAAAAGGTATATCTGCTCCTAAAAATGCAGCTCGGACAAAATATATAAGCAGCAACCCTCAATTCCATCCTTCCTCACTAGACGGCACAAAATGTCTATAGGTCAATTTTTTAGAGGTGGTATATCCGTCGATGGTGAAGCCATTTTCCTGCTAAGTGGGGATGCAATAAAAGAATCGTAGGAGAAGGTAAACATCCCAGGGAACTTATAAAACCACATCACCGCAAAGCGGGTGAGATTGTATGCATAGCACCCACATTGGATCAAAGAATAAGACATGTTCGTTTGGTTCCAAAATTTAAAACATTATTCGGATCTCAGAAAATTATAACGTGAATCTACATGTCAAAACTTGAGTATTGAGGAGGTTTCCGGAGTTCTATATTTCAAAAAAAAAAAAGGCAAAGTGCATAAGCCACATGATATATACCAAGCAAAAAGTAGAACTAAATCCGACAGGTATTAACGGACTGAAATTAAAAGAACATAAATTTCAACCCACGTGCAAAGCCAAAGTACTTACCCTGTGCACTAAACAGATGATTGAAGGATGCCGCCGAAAGAGATTGCAGATAGGAGCAACAATAGCCAGCGCCCCAGCTGGAAGCACAGAGAGTGCTACTGGACTCAGTTTCTTTGCAAAAGCAGCAGCAAGGAAGGGTGATTTTAAGAAGGAAACAAGCAGCTGCAGTTAATAATTAGCGTAGTGTGAGAATGTAATCCAAAGGTTCAGAAGAGCATGAATGCTGCATAGAATGTCTTTACTTTCAAGTTCATTGAGTTAAAACATTCATATATCTCTCCACAAAATCAGCAGGTCAACATAAGAAAGCAATGACACCACTAAAGCAACCAGAAAATGTCAGCTTCACATCAGGAAAGGTCCAATTTGCTCCATTTTATAGCTTTACCGCCTTAACTAAAGCACAACCCTGCATGAACTTGCATATCAGCCATCTAAAGAACTTTATCTACGTTGGCAAAAGCAATGGTTCACACATTGCATCAATGTTGTTGTCAGCAAACACCAATTTGCTAAACGTTGTTTCTCCATTATAATTTAGAGTATGCTAGGTTCCATATAGACATATATCAAGTATTCATGAAAATTGATGTGACACGACTGCTTGGAGAAATGATACAAAATCAAGTAATATAGTAGAGTTGCCAGTGAAAGATTACTTCATAAAATTTTACCCTGTGTTTTGCAATGAAGATGGAAGGTCGCAACAGTGCATAAACCCTTCCATAGAAGTAGGGGTATTCTAAGCCATGTTGCGTCATGAGGATGAAGTGACTGCTAATAGCCATGACACTGACAACTCCACCAATGTTGTATGATCTCATCAAGAAATTACTACAAACAAAGTTTACGACTTAAGTTTCTCGAGCATGAAAGATGTCAAATTCAAGAGCAAATAAACAAAAAGTTCTGGAAGCAAACTCACCAAAGCATGCAGGGATTAGGCAGCTGAAGAATAACTGCCTGTTGGAGAGAGACAAGAACCTGAGTGTCCAAAGTTAGGCATGTCATTTAGTTTATAATACAACTTTGGAAGCACAGTCAATACAACACCCCATCCATCAGTGAAACCAGAGAAGAAATATAACCATGGGTGACAGATTAACGAATGCCAATACCAGAGATGATGAAGGAAACAAATGAAGGAAACAAAGTTTTTGCTGATAATTCCAGCAACCAAAACAAGAGGTCTTACTGAGACATTATGGAACATTTTACCAAACTACTATTAAATGCCGACCATACTATAAGGTTCGTGAGCCAAAGTAGATAATCACTCAAAAAAGACTACATTTTCCATACTTTTACATGGCAAATAACCAAGCAATGAAGAATACACAAATATTCACTGGCAAAGGCTCTTTCATACTAGTTGCACCGATCAACCAGCATTCGAAACTTGTTCAAAAATGTTGATGTACTGAGATGCAAAGATCAATCCAACATCTTATACTCCATTTGCATGGTCCACCATCACATAAAACACAATAGACCAGTGGACAGGGCTTCCAGGAACACCACTCAAAGTCATGCTCTGGACACTTTCATGCGCATCATTATGAATGATAAGTTCCTGGACATACCTCCTTATATACATCAAATGGAAGCAGCAACCTCAAAAATGAAATCCACGATTTAGTGAACATCAATCTTATCTTCTTAGTTATTTTGGTGGCAGACGGTACCTGTAGCAATATTAAACAGAAAAGCAAATACACAATTTGTATAATTAGAACGCAAGCACAAAAATCACTCTGAATATTTAAAAGGAAAGTTTAAAGAGGCACGTCAGGAAAATATTAAAGGGCAGTAGTCTAACCATTAATATATACAGAAGATTCATGCTTTTCGCTTTTAGGTCAACTTCTGGTTTTAATGACTCGGACAGCCCGCTAGCATCACAAGAAAGATCAGAACTGGGCTTCTTAGGCAAATCCATGTCAGTTGAGTCATTTCCATTGCCAACAATCTGCTCTTCCATTTTCAGATCATCCTTGGCCTCAGATTCACCATCTTCCTGCACATCTCCACAAATGTGTGTGTGTGAGATATAGAGGGCAACCAGGGGAACAGAAGCATCATTTCACTAAAATTAAAGGAAAAAGGTACTTCATAGAGTCTTGGTAGAACCTCACAAAAAATATATAACTTTCAAGGCTACAACTCATCCTTTCTTATACATCAGTATGTCACCCAAACTAACAGAGCGACCATTTCACCAAAATTCAAGGTAAATCTGTTTCCAAAGGTTCGGCTAAAACAAATATGTTAAGCTCCAACCATACAATCCATCCTTCCTCACTAGACGGTACAAAATATCTATAAGTTAATTATTTAAAGGAAGCATATCCATTGATGGTGAACGCAATGGAAGTAATAAGCATCATAAAAGAAATGCCTGAAACGCCAACAAAAGAACAGCAGAATAGCAAGAGAAAGCCAAAAAACTGCCAAAGCATGGGTCCCCCACATATACTGGCTTTCAATGCAGTAAAACGCCACAAATCATATTTGGGTATATTTAACAAAGATGAAAGCTTTTTCCAAATTCTTTGGGTTCTCAAAAAGCATGCAACACCATTCCAACTGCAACCTACGTCATGCCATTACCTAGGCAACAACATCCACAATAAGTCATTACTTTCTTCTTATACATAAACAACAACCACATCAACATTTGAAATGCACAAATTGACAAATTATGCAAGTTGAGAGGCGCACAGCATTCTCTTTCAATTACAGTGAGTATCCCATGAGTTCATACAAATCAGAATGTTTTCTTTCAAGTGAAATCCATAGATCAAAACGCTTTTGAGTTAGCTAATACATTACCCAAAACCTAGGTTACTTCATTTCCAAACAGTCTGCGCATGATCAGTGTTTCAAATAAAGTAATGAAACTTCTGTGTTACTACTTTGATAAGTCGAATCATAAATTTCTACTACTTTCCTGGAAGCTAAAATGCATTCAGTGAAAACCTTCCAACTAACACCAAGAATCCCACAGAACCACAATGTAACCATTTCCCCACTAAGTGGGGTTGGAATAAAAGAATCGTACAAAGAGGTAAAAATAGTTCCAAAATAAACATCCCAGGGAACTTGCAGAACAACATTCACCAGATGGTGAGATTACATGCAAAGCATACATATCAGATCCAAGAATAACAGCACGCTCATTTGCTTCCAAAATTTGAAACATTATTCGAATTTTAGAAATTATAAAAAAGTTAAGCTAACAAAAAATTATGGAATCTAAAATGCGAATCTACATGTCAAAACTTGAGTATTGTGGAGGATTCCGGAGTTCTACATTTGAAAAAAAGGCAAAGTGCATGACCTGCACGATTTATATTGAGCAAGAAGTAAAAATAAATCCAGACAGGTATTAAGGGACCGGAATTAAAAGAGGACCAGAAAACTAAACCCAAGCACAAAGCAAAAGTACATACCCTGCACACCAAACAATTAACTGTAGGATTCCGTTGAAAGAGATTGTAGAGAGGTGCAACAATGAACAGTGCCACTGCTAGAAGCACAGAGAGTGCTAGTCGACTCGGTTTCTTAGCAAAAGCAGCAGCCAAGTATGCTGAAAGGAGGAGGGATTTTAAGCAGGAAACAAGCAGCTGCAATTAATAATTAGTATAGTGTCAGAAAGCAATCCAAAGGTTCAGAAGAGCATGAAGGCAGCATAGAATGTCTCTACTTTCAAGTTCATTGTCTTAAACATTCATATGTCTCTCGACACAATCAGCAGGTCAACATAAGAAAGCAATGAAACCACTAAGGCGTCCAGAAAATGTCAGCTTCATTTCAGGAAAGGTCCAAACTGCTCCATTGTATAGCTCTGCCGCCTCTACTAAACCCCATTCCTACATGAACTTGCATTTAGCCATCTAAAGAACTTGACATCATCTAAGTTGCCAAAAGCAATGGTTCACATATGGCATCAACACTGCTCCAACTAGATACCCTTGATCATTGCTAAACTCTGTGCCTCCATAACAATTTACAGTATGCTAGGTTCTATATATATATTTATCGCATATTCTTGAAAATTGATGTGATGCAGGACTGCCTGGAGAATGATACAGAGTCAAGTGATCAGTTAAAGATTATTTCATGAAATTTCAGTCTGTGTTTTGCAATGAAGATGGAAGGCTGCAACAGTGCATAACCATTTCATAGAAGCAGGGGTATTCCAAGCCACATTTCGTCATGAGGGTGAAGAGATTGCCGAGAGCCATGACACTGATGACTTCACCAATGTTGTACAATCTCGTCAAGATATCACTGCAAAACATTTCAGTTTACGACTTAAGTTTCTCGAGCATGAAAGATGTCCAATTCAAGAGCAAATAAACAAAAAATTCTGGAAGCAAACTCACCAAAACATGATGGGATTAGACAGCTGAGGAATAACTGTCTGATGGAGAGAGACCAGAACCTGAGTGTCCAAACCTAGGCATGTCATTTGGTTTATAATAAATCTTTGGAAGGTCAACACAACACCCCAGCTATCAATTTAACTATAGAAAAGAAATACGTTTATGGGTGATAAATTAACTAATGCAAATACAAGAGATGATGAAGGGGACAAGGTTTTTGCTGGTAATTCCATTAACCCAAACTACTATTTAATGTCGACTATTTTATAAGGTTCGCGAGCCAAACTGAGCAAATTTTCTGCACTCCTACCTTCCTCATTCAGACTGGACCCTTAAGCTACAAGGTTACTATTTAAGAGACAGAGCAATCAACAAATCCATTATTACCTCCACGGGCCCGGACTCGGAAGCAGAGCAAGACGGAAAGGGATGCGGACCGGTTTAATCAGACCGGGTCCAAAGAGGCCAGCCGCAGGACAACACCGCAACCAAGCAACGGCGAATCCAGGAGGCGAAGCCGCCGCCGCCGCCACCAAGCGCGACACAACGGAGCAGCGAGAGCTTCGTCACCCAGTTTCCGGCGACACAGCAGACGACCTCGATCGCCGACGATGCCCTCGGCTCCGCTAGGGGGTGGCGAAACCCGGCGTCGGATCCGGGCGGCGGGACGACAGGGCCTCGTTGTTCGGGGGTTAAGGCCCGGCAGAAAAAGGTGCTGGTGCTGGTGCTGGTGCTGGTGGAGGTGATGGCGGAGTTGATCCGGAGCACGTTGAAGCGGACACAATTCGCGTGTGCATACGATGAACAGCAGGAGGAGGAGGAGTAGGAGGAGAAGATTCGAGACGGAAGGAAAATCTCCTCCGCTCGCGCAGTGGCGGACCGAAGGGAGGAGAGAGAGAGAGAGAGAGGCAGCTTGGTCACTATGTAGAGAATGGTCGGTTAAGTAGAGAGAATGAGACAGAGCGATCGATGATCCGGTGATGCCGAGAATGGCCCACCCCCGCCCTTTCTCCCCAGACGAGATATAATACCGGGCGCTCCTCGTTACCAACAACCAGCATCGCGGCATCGCTGGTGGCGGGTGTTTTTTTCCACTTAAAATATTGACACGTAGGCCGCCACGTCACCACGTTATCTGAGTTAAAGAATTTAAAAATCATTATATGTATGACCCACCCAATATTTTCTCTCCCCTCTCTGCCCCCACCCCCCTCTCTCTCTCTCTGTCTCTCTCTCTCTCTCTGTGCCGCGGAAATATCTCTCTTCCTCTTCTTCCGCCTCCTCGTCCACGGCCGGCCGACCTCTCCTCCGCTCCTCCCCCGCCGTGGCCGAGCTGAGACCACCCGCCGCGTCCAAGCGAGCGTGGCCCGCTGCCTCTGTTTCTTCTCCGCCTCTTATCCTCGTTCTCCAGATCTTGAGATCCGGCCGCCCAGGGCCGCAATCGTCGGCGTCGTTCGACCATGGGCGAACGCGGTCGGCGTCGTCTCCGCCGTC
Organism: Eucalyptus virginea; assembly: GCA_014182375.1. Classification (NCBI taxonomy): domain Eukaryota; kingdom Viridiplantae; phylum Streptophyta; class Magnoliopsida; order Myrtales; family Myrtaceae; genus Eucalyptus; species Eucalyptus virginea. The sequence continues at coordinate 39,038,694 of CM024520.1, forward strand.
TCTGTGGTCAGCTCCCTCTTCCCGAACCCGACCTCTACTTCCTCTGCTTCTCTTCTCGATATTTGAGCTCTGTCCGGATCGCGAGCCGGTCATGGCCAGATCCCAAGCCCTGCCGGCGGCCGAGCGCGGTCCATGGCCATCGGGATCTCGAGCTCCCCGTCAAGGCTCGCGGCCCTGGACAAGCCGTGGCCGCCTGATCCGTGGACGGAGCCGCCTCGCGAGCCGTGGACGAGGCCCGATGCGGACGGGGAAAACGACCGCGCGCCGCCGTGACGACGGAGGGGTTGGCTCGGCTGTGGACTACTCCCGAGGAAGTATGTGTAATGCGCGCGCAGAGCTCGACAGCAATGCCGACATATTCGACCATCGAGAGAGCATTCGACTGGATCTTCAGAGCTCCCCATTAAAGAATGTTGGTTCCGCTCCGAATTTGGCTTTTAATTTCGTCTCCCCACCAGAACCCAATTACGAAATATTCGGTTCTCATCCCCTGGACGCGTTCCCGGCTGAGAGCAAATGAACAAAAGGAATAGCGAGAAGCTTTTATCTGGATTGCGACGTCAATGACCGTCCAAGTCGATCTTGATGATTGCGGCGAGGAAAGACCATGGTTTGTTCCTTAGGGCAATCCGTTCCTAAGGTTCCGTTTATTTCACGAAAATTATAACATTTTTTTATAGTATCTTTCAATGAAGTTGTTTTTTTTTCTAGGAAAATGATAATATTTTTCCAGTTTCAGCTTGAAAATTAACTTCGGTATAGAAGATCTAATATGATTTTCTTAAATAGATACATATTATTTGGACTTTAATAACTTGTACATTTTTTTTTTTTGTCAGTCCTACTTTATTCCTACTCTACACTCACTTGCAGACTTGTGTCACTGCTCTCTTGCGGGCGTGGGAGTCCGCAACCCACTCGAAACTTATGCGTCCCTACCCCCATCCCCCCAAGAAAGTAGGGATTTGAACCCCTCACCTCCCCCTTCCATGTTAGAAGGGTGGCCACTGGGGCGAACCCCCAGTGGTTAATAACTTGTACATTGATAGTCGAAAAATTGGGTTCGAGCATCAAAGTTCAAGGTCCAACCTCGATAGACCTTGACCCAAGCCCTCGGATCAAGTCACATAGCACCCGATCTCGAGCGTAGCCTTGATGGGAATCTGAGCATGGGAACTAGTTTTCAAGCTTAGTCTTGATGGACCCGAGTACGGCCTTTGTGGACCTGAGCTTGGGTGTTGGGGATCCGAGCTTGAGTATCGAATCCCACCATTCGACCATTACAAACCTGGACCGGGTGCTAGGGCATCTAGCATGGACACTGGGGCTTCAAGCTCAGCCTTGATGGACCTAGGTGTAGGCGCCAAGGATCCAAGAAACAACATTGAGGTTTCCCTACCCAAGCGTAGAGTTTCGTGTTCAGGCACCGAAAAATATTTTTCTCGAAATAAATGAAACCTAAATTCACAATACGAAATCATAGGTCGAGTCGGGTCATGTAACGGGTTGATTCAAAAAAGTTCGCCATCTTGCCATCAGTTGACGTTTGACTCGGGCATGCCATTATCAAGATAAATGTGGCCAGTTTCTAAACGCAGGCAATGCAATAAAGAAAAAGAATGCAAGGCTATGCAATCTTTGATATTTTCGTTGAGGGTTCAAATTCTTTTGCTATCAACGAATTCGATCCCTAAATTTTATCAAATGCATGACAAACTTTTGGGCGAAAAATTTCGGTGTCCCACGTCAACATCCTCATTAAGTCATTACTTTCTTTCTATATACAAACAACACCCACATCATTATAAGGCATCCTAAAGTAGACTCTTTCAGTGGCCCTTCTTGTTTGACATGTACAAATTGCCAAAGCATGCAAGTTGAGAGGCACACAACATTCTGTTTCAGAGATATCGTAATGATACTAATTCACTTTCAAACAGTATATAAATCATCGGTGTTTCAAATATTGTAATGATACTACTATCTTACTACTATGATTAGTGTAATGATAAATTTCCCTTTCTTTCCCCAAAAGCTTATATGCATCTTGTAAAAATCTTCCAATTAACACCAACAATCCTACCCAGCCGTAGTGTAACCATTTCTCCACTAAGTGGGGCCGAAATAAAATAATCGTATAAACAAGTAAAGAAAACCCCATTCACCACAAAAATGGTGAGATTATAAGCATAGCACACATATCAGATGAAAGAATAAGAGCATGTTTGCTTGCTTTTAAAAGAAAGCAAATGCCAAAATTTAAAACATTACTCCAATTAGAGAATATTATGAAAAAAAAATTGCTGTCGAAAAATATTGGCAAACAATTTGTAAATCTATGCTTCAACACTTGAGCATTGTGGAGATTTCAGGAGTTCTATATTTGGGAAAAAGCTAAGTGCATGAGCTGCACGATTTATATTCAGCAAAAAATAAAAATTAAACGGGTCTTATGGGACTGGAAACGAAAGAAGAACAAAAGAATAAAGCCAAGGGTATTTTTTTTTTCAAATTCAAATAATAAAAAATATTTTAAAATCCAATTTTTAACAAAATATTACAAAAACTATTTATATCAATACCAATCGTGCCATGTATAACAATCTTAAAAGATCCATGCAATGTAAAAGTAGGAAAACCTTGGTTAAAAATAGTACTTGGCACGAATTTCTTAGAGGATATATTTATAAGAATTTACGTTGACGATTTTCGATCAAAATGTATCTAATGGATTCAATTGATAAAATATCAAATGATTTAAAATTAAATTGATCCATGTTTAGGATTGAATTATAACATAATACGATAAATTTAGGATTTTTTTCTTAAAATTATCCCCAATCAAAAGGAGAGAAGAGTGCAAGTTATAGCAGCCCCAAACGACGAGCCTTCGGGCGCATCACGTTGACTGAGTCTGCACGACCCTCCCATTAATCTAGGTGAATCGCCTCTCTAGTATTGAGCAAACACGATGAAGAGCTCGCCTGGGATCTTGCAAGGCGAGGTCGGCAGAACCTAGGCGAGACTTGTCAGGCTATGACGATGGCAGCGATGCCCCGATCATTCTTATCATATATACTAAGGGTGATCCAGTCCCACCCAATAATTGGAAACGGGACCAATTCCCAATTTCTGAAACCGAGGATGGACGGTCCAGTCTCCGGGCGGTCCAATGTAACCGAACCCGTGAAATAGCCGTTCATTTGGATTGCCATATCGTCCCCGATCGTCTCGATTCGGTCCTTCCAACTCGCTCGCCAATTTTAAGAAGTGACAAATGTACTATAAACTTGACTACGAAGCGAAAATCAAAGGATAAACGAACTATTCGCAAGAAATGGGAGGAGACTTGTCTACCGGTACGAGAGGAGTTCCGACGCGTCGAAATTCGTCTTCCGACTTGCCTACTGGCCTGAGAGTAGAGGCATGACAGGCTAGAGGTGATTACCGTGAGAGCTCAGAGGCGAGAGGGAAAGAGCGAGGCGTGAGAGCCGAGCGACGAGCGAGGGGCGAGAGGCGAGAGAGGGAGAGCGAGGCGCGAGAGGCGAGTGTCGAACGAGGCGTGAGAGCGTCGAGCGAGGCTGGAGGCGTGCGTGCGCGAGAGGCAGGAGGCGAGAGGCGAGAGGCGAGAGGCTATAAGGTTCATTGCGAAAGAGGAGAGGGACAGAGTAGAGAGGCGTGCGGCCGCGAGAGGCGAACAGGAAACTGGGAAAGAGGATAGGATTAGGGCATGTGAGAGATAAAATTAAATAAATAATGACCAAGCAGTCTAATAACCATTAGACTGAAAAATCACCAATTCTAGTTTTATGGAATCGTGTATCGAACAGATACTTTGAAAATTGTGCAAAACCAGTCAATTCAATCTGATCAGGTCAACGTTAGCATCGAAGTTCTAGAAAGAGAACGGGTATGGCTTCTTTAAATTTCTCTTAACCTTGTTTTGCTCAATTTGCGGAGATTACTTCTCATTTTCTCTTCTTTTTTTCTTTTTTTGTGTTCACAAAGCTAAAATCTTTCATACCCAATTCCGAAATTTCCCCTTTTTGCTCGTGCAAATCCATTTTTCTCATTGCAGGTAAACGATTTCTTTCAAAAACCTTCTTCTTCTTTTTCTGCATTTTTAAATTTGGTCGCGATCTGTGTTGCAATTGGTTCTTTTATTTGGGAGGAAGAGGACTAGGGTTTTCATAATAGTCTCCAAGACTGGAGCACTTTGATGTTGAGCTAATGCGGTTGTTTACTTCATTCTGGGCTTATACGTGTTCCGGAAGAACTACGGATTTTACTAGGGACCATGGAGACTTCATATGTGCAGAGTCGGTGAAAAAGTTCATATTTTAAGAGTTTTCTATGCTCATAAGCAGGTCTTGGAGCAAAATTGCTGCCATCGGCCGCGAAGATCGAGATGATCTTGGGCCGAATACTCATAATATGGATGGGCCATGTTGCTCTCTGAATGGACTTATGCATGGATGATGTGGCACAACTAGTGTATGTAATATTTTCTCCCTGGCTTGACCATCCAAAGCAGAAGCATCTTTGACCGAAAAGGAACAGAGAAGAGAGATGCCAAAAAAAAACGACTGGTCAGGAAAAGGTAACAAAAACTCTCAAATTATGCCCAAACAAATTAAATCAAAATTTTAGTTTATTTAACCAAAAAATTCAAATTTGTATTATGATACATCTATATTTGTCACGTTTTGTCAAATACCGTCACTAAAAATCCAACGTGGCTCCTTATTTGGAACATAAAAGGTCAACAGAATTGATATGGCATTTACTGGGTATAAGTGATTTTTTTACCAAAATTTATCCAAATGGAGCTTTGATTCAACTTAGGCGAGTGATTATGAGTTCAAATTGTTCCAAATCTAGGGTTGCATGTGTTGTCTAGTGTTTTTCTTGCTCTATGAGTATGCCCTTACGAGATTTTTTGCCTTTTTGGCTCATCAAGACTCTTGTTTAGAGTTTTTGCTTCATGCCAATATTTTATGATCTCTCAAAATTGCGCTTCTTAGCTTTACAAGTTGTGTTTTTTTTATCTTACATGCTCATTGGAAGAAATGGATTATGTTTTGCATTATGAGAATTTTCACATTTTCAATATCTTTGATACATCTAAATCTCATGGGATGTCTATAATTTGATTAGGATTATCCATCCACAGTATTTTATAACTTCAGGGCAAATGTAGTAGTTGAAGGTACCATTGAGACCTTGGGACTGAGATACTTGTATGAACCTGGTGCAAAGGCCATCGTACCTAGATTTAATGTGCTTATTCGGTTTGCTTGCCATGATCAATTTGCCAAGTGCAACGTTTCTGTTGTGCTGCAGATGCTTTTGGATGCTAGGGCATGAAGATTACAATAAGATTATGACCCAAGTTATGAAGGAGTAGATATCTTCATCTCGGCTTTCTCTGTAGTCGTGCTAACTACGATTCTCATAGCTATCGATTTTACACCACATATTAAGGGAGTGATTACGAGTTCACACTATTCTATTGACCAATCACATTGTTCAATTCCGTGTTAGTGTTGTGCATTGTTTTGTGCTAGAATATGAATTGCTTGCTTATATTGGACAAGTTGATGATTGCGGGTTTTTCAAATGGACTGATCATAAGCCCTCATCTCATGACAAGGAATTGATTTGTGGATTGATCAATAAAAATAAAAAATAAAATATTCAAAAATATCAAAATATTATTAAAATTTATTCATGTCAATACTCGCAATCCTACGTGGTTCCACTGGTGTCCTTGTTAGCAATTTCTTATCAAAATTGACTAGATTGACTCAATTAACAAGAAGTGTAAATGTTTAAGATTGAAAAAGTTTAAGACTGAATTGGTAAAAATGCAATAAGAAACAGAACCAATCTAAAATAGTGTGAACATATATCGTGAATGATCAAATCGAGCTTCTTCCTCTTAAGCAATCCAAGGTTTCGAGAAATCAAGGAAGAACCCTAAACGCGGAATCATAAATCGTGGCAGAGAGAGTTCAGCCACAAATCAAGCGCGAAGTGAGAGATTTTAGCCATGAATTGAGCTACTTCCCCTGGAACAATCAACATTTTGTCTTGTTATAGTGGACCAACCGAGAGAGATGGAGAGCAACCAACTTCTAGGAAGAACCCTAAACCCCAAAACAGGAGAGATAAAGACCACAGCACCGTTCCATTAATATCCAAGGAAACAGTTCCTCTTTCACTTACTCCACATGGGCACTGTAGTGGTACCGTTTGCATTTCATCGTCCACTTAGCCACAATCTAAAAATTTTAACGGTATTTATTCACATCAGAATTGGGGACATTGCTATAATTTATGATCTTCGGTAGCTTTTTCCTGAAACTTAAAACCAGCAACAAAGAGAGAACATCTCTGCAAAGATCTAATTCTTCTTTACCACCGCTAGCTAGCCACTATCATTGACGGCCGACCATCAACCGCTGCCGACGATCGTTGACACCATTGCCTACCGTAGGCTACCACAGACTACCGCTGATCAGCAATGGCCGGCAGCCAGCTATCGATAGCGACAACGATTAGGCAATGGTAGCAGGGACGGCGGTAGCAAGTAGTGGCGGTGGCCGGCCATAATCAGTGACAAGGGGCAATAGTAATTAGTTGCGCCAATGGCAATCGACCAGCAATGGGGGCAGTGATCGACAATGAAGAAGAAAATAATAAAAAATAATAAAAAATAGAAAATAAATTATTTTTAGAAATTGTTCTCAGAAATAAAAATTTATTTTTATCTACTTCTTATTTCTGTTTCAAATCTATTCCTTAGTTATTTTTCTATTTCAGAGAATTGAAAAGTTAATTGACGTTATCAAACAAATGTCTATTCTTTTTCTATTTTAGGAACAAAAAAGTAGAAAAATAAAGAAATAGAAGTGTTGCTAAACGAAGCCTAAGCCATCACCGACAATCAGACCCTGCCCGTTTCGCACACAAGAGATGATTTTAAAATGTGTTTTTATTCTGACCCAAAAAAAAAGGACGATACTATTTTTACCCCCTTAATGATTACATCCACCCCATTTGCAACAAAAAGCCAAAATCACTCTTAATCTTTCAATTGCATTTTAAAGTTTTTCTCTATTTTTTTTTTTTTGTATTTATGATAATTACCATAATTAATCATTTCACATGTTTTTTATCGCGTATTAATGAAAAATGCATTCTAAGATATTTCTTCAACGTTTTACATGCTCAATGTAAAATCATCTTGCTAATAGCAAAGAAATGATATTGTATAAAACTAAAAAAATCTCTTTTGCTATAACTTATTTATTTTTTTATCCCTCTTATCTCAAAAACTCACCTTTTTGGTGAACTTTTTATCAATTTAATTAGTCTACAATATATCAAGTTTATTTATTTACTATATCAAATAATTTATCTTTTTTCCTTATTACACCGGTGAGATATTTTTATATGTAGGATATGTAAGACGTTAAAGGAAACACACTAAAAAAGTTTTGCATAATAAGGTATCTTGATAATTTTTTATAAACAGTTTATAGATGAGTTTATGTTAGTTCAAAATAACGATATTTCACTAGAATTTCCAAAAAAAAAAAATTCTTACTTTACGCAATTTTTTTATTTAATTAAATTTCATCCGCTTAACAATTTTTTTCATAAATATGAGCAATCATACGGTAAAGAACGAGAATTTTGGAAATCTCTATTTTCAACAAAACAATTTTTTTAGAAGTAACTCTAACAATAAAAAATATATAAAGTGCATTTAATGTACATAGAAAATCTACAATAAACAAAAACAAAACATATAAAATTCTTAATTCTGATAAGTAGATCTTCTAGACATAGAAAAACTAAAGAAAAAGGGGTCCGGCCTATCAGGCACCTCACCACACCGCTCCACCCCTCAAAACCCGCGAGGCACCCTCTATTTCCCCTCAGCCGCCAGGCCCGCCACCGTCGACTGCTATAACCGTTTAAACTCCACTCTGATCGAATCCACGGATGGATTGGCAATCGCTTCGAATGCGGGCTGAGACAGCACCAAATCAGCGCCGGTTACGGACTGCCTGGGGGCGGTGGCGGAGGACTCAACCGAGAGGGCATAGTCGACGACCCTGACCCGGATATTGCCGGCGCCGGGTTTGCAGGCTCCAGGGCCAGACTGCGCATCGCTGATACACCGCAACTCGTACTCCCTGCCGCATGCTGCCCCCAGGTCCCATAGTCCGTCGCCCACGGCCGCAAAAAGGTTGCTCTCAGGGAACTGGGATGAGCCCTCGCCGTAGCACTCCGTCCCTAAATCAATGGCAAGAAAAAAACGTTTATGTAGCAAAGTTCTTTCTCTTTCTGTGCTTTTTGTTATGGGAGGTCGAAACTTACGTTCGTAGGGAGGACCATAGTACGAAGCTGAGCCATTCTCGCCGACGGCACGGGGGACCCAGAGGAGGAGGAGGAGGAGGGGGCATTGTAAAAGACTCCTGGCTGCGATTCTTTTACTAGACACCTGCTTCAAGACAAAGCTTCATTTTTTATTTTATTTTTTAATAAAAGAAGAGTAAATAATATGACACAAGCCCCATTCGGCGACCCCACCTCATAGATATTTCATATCGCTATGTTACCCAAACCAACAGAGCCACCGTTTCACCAAATAAGGGTGTGATTGTTTGGAGCCATTGCCAATCCGTCTGTGATGACTTCAATGGCAAAGGCTCATTCATACATAGTTGCACCAATCAACCGGCACTCGAAACTTTGTTCTAAAATGTTAATGTACCGAGATGCACAGATGAATCCAACATCCTATAATCCATTTGCATGGTCAAACCATCACATTATGAATGATAGGTTCCTGGACATACCTCATTATATACATCAAGTGGAAGTGGCAACCTGAAAAATGAAATCCACAATTTAGTGAACATCAATTTTATCTTCACAGCTATTTTGGTGGTAGACGGTACCTGTAGAGATAGTAAACAGAAAAGCAAATACTCAGTTTGCATAATTAGAAAGCAAGCACACAAAAGACTCTGAATATTTAAAAGGAAAAGCTGAAGAGGCACGTCAGAAAAATATTAAAGGGCAGTAGATTAACCACTAATATATAAACAGAAGATTAATGCTTTTCGCTTTTAGGTCAACCTCTGGTGTTAATGACTTGGACGGTCCACTAGCAATGCGGAAAAGATTGAAACCGGGTTTCTTAGGCAAATCCGAGCCAGTTGAGTCGTTTCTATTGCCAACTATCTGCTCTTCGATTTTCAGATCAGCCTTGGCCTTGGAAACACCATCTTCCTGCACATCTCCACAAATGTGTGTGTGAGATATAGAGGGCACCCAGTGGAACAGAAGCATCATTTCACTAAAATTAAAGGTTAAAAGGTAATTGAAAGATTCCTGGTAGAACCTCACAAAAAATATACACCTCCAAGCCTACAACTCATCCTTTCTTATACATCAGTATGTCACCCAAACTAACGGAGCCACCATTTTATCAAAATTAAAGGTAAATCTGCTTCTAGAGATTCAGCTCATACAAATACATTAAGCTCCAACCGTACAATCCAACTTCCTCACTAGACAGTACAAAATCTCTATAAGTCAATTATTTAGAGGAAGTATATCCATCGACAGTGAACACAAGGGAAGTTATAAGCATCGTGAAGTAGATGCCTGAAATGCCAAAAAAAGAACAACAGCGGAATTGCAAGAGAAAGCCAACAAACTGCAAAAGCACGGGTCCCACATATATCAGCCCTACATCATGCAATCACCTAGGCAACAACATCCTCAATAAGTCATTACTTTCTTCCTATAAACAAATAACAACCACATCAATATTTGGAATGCACAAATTGCCAAATTATGCAAGTTGGGAGGCACGCAGCATTCTATTTCAATTACAATGAGTGTCCTGTAAGTTCATATAAATCAGAATGTTTTCTTTCAAGTGAAATCCATAGATTAAAAAGCTTTGAGTTAGCTAATACATCATCCAAAACCAGGGCTACTTCATTTCAAAACAGTATGTGAATCATCAGTGTTTCAAATAACGTAAATGAAACTTCTGTGTTACTACTTTGATAAGTCAAATCATAAATTTCTACTTCCATGGAAGCTAAAATGCAGTTCGTGAAAATCTTCCAACTAACACCAAGAATCCCACAAAACCACAGTGTAACCATTCCCCCACTAAGTGGGGTTGGAATAAAGAATTGTACAAAGCAATAAAAATAGTTCCAGAATAAACATCCCAGGGAACTTGCAGAACAACATTCACCGCAAAGATGGCAAGATTACACGCATAGCACCCATGTTGGATCAAAGAATAAGAGCACAGCCGTTTGCTTCCAAAAATTAAAACATTATTTGAATTTCAGAAAATTATAAAAAAAAGTTACGCTAATGAAAAATTATGAATTCTAAAATGTGAATCTACATGTCAAAACGTGAGCATTGTGGAGGTTTCTGGACTTCTACATTTGAAAAAAAGCAAAGTGCTTGAGCCACAAAATTTATATTGAGCAAGAAGTAAAAATAAATCCAGACAGGCATTAAGGGACTGGAATTAAAGAACAACAAGAAACTCAACCCAAGCGCAATACCTAAGTACGTACCCCGTGCACCAAACAGTTAATCGTAGGAAGACATTGAAAGAAACTGTGGATAGGTGCAACAATAACCAGTGCCACTACTGGAAGCACGGAGAGTGCTACTTGACTCAGTTTCTCAGCAAAAGCAGCAGCCGAGTATGCTGGAAGGAGGGTGGATATTAAGCAGGAAACAAGCAGCTGCAGTTAACAATTAGTGTAGTGTCAGAAAGCAATCCAAAGGTTCAGAAGAGCATGAAGGCAGCATAGAATGTCTCTACTTTCAAGTTCATTGTCTTAAACATTCTTATGTCTCTCAACAAAATTTAGCAGGTCAACATAAGAAAGCAATGAAACCACCAAAGCATCCAGAAAATGTCAGCTTCATTTAAGGAAAGGTCCAAACTGCTCCATTGTATAGCTCTACCACCTCTACTAAAGCCCAGTCCTACAGGAACTTGCCTATCAGCCATCTAAAGAACTTGACATCATCTAAGTTGCCAAAAGCAGTGGTTCACATATTGCATCAACATTGTTCATAGCAAACACCTATTAAACATCCTTGATCATTGCTAAACCTTGTGCCTCCATAACAATTTACAGTATGCTAGGTTCCATATAGACATTTATCACATATTCATATAAATTGATGTGATGCAGGACTGCCAGGAGAAAGGATACGAAGTCCAGTAAAATTTTGGTCTGTGTTTTGCAATGAAGATGGGAGGTTGCGATAGTGCGTAAACCTTTTCATAGAAGTAGGGGCATTCCAAGCCCCACCGCATCATGAGGATGAAGAGACTGCTGAGAGCCATGACACTGATGACTTCACCAATGTCGTACAATCTCATCAAGAAATCACTGCAAAAAATTTCAGTTTACCAGTTAAGTTTCTCAAGCATGAAAGATGTCCAATTTAAGAGCAAATAAACAAAAAATTCTGGAAGCAAACTCACCAAAACATGATGGGATTAGACAGCTGAGGAATAACTGCCTGACAGAGAGAGACCAGAACCTGAGTGTCCAAAGCTACGCATGTCATTTAGTTTATAATAGATCTTTGGAAACACAGTCAATACAACACCCCATCCATCAATGTAACTATAGAAAAGAAATACATCCATGGGCAATAGATTAACTAATGCCAATACTATAGAAGATGAAGGGACAAGGTTTTTCCTGGTAATTCCAGCAACCCAAACAAGAGGTCTTACTAAAACATTATGGAACGATTTACCAAACTACTATTAAATGTCGACCATAATATAAGGTTTGTGAGCCAAACTGAGCAAATTTTCTGTACTCATACGTTCCTCATTCAGACTGGACACTTACGCTGCAAGATTACTATTAAAATACAGAGCAATCAACCAATCCATTGCTATGACTTTGCAATTTATGGAGCTGCAATTTCAATGGTCCAAGAACAGGAAATCGAAGTTCTTGGACCTTCGAACTTGCAGCTCATGGAATTCTCTTTCGTTTGCCACACACACATAATACAACACACGCACATCCAGTGAACATGCCAGCAACTTCCACACGCGCACGCACCCAGCAAGACCACATAAAGACATTATACCATTCACTTTTAAATATCGTGCATGCATTCATTAGCAGTTCACACAGGTCCATACTTGCTCATTCTCGCACAGAACATAACTAAAAATCACTTGCCCAGCGCACGCATAGCACTCTCTCACGCACAACAATTTGATCAACTTAACCACTGAGCTCACAACCAAACATCCAAGCATCCTGCATATACCAGCAAGCATATAGAACACCCATTTTGCACATAACACATCCCCTGTCCACATTCAAAGCTTGCCTACCTCCGTAACACCTTATCCTGGTATGACATACACTCAGAGTTCACCAATAACACCTAATCAACACACCATCCATAGTACTAACAAACTCAGGCCATGGAAAAACTCATATTGGACACCTATTCAGCACACCATCCATAGTAATAACACAATCAGGCCATGGAAAAACTCATATTGGCGACAGACATCAACTAGGAACCTTTCCATGAGGAGAATCGCAATCCCACGATAGATAGTAAGGCAGTGGATCAACAACTAGGAACTCAACGACGACACAACCGGGACTTCAGTCGCTTAGCGAACATTATTACCTCCACGGGCCAAGATTCCGAAGCAGAGCAAGACCGAACGGGATGCGAACAGGTTTAATCAGACCGGGCCCGAAGAGGCGAGCCACAGCACAACGGTGCGACGTAGCAACGACGAATCCCGGGACGTTAACCCGCCCCCAAGCGCCACGCGACGGAGCGGCTAGAGCTTTGTCGGCGACACCCGCGACTCGGCCAGCGGGCGGCGAAAACCGGCGCGTCCGATCCGGGCGGCGGAGCGCGGGGCGCGCAGCGGGACGAGCGGGCCTCGGCGTTCCGGCGGGTTAAGGTGATGGAGTCGATTCGGCGCACGCGGGAGAGGACGCAATTCGCGCGCGCGACGAACGGGAGGAGGAGGAGGAGATTCGAGACGGGAGGGAAATCTCGGTGGACGGTGGCGTTGCTTCGCGTTCTTACGACGGGGCCGGCCGAAGGGAAGAGAGAGACGGAGAGACGGAGAGACGGTGGGCGTGGGCCGGGGTCACTGTCCCAGAGAAGAGTTGGTCGAACTACGTGGAGAATGAAACAAAAGAGGGAGTCATAATCAATGACCATGCAAATCCGTTCCTCATGGAGGAGTAAAATAATTTTCTGTCTCCCTCCAGAAAGAAAAAAAAAAAAAAGAGATATCCACTTCTTTCTTTTTCGTCCTTTTTTTCGCTCGCGGCTGATCCATTGCCAATCGCGTCGAGGGGTATCATTCGTGGCCCGTGTTTTTTTTTTTTTTTCACTTTGTATAGTGACACACTGACACGGGCCGCCAAGTCGGCTCGTGGAATCTAAGTAAAGAAAGAATTTTAAAAATCTTCCTTTTCGCCTCTCCTCACCTCTGGGATCCCTCTTCTTCTTCATCTTCGAGCGCCGACGATTCCGGCCGTGGGCGTCCCGAGCGAGCGTGGCCGGCTTCCTCTGTTTTTTCTCCGCCTCGTCCCTTCGTTCTCCGGATTTTGAGATCCGACCGCCCACGGCCGGAATCGTCGGCGCTCGTCCATGGTCGAACGCGTTCGGGCGTCGTCTCTGCCGTCTTTGCGGTCAGATCCGCCTTCCCGAACATGACCTCTACTTCCTCTGTTTTTCTCCGTTACATTTGAGCTCTGTCCGGATCTCGACCTCGCCCGTCGTCTTGGAAGAGCCCGGCACGGCCAGATCTGAAGCACTGCTGGTGGCCGAGCGCGGTCCATGGCCATCGGGGTCTCGAGCTCGCCGTCAAGGCTCACGAGCTTCGCATTGATGGTCTTGCTGTTGTTCCGAAGAATCGCCGGTTTCGCCGGCGGATTCGAAGAGAAGGCTTCTCCTCCGGCCATGGGAATCGAATCGAATCGGAGCTCTCAACCGGGACCGCGCCGAAGAGAGGAATTTCAGTACCCAAGCGACTCCTTTCCTTCGTTTCCAGCACGTGATGGACGCGACAGCTTGCAGTCGCAACGCAAGAGGGGGGAGAGGGGGAGCGAGACGACGAGGAGGACGACGACGACACGAAGGGACAGTGAGAGAGAGAGAGACAGGGAAAGGATCTTAGGATTGGCTGCCTACACGTCCAAAGGCTGAAATTTTGTCAGAAAATCGAGGGTTTTTTTTTATTATTATTATTCAAATCGATGAATGTCGTTTGTCATTTACCTATCTATAGGTGACAAAATGGATAGTTGAAGGTCGCTTTAATCTATTTTAATTTGTATAAATGTGTTCTCATATAATATAAGTTGAGCTTCATGATTGCAGCAAGGAGACCATGGCTCCTCAGGCAATTCGTTCCTAATTCAATGAACATGGGGTGATATAAAAAAAATATTCCTGTTTAAACTCGCAATGCCAAATTGCAGGTTGGGTTTTTGAATCCCACAAAAAAAAAAAAAAAAAAATTGCACATCAAGTCAGGCAACGCAATGGTCTAGTTCACAAAAGCTTGACGTCTCGTCATAAGTCATGATCAATCAGATGAAACAATAAGAGTACGTCCGTTTGCATTCAAAAGAAAGCGAGTGTCAAAATTTAAAACATTACTTGAATTACAATATTGTGGAAAAAATTTTGCTAACAAAAAATAATGGAAAATGATATGTGAATCTACGCATAAAGACTTAAGTACTGTGGAGGCTTCAGGAGTTTTACATTTGAAAGGAAGCAAAGTAAATAAGCCGGATGATTTATATTAAGCAAAAAATAAAAATAAATTGGGTCTTGAGAGACTGGAATTCAAAGAAGAACAAAAGAATAAAGCCAAGCGCAGTATTTTTTTTAATTCAAATAATAAAAAATATTTAAAGATCCAATTTTTCTAAGAAATATTGTAAAAATTATCTATATCAATGTCGGTCATGCAATTAAAACAGCCTTAAAAGACTTGAAATAGCAAAGCCTTGGGTGAAATTAGTACTTGGTGCGATTTCCTTCAAAGAATGGAGTTATAAGAATTCATGTTAACAATTTTTTATCAAAATTGATCGAATGGACTCAATTAAAAAAATATAGAAAAGATTTAAGATTAAATTGACTCAATTGAAATATTTACATTTGGATTAAAACCCAATGCAATAGGTTTAGGTTTTTTTTTTTTTTTTTTTTTTTTTTTTTTTTTTTAGTACTTGTCCACGAGAAAGAGAGAGAGAGAGGTGCAAGTTTTAGAAATCCAAATAAATGAGCCTTAATGTACAACTTGTCGATTGAGTTTGCACAACCCTCACACCAATATAGGTGAATGCCTCTCTAGTACTGAGCATACACGATGAGGAGCTCGCCTGTGATCTTGCAAGGTGAGGACGGGAGAAGCTAGACCATCGGACCGTGACGTGATCTCTCTCATCATATATGCTTTGAACCAAAAATCATCAGTTTCAATTTAATGGAATCGAAAACCAAACCAATGCTTTATGGAACTACATAAAATCAACCGGATCAATCAAATCAACATTACCATCGAAGTTCCCGAAAGAAAACGAGGCATGTCTTCCTTAAAATTTCTCTCTCCTTGTTTTGCTAAATCCATGGAGATACCACTATCTTACTACTATGATAAGAGTAATGATAAATTGCTACTTCTTTCCCCGAAAGCTTAAATGGCATCATGTAAAAATCTTCCAATTAACACAAACAATCCTACCCAGCTGCAGTGTAACCATTTCTCCACTTAATGGGGCCGGAATAAAAATAATTGTATAAATGGGTAAAGAAAACCCCATTAACCACAAAGATGGTGAGATTATAAGCATAGCACACATATCAGATGAAAGAGTAAGAGCGTGTTCGCTTGCTTTTAAAAGAAAGCAAATGCCAAATGTAAAACATTACCGGAATTAGAGAATATCATGAAAAAAAGCTGACGAAAAATTTTGGCAAATAATATGTGAATCTACGCTTCAATACTTGAGCATTGTGGAGATTTCAGGAATTTTATATTTGGGGAAAAGCAAAGTGCACGAGCCGCACGATTTATATTCAACAAAAAATAAAAATAGAACGGTTCTTAGGGGACTGGAATTGAAAGAACAAAAGAATAAAGCCAAGCGTATTTTTTCAATATTCAAATAATAAAAAATATTTTAAAATGTAATTTTTAAAAAAATATTATAAAAATTATTTACATCAACGCCGGTTGTGTTATTTATGATAATCTTAAAAGACTCATGCCACGTGAAAATAGCAAAACCTCGGTTGAAAATAGCACTTGGCACGGATTTCTTCAGAGGATGGATTTATAGGAATTCATGTCAATAATTTTCAACTAAAATGTATCGAATGGATTCAATTGGTAAAATGTTAAATTATTTAAGATTAAATTGATTAAATTAAAATATTTATGGTTGAATTAGTACGTAATATGATAAATTAAGGATTTTTTAATTTCTCCCCAATCAAAAGGAGAGGAATGTGCAAGTTATAGAAACCCCAAACAACGAGCCTTCGGGCACAGCACGTTGATTGAGTTTGCACGACCCTCACGCCAATCCATGTGAATGGCCTCTCTAGCATTGAGCAAACACAATGAAGAGCTCGCCTGGGATCCTGCAAGGCGAGGACGGGCGAACCCATGCGAGAATCATCAGACTGCGACGATGGCAACGATGGCACGGTCATTCTCATCGTACATGCTAAGGGTGATTCGGTCCCACCTAATAACTGAAAGTCGGACCGGTTCCCAATTTCTGAAATCGAGGATGGGCGGTCCAATCTCCGGGCGGCCCAATGTAACCGAACCCGTGAAATAGCCGTTCATTTGGATTGCAATAACGTCCCCGGTCGTCGCCTCCGACTCGCTCGCCGGTTTCAAGAAGGGACAAATGTCCCCAGATCAACGGGCTCTCTACCATTCATGTACTGCAAACTTGACTACGACGCAAAAAAAATATTCGCAAGAAATGAGGCAGACGAGGAGACTTGCCTTCCGGCACGAGAGTTCTGAGAGTCGTCTTCCGACTTGCCTACTGGTCTGAAAGTCTGTGAGAGCCGAGAGGCGAGAAGGAAAGAGCGAGGCGTGAGAGCGGAGCGTCGAGCGAATTGAACATCGAGCGAGGCGCAAGAGGCGAGAGGGGAAGAGCGAGGCGTGAGAGCGTCCAGCGAGGCTGGAGGCGTGTGTGCGTGCGCGACAGGCGAGAGGCGAGAGGCGATTAGGGGTTCATTGCGAAAGAGGAGAGGGAGAGAGCAGAGAGGCGTGCGCCCGTGAGAGGCGGACGGGAAACTGGCAAAGAGGATAGGATTAGGGCACGTGAGAAATAAAATTAAACATATAATGACCAAACAGTCTAATAATCATTGGACTGAAAATCACCAATTCTAATTATGGAACCATGTATCGAACAGACACTTCGGGAATCATCTGAAACCAACCAATTCGATCCAGTCGGGTCAACATTACCATCGAAGTTCTCATAAGAGAACGGGTATGTCTTCCTTGAATTTCTTTTTTTCTTGTTTTGCTAGATTACTTCTCGTTTTCTCTATTTTTTTATTTTATTTTTTTTTTCACAAAGCTACAGCCTTTCATACCCAGTTCTGGAATCTCTCCTTTTTGCTCCCGCAGTTCCATTTTTCTCGTTGCAGGTTAATAATGATTTCTTTCAAAAACTTTTTCTTTTTTTTTTTGCGTTTTTCAATTTGGTGGGGATCTGTGTTGCAATTGGTTCTTTTATGTGGGAAGAAGAGAGACCAGGCTGGAGCACTTTGATGTTGACTAATGCGACCCTTCTTGTGTTTTTAGCTGCGATTGTTTACTTCATTCCGGGCTTCTGGAAGAACTGCGGATTTTACTAGGGACCATGGAGATTTCATATGTGCAGAGTCGGTGGAAAAGTTCATCTTTTAAGAATTATCTAAGCTCCTAAGCAGGTCTTGAAGCAAAATTGCTGCCATCGGCCACGAAGATTGCGAAAATCTTGGGCCGAACACTCTTGATACGAATGGGCCATGTTGCTCTCTAAATGGACTTGTGCATGGATGATGTGGCCCAACTACTAGTGTATATAATATTTTCTCCCTCGACAAGAATGACGACGTGGAGCACTGTCATTGGCTTGACCATCCAGAACAAGAGCATCTTTCACCGAAAAGGAACAGAGAAGAGAGATGCCAAAAAACGACTCGCTTGGAAAAGGGTACAAAATATGTCAAATTATACCCCAAATAAATTAATCCAAAATTTTAGTTTATGTAATCAAAAACTTCAAATTTGTATTCTCATATATCTATATTTGTCACAATTTGTTACCGTCGCCAAAAATGTTAGACGCAAATCGCGTAAACCCCAAGATCTCCATATCTAGAACAGGAACATGCATGATTGAGTAAAAAGAATTGACGCACTTGTTTTGGGATCCATCGAACATAAAGCGGAAGCAGAATAAGGATTACCCACATATATCAAGGGGATCCACGCATCAAGTCCTTCTCCTCTATCGCCCCGTATCACCTACTCAATGAGGCGGCCCCCACGTGCGGCGTTAGGTAAACGCCCTTAGGTGAGGATACATGTGAGAATTAGGGTTAGAGGAGAGACTTGAAGACTATTTATGTAGCTTTCACCAGTCCCCCTCATTACGGGCCGGGCTCAACTCGGCCCACACTACTAAATGCCATATTAGACTAATTAAGAAATCTACTATCTCACCTTAGACCAAACCCCGTAAAACGGTAAACGTTAAACGGTAAATTAAAATATCAATTAATGTAGTCCACAATTAGAAAAACTCTTACATTCTCCCACTTGGACTATATTAATTGAAATCGAATTTTATGTGCGCACATTGGTCCAGAGATAATTCTTAATAGTCAATCCTATCCCATAAAGTCTTAAACACCGAATCATGGCGGAATCGCATGTATACACACGTAGCCTTCCATGGTCACGAATGTTCTCAACTTTATTGATATGGATTCAATATGGTAGTGTGGCAAATGGATAACATCTCTCATAAAGAGATCCCATTTGTCAGTCACCATTCTCTTAACTTTAGGTGTCACAAAAACTTGTGCCACTAGAGAATACTTTATGGTTCCAATGAACCCACATATGTCTTGTCCTTATGGTTAACCTTTCTTTATGTATCACAAGACATATGCACAAGGCTAATAACCGGATGCCCGGATGCCCCTAGCCTTCACTCAAGGTTTATACAATCCCTTGAGACTTTATCAATATGTATTCAACATAATAACAACACATTCAAAATATTTTATTGAATGCAAAAGTTGATACATATCAAACCGTTACAAAGTGTAACGAACCACAGATGTGAACTTTATCAGAGTAAAGCCAAAATAGCTCCCACTAAACAACAGTATCCGAAGATACTCCTAGCCCCATGCTAATGACATGTCACTCAAATACACATGGGCGTAGGCCTTTAGTTAGTGGATCTGCAACCACATCATCTGTGAAAATATGTTATATTATAAGTCACCTTTCTGTACCGTTTCTTTATGGTAAAAAATATTGACCACCATATATTTAGACCCCTTGAGACCTTTGTAGTAAATAAATAATATTACAAATTTGTTATCTCAATACAACCGTATGGATCTATCCATAAAGTTAAAACGATCAACTCATTCATGAGGTTCTGAAGCCTAAAAGCCCAAGTAACAGTCTAAAAGAATATTACTAACACTGCTTACATAGTAGAAGATGACATAGAACTTTATTTACTGCACTTACTGCTAACATAAATATGTATTCTGTTATTGATTGCATGTCATTAGAACAGCCAGCAAAGTTTACATCTAAATACCCTACTAACTGCAAGAATTGAACATGTCTATAAATTAGCATATAATCTCTTGTCTTCTTTAAGTACCTTTAGATCTTCTTAGCAGCAACCTAGTGATCGCATCCTGGATTTGATCGATATCTGCCTAGAAGTCCCGTCACAAAGACAACATTTAGTCTAGTGCAAATTCGAGCATACATTATACTTTTAAGTGCACTGACACAAGGTACACCATTTAATTAGATTTTCTCAATATCTAAATAAGAACAATGTGATAGATTTAGTCCATCACCCTTAACAACAGGAGCAATTCCTGGCTTGCAATGATGTATATTGAATATTTCCAATATACAATCAGCAAATGTCCTCCGAGAAAATCTAATATAATATGGCAAAAACAATCCTTCAGACCTCGTACAAAGGATATAAGATGTCTCAAGGTCACAACTTGTAAGCAAAACATCATGTATATAAAGTATGAGAAAAATAAATTTCCTCCCACCGACCTTGCAAGTATATTGAATTACTTTGTTCTTAATTGAACAAAATAACAACACTATGAAACTTTAATAATATTGTCTAGAAACTTGTTTAAGACCATGAATTAGAACTTTTCAGTCTACATACAAGTTTACTTGAATTTGCTGCAAAATCATTCAGTTGCACTATATAGATTTTGTATCTATTTGGCGTAACTCCATATCAAAATAAATTATTAATGCCACATTCACTCTGAAAGAATCTTTAAAAATATTAGAAAGAAATATTTATTTCTTTACTATTAACTATCCACCCCTCTTTCAGAGTAAAAACTTTAGCTACCAATTTGGCTTTAAACTTCATAGTTTTTCTTTGAAATCTTTTTAATTTTGTACGCCAATTTGCAACTAATGAACTTATAATCTTTAGGCAAGTAAATTAGTTTCCAAACACTATGATGTTTCATAGATTGTATATCGCCTTTTATGGCATCTAATCACATACTTGATTGAGAATAAAAAACGACATTTATAAATATGTCATTACATCAACCATATAGTGGATATTGTAATCATGCTCTCACAAATAAACTATATAGTCTAATGGTATAACTGATCGTCTTTCCTTAACAAATCTCCTTAATAAAGCTGTAACCACTTCATTCTGCACTTGAGAGGTTTAAGAAATTTCATTATAAACTATATCAAGAATAGTACCTTGAACCTCAACAAGTTTAGTCTATGGTATAGGAGATTCCACAATTGTTTGTACCACAATTGTTTATATAGGTAAAGACAAAGACATAGTAACATCCATCATACTATTATCTTTAATAGTCTGAGAGCAGCGTTCCTCTACAATTACGTCAATCTTTATAAACTTTAGAGTATGTGATTTCATAATTCTTGTACCTTATTTAGGATCATAAAATCAATGCCCCTTTAACAATCTAGATAAGATACATAATAATTTCAAGTGGATCTAAATTCCAAAGCATCTAATATTGGATTAGATAATCTCACTTCTGCATAACACCTCTAAATTTAATATGATTCAAGTAATCTATGTCCAGTGTATAACTCAAAAGAAGTTTATGAAACAACTTTGATAAGAAACACATTTTGTATGTGAAAAAGTTGATTTCATAATATCAGCCCACAAAAATCCAGATAAATTAGTCTTACTAATTATACTCATCACCATGTTCAATATGGTGCATTTATGCCTTTCGGCCAAATCTTTTTGTCAGAATTTTCAGGTATAGTAATTAAATTACCACCCCAGAATCTACCAAGTATTTGACAAATAACCCTTTAAGCTATTTCGCATTGTCATATTTGTCAAAATACTCACAGTCATTGTTAAGCCTGACAACCTTTTAATCATATACAATATGTATATGTCATTAGGATTTAAACACAATTTTTGTAGATATGTCCTAATTTCAATATCAGACAAGACATAATTACAAGCAACTAAGACTTCTATCATCTTATAGCAGTACAGTCCGCAGGCAAACCTCTTTTCAAGTGTTCCAGAATGGAACGCTTCATGGACAGTAAGCAAATTCAATTGCTCTTTTCTCAAGCAACAAATCATATGTCCACAACTTAAAATTTGAAGCAGTAAAAACCTCAATAATAGTGAAGTTATTAATTACAGAAAAGGTGACTAAAAACCAAGCAATGTATATAATTAGTATCATGTGAGTACCGTGTAACTTGACGTACAAGTACACATCCAGAGAGTTACATGCAAAATCACATAATCACCTTTGGGCAGAATACATGACATGCAATTATACACTCCCCACATGATAAGGGTTATGAGAATATATTCCAATCTTCGTGAATTCATCACCTTTGGGCATATGAACCATTAGGATCGATCACTCCTCCACCACACTATCATGTATTCCTCCATGAACTAATACACAATCACCTCCTTTGGGAGTATGACCATGCATTAAATCAGGAGACATCCCAATCATCATACGAGATCGAAATTTCTCAAACCCAATTAAGCGTGCCACTTTGGCGGTCACTACTCAATTGAATCATTGAAATTCTCTCATACCAGGGATATAAACTTTACTTCTCACATACACCATATACATGTGATTTTGACTTTAGTGATAGGGGCATCATATCACCAAAATCACATATCATGCTAATTACATTGCTTTATTCATTAATAAAATCTTTATTTATACATATATATATAAATATATATATAACGAACCTGAAAGACAGATTCCAATGAGATCAACGATCACAAAGAATACGAGAAACTTCTCATAACATAGAAGCAATCATCTTTTGTGCACCCCGACACGATTATTATAACATCATCAAAAGAATGCCGATCCAAAGGATCCCTCACAAATTAATATCAATAGTAATACAGGGTACTCCAGATTGACAAGCTTGTTGCTCATGAATTTCATATGGCAAAACATGACTCCAAGGCCAACAACTGATTTATTAGCCAATTTTTAAATAACAAATTATCATTGTAATCAACCAGTGGCCTATTAATTAAGTCAAATCAGAGAACCAAATATCTGAAAATTCAACAGTAGATACTATTGCTCTGCATAAATATTGCCATACTCCCTTACCATAAAAAACAATTTAACTCGATAGACATTAACAAGTGACCAGATGAGTTCATGTACAATATGCAGTAACTTATTTGACATGCATTATCCACATTTAGCAGATGTGTTAATCGGTACAATCAGTTTGGTCACGAGTCCTTAAGTTGTCCATCATTCAAAGATTACCAGTGTGTAAAGGAGTATACTTGAGTAACAAAAATTTCATAATCTTTACTATTTCTTATCAGCTCAATACATAGCTCAAATACAATCTCATACGAATTGTATCTCATTAAGCCAGCTTCAGTTCACAATAAAGTTTGATTTTTATTGATGTTTATGTGATAACACACCTGTAACCCAACACTTATATTTCCAAAATCACAGAAAATATAAGAAAAATTCCCAAAAATACACTAAAAATACACGTATTTAGGGTTTCATATGTAATTTCACATCAATAAAATCATCAAACATATAAAATAAATATACCACGAGATAGAGGACAGCCATACGGATCCAACCCCGCCGGCCACGCGGCAATCCGATGCTCCACGCGCCCTCACGCGCCGCCTGAGTGCGCGGCGCGTGGAGCTCACGCGCGGGGCGCGTTCGACGCCCAGGAGGCGCGTGGAGGCGCGTGCGGCCTCCCCCGGCGACGCGCCGCCGACCCTCTTGCTCGCCTCGTCGAGCCCAAGCCGAATTTGTGATTTAATTTAATTTTTATTGAACGAAAAGTCTCGAAAATCACAAATTAGGGCAAGATCCGTACTAATTAGGGCAAAATCAATTGTGTTCGTGTTCTAGGGTTATGGAGGCTCTGATACCACATGTTAGACGCAAATCACGTAAACCCCAAGATCTCCATATCTAGAACAGGAACATGCATGATTGAGTAAAAAGAATTGACGCACCTGTTTTGGGATCCATCGAACATAAAGCGGAAGCAGAATAAGGATTACCCACATATATCAAGGGGATCCACGCACGTCCTTCTCCTCTATCGCCCTCCGTATCACCTGGCTCAATGAGGCGGCCCCACGTGCGGCGTTAGGTAAACGCCCTTAGGTGAGGATACATGTGAGAATTAGGGTTAGAGGAGAGAGACTGAAGACTATTTATAGAGTTTCCAGCTAGTCCCCCTCATTACGGGCCGGGCTCAACTTGGCCCACACTAGCCAGCCCATATTAGACTAATTAAGAAACCTACTATCTCACCTTAGACCAAACCCCGTAAAACGGTAAACGTTAAACGGTAAATTAAAATATCAATTAATGTAGTCCACAATTAGAAAAACTCTTACAAAAAATTCTATGGGACTACTTATTTGGACCATAAAAAGTAAACGGAGTTGACATGGCATTTATTGAGTATAAGTGATTTTTTTTTATCAAGATCTATCCAAATGGAGCTTTAATTCAACTTAGCGAGTAATTACAAGTTCAGATTGTTTTAAATCCAAGGTTGCCTTAAATAACCGAATTGAGCTCCTTCCTGTGAAGCAATCGAGGATTCAAGAATTCAAGGAAGAACCCCAGACCCCAAATCGTAAATCACGGCATAGAGAGTTCAGCCACGAATTGAGCAGGAAGTGACAGATTTTAGCCATGAATTGAGCTACTTCGCGTGGAACAATCAATATTTTGTCTTGTTGTAGTGGAGCAACCGAGAGAGATGGAGAGAACCCGAGCTCAAGGAAGAACCATAAACCCAAAACGAGAGAGATGAAGAGCACGGCACCATTTCATTCGTATCCATGGGAAACAATTTCTCTCACCTAATCCAGGTGGGTGCCATCTTTGCACCGATTGCATTCCTCCTTCCACTCAGCCGCCACGTAAAATTTTTAACGATACTCATTGATGGAATCGGAACAGAGAGAAAAAATACCATGTGTACAAATTTGGGGCAGTTTTATAATTTGTGGTTTTTGGCAGCGTCTTCCAGAAACTTTTTTTTTTTGGTCGAAAAAGATATGCAATTCATTAGACACTAAAGCAAAGTTTGTGCAACATCCGAACATAATAAAAATAAACGAGCATTCAGAGGGTTCGCCAGCCAACTATCTTCTTGCGATGGGCCTTCACGATCGAGTCCACGACTTGACTCACGTCTCTGAGACGATGGCCTAGTCGGACACCTCTTAGTTGGCCTAGCCGAAATCTGCAATCTTCAATCCAAGGTCGGATGGCCCATGGGCTCTGCTCAGATCCCATCACGTAGCGCACGAGTGATGAGTTATCACTCTCCACAACAACCTGCGAATCAGTTTCTCTGTGTAGATCAAGGTGAATCTTTACCCTTTCAGGTGTTTGTTGCAAAGCCAGGGTTTCTTCTTCAATTACCGATGAAGCTCGACCCGATTTGACGAAACCGTCCACTACAACACCATTCAAATACCGGCACACTCCTCCATCCATCGACCCTTCCACCCACGAGCCATCCGAGATGAATTTCAACACTCCATACGCTGGTGGGAGCCATTTCACAAGTTGAGTTCCATCTCTCTCAATTTTCGATTCTGCCTCTGGGTTCCACACCTAAAGTCGAATTTTTGAGCTGAACAAGCTTCATCTACGACCATGGCAGCTTGCGGCTGTCTTGATCGATAAATATAGGCATTTCGGGCATTCCAGATTGACCATAGGATTCCAGCAAGCTCTTCTTTTGTCGGTGAGAGATTCTTCGATTCAAACAGCAATTGAACCATTCGCTGGAGCCTCTGATCAGACCAAACCCCTTTCGTCCAAGGGCAGTTGGCGACACGGGGGGCAAAGCGGATCAGGTACGGCTTCCCTCTTGTAGAAACTTAAAACCAGGGACAGAGTGAACATCTTTGCAAGGATCAAGTGCGGCCGATGTAGCCTCCGATCTTTCCCCTCAACCCTCAAGAGACTGGCCGAGTCCATCCTCTTAAATTCGAAAACACCAAACATTTGAGAAAACAAAAAAGTAACACAACCGACCAGCATTCCAGACAAACCATGTCTGAATTTATTTGATATCATCATCTGTTGATTTCCTTTCGCCTCTCTGTCTCAAGCCTTGAGCCATCACCAAAAATCAGACCCTGCACGTTTCGCATACAAAAGATGATATTAAAATCTGTTCTACCATCGGAGTCAGGGGTGTCCCTCTTATCACTGCTGTTACATCGGAAAAAATTCAATGGAAATGGGATTCTAAACGAAAAGAAGCAGAAGAAATGGATTTTCTTACTCCTTCAACTCCACGGTGATGGAATCGACGGACGGATTGGCAATGGCTTCAAAAGCGATCTGAGACAGGACCAAATCAGCGCCAGTTACGGACTGCTTGGGGGCGGCGGCGGAGGAGCTAACCGAGAGGGCGTAGTCGACGACCTTGACCCGGATGGTGTCGGAGCCGGGTTTGCAGGGTCCAGGGCCAGAATGTGCCTCGCTGATGCACCGCACTTCGTACTCCCTGCCGCACGCTGACCCCAGGTCCCAAAGTTTGTCACCCACAGCCGCGAAGAAGTTACTCTCAGGGAACTGGGATGAGCCCTCACCGTAGCACTCCGTCCCTATACCAATGGCAAGAAAACGGAAAGTTGACGTAGCAAGTTCTTTTCATCTTAGAAAGGGAGAAACTTTTTTTATCTTTTTTGTTTTTTCTTTGTTGGTGGGGGTGGGACTTACGTTCATAAGGAGGTACATAATATGAAGCTGTGCCGTTGTCACCGGTGGCCACGGAGATGGTCTTCGGGAGCATAAAGGCGAGGAGGAGGAGGAAGAGGAGGAGATGAAGGAGGTGAAGCGGCTGTGGTAGTAGAAGGCTCCCAGTTGCCATTTTTTTACTGGACTCCTGCTTCAAGACAAAGCTTCCTTTTTTTTATAATAAAGAAGAATAAACAATGACACGCATATAAACAATGACACGCATCCCCCAAACGACCCCACCTTATTGTGCTTCTAAAGGTAAATTTGACCTCTTTTCTTATTCATACCGGTATGCTATCGTTACCCAAAACAGCAGAGCCACCATTTCACCACAATTTAAAGGTAAATCTACTTCTAAATACCCAAAACAGCAGAGCCACCATTTCACCACAATTTAAAGGTAAATCTACTTCTAAAAGATGCAGCTCAAACAAAAATATTAAGCAGCAATCCTACAATCCATCCTTCCTTCCTCATTAGACAGTTCAAGATTCTAAGTGGGGTTGGAATAAAAGAATCGTAGGAAGGGGTCAAAAGAGTTGCAGAATAAACATCCCTAGAAACTTGTAAAAACCACATTTTCACCACAAGGATGGTCAGATTGCATGCATAGCACACTTAATGGATCGAAGAATAAGAGCATGTCAGTTTGCGTTTAAAAGAAAGCGAGTGCCAAAATTTAAAACATCATTTGAATTTCAGAAAATTATTAAAAAGAAATTTTGTTAATGAAAAATAATGAAATTTAATATGTGAATCTATGTGTCAACACTTGAGTTAGTGAGTAACCACCGAATGACATGTAAAGAGAAAATATGCAAATATGAAATGACTCGAGGACATAAAGGAATTAACCCAGGGTCATGGCCATTATGTGACTGAAAAGAAGACTAATGCTTGCCGGCCATGAGATTTGCACAGCATATGACCCTATTTATGCAAGAAAAATGACACTAAACTATATAAAAATGGCGAAGGATCAACTATATGCGTATATACCATCATAAACAACCAAAGTAATCCTGAAATTACACAAATCCATCAAGTCTCCTCTCAACGAGTAACGACCAACAGCCAACAACCTTCTAACAGCCCAAGCCCATACACTCATCCTCAGTGGAAATGCATCATCAACCTACTCATCAACAGTCTCCATTTTCTACATTTACCCATTGAACCGAGTATTTAACGAAGCTTCAATTGAACATAAACTTATCTAGCACCAACAAGAATATATGTGCAAGATCTCCAAGCAATACCTCAGCATCATTAGATAACACATGACCAGCGGGCAACAACCACAATCCAGCATGAAAGCAAACACAAATTTGCATTACATTTTATATCCACTAAACACGTATTCATATTCATTCACAGAGAAAACATGATTCAGTATAAGAAGAGATATGTACAGTAGATGTCATCTGCACTAATACTGATCAGTCTACCCTTCATGAATGCAGGAGCGACCATCAACAAGCATTTACAATTCAGCACATCAACATTTTTAGCTAATTTCACAGAGTCGAGCTTATTGCAGAGTACCGGAAGCTTATCAAGATTGAGACCTTCGAGTCAAAAGTGAATATCAATTAGATTTACTCAACCTATACAACTGGCATGGTCAATCATTCAAGCAGACAAGATGATCCAAGTCAGATTCAGAGTCATATTTATACTAGAATGGCTCAGGCATTTCACCATTCGATTAAAAGGCACAATGGAGCAATCAGATAGTGAGAATCACAACCCAATCAGTATGAGATCATCAAGACCGAATCGAAGTCATCAATATAGTCTCAGACATGAACAATTTTCAAGCTAGCAATAACAAAGCTCTCTTTCTATATCACACGTGTAAACTTAAAAAGGAACATAGAGCTTTTACCTTAGCTAGGAGCGATCGTTTATCAGTCACAATCGAGTGTTCAACGAACCAGACTGCCGATCAAAGCCTGCGAAGGAGAATTGAACGAGCTGTGAGTGCTTCGAGAACAGAAAAGCCGAGAAACCCCAATCCAACGAGATGTTCGACAATCTGATGAGACCAGACGACCCCAGTGACAATCTTGAAATTCCAAGAGAATCAAAGATAAAAGCTCGGCAAAGAAGAAAACACAGATCCAGAGTTGATAGCGTCGCTAGAGTTGAGCTCTTGAGTGAAAGGCGCCAATCGTATCAGAGGTGGTTTAGGCATACGCCGGTGACGCAAGCAAGAACATCGAGAATCAGCGCTTAGAATTGAATCGAAATCAAGGAACCTGAGAAATAGAGGGAAGCGAGCTCCGCCCTGCTCGATGATGACGAAGTCCCCTGCTCCCGGTCGACGGCGATGGAGCTCGATCTCGCGGAGAGAACCGGAGAGCTACTCCGCCTCGAATCGCGAAAGACGGAGCTGCGGGCGGGTGTCCCCGCGTTCTCTCGCTCGCGTGCGCGCCCCCTGCTCCGGCTGCGTGCTGTCTATGGCGATCGCCCGCAGAGAATGCGAAGGCCCACGGCGGGCGGAGGCGGAGGCGGCGGGCGGGCGGAGGCGGCGCCGGGAGACCGGGGGCGACGGAGACGGAGCCGCACGGAGGCGGGAGGCGGGAGGCGGGAGGCGGCAGAGGCGGTGGAGAAGTGGGGGAGGCACCGCGACGCGACGCCAGCTGGGGGAGGGAAGGTGGGGCGTGTGCCGCATAGGAGATGATAAGGACAGATGATAAGAGCAGGTGATAAGAGAAGAGGGAATATACCAGGAGGGCTCGCCATAGGCTGAAGTGGGCGTGTGCATGAGGTCATGCACGCGTGGTTGATAGGCGAATCTCATTTTGGCAGATCCACTATATATTATTATTTTTTTTCATTTTTTAACAAAAAACGCGTACTCATCTAAAGAAATTAACATCATTAAAGTTGCCAATTATGGCATCAACAAAGGCAAACGCCAGTTAAAAACCCTTGATCATCCCCCAAAACCTCGTGCCTCCGTGACAATTTAGAGTATGGCACCAAAAAATAAAAAATAAAAAAATGGTCCAAACAGCATATGCTTTGTCAAGTTTGGAATCCGCTCTATTTGAGTTTCGACACTCTGATCGCGAAGAATCTTGTGTCGAGTCTCGTTATTTTTGGCTATGAATCACGGCATGTTGGTTTTTGTTCAATCTGAAGACACGTTTTGATTTGATTTGTGCAAGGCATGTTGTTTCGTTAGGTATTGAGTTTGATTTTGATGCATAAGGAGATTGCCTGAGAGTTTTCCCGAGCTTTGCGTTCTTTTAATTCTATTCATTGTGCTTTCAATGGTGGACTGACTGTGGCCACCGGCCTGGAATGGCTTGGAATCAATGGCCAGTGTGATGGTGGTCGTCGCCAATGGTAGTCCGGTAACCAGAGGAAATAGGTAGTGGAGGCGCAGTAACGATTATGAAGTATATGTGTTCATATTAGTAAATCAGTTAACGCTTTAATATATACTTCCGTAATAGGTGAAAGCATACACCATCACAAGTCACATCCACAACACAAGATTTAACTAGAAGTTCCTCTCCGCGGCATTCGATGCGGCATTCGATACGACATGTTTGTATACAGAGGTTCTCTTACATATTAGTCCTGCCTGCTCCTACCCAACCAAACAGGAGAGAAAGAGAAATGAAAACACGAGGGGAAAATAGCGAGAAAAAACATGTGTTCCTTAGTACACCTGTGGGAGCAACACAAGTTGTCAGGTTACCTACTATTAAGTAGCTAGTATGACCTATGGCAAACTCTTTTAATGAAGCCTTGGTTCGGCCGTTCGATGGGTATAGACTGGACACTGTCGTTTAGAAGAATCCTCCCTCTCCCTCCTAAATCAGAATCGCTAATGGAATCCTCCGACCTCTATACTTGTCTTCATCAGCAAGTAGCAGTGGGTTAAACCTGTCTGATGACCTGAATTTGCAATCTTAAGCACTGATTGTGATGCCCAATCGGTTCCTTTAATAATGTACCAGTTACACTAGGGGTTGGGGAGGAAAGAGGAAGCCGAATTCTGGCACCATGATTTACCAGCACCGTTAAACCTGACCTCAAAGCATCAAACACCTTTGATCCCAAGCAGCTCGAAAGATTTCGGACCCACTAGAAACACACGTCTTGGTGGCGGATGCCGGAAGACAACTACTCCTTTATATGCTGTCCTTGGTACACCATCCTGGAACATGGGAGGAAGCATCATAACTATTGTGCGAGTGAGAGAAAGAGAGTATCCCACCACAGAAACATTAAAACTAGCAAGGACAATGCAGGGCATAGAAACATGCTCATTTCAGGAATAAAAGAACAAAAAGTGAATTTTTGGGTTGCTAAAGGTCGTGCAGCAGAATCTCCAAGTGTCTACATCCCACAGAACCAGGTAACAAGTACTGACTGCATTTGTAGATTAATCCACTGGATATATTTATTATTTCAATTAATTAATTGGATAAAGGTCTATTGAAGAAAAATCATGGAATCCACATGCACTGAAGTAAAGGTTCTTATTGAATTTTAATACGCATCCTAGAATATCCGTTCAAAATGCAGAGAAAGGATACCCTGTTGGTGCTATTAGCCACATAAACCTAAGAAACCTCAGACTAAACTTAAAAGAAATCCCATCAAGAAATACGCTAACCTTCCATTCCTGAAAGACACCAAATTGCCGGGCAATGCGTTCAAAATCTGGCTGGTCTTTATATTGAACAAGCACATCAC
This sequence comes from Eucalyptus virginea, assembly GCA_014182375.1. Classification (NCBI taxonomy): domain Eukaryota; kingdom Viridiplantae; phylum Streptophyta; class Magnoliopsida; order Myrtales; family Myrtaceae; genus Eucalyptus; species Eucalyptus virginea. The sequence goes on from CM024520.1 coordinate 39,070,116, forward strand.
CTTGTACATTAGAGGCCTTCAGAACAACATCAGCTCCATAAATAGGTTTAGCATTTTTCAGAATTGCAGCAAAATGCTTAATATACTCGTCCTGAGAAAAGTTGAAGACACATCATTAGTTGGAGAATAATAAAAGGCATTGACACTTCCAGGAATCAAATCACAACAGATACCTGCATCAGGTAAGTCAAGTTCTTGGATTTCCAGTCAACCTTCATAAACGAAAGATAACACAAGGTCAATCACAAATACAACAAATTTGGTCAATATGCAGTATATTAATTACCTGGACATCATTCAATTTGATTGGCTCGAGATACTGTCTGAAAAATTGCCCCAAACTAGACCCCTGAGAGAATATCAAAATTGTCATAAACATCCATGGTATCAACTTCTCAGACAATGGACATGCAAACATATAAGGAGTCAGTAGTCAAATCAAATTCTTTGCAATGCCAAAGTTGTAGATGACGTGCGCTATCATCTCCCATATCACCCCAAGCCACCCAACATACAACTGCTGAATTCATATTAAAGTAACCCAGCAGGTACATGATGTGACATTCGCCGCAAAACCATTATACACCCTCTACCATGAGCACAGCTGTGAATACTCAAAAATTAATTTACATACTAGGTGATACTGGCAAAACTTGTAAAGTAACTGCACAAAACCGAAATGACCATAAATCAGAGTATGTGTGTACAAAATCCACTTACATGCTCACCAAAATTATAAGTTCTGCACACTTCTGGCCGAATAAATTGACGACCTTTGTGGTTTTCTTGTAGCCTTAACCAGTCGTCCCAGTAAGTAAAGTGTTGTCAAAGAAAATTTAGGGAGAGGACATATAAACAATAAACATATGTGATCTAAAACTGACAAATATAAAACCCATAAGGATATGCCTTAGGCCACTTTGGGGATAATTCATTCCATATAGATTTGGTCAACATCCATCCAAGTCCAGGAAAGAAATCAGATCGGTAAAGGATTTCTGCAAAATGTATTAAGAGATTATAAGAAAAGAGAGATGTGGAGAAGGAAACACATATCTTTGTCAAGAAAAGGTTGATAAGGCTGTGAAGATGAATAAACGAAGCTTCAAACTTGAATCCATGGTGAAATAACAACCAAAACAATAAAAACATTCCCCCGCCATTTAACTTCAGCTGCATCTTCAAATGATTTTTTCACATGTGGCATGCAGTGAGCAAGTACTTAACTTTGCCACTTATGTAAAGGTCATCATCCATTTATCCCAAGTAAAATTCCAAAGCTTTCGAGCACATTCAGAAAAGAAGAGAAATTAGATCATGCACATGCATGAAGATATAACACTCAGAATCATGGACTGCAAAAGACCCTTTTTGTTTGGGGTATAGACCTCATTTCTTATTTCATGGTGGGAAACTAAAAAGGCAGAGTTTATGAGAATTTGCCTGGATCATGCACGAATTGCTTTTGCCCATTGTCATTCCATGAGGAAACAGCCATAATGGTCCTGCCATAGTTTGAGAAGGAAAATTGCAGTAAAGTTCATAATGTGCTTTTTCCTCCACAGAACTTAGAATTCAAGCCAAAGCCTAATTTTTTTGATTTTTAAATTCGAGGTATTTTCTAACAGTTCGTTATTATATGTTTTAATTCAAATATCCAATTGTAGCTTAGGCATTTTCAGATTTCATACTTATCCTTTTCCATGAGAGCAGCTGCAGCCTCAAAATAATCAAAAAAGTCAGGTGCAATCTCCATATCATCTGCATTCAGGTGAAAGATTGTGAATAGGCACTTCATTTTAGATGTTGTGAAAGCAACCCGGCATAAAAAGATATATTTCACCTTCAAGTATGATTACTCGACTGAATTTATGTTTGTAGAATAATTCATCCAAAGCCCATTTGTAATGACCTGACATGAAACACATGAGATTGGCAAAAACCTATCATAGCAATAGCAAAAGAAATCGATCTTACTTGCAATTTTATAGTATGCAATCAACTCCCCAGGCCTTTCAGTTAGCACCGGCTTAGAATCCAAATGCTGCAATGAACTCCAGTTATTTTTCAGATATACAGGTAAGTACTAAAATCTCTGCAAAAGAACCTAGGTCAGGATTACAACTTTCATCTAGACATAGTCAAACGACAAAAAGCTCTCTCTTTTCCATTTCATGATTTTCAGATAATAAAGAAACAATTGAGTGAAACTTGTTACATGAAAGACCTCAGCGGCTTACCTGCATGTAGGTTAACTGATCATAACTCAAGGCCTTCTTTCTAACTTGTGGATCAGACCCGTCCTACAGAAACAATTTTGTGGTCAAATACAAATATCTCAGAACAAAAACATTAAAGGAGAGGGGGGACGGGGGGAAAGCTAGCCCAGCAATAAAGGAAAGCTAGATTTGTATTGCTAGAACAGGAACTGAGGGTATACTACCTGGGATACAAAAAGTGGGTACTTTGAAGCAACAGCATTCTGATACCTGGAAAATGACAAGAATCCAATAATAGGAGAACTGATCAATACAAAGTGTCTTGAGCTGTCATAAAACAAAAAAGACTTAAAAGAACAGATCTGCCATACTTCAAGATAGACTTAATGGTCCTCTCAAGATAATCAGCGCGGTTGCATGCCATGATTACCACTGCTGCCACTTGAGTCTAATAAATCCAACAAAAAGATATCAGAAAGTAAGACTGACAAAATTGGACTTGTAAATTAGAGAAGATAAATAACATTTTATTGTCAGGAGAAAACCTGTACTTTGTCCATCCGTCTTTGAAGGCCTTTCACTGCAAGATTAGCAAAACAGTAACTTTAGTAGCACTTAAGACATTCCATCAGCAAAATCGGTATTCCATATGCTTGAGTGTGTAATTTTAATGTAAAAGTGGGATATGCGATGAAACAAACTGATTGACATGCAAGCAATTAACAGAATAAAAACCATATAAGGCGCCTTTAAGGAGATTGACTGAAAAATAATGGAATCACTCCATTCAATTTTGTCAGCAGGAGGATATCCATCTAAGACAGCTCAGTAAGCTTTTCTTTGTTTCTACTGTTAACTGTTTAGAACTAAATTTCGTACATTTCCACCCACTGTGATCCTTTATGCTTTGTTCAGGACATGGATTGAATGAAAATAAGTGAAGAAAATCGAGAATTTTTTCAAATGTTCCCCCCATTTCTTCTCACTGAAAATTTGAATCTTTCCCAAATTTTAACACCACCTTCCATTTTCTTTCCCCTCCCCTCCTCTCTCAAACAAAACGTTTATGTTGATTTTATCTCCCCAAGGAGCCTTGCATTACCAATCCAACCACTTGACAGAAGAAGTTGGAGCAAACGAATATTCGGTGTAATCCATTTTGGTTCCATCTGCATAAGCAGATCTTTGGCAATACCTACCTGAACAGATTCTGGAATATTAAAACTCCTTTATTCTTCTTTATGAATTATAGCTAGAGACTTGAGTACTATATGAAGTAGTAAGTGAAGCAGCGATAAGTGGGCAAAGAAGCAGCAAGGATACAAAAGCTAGGGTAAAATTGAAACCTTGCTGTATATACTCAATAAGAATTTCCAAGAAGTCAATACTTCACTGAATATTTTCTGATCCAGAACCTAAATACCACATGTTTTGCAAACTTTACGAGCTGCACAAGGTTATATATCCAACCCCCAGTTTAGTGGGATTATGTGATATAAAGGGCTTTGCCTCACATGGTGCGTGGTTTTCTCCTTTGAATGCGTCCTGCTTGATGGTAGCTTTAGGTTCTGCTGCCTATCTCTATCAATCTAAATATATTCTACAACTCATGCATCCATAATGTGCCCAACTGACTAAAACCAACAATTTACTGTCTTATTCTATATAGTCTAGTGATTTTTTCTTTTGTTTGATTGTTTTTCTTTCAATTTGTACTTTTGTACATTTCTGATGTACAAGAACATTTCTTCTATTAACAAAATCCTCCATTTTCTATAAGAAATACACAATGCCCAATTTAATAGAGAAAGGAAAGTTAACAAAAAAAAGAAGTAAATTCAATTGAAAGCTCTGCGTAGATAAATATTGTACACATTCATGAAGCCAAAAGTACATCATCTGGAAAATTGCATCCACAACAATGATTATTTGATCATGATAATCATTTACAACTTTTTTATAGCAAGTAAAAAAAATTAACAATAACTTTTACATAAATCAATAAGTGTATCAGTTAACAATCTTCCACAGTCAGAATACTAAATGTTTTGTATTGCAAACATTTCATAATTCTTTTAGAAAGGCCATCAAAATACAACAAGATTAGTAGAATAGACTTATAGTCAAGGGACCTTCATAACATTATATTTAAAATCATCTACTGGATTACAACTAGAATGAGCATGCTGGAATAAAATGAGAAAGAAGTATAAACAAATGGAGCAGAAATACTAGCAAACATACATTCAAGATCTTGAACAAGAGCCTTCATCTGGCTATATTCTTCATCTTGTCTGTTCTTATCCTCTGAATTTCAGACACCAAATGTTGAAGCAAATAGATCAAGGCATATTCACAAACAAATATATTTCAGATTGAGTAGGATGAATGATAAACAGGATTCTTCCAACATCAAAGAGAGGTCAAGTATTAGAACTTCACAGCACAAGAATGATAATTAATCTCCTTCAGTTTTAGTCGCTCGGTAAAGTTTTGAATTTCTATAAGTGAAGCAGTGCATCACAACAATTGCGATCAAACTCCAAATTGGCTGAATCCAGAAATGCAGAATGCAATTTGCCTGATGCACAGAGCCAGATAAATACTAAAAAAGATTCATATGCTGCAAGCTTGCATACAATCCATATCGTTCCAGTCCTCTACAGAAACAACATGAGGAAAACACATGCTTACAATCAAATTATCACACCTTCTAGGTCCACAATACGGCTTTGTTGCATGCTTATCTGATCGATTAGTTTTCGCATTTGACTTGTACAACGAGTCTCGGCTTCAACCTGTAAGATGAAAGATGTATCTAAGAAATCTATGATGATTTCTAGGAGATGTGATTTAGGAGAGGAGGATGCACACATTAGATTTCTAGTGTCCACCACTCTCTCTCTCTCTCTCTCTCCCCCCTCCCCCCCCAACTCCCTTGCTATCATTAACTATATTATCATAAAAGCCCTTCGAAGTCATTACTCACAAGCTACTCCTTCCCAAAAAGACAGAAGCAGGAAACATGCATACATAGACATTCCAAAGATCAAACCAACCAAAAAAATGAAACAGGTCCCCCATTAGAACTTCTTGACTCAATTATTAAACACAACACATGAGAATTTCTAGCATCATTTAAGTGCGAAACCTCTCAGAAGCTACTCCTCCCAAAGGACAGCAGCACAGTTAGACCATCCAAAGTCCAAACCAACCAAATAACGTAATGGGTCCACCATTGGTACTTCTTGACTAACCATCAAAACACAATACATGAGAATCACTACCATCATTTAATGGGGTATCCTATTTTCACTCGAACAGATTGACTCTTCCCAATCGATATTTCAAACAAGATAGTAGATTTACAAGAAGTTGGATGAAAGCGAGATTCAGCACATAGCATTGTCAAATATATGGTCAATATGACAAATTCAGGAAGGTTCCTCCCACACGGCAAGGAAAAGGTTCCACCACACACTCTCAATAGTTGTTTTTCAAATTCAATAGGCAGACAGAGTAGCAGATCTAAAGTTACATAAGCTTATATTTTACTTAACTCGGAAGTCTACATGCTGGCTGCACATGATAGTAAGAAGTTCTCTAAATACATATCTTAATAACCAAATGTGTATCCTTTTGGAAGCAAAGCTAGAGGTTCAAATGGCCAACAATCCACAATGAGAGATCAGCACGAGGTATAAGGACGGACTTACAGCAGCAGCAAGTCGATCAGCATATTCTGATTGTGTCGTGAAAAGACGCATCTGAGGGAGAGAGGAACAAGAAAAACAAAAAGATAAAAGTCAAATGAGGAAACGTATAATATTGGTGGATAAACAGATGAAGTAAGGGCAACCATTGGAAACATATACTAATGTAAGAAAATCAATCACGAATGCCAACATGACTGCTACACAGGTATGTACATTGCTTGATGCTGGAACATCTCTTTAAAGCCGAAGAAATACAATAAAATTGGGGAAGAAACTGAACTGAAAGATTTAATTGAAACAGGAGAAGAGAAAATTTCAACAGAAATCTTTTTTCCCAGCCAAGAACCGTTTTGGATCATCTGTTTTTGATAATCATAAGAGAAGACATCTCCCAAACCATTGAACAATTGTTTATACATGAAATCAAAGAGCTAAAGGGCTAAAAAGGGAGCAGTGGAAGGTGAATCTGATTATTAAAAAAAAAAAAAAAAAAAGTTCAAATGCAGTTAGAGAATATTAGTATGTCTTATGATAGTGTTACAATAACTCTTGATGGTTCCTTGACAAGTAACAATTCACAAATGAGGCAAAAGGCAATACAAGCCTACACTCAATCATAAGACGCCCTGTCCTTTACCAGAAACCAGACCAGCGGAGAAAAGAAAAACAAGTTTCACCTAAAATACTACCACCAAAGCATCTCAAGTACCCGAGTTAACATACCCATATTTTACCTCTTGAATCAATGCAACTATTAATTTTCCCAGCAAATCACCTAGACTTGGATCTGAAATTCCTGTAGTACTACATGTCCATGGTCATCAAAGCAATATTCTCCAGAGTAACACCACAGCAGAGACCAGAAGGCGATGCCACGGTAGTTTAAAGTTACGAGACCTTCTGCAATCAATAAAAAAGAACCACAACCCCTATATTTTTCTACATCTTTACTAGGAGTAGACAATCTAAAACTAACAACCCCTTTCTGATTTGTTCTACATCAAACACTTCTTTCACACATTAGGAAAGAAGCCCTAATCCTTTTATCTCGCATGATTTTGTAAATTACTTTAGTTCAGCGACTGATGCAAGCACAGGAAAAAGCAACAAAATCTCTGGTACAGCTGCATTTGAATTTGCCCGCATTTCCAGTCCATCGGCATTAGCAAAACTGAAAGTTCAGCCGACGAAACAACTTTTTTTCCATTGATTCGCGTCAGTCTCGACTTCAGAATTCTCTTTTACGCGCAAAATGAACAAGAAAAACGTACAGAACGACACAAAACCCCCTCAGTAATCTAACGAAACCTCAAGAATGATTCTTGCCATGAAAGAAGCGAACGCCCACTCCTAGAGCTCATGCGCCACAACAATTCAGGCTCAACAAAAGCAGCCGCGAGCACGGATGCACGTCGACCGGTCCGAGCATCCGGTTCCGAACTCGAAACCGCGAAGATTCCAGATCGCGAGGGAGTCGGGACTAAGGAATCACCTGGATGTAGATGAACGCCACCGCCGCGGCGAGGAGGAGGAACCGGAAGTCGCAGAAGAACTTGTTCACCATCGTCTCTCCCGAGCCGGCGGGGGGAATCGCCGTAGCAGCTGAAGATCACGCGGCGGGGAAGGTGTCGGGAGCACTGAACATGGCCGGCTGGGAAAGCACGGATCAGGTCGAGCTAGCGAGAGATAGCGAGAGGAGCTTGAGGATTTTTTAGAAGGCTTTAATGGCGAATCGCAAGCGCGGACGGTGGGGTGGTTTGATGATCCGTGGAAGCGACGACGACGAGGACGACGAGGACGACGACGACGAGGAGTGGCGAGTCAAGCAAAGCTGCAAAGCCGAGCCGAGTCGAGAGACCGGCTTATGGAGAAGGACTATCGGCGCAAGCCGGCCGAAGGCTGTTTGGACGAGGCTTTTTCTAATCTTCGCCGGCGTAGCGCGACTCTGAGTCTGAGCCCTCGAGTCCGACCCGATCCAAGATTTTCTTAGGTGGAGCATTTCTCAAGGGTCAGCCCGGCCCAATAAGCCCGACTCTTTCTTTAGGCCATTCATTTCTCGAAAAATATGGCATTTCTAAAAAATATTTTTAAAAAGTCATTTTCTAAGAAAATATAATTATTTGTCAGTATTTGCCTAAAACTTGAAAATGAAACGGAAAATGTATTCTGATGTTCGATAAAAAAAGTCTTTTCCTCCATTTTTTTCAATAATTTTTTATTTTATTTTTTAAAATCAATTTTTTTATTTTTAAAAGAATATATTTTTAAATTATTTCTTTTTTATTTTTCTTTTCTTTCCTTTTATCTTCTTCTTCGGCTAGTTTAGCTCACGATCTAGCGAAGCTCGAGCTAGTGGCCTCGAGCCTCGCCAAATTGGTGAGCCAAGCAAGAGGCAAGCCTTCGAACTACTAGCTCGAGCCCTAGCTTACCGTCGATTAAGCAGGCCTTGAGCCTTAGCTAGCCACTCGCTTGGCTCATTGTTGAATTGGCGAGCCTCGAGCTTGCTGATCTGGTGAACCGCAATCTTGCAGAGGTCGACGAGCCTTGAGCTCACCTAAGCCAAGATAGAAGTGAAAAAAAAAAAAAAAAAGACTAATAACTAAAAATTTGAATTTTTTTAAAATGGAAAAAAAAAGAATAAAAGAAAGATGGGAAGGTTAAAATTGGGGTGAGATAAGAAAAGTGAGTGAGTAAAATTTTTTCTTCATCCTGAAAAGTGAAAAATATTTTCTCCTATTTTAGAAGATTTTTTTTTAATTAATGGAAAATGTTTTCTTGACCAGTTCATTTTTTGTAAAACGAATGTTGGAAAATTCAAAAAATGTTTTTTTTTTATTCTACCAGAAAAAACGAATGGAGCCAAGTCTGTTTGGTTAGGGAAATGTATTTTCAAAAAATTATTTTCTGACTTTCCGGTATTTAGATAACGGAAAACTAATCAATTTATAGTGAATGTTTTCCATAAACTGAAATCAATAAGTTTAGATAAAGGAAAAATGCAGATTCGTAGATCAGACCTTATTTGGTTTTTAACATGAAGTAGCCTACTGTACGAATTTCCTAAGTTGGCATTAGAGTACCCTCTGTTGGAAAAACAGGTCCGCTGCGTATAGCGGCAATTAAGGTTCTGCAAGTTCAATGCTTTTGGTTGTCTGATCTCTTCCCTAATGACTTGGTAAACAATGACTTGGTAAACATTAAACAAGTTTGCTTGGTCAGTTAGAAATCTTGGCTAAGCAGAGTACTCCAATGTCGACTTTATATTTTACAAAAAAATCTTAGGCCTTGCGTTGGAACTGGAAATCCTAGAAAGCTGTTGGCTCACCAATGTTGTCCTACAAGTGCCGTTTATCACTAGCCCACTAGGCAATGTTTCATTAATTATGTCTTCCCCATGCACTTCCTTGAAAATTATATTTCCAGAACAACTCCCCCCCACCTGAAATGTATGTTCCTATAACCAATTGTCCAGATGAACCATTCCACATCACAAGATGGAGCAAGTGAATATACGTATTCATTACATTTTCCTCCGGATACATGTCGGCATTCCCTTTTCTATATGGGTCATCTCTATAGCATTCTGTCACTAAACCAAAAGCAAGAAAATAACGGGAATTAGCAAGCTCCTCTCTCTTATCTAATCCTCCCTTTCTTCTTTTTTTGGGGTCAAGGACTTACGCGTGTACGGAGAGCTGTAATAAGTAGTTGTGCCGATGTCACTGACGGCCCCAGAGATTAGGGGTGTTAAGACCCGAACCAAAAACCGAACCGAACCGCGAACCAAACTGAACCGAACCAAAACATTTGATTTTTTCGGTTCGGTTCGGTTTTCATCAAAAACCAAAAAAAATTTATCAGTTCGGTTTTTATCGAAAACTGAACCGAAAACCGATAAAATCAAATCTAATTCGGTTCTCTCCCGACTCCCATCTCTAGTCCTCTCGTGTCTCTTGGTTTTTATCGGTTTCCATCTGAGTTGAACTCGAAAAACCAAAAGTTGAAAACCGAAAGACCGAACCGAACCGAACCTTTCGGTTCGTTATCAGTTCGGGACTTATTCGATTCGGTTCGGAATTTTTCTCTAACGGTTCGGTTTTAAAAAAAAACCGAACCGAACCGAACCATTTACACCCCTACCAGAGATGGTCATGAATACCACGGAGACAAGGCGGAGGCTGAGAAGCAATTGCTACGGCTGTTGCACATGAGACATTTCTTTTAGGAAAAAGACCACCAAAAATCCTAAACTTTGTTCAAAGTGACAAATTTACCCAAAACTTTTTTTTTGTGACATGAAAAACCCTAAACTTGACTAACTGTGACATATTTACCTCAAAAAAAATTTTGTGACACAAAAAAAAAACCCTAAACTTATATCTGTTTAACACATTTACTTTAAACTATAGGGCATTTTAGTCTTTTACTTTTAATTTTTTTTTTCTTCTTCTATCTTCCCTCCATCGACCATGGCGGAGCCGGTGGAGGGAAGTTGAAGTCAGGCAAGGGCTACCCTCATTGGCATTGGGTGAGGATCGCCCTTGCCGGCGTCAGGTGAGGGCGGCCCTCGGTTGGGTCGGGCGAGGGCCTCCTTGCCGGATCTAGCGAGGGGCCCTCGCCCGACCCAACCGAGGGCACCCCTCACCTAACGCAAGTGAGGGACCCTCGTTTGGGCTGGCTAGGGCAACCCTCGCTTGACTCCGGCTTCCCTCCGCCGACTCTACCATGGTCAGTGGAGGGAAGAGAGAAAAAGGAAAAAAAAAAGAAAAAGAAAAAGGAAAAACATAAAAAAAAATAATAAGATGAAAATGCCCTAGGTGGGGTAAATGTATCATGATTTGCAAAGTTTGGGATTTTTCATGTCACAAAAAAAAAATTTGGGTAAATTTATCACTTTGAGCAAAGTTTAGGATTTTTTGTGGTCTTTTCCCTTTCTTTTAATGTCCCTTCCCCTTTTCTCGATAAAGAAAGAATACTCTTTTTCCAAATCTTATAGCTGGTTGAGAGGTGGAGACGACAGCCCAATAAAGGAAACTCGAGAAAACTCTAGTACATTCCCTCAAGTGGGGCCATTCTTATCCTAATGAGGGCAATTAGGCACATGGAAAATCCCAGCTCGATAAATTATTCATCCACTGACCAATTACTAATACACTCATCATATGCATGCATTGTACCCATTATCAAATCTCGCCCGTCAATGTCAAAAAAAGAAGGTACGAAGATTCTGATCCAATAGACAATGATTTTTGTTTTTTTTTTGGTCAAAAACAAAGTTTAATTTATTTATATCAAAACTGGTGCAGAACCAGTGGCTCCCAAAAGTGTGGTGTCATGACATAGTAAGGCCCAAAGGGCCGGAGGAGGAGATAAAAGCCAATTGGGCGGTAACGTTTTTTTTCTATGCTCGCGCATGGCCCAATCCGCTACTCCATTAGCAATTCTTTGACAAAAATGAAGGCCCACAAGCGGTAGATTCTGTAGCAACTCTTCACATTCTAACCAGAGACCATGTGCGTCCCAGTTGAAGTCTTCTACTTCTTTTAGAGATCGTATCAGGCTTTGGCAATCAGACTCTACAGAAACAGCACCCATCTACATCTTCTTGATGTACTTCAAAGCTTATATCAGAGCTAGGGTTTCCAGTTGAGCGACTGAAGCCACTCGAACTGTCTTGGTAAAACCGTCGACGAGGCAACTGAAGGAGTCACGAACGATGCCGGATATAGCTCCTTCTGTTGAGCCCTCACTTACCGACCCGTTGATGTTGATCTTTATTGTCCCTGTCTCTGGAGCTACCCATATTTAAGGTATGTCATTTTCCTCTAATTTTCTTACTTGAGTGTGTTGACAAACCCATTTCTCATAGCTTATTTGCTGAAACCGAGCCAGATCTACTATGTTGCAGGCATCCGGCTTCCTTCCTCGAAAAATAAGGTTATTTCGTCCTTTCCAAATTTGCTAGATGATGTTTGAAATCGCTTCCAAGGACGGTAAGTGAGTGTTTTTCCTTATAAAAAACACCAACCACGGATCGATTCAGGTAACCTGTTGTATACTTATCTGGATTTTTACTTTCGGATTGTTGCATACTTGTGCTATCCAGGGGCAGAGGAGGAAGATGTGCTTGGCCGTTTCCACCCTTTCTTGGCAAAGGTCGCAAACGGGGTTGAGTAAGACCTTTCTTTTCCATAAATTCTCCTTGGATGGGATGGCGTTTTGGCAGACATTCCAGATAAATATTTTAACTTTAAGGCTGATCTTCATGTTTCATATAGCAATCCATAGTGCTCTTGGTGCTTGGTAGGAAGAAGAAGGGTGTTCAGTTGCTGCCTTGGTTGTCATATGTTCTCTTGATGTGTTGTAGCCATTTGTTACTATAAAGGACCCATTCTTTGTCCATGTCCATACCAGTTCATCATTTGAAATCAACCTATTGATTGGAATTGCAAGGATCTCCTGGGCGGTCTGTTCATCAAAGAGATTATTTATAAGTTGCTAATTCCATTATTCCGTTGCAAAGTTCATCAATTCAGAAACTTTTTGTAGATCATTTCTGTTTGCCAGCCCCCCAATGAGTCCTCTCTTTAGCCATTTGTCTGTTCTGATGTAGACTTTTTGTCCATTTCCAATTGACCCTCTCACTGAGTTTGATATGGCCTCTTTCCTATAAGCAGACTTCACCATCCCCATGAAGGCTTGGCTCCTTTCTCAGCATGCCAAAAGTCTTTTTTGATAGAAATAGAGTCTTTTGAGTAGTTTGCTCCATAACGCGTATGGATTTTTAACCAATCTCCAAACTTGTTTACCCATGAGGGCCTTGTTTACAGTAAGTAGATCCCTGAAACCCATTCCTCCCTTATCTTTCCTGGATTTCATAATTTCTCATTCCTTCCAACACAAACCAATTCTTGTTTCACTGTTTTTCCACTAGAAGTTGGCTATTTTCTTCTCAATTGCTTTACAAACTAATACCGGGATTTTAAAAACTAACATAGCATATTGTGGTAACGCTTGCACCACTAATTTCAAGAAGGTCTCCTTGCCTGCCTTTGATATAATTTGTTCCTTTCGGCCTTCCAATTTCATGTTTGCCCTTTCCAAAATCCATGCAAACATCTGTCTCTTTAAGGCTCCCCAATCAGAGGGGATTCCTAGGTATTTTCCTGTTCGATCTAGCTTTAGAACTCTCAATTCTCTAGCCATACTATCCCTTAATACTTGAGGGCAATCTTTATTGAAATAAAAAATACTTAATTTGTTTAAATTTACTACTTGTCCTGAGGCATAACAGTATTGATTTAGCACAACTAAGACATTTTGACATTCTTGTATGGACCCATCTAGAAAAAATATAGAGTCATCCACAAATAATAAATGGGTTAAGGTGGGACAATGCCTATTTAACTTGATTCCTTTTATACTCCCACCATTTAGAGTTTTTTCAATCAAAGAAGACAAACAGTTTGCCACCATGATAAAGAGATAGGGTAATAACGGGTCCCCTTGTCTAATACCTCTAGAAGGGTTAAAATAAAGAAGGAGTTCTCCATTAAATTTGATGCTGAAAGAGACCGTCGTAACACATTGTATAATCCACTTGACCCATTTTTCGCAGAAACCCATTTTCAGTAAGTATCCTTCTAGGAAATCCCATTATATTCTATCATAAGCTTTTTGCATGTCTAATTTCAGCACTGCTTGGAAATTTTTTTTCCTTGTCCTCATTTGCACCTGGTGTAGCACCTCTTGTACAATAAATATTATCTTGGATCTGTCTTCCACTGACAAAGGCACTTTGTTCCCTTGAAATTAGCACTGGCAACCATTTTTTAAGTCTATTTGCCATAATCTTCAATATAATCCTGTATGCGAAGTTGCGAAGGCTAATAGGGCGAAATTGGTCAAGTTTTTCTGGATTGGGTATCTTCGGAATTAGGGTTATATGGGTTCTATTAAGGGCTGGTTCCAATTCCCTTTTATTGAAAATAACCCATGACTTCTTCAAAAATGTCCCTACCAATTATATCCCAATGGTGTTGAAAGAAAATCCCATTTAAGCAATCCAAACTAGGAGCTTTTTGTGCACCAAGTTGAAAAACAGCATCATGAACTTCTTCCAAAGTTACTTCCACTACCAGACATTCATTTATATCATTCCCAACTATTGTGCAGCATTAATCCAATACTGGTTGACAATTCTTGAGCCTTGTTGAAGTGTACAAATCTTTGAAGAAAGAAATTGTGAGGTTCTGAAGTTGTTGCGTGTCCCTTATCCAAAGCTCAGATGAATTCTTCAACATAGTAATTTTGTTTTTAATCTCATCTGTATAGTAGCTGTATGAAAATATTTCGTATTTTTATCCCCCCACCTTAGCCAATTGACTCAGGATCTTAACCCTGGAACATCTCTTCTCTTCTCCCTAAGGTTTCAATTTTCTCCTTTAAGAGCCACTCCCTACTAGATTCTTGAGTTTGGCTTACACTATTTGTTAGGGTTCGTAACTCCTGCTTGAGATGGACAACGAATTCACACGGGGAGAAGTGGATGAGAAATGCGTTCCTTAATTCCCGTTCACGAACTAAGCCAAAAAATACGAAGGGACTCGTGAATTAATAAATTGTTGTGCTAATACAATCATAGATCTTGTCCACGCAAAAAATTATGATATTCTACAACTAAAAACCAATGGATATGAGCATGACGCATCAATAAAGATTATTGGCTCTCCAATAACATCTCCTTTTTCTTCTTCTTCTTATTCTGCTTCTTCTTTTTTTCATTTATGATTCACACAATTTAATAAGCCTACTCAATAAGGACTCTTTAGATATATGTTATCTGCTGTTTGGGATTCATTGAACTCTGGAAATTGAACGTCTAGGGGCTTTTTTGCAGAAGGAACGACTAATGGTGCACTAGTGTGCGCTTGTCACTGACTTCTCTAGAAGATTTGCTAATGGATTCGTGCGAATTATGAGGGGAAACACAGCCGGACATGACGTATTTGTATATAGAGATAGACGTGGATTCCCACTTTTTCGCTTGCTTGAGCTTTGATTTTCATGTTCATTGCTGAATGTAAGAAGACATTGTTACCCCATGTCGTCGCCTGCAATGACGAAGAAGATGATGAACAGGTTGCTCGGAGGAAGCTGTCACGGGTCATCGCCGTAGCATTCCCTCGCTAAACCCGCAGCAAGAATAAACGGGACTTAGCAAGCTCCTCTCTCTTTCTGATCCTCCCTCTTTTTTTGTTTGCTTTTTTCTCTAGGTCAAGGACTTACGTGTGTACGGAGAGCTGTAATAAGCGGCCGTGCCGACGTCGCCGGTGGCACCGGAGACGGTCGCCAAGATCACGGAGGCGAGGAGGAGGCTGAGGAGCAGTTGCTGCTGCTGCGCAGAAGGCACTCTTTTAGATCAAGAAGAATGCCTTTTTGCCCGATCTTTGCGGCGGGGTGTCGGGCCGAGAAGACAGCCCAATAAAGAAAGCCCTAGTACATTCCCAATGGTGGGGCCCGTTCTCTCCTGATGACGTCACTCCCTTAGTTGACTCCCTCGTTGGACTTATAGCTAGATTATCCTTTATCCAAATAGTTCTGTCATCCTGATGACGTCACCCCCTTAGTTGACTCCCTCGTTGGACTTATAGCTAGATTCTCCTTTATCCAAATAGTTCTGTCCACGTTGAAAATGCAGGAACAGAGAGGCTCTGGTCCCACGGAGAGAAGCGGATGAGAGATGCTTTCCTTTATTCCCTTTGTCAAACGAGGCTGGAGAAAAAAAGAAGGCACCCCTGAATTAACTAATAAATCGTTGTCCTAATACGGTCACACCCTGAATTCAGATAGGATAATGACATGACTCTCCACCCCTCAAAGGACGCAACTTCGAACCACCAAAATTTAACTCTCAAAATCCCCATCAATAATGCTCTCCCTCTACGACTTAAAAACACAAAAAATGAATAGAATAAACAATCATAACTTAGTGAATAGTATATATGTCTTTTAAGTAGATTGGACAACTACTTTGCATGTATACAATCCAATCAAGATGCAAAATATGTATCGAATCATATATGCATTGTTTCATTTCAGCAAAGTTTTGTAAAAGTCAAATATACTCATCTACTCAACAATATTAAAACAATAGTGTCAATGGTCCGATCCATTGTTAAATCTTAATAATTTACATATTAATGGTTTATTCTATTGCACGTCGATAATTCATTCTATCGATCAATTTATTGTTCAATATTAAATCATGGTCACGACATAACATATGGTGATAAGGCAATCAAAATTCTCCATTAATAAAGTTTCCACTTACAAAGCTAGTGGTTCGGCCTAGAAAAATATCCTAAACCGGTATGCATTCGCACAAACCCCTCACCGAATTCATAGTTATATTGAGCATAAAATAACCATTCTCTAATACCAAAAATCCAAATCTAAAATCTATCTCATAAATCAAACAAATAACGTTTTGCAACATAGCCCATCCATCATTTCTCAAATCATTTATAAACCCTTTCATAAACTAGTCGCAAAGATTTTACAAAAAAAATTATTTTTATAATACCTTGCATAGCACGATTTCTAAACGTTTGCAAACAAACAAGAGTAGTAAATGCTCGATTTAGTTTTTATGCAACAAAACATGCCATCATCTGTAGCATTTTCCAAATATAACTTTTACAAATTCAAGGGAGATAGTACCACTCATTTGGGAATTGCGTAACTAAATAAGTTGTTGATCTCGCAATCAACAAGAATAGCGTTAAGCTAAACAAAACTCTACATGAATTACGAAATAGCTAAACGCACACGAAACTCAACCTCAAAACCCTAAAATTTCGCTCAAACAAAACTATTGCTTCAAATCAACCTTCATCAAATCCCAAGGCTTTATAATGACATAATCCCCTCCAAAATTCTGAATTTAAGCCATAAATTTGAAAACTACCTCGATTGACAAACGAGAGGTGCAAATACTTATTGAGTGTTGCGGTGCATAGTCGAATTTACTTGACCAGACCTATCATGTATGCAAAAAGCCCTTTCTCTTTTCCTGTTTCTTCTTTCTTTCCTTTTTTCTGTTTTTTGGCTCCTTTCCTTTAGCTCTCGGTCTTTTATTTAGACTAGCCTCCTTGTTCTGCTGTGGCTGACTTTTCAACCCATTTTCTCCTTTTTTTTCTTGTCTTTCCCCGCTTTAACTGTTCAATGGACGAGCCCCGCCTTTCTTTTATGCGGCTCTCAGTCGTCCATTTTGAGGAGCCTGGTTTTTTTTTTTACTCTTTCACCTTTGACTCTTTGACTGCTTAACTTCCAGTCTTCCACAACTATTACAAATAGAATTATTAATATTGTCTACACGAAGAATTATGATATTTTATAGCTAAAAACTAATGGATATGAAAACACACGTGGATAAAGATTGTTAGCTTTCCAATAATATCTTCTTTTACTTTTTATTTATTTATTTATGATTCATCCAATTTAATGAGGTTACTCGATAAAGACTTTTTGAATATGCACAGTCTACCGTATCCAATTCATCGAACTTTGGAAATTGAACGTCCAGAAATTCCTTTGCAAAAGGAACAATTAATAGTGCAGTAGCATGAGCCTATTAGGACTTCTGTAGAAAATTTGCTCATGCATTTGCATGATCTATGACGGTGAACGCAACCGGACATGCCGAAACCCCAGCTTGTCATTGCACTTCCACAACACAAACACATGACTAGAAGTTTCTCTTAGCGGGATTTGGCTTGGTAAGACGTGTTTTGTATACGGAGATAGACGTCAATTCCCACTTTCGACAACCAGCGCTGTGTAGCTCTCTTACGTTTTAGTCCTTCCTGCTCCGACCCGCCCATGCAGGGGGAGAGAGAGCGAGGGAATAAACAGTTGGTACAACAATTGGCATAGGAGTACCTTCTGTTCGATAAACAGTTGGTCCTCTACGTATGGCGGCAATCAAAGGTTCTGTGAGTTTAGCGCTTTTGATTGTTTGATCGCTTCCCTAATGACTTAGTAAACATTAAACAAGTTGGCTTGATTTGTTAGAGACCACCTTGTCCTCATCCAATTGGACAGAGTGATGTCCTTTTGCCTCTACTTTTTTAAGTTTAGTGGCCTAAGAAAAATAGATAAGCCTACAAAATACTCCAAGCTCGACTTTATGTTTTATGAAAAATTCTCGGACCGACCGTCGGAATTGAAACTCCTAGAAAGCTGTCAACTCACCGATGTTGTCCTACAGGTGATGTTTGTCACTAGCCCACATGACAAAAGTTCATCTACTATGAGCCTGCATGGTAACGTTTCTATTTCTCCCAATTTATGTTCTTTTATTTCCCAGAACAAAAAAAGAACAGAAATTCATTTGATAAAACTTTTATTCCCGAGAACAAAAAATCTATTTTTTTTTATTCCTGAGAATAGATTTGGAACAGAAATAAGAAACAAAAAAAAAATAACTTCTTATTCCCGAAAATAATTTCTAGAAATAAGTTAATTTTTTCTTTTTTTCTTTTTTTCATTTCTTTTTCTTGCTTGCTGTCGGCGGCTAGTTGCTGGCGGTCGACGGCGGCTAGTGGGTTGTGGGGGGCAATCGTGCGGTGGCAGTCGGCGGCAACGGTCGACAACCGGCGGTCCGGCAGCGACGGGTGGTGGCGACGGATGACGAGCGGCAGAGGGCAGCAATCGGCGGTCCGTGAACAAGAGTAAAAAACAAATAAATACAAAAAATAAAAAATCGTATGAAATGCATTTATATTCCTTTTTTATTTCAAGAATAGAAATTTTGTGTAGTTACCAAATACCTTATTTTACTTTGAAATTATTTCCCGGAGTAGAAATAGAAAAGAACTATTTCTAAAAAGAAACTGTTTTCTGGTTAAGAAGCGTTACCATGCGCACCCTATGTATACCCCATGCACTACCTTGAAATTTATATTTCCACAACAATGCTTTGCCCCTGGAAATGTATGTTCCCATAACCAATTTGCCTGGGTAAAGCATTCCACGTCGCAAGGCAAAGAAATTGACTATACGTATTCATTACATGTTCCTCCACACATACATATCAGCATTTCATTCTAGTTATAAAATTCCTCAATCTCATGAATTTGGTAATCACTTTGGAGTTGAAAAGGGAGACCCGAAGATAGCTTTTTATTTCAACGGAGGAAACGTCATGGACCAGTTATTCACATGAGTAGATAGCGAATGCAATTGATATAAGATTGCATAATTGAGTTCTACTAATTTGTTGGCAAAGTTGATACTTCAGATGCACAATCGCATCTCTCCAGAATCAAACCCTACACGTACACAAAAGATGATATTAAAAAAAAATCTGCGTTGCTGCCGAAGTGGCTTGTGCCCCTCACTGCGCACCCAACCACACCAAAACCCAAATCCCTCAAGTGTCAAAAGCCACTGTAGCATCGTCTCCTCCAACCCCCTCTCTCTCTCTCTGCAATTCAATCTGAACAGGGCGACTGAACAAGAAGAAGAAGAAGAAGAATGATTCCTTACACTTGGAATTTGATATCGAGGGAATCCGCGAACGGCTTAGCTATAGCATTGAACGCGTCCTCGGACAGGACCAACGCGGCGCCGGTCACAGACTGCTTGTACGCCGCCGCCGAGGAATCTGCCGAGAAGGCGTTGTCGATGATCTTGACCTCAATTGGGAGGTCGCTCGCGCAGTTGGAAGGGACGGACTGCGACGCACCGACGCACCACACCGTGTACACGCGGCCGCAGGCAGCCCCGTTGTCCCACAGCTCGCCGCCCGCCGCCGCGAACATGTTGCTCGGAGGAAGCTGGGACGGGTCATCTCTATAGCATTCCGTCGCTAAACCAACAGCAAGAAAAGAACGGGATTTAGCAAGCTCCTCTCTCTTTTCTAATCCTCCCTTCTTCTTTTTTTGGGGTCAAGGGCTTACGCGTGTACGGAGAGCTGTAATAAGCAGCCATGCCGACGTCGCCGGCGGCCCCGGAGACGGTCGCGAATACCACGGAGGCGAGGAGGAGGCTGAGGAGCAGCTGCTGCGGCTGCTGCACGTGAGACATTTCTTTTAATGTCCCTTTCCCTTTTCTCAATATAGAAAGAGTACTCTGTTTCCAAATCTTTATAGCAGGTCGAGAGGCGGCGACGACAGCCCAATAAAGAAAACTCCGGTAAATTTCCACAGGTGCGGCTGTTCTTATCCTATGAGGGGAATAATTTAGGCACATGGAAAATCCCAGCTCAATAAATTATTCATCGTATGCATGCATGTACCCATTATCAAATCTCCCCTGTCAATGTCAAAAAAAGAAGGTACAAAGGTTCTGATCCAACAGAACGAATTCACACGGGGAGAAGCGGATGAGAAATGCGTTCCTTAATTCCTGTTCACGAACTAAGCCAAAAAATACGAAGGGACGCGTGAATTAATAAATCGTTGTGCTAACATCATAGATCTTGTCCACACAAAAAATTATGATATTCTACAACTAAAAACCAATGGATATGAGCACAACGCGTCCAAGAAGATTATCGGCTCTCCAATAACATCTCCTTTTTCTTTTTTTCTTTTTTCTTCTTCTTTTTATTTATTTATGATTCACACAATTTAATAGGCCTACTTGATAAGGATACTTTTTTTTTTTTTTTTTGGTCGGTAATAAGGACACTTTAGATATGTGCTATTTGCTGTTTGGGATTCATCGAACTCCGGAAATTGAACGTCTAGGGGCTCTTTTGCATAAGGAACGACTAATGGTGCGTGCACTAGCGTGCGCCCGTCACTGACTTCTCTGGAAGATTTGCTAATGGATTCATGCGAATTATGAGGGAGAACACAGCCAGACATGACGTATTTGTATACAGAGACAGACGTGAATTCCCAACTTTTAACAACCACCGCCCTGTAAGGCTCACTTACATTTTAGACCTCCCTGCTCCGACCCACCCAAGTGGAAAAGCACCTTTCTTTCGGTCAGGACAGAAGAAAACACACCTTCGGGAGCAACGAAATTTGTTAAGCTAGTATGACCGTGATCTACCAGCGCCGTACCTTTGATCCCAAGCAGCCCGAAAGAATTCGGACTCACTAGAAACACATCTTGGTGGTGGATACCGAGAGATTACTGTTGGAAATTTTCTATAATATGGGCTTACATTAATTAATTAATTTTTCATTTTAAATAATCGAGTTAATGGATATTTCAATATTTGTTGAACCTTATAGTAATCTGATTGAATTGGGTATTGGCATCTATTGATAACGAGTCTGGTTAAGCAGCAAAGTGTAGGTAATTGTGTTTGACTAAAGTCCATAATGGGAAAGGCCCAGTTGACACGCTGTTGATTAGAGTTTACTAGGTTCCTCTCTAGTGTATAAAAGGATAGGTTATATTTATTAGTTGCTTTAATCCTATTGAAAGCTGCTATATCGAAATAGGTCATAGAGAGGAAGATCTGGCATTCCAATAGATCCCTGATTATCAAAGTGATTAATTTTTCTTGAAGCGAAGTAATTGCTAAAAAATGTACACTTTAATTCCATTGTATTTATTAATCTCGGTGTTTTACAATCATATATAAATCCGTTTTTCATGATTGATTAGTTGTTTATGTGAATAATTTTTTTACAATTATATATGAATCCGTTTTTCATGATTGATTAGTTGTTTATGTGAATAAATTTTCTACAATTACTACTCCTTCATATGCTGTCCTCGGAACACCATCCTGGAACATGGGAAAAAGCATCATAACTTTGTGTGAGTGAGAGAGAAAGAAATATCCAACTACAGAAACATTAATACAAGCAAGGACAATGCGTAAGAGTGCCATTATAAGCCCTCTACCATGAGCACAGCGTGAATAATCAGTGATAAATTTACACCTAGATGAGATGCATGCAAAACTTGCAAAGTAACTGCAGAGGACTGAAATGATCCACTTGCATTCTCACCAAAATTACAAGTTCTAAACACTGCGGGCCGAATGAATTGTCAACCTTTTGTGGTTCTCCCGTAGCCTCAACCAGTCATCCAAGAAAGTTAGCGTCGTCAAAGAAAATTGAGGGAGACACAAGGTATAAACATATGTGATTTAAAACCGACATATATCAAACCCATAAGGATATGCCTTAGGCCACTTTGGGGATAATTCATTCCATGTGGATCTGGTCAACATCCATCCCAGTTCAGGAAAGAAATCAGATCGGTAAAGGATCTCTGCAAAGATAAATCAACGAAGCTTCAAACTTGAATCCACGGTAAAATAAACTATAGCATCATAAAGGTACTTCGTAGTCATTACTGACAAGCTCCTCCTTCCGAAAGGACAGAAGCATAGGGAACACATATACATTGTTGAAATATAATACGCGGAAATGACAGGATCTTGCAATTTACGTCAATGCAAAATTACTAGAGAAATAAACGAGAAATAATAAAGACACTAGAAATTTAGGTGGTTCGGTCTGAGTATTAATACCTATGTCCACGGGGAGAGCGAGCAGCAAATAATCTACTATAATTAGATAATCAGAGTTTATAATCGCCCACACACTCGAGTATTTCCCATACCTAGATTTAATCCAAAACTTAAAGTATTTATAAATAAATAACTCACTTGGACATAAACTCATTATATAAAATTACTGCACGTCCAAACTCAAAGTAAAATGCTCTAACGTACGCCAAACTCAAGAATTCCAGCGTTCATTTTTGGTCCGCTACGTTCGGCGTGACTCTTCTCCTGGACCTGCGGCCCTTGCCCTTTTTTTTATTATTATTTCTTTCGTCACGTTTCTTTGGTTACGCAGCGCACTCCAGCTTTTCTTTTTGCGGCTCCACTCTTAGGAGGCGGCGGGGACGTGCAGAAGGCTTCACGTTCCTTTTAGCTTTTATATTATGTTCCCAAAGTCAAGACTGTGAAGACTTTGACTTTCGGCCTGACGTCTCTTTCATTCTTTAAGAAGGATTCGTATGCTACAAGTAAGGGGAAGAAAACCTTCCTTTTTCTTCATTTTTCTTTTATCTCATATATTTATTCATTTGTCTTGTAGTAATATTTTTCATGTCCAAAAATATGTCCAATAAAAAAAAAGATTTCTTCATCCAATTTGTAATCCGTTTGGAAAAATCTTCCTTGATAAAATTCGATTTAACAAATCATTATCCGAATTTAAATTCGAGACACTAATTTAACATACATGACAAGACCGTCTAAAGACTAAACCAACCGAAAAATTAAACAGGTCCCTATTAGAACTTCTCGGCTCTTTTATTAAACACAATACATGAGAATTACCGGCATCATTTAATTCACATGAGCTACTCCTCCAAAAGGACAACAGCACAATAAAACCATCCAAAGACAAAGCTAACCAAATAATGTAATGGGTCCACCAGCAGCACTTCTTGACTAACCATAAAGAGACAATATATGAAAATATTGCCATCATTTAATTGGGTATAATATTCTCATTCGAACAGATTGACTCTTCCCAATCGATATTTCAAGCAAGATAGTAAATTTGCTAGAAGTTGGATGAAAGAGAAATGCAGCACTGAGCATTTTCAAATGTATGCTTAATATGACAAGTTCAGAAAGGTTCCTCCCACACGGCAAGGAAAGGGTTCCACCACACACTCAATATTTTCCTTTTCAAATTCAATAGACGACATAAGGGAAGGGTCTAATCAAGAGAAAGTAATTCCTTGAGATATCTTATGAATATTTGCCACGTTCTCAATGCTTAAGGGATAAAACAGAAGAACTTGTGACATCAACACGGTTTTACCCCCATCCTCCTGTTCGAACAGAGAGTTGTTTCTTTTCTTATCAAACGTTTTGCACGGAGCAGTCGAGTTCCTCCGCTGTGCAAAGGTTGGAGTCTGTCACACCATCGACTCATTTTCCTGAGTCTCTTGTCTGTTGCAGGTATAATAAGACAAGCAAACAGAACCGACGGTTTCCAAGCAACAAGAGCAAGACATGGACTAATGGGCTCATCTTGGTTGATCCCTACTATTACATAATGGATCCATCGATTAGCTTATCTACTGGGGAGACATGTTGGTCTAGTAGAAACAATTAGAGGATTTATATTGATCCTTTCTGGAGAATTAGATGGTCCTCCCAAAAGCCTAAATGTAAAAGAGTTTGCTATCTCTTTGTGATTTTGGATTCAAGATTTTTTGAGAGCATTGCCAAAGTAAAATCCCAAACAGTCTGGGTCGATATGGGGGAGTGCACCTGAAATGCATCAGGTCTTTTTGAGAGCATTCCAAGAGTGGAAAACCAAAATGCATTGGGGGGACATCAAGGAATGCACTCTGAAATTTGCCTAATAAAATAAACCTAGTTGAGGTGCTTAGAATCTGGTTTGGACATCACCTCACCCGCTCAAAAAAAGAGTATAAAAGTAATCCTAACACGACATTATATGTCATTCTGCTCAGTTGGAGAGCACTTCCACTTAGATCTCTTATTCCATATTTTGAAATTAAGGAAGTCACTGGCCAAATTCAGAATTAGTTTTTCTCTTTTAAGTACATTGCAGTAACAACGCTTTGGTTTCGCAGTTGCATGTGTTGTAATTATGGTTATAATTATGGTTAATGGACCAACGAAAGCCAATAAATTAAGATACGTTTTTTCTATTCACGTATCTCTTTTGAATTTATGAATTCCTAAATTTTTTTTGTTCATGTATCTATTGAATTCATGAATTTCCTAGATTCATGTATCTTTTAGTTCATGTATTTATTGAGTTCATGAATCTCTTGAATTCATATATCTTTGGATACATGAATCTCTTGGATTCACGTATCTCTTTATTCATGAATCTCGTGGATACACGCGTCTATTTAATTCATGTGTCTCTGTAGTACATGAACTAAAAAGCTCTATATATAGATAGGAACATAGAGCTTCATAGGGGTTTTTGGTTTTTGGTTTTTGGTTTTTCTAACTCGATTCCAAAAGAGCTTTGATATACGTTTCAACTCTTCTGTTTTTTCTGGGTGTGCTGGTTCAATTGAACGGTTCGACAGAGTCCTGTTTGCATAGTACTAATCCAAACAGGCTCGAGGTGTTGTATCTTGGGAGGCATAGTTCGTGAATCTGCAAGCACCATTGGCAGGAACTAATCGCCTTAAGGAGATTCGGTTATCCGTACCTCACCTCCAATTTTATGTTATTTTTCAGTGATATCTTATTTTATTCTTCTCCAAGATTTGTAAGTTTACATAAAAAGAAGAATATTATATAGCTGTTATCGTCTTCTCTACTTTCATATTCTGATTTCAACAAATAGTGTGCTTTCTCTGGATATAATTTCCAACAATCTTAAGGCGATTATCTCACTCACTATTTGTTGTTCTTGTCAGATTATTGAGATGGCTGGAAACAACCAAGTGCCCTTCAATGTCCCGAATGTTTCTGGAGACGTTCCTATGGTCGATTCGACCATTGCTATGGAAGATGTTCAACCCTCAGGGTCTGAATTTGTAGCAGCCAATGTTACGGGCCCTTGGGCTAACACCAATTTTGGTGGTGCGGGTACAAGTCATACGACTGGTATGCTCGAGACTGTTTTTCAGAACAGTACAAGCCAAATGGCTTTTGGCTCCGTTTCTGGAGGGATAGTTCAACGAACTTTGCCTACTTTGTGATGGCAACACCTCCGATTACATGCTAATGAGAAACCGGAGAAATTCACCGGAGTGGGTTTTAAACAGTGGCAGCAGAAGATGTTCTTCTATCTGACCATGCTCAATTTAACGAAATATTTATCGGAGGTGTGCCCGATAATTAGTCCAAACGAGCAAGATGTCACGACGCTCGGTGCATTGGAGGCTTGGAAGCATGGGGACTTCTTATGCTGAAATTACATCCTTAATTGTTTAGTGAATTCTCTTTATAATGTTTATTGTAATATTGAATCTGCTAAACAGTTATGGGAGTCCTTAGAGAAAAAATACAAAACTGAGGATGCTGGCACCAAGAAATTTGTGGTTGCCAAATTCTTGGACTACAAGATGGTGGATTCTAAATCTGTCATGAGTCAGGTTCAAGAATTGCAATTAATTCTGAGTGACATCTCGGCTGAGGGAATGATACTTAGTAAATCATTCCAAGTGGCAGCCATGATTGAGAAACTACCTCCGGGCTGGTCAGACTTCAAAAATTATTTGAAGCACAAATGGAAGGAGATGAGCCTTGAAGATCTCATTCTACGCCTTAGAATCGAGGAGGACAATAGAAGGAGTGCGAACCCTTCTTCTGAGCCAAAGGCCAACGTTGTGGAATCTTCCAAATCCAAGCAAGATAGAAAAAGGAAGATGTCTTTTCAAGGAAAAGGCAAGCAGAAAGAGCAGTTCCAGAAATTCCAAGGAACGTGTTTTATATGCAACAAGCCTGGCCATCGTGCTAAGGATTGTAAGAAGCGCCCGAAAAAAGGCAAGAACGAAGGTGCAACCCAGCAACTGAATTTGACAGAGCATGACAATATTGAGAGACTGTCTGCTGTGGTAATGTCTGAAGCATCTTTGGTGTTGAACAGTAATGGCTGGTGGCTAGACACGGGTGCCACAAATCACATCTGTGCAGATAAACACATGTTCTCATCTTATGAGAAGGCTGAAGAAGATGAGAAGCTTTATATGGCTAACTCTGCATCAGCAAAGATGGCCGGAAGAGGAAAGGTGATCCTGAAGTTTACATCTGGCAAGGAGGTCGCCCTGCTGAATGTGCTGCATGTACGAGATATTCGGAAAAATCTAATTTATGGCCCTATACTTGTCAAGAAGGGTTTCAAAGTTGTATTTGAATCTGACAAGTTTGTACTTTCAAAAGGAGGGATGTATGTGGGGAAATGGTACTTGTGTAATGACTTGTTTAAGGCCAATGTGGCTATCATTGATGTAAACTCAAAGTATGT
This sequence comes from Eucalyptus virginea, assembly GCA_014182375.1. Taxonomy (NCBI): domain Eukaryota; kingdom Viridiplantae; phylum Streptophyta; class Magnoliopsida; order Myrtales; family Myrtaceae; genus Eucalyptus; species Eucalyptus virginea. Next base: position 39,097,017 of record CM024520.1, read on the forward strand.
GTACCCAAAGACTATTAATAAAGAAAAGTCTTCAGTTTACACTGTTGTGTCTCCTTATCTATGGCATGGTAGATTAGGACATGTAAACTATGGTACAATGAAAAGAATAGCAAACTTGGGATTAGTTCCAAGATTTGAGTTGGATGCCCGTTACAAGTGTGAGACATGTGTTGAGGCCAAGTTTGCCAAAAAACCTTTCAAATCCATTGAAAGAACAAGTGAACCTCTACAATTAATCCATAGTGATCTATGTGATTTAAAATTTGTAGAAAGTAGAGGTGGAAAGAAGTACTTCATCACATTTGTGGATGATTGTACTAGATTTTGCTATGTCTATTTACTAACTAGCAAAGATGAGACTATGAGCATGTTTGTCAAGTATAAAAATGAAGTTGAAAACCAACTTGATAAACGAATCAAAGTGCTTAGGTCTGATAGAGGAGGAGAATACAGTTCAATCAATTTGAAAGAGTTTTGTGTTAGTTTTGGAATAATTCTCCAAACGACTGCACCTTATACTCCACAACAAAATGGAGTTGCCGAACGATTGAACAAGACATTAAAGGAGATGGCTAACGCCATGCTTTTAAGTTCAGGTTTACCTCAGAACTTGTGGGGGGAGGCGGTTTTAACTGCAAATTATATTCTTAATAAAATACCCCACAAAAAGACAGGTAAAACTCCATACGAGTTATGGAATGGAAAGTTGCCATCCTACAATTTTCTAAAAGTGTGGGGGTGCTTGGCCAAGGTGGCGATTCCTCCTCCGAAACAAACTCGGTTGGACCTAAAACGGTGGATTGCATATTCATCGGTTATGCTTAAAATAGTAGCGCATATAGATTTTTGGTTCATAAATATCAATACAATCCTAGAATCAAGGGATGTTGAATTTTTTGAGGATATATATATCCTGCAAAAAGAAATCGAGGAGAACTTTCTCAGAAAATGCTTAGAGAATCAAAATCTGAGAATGATGAAGTTGTGGCCAAAGAAGCCGAACTTCGAAGGAGTAAAAGGTATCGAATTGAAAAATCTTTCGGACCTGATTTTCTAACATACATGTTAGAAGGTGAGCCCCAAACATATAAAGAGGCAATGTCATCTCAAGATGCTCCTTTCGGAAAGAAGTGTGACAATGAAATCCATTCTATCCTAAGTAACCATACTTGGGAATTGGTTGATCTTCCACCTGAAAATAAACCAATTGGATGTAAATGGATTTTCAAGAAAAAACTAAAAGCTGATGGTTCTATTGATAAGTACAAAGCTAGGCTTGTAGCCAAAGGGTTTAGACAAAAAGAGGGTCTTGACTACTTTGATACTTATTCACCTGTCACAAGAATAACATCAGTAAGGATGTTGATTGCTATAGCTTCGCTATACAATTTGCAAATACATTAAATGGATGTGAAAACTGCATTCTTAAATGGTGATCTCGACAAGGAGATTTATATGGAACAACCTAAAGGGTTCAAGGTCAAAGGATAAGAACACAAAGTGTGTAGACTTGTCAAATCATTGTATAGACTTAAACAAACTCCTAAGCAATGGCATGAGAAATTTGACCGGGTAATGATTCAAAATGGGTATAGAATCAATGAGTGTGACAAATGTGTGTACACTAAATCCACTTTAGTTGGATATGTACTTATTTGTCTATATGTAGATGACTTATTAATTCTTGGAGATAACATTGATGTTATCAAAATCACCAAGAACATTCTCAATAAGAACTTTGAGATGAAAGATTTAGGTGTTGCAGATGTTATACTCGGCATTAGAATTCTAAGGAATTCCGATGGCTTAGGTTTAACACAATCTCATTACATTGAAAAGGTATTTGAGAGATTTAAAGGATTCAGCATTAAAGATGCAAACAATCATTTTCTTCCACACCTAATTTTAAGAAAGAACACTAGAAATAGTGTTAAACAGCTGGAATACTCTCAAGTAATTGGCAGCATCATGTATATCATGAATTGCACTAGACTTGATATTGCGTACTTAGTAAGCAAACTGAGTAGATATACCAGTAACCCAGGTCATGAGCACTGGAATGCTTTGATGAGAGTATTAGGATATTTAAAAAGGACAAAAGACTATGTTCTACAATATGGCAAATATCCAGCTGTTTTGGAAGGATATTGTGATGCCAACTAGATTTCAGATTCTGATGAATCGAAATCGACTAGCGGATATGTGTTCACACTAGGAGGTGCTGCAGTGTCATAGAAATCCTCTAAACAAACTCTAATAACACGCTCTACAATGGAATCGAAGTTTGTTGCTTTGGATAAAGCTGCTGAAGAAGCAAAATGGCTTCGACAATTTTTAGAAGATGTTCCAATGTGGCCAAAACCTATGCCTGCAATTTGCATACACTGTGATAATCAAGCGGCAATTGCAAGGGTGCATAATGTGATTTATAACGGTAAGTCTAGACACATTTGTTGTAGACACAATACCGTAAGGCAGTTGCTCTAAATAGAATCATTTTTTAGACTTTGTAAAGTCAAAGGAAAATATTGCGGATCCGCTGACAAAGGTTTGTCAAAAGAGCAGATAAACTGCGCATTGAGGGAATGGGTTTAAAGAGCCTTAACCCAATAAAGAGATTCCAGGGTGGAAACCTAACCTATGCGATTGGAGATCCCATGGACTAGGTTCAATAGGACAACGCAAATTTTGGAAACTCTAGTGTAAGCACTGTCTCCCATTCCTATGATGCAACAGTGCTTTCCTACTACACTATACGTTTAATGATTCCTATAACTTGGAATGTAACATCCAAGTAAGATATGGTATGATATCTTTAATACGAATGCACCTATATGCGTGGATCTGGCCGACTCTATGAAAATCTTTAAAGGCTAGATTTTCTAAAGCACGCAAGAATCCCGAGAGGTTCAGGGCCGAAAGAACGAACACAACCGAGAACCAATCTTGAATTGGAAATACTCCATGTGAGGTTTATTGTCTAGGCTTACACAAACAACTGGCGATTCAAGGCTTAGTCCATCGACTAGTTAAGTAAGTCCGATAAGCTTTCACTAAAGAAGGTTCAAAGCGAAAGCTACCTATCTTGATGCGGTGTATTTCAACAGGCATGCTCAGATTCCTTCAAGTCAAAAATGTTTTGTTGATCCATTAATGTGGGGGATTGTTGTAATTATGGTTATAATTATGGTTAATGGACCAACGAAAGGCAATAAATTAAGATACGTTTTTTCTATTTACGTATCTCTTTTGAATTCATGAATTCCTAAATTTTTTTTGTTCATGTATCTATTGAATTCATGAATTTTCTAGATTCATGTATCTTTTAGTTCATGTATTTATTGAGTTCATGAATTTCTTGAATTCATGTATCTTTGGATACATGAATCTCTTGGATTCACGTATATCTTTATTCATGAATCTCGTGGATACACTCGTCTATTTAATTCATGTATCTCTGTAGTACATGAACTAAAAAGCTCTATATATAGATAGGAACATAGAGCTTCATAGGGGTTTTTGGTTTTTGGTTTTTGGTTTTTCTAACTCGATTCCAAAAGAGTTTTGATATACGTTTCAACTCTTCTGTTTTTTCTGGGTGTACTGGTTCAATTGAACGGTTCGACAGAGTCCTGTTTGCATAGTGCTAATCCAAATAGGCTCGAGGTGTTGTATCTTGGGAGGCATAGTTCGTGAATCTGCGAGCACCATTGGCAGGAACTAATCGCCTTAAGGAGATTCGGTTATCCGTACCTCACCTCCAATTTTATGTTATTTTTTCAGTGATATCTTATTTTATTCTTCTCCAAGATTTGTAAGTTTACATAAAAAGAAGAATATAGCTGTTATCGTCTTCTCTACTTTCATGTTCTGATTTCAACAAACAGTGTGCTTTCTCTGGATATAATTTCCAATAGCATGTTTGGCTCTTGCTGTGTTGTACCCAAATAAGCTTGACGAGAAACTTTGCTTGACAAGGCATATGCTTGATTAATTTGTATTAGTGCCTTTCCAAATGTCAGCATTCCTGTAGCTTTGCAACAACATTGTGCTCCCTTGTACCTTCTGATGCTGAACAAATATTGCATGGGGAAACTGTAAAAGTTTTTCTAATTGTGGACTACATTAATTGATATTGTAATTTACCGTTTAACGTTTATCGTTTTACGGGGTTTGGTCTAAGGTGAGATAGTAGGTTTCTTAATTAGTCTAATATGGGCTGACTAGTGTGGGCCGAGTTGAGCCTGGCCCGTAATGAGAAAGACTGGCTGGAAACTCTATAAATAATGCTCAAGTCTCTCCTCTAACCCTAATTCTCACCTGTATCCTCACCTAAGGGGCGTTTACTTAACGCTACATGTGAGGGGGCCGCCTCATTGAGCCAGTGATACGGAGGGCAATAGAGGAGAAGGACTTGCGCGTGGAACATTGTGTTTCCGCTTCCGCTTCAAGAACAATGGATTCCAAAACAGGTGCGTTAATCTTTCTTCTCATTCATGTTCTTGTTCTAGTTATGGAGATCTTGGGGTTACGCAATTTGCGTCCAACATGTGGTATTAGAGCCTCCATAACCCTAGAACACGAATGCAATTGATTTTGCCCTAATTTGTACAGATTAACTCTAATTAGTACGGATCTTGCCCTAATTTGAGATTTTCGAGATTTTTCGTTCAATAAAAATTAAATTAAATTATATATTCGGACTGGGCTCGAGGAGACGAAGAAAACCGTGGGCGGCGCGTCGCCGGAGGAGGCCGCACGTGCCCCCACGCACGGCCACGTGCCTCCTGCGCGACGAACACGCGCCGCGCACTCAGGCGGCGCGTGCGGGCGCGTGGAGACTTCGATTCGCACGTGGCCGGCGGCGATGGACTCGTATGATTATTCCCTACGTCATAATATATTTATTTTATATATTTGATCATTTTATGGATGTGAAAATACATACAAAGCCCTAAATACGTGAATTTTTAAGTGTAATTTCGCGTATTTCTCGTATTTTCTGTGTTCATGGAAATACATGTGTTGGATTACTGGTATGTTATCACATAAACATTATAAAAGTGTGATTCATTAATAAAAATTAAAACTTTATTGTATTTTATTAATGAATAAGGCAATGTAATTAGCATGGCATGTGATTTGAGTGATATGATGCCCCTATCACTAAAGTTAAATCACATGTATATGATGTATGTGAGATATAAAGATTATATCCCTGGTATGAGAGAGTTTCAAGGATTCAATTGAGTTGTGACCGCAAAAGTGGCACGCTTGATTGGGTTTGAGAAATTTCGATCTCGTATAATGATTGGGATGTCTCCTGATCTAATGCTTAGTCATACTCCCAAAGGAGGTGATTGTGTATTAGTTCATGGAGGGATACATGATAGTGTGGTGGAGGAGTGACCGATCCTAATGGTTCATATGCCCAAAGGTGATGAATTCACGAAGATTGGAATATATTCTCATAACCGCTATCATGTGGGGAGTGTACAACTGCATGTCATGTATTCTGCCCAAATGTGATTATATGATTATGCGTGTAACTCTCTGGATGTGTACTTGTACGTCAAGTTACACGGTACTCACATGATGCTAATTATATACATTGCTTGGTTTTCAGTCACCTTTTCTGTAATTAATAACTTCACTATTATTGAGGTTTTTACTGCTTCAAATTTTAAGTTGTGGACTGATATTATGAAAGCAATTTTTTCACATACAAAATGTGTCTCTTATCAAAGTTGTTTCATAAACTTCTTTTGAGTTATAGATTGGACATAAATTACTTGAATCATATGAAATTTAGAGGTTATCTAATCCAATTTTAAGTATGTTGCAATTCAGATCCACTCAGAATTATTTTGTATCTTATCTAGATTGTTAAAGGGGTATTGGTTTTATGACCCTAAAGAATGTGCAAGAATTATGGAATCACATACTTTAAAAGTTTTTAAAGATTGACGTAATTGTAGAGGATAGCTGCTCTCAGACTATTAAAGATAATAGTATGATGGATGTTACTGTGTCTTTGTCTTTGCCTATATAAACAATTGTGGTACAAACAATTGTGGAATCTCCTGTACCATAGACTAAACTTGTTGAGGTTCGATGTACTATTCTTGATATAGTTTATAATGAAATTTCTTAAACCTCTCAAGTGCAGAATGAAGTGGTTATAGCTTTATTAAGGAGATTTGTTAATGAAAGACGATCAGTTATACCATCAGACTATATAGTTTATTTGTGAGAGCATGATTACAATATCCACTATATGGTTGATGTAATGACATATTTATAAATGTCGTTTCTTATTCTCAATCAAGTATGTGATTAGAAGCCATAAAAGGCGATATACAATCTATGAAATATCATAGTGTTTGGAAACTAACTTACTTGCCTAAATATTACAAGTTCATTAGTTGCAAATGGATATTCAAGACTAAAAGGGATTCCAAAGGAAAGATTGAAAAGTTTAAAGCCAGACTGGTAGCTAAGGGTTTCACTCAAAGAGAATGAATAGATTATGAAGCAACATTTTCTCCAGTTTCTTCTAAAGATTCCTTTAGAGTGATCTTGGCATTGGTAGCTTATTACGATATGGAGTTACACTAGACGGATGTTAAGACTACTTTTCTAAATGGAGACCTTGATGAGGAGGTTTATATGGTGCAGCCTGAAGGTTTTGTATCAGATGACTCAGGTAAGCTTGTTTGTAGATTGAAAAAGTCTATTTATGGCCTTAAGCAAGCTTATAGACAGTGGTATTTCAAGTTTCATAGTGTTGTTACTTCATTCGGATTTATTGAGAACAAAGTAGATCAGTGTATATACACCAAGGTCAGTGGGAGGAAATATATTTTTCTCATACTTTATGTAGATGATATCTTGCTTGCAAGTAGTGACATTGGTTTACTGCATGAGACAAAGCGGATGTTATCGAAAAATTTTGACATGAAAGACCTTGGTGAGGCGTCTTTTGTTCTTGGCATTGAAATCCATAGGGATCGCTTACGCCGTTCATTGGGTTTATCTCAGAGGGCGTATATTGATCGCGTTTTAGAAAGATTCAATATGTAGGATTGCAAACCAGGAATTGCTCATGTTATTAAGGGTGATAAATTGAGTCTTTCACAATACTCTAATTCAGTTTTTGAGAAAGCTCAAATGAAGGATATAGCTTATGCTAGTGTGCTTGGAAGCATCATGTATGCTCAAGTTTGCACTAGGCCAGATATTGCTTTTGCAACAGGGCTTCTAGGCAGATATCAGTTAAATCCAGGACACGATCACTGGGTTGCTGCCAAGAAGGTTTTAAGGTACTTAAAGAGAACAAAAGATTATATGCTGATGTATAGACATGTTCCAGACTTGCAACTAGCAGGCTATTCAGATGCAGATTTTGCTGGTTGTCAAGATGATAAGAAGTCAACGACAGGATACATATTTATGTTGGCAGGAGGTGCAGTATCATGGAAGAGCGAAAAACAGAAATCCATATCTTCTTTTACTATGCAAGCGGAGTTTGTAGCATGTTTTTCAACTGCTACTCAAGCTATTTGGCTCCGAAACCTTATTAGGGAGTTATCAGTTTTTGATTTTGTGGATAGACCCATACAGCTATATTGTGACAATAACTCTGCAGTGTTGTTTATTAATAACAACAGAAGTCTCAAGGGGTCTAAACACATGGAGGTCAAGTTTTTGACTATAAAGGAATCAATGCAGAATGATGACGTTGCAGTAAATTATATTCCTACAGATGATATGATTGCAGATCCACTAACTAAAGGCCTACGCCCATGTGTTTTTGATCGACATGTCATTAGTATGGGCCTAGGAGCATCTTGGGATGCTGTTATTTAGTGGGAGCTGTGTTTTATTTTTCTTTGAATAAAGTTTACATCTATTTTGTTACAATTTAGTAACACTTCGATATATATATATGTGTGTGTGTGTGTCAACTTTTGCATTCAATAAAATATTTTTTGAATGGATTGTTATTATGTTGAATATATATATTGTTAAAAGTCTCAAGGTATTACTTAAACCTTGAGTGAAGGCTAGGGGCATCCGGGCATCCGGTTATTAGCCTTGTGCATATGTCTTGTGATACATAAAGAAAGGTTAACCATAAAGATAAGACATATGTGGGTTCATTAGAACCATAAAGCATTCTCTAGTGGCACAAGTTTTTGTGACGCCTAAAGTTAAGAGAATGGTGACTGATAAATGGGATCTCTCTATGAGAGATGTTATCCATTTGCCACACTACCATATTGAATCCATATCAATAAAGTTGAGAACATTTGTGACCATGGAAGGCTCTGTGTGTATACATGCAGTTACCGTCATGATTCGGTGTTTAAGACTTTATGGGATAGGATTGACTATTAAGAATTATCTCTGGACCAATGTGCGGACATACAGTACGATTTCAATTAATATAGTCCAAGTGGGAGAATGTAAGAGTTTTTCTAATTGTGGACTACATTAATTGATATTGTAATTTACCGTTTAACGTTTATCGTTTTACGGGGTTTGGTCTAAGGTGAGATAGTAGGTTTCTTAATTAGTCTAATATGGGCTGGCTAGTGTGGGCCGAGTTGAGCCTGGCCCGTAATGAGAGGGACTGGCTGGAAACTCTATAAATAGTGCTCAAGTCTCTCCTCTAACCCTAATTCTCACATGTATCCTCACCTAAGGGGCGTTTACCTAACGCTACACGTGAGGGGGCTGCCTCATTGAGCCAGTGATATGGAGGGCAATAGAGGAGAAGGACTTGCGCGTGGAACATTGTGTTTCCGCTTCCGCTTCAAGAACAATGAATTCCAAAACAGGTGCGTTAATCTTTCTTCTCAATTATTCATGTTCTTGTTCTAGTTATGGAGATCTTGGGGTTACGCAATTTGCGTCCAACAGAAACAACTGCTCATTTATTTCTTTTGTGCTTTATTGCTGACGAGACCCAATTTGCCTCTTTCTTATGCTCCACTTCACATGGATTGCATGATTCTCGTTTTTTGTCATTTTCTCTTGTGCGTGTGCCTCTGTGTAAGTTACACGAGAAGGGGGTGTGGACTTCCATTCAGTGTCCGGCCTAAAATCTATGGAAGATACAATTTTCGTACACGTTTGTAGCTTAATCCAAAGGATTTCATACTGTACCATTACCGTGACAGAGTAAGGTCTAAATTCTTCTGTTGTATCAATGGGAATGGAATGGTGTCATTTCTCACATCTATGCTCTTTCCATCATGGAGAAATGATTGGGAAAACCTCAAGTTAACTGAATCTTCGCAGTGCATTGTGAGGTCAGCCATGTGATCGCCTTAGGCATTTTAGCGGTATCACTCTGGTGCCAATCGGCTCCCTTAATCTATTTTAGCGGTATCTTCCAGACTCTATGACTTCACATCTGATAGCCAAAGTTAATTAGTATGCTCCAGGTTAATCCGATTAAATATAACAGCATGGCGTCTGGATTATCAGTTCAACCAGCAGCAAGAAAAAATGGGTCATCGCCATAGCATTCCCTCGCTAAACCCGCAGCAAGAATAAACGGGATTTAGCAAGCTCCTCTCTCTTTCTGATCCTCCCTCTTTTTTTTTTTTTCCTTTTTTCTCTAGGTCAAGGACTTATGTGTGTACGAAGAGCTGTAATAAGCGGCCATGCTGACGTCGCCAGTGGCACCGGAGACGGTCGACAAGATCTCGGAGGCGAGGAGGAGGTTGAGGAGCAGTTGCTGCTGCTGCGCAGAAGGCACTCTTTTAGATCAAGAAGAATGCCTTTTTGCCCGATCTTTGCAGCGGGGTGTCAGGCCGAGAAGACAGCCCAATAAAGAAAGCCCTAGTACATTCCCAATGGTGGGGCCCATTCTCTCCTGATGACGTCACTCCCTTAGTTGACTCCTTCGTTGCACTTATGGCTAGATTATCCTTTATCCAAATAGTTCTGTCATCCTGATGACGTCACTCCCTTAGTTGACTCCTATGTAGCACGGACACTCTCTGGAAGCCTTCGTGTCGTGTCCGATACTCCGACACGTGTCCGACACGCGGTCAACGAGTGTCAAAAAAACCGACACGTGGTCAACTCTCTCCGACACGCTCCGACACGTGAGTCCAGAATTCCGACACGCGATTCCGACACGCACGGGGTCAATTTTAAAAATTTCTAATACTTGAGGGGTCAAAATATAAATATACACAAAAGAAGTAATAAAATTGCTATAAATATACATGCACAGGGTAAATTTTTTTTTTCAGTTTTGTTTTTTTAGAATTGTTTTATTTTTTTAAAAGTCTTTTACTATGAAAAAAGTAATAAAAAATGATATATATGATAAATAAATAAATTTAAAAATATCATTTCAGCATTTTTCTTTAAACAATGTTTTTTTCCTCTAAGTTTTGTGTATTATTGTAACAAATTAAAATAATGAATGATATTATTTAATATTTTCGTGAAAATTAATTCTAGGCTATTTTTATTATTTATTTATTTATGTATTTATATATAAAAATATATTTAATATATAACATGTCGTGTCACGTGTCGCATGTCCGTGTCGGTGCTACATAGGTTGACTCCCTCGTTGGACTTATAGCTAGACTATTCTTTATCCAAATAGTTCTGTCCACGTTGAAAATGCAGGAACAGAGGCTCTGGTCCCACGGAGAGAAGCGGATGAAAGATGCTTTCCTTTATTCCCTTTGTCAAACGAGGCTGGAGAAAAAAATGAAGGCACCCCTGAATTAACTAATAAATCGTTGTCCTAATACGGTCACACCCTGAATTCAGATAGGATAATGACATGACTGTCCACCCCTCAAAGGATGCAACTTCGAACCACCGAAATTTAACTCTCAAAATCCCCATCAATAATGCTCTCTCTCTATGACTTAAAAACACGAAAGATAAATAGAATAAATAATCACAACCCAGTGAGTAGTATATATATCTTTTAAGTAGATTGAACAACTGCTTTGCATGTATACAATCCAATCAAGATGCAAAATACATATCGAATCATATATGCATTGTTTCATTTCAACAAAGTTTTGTAAAAGTCTAATATACTCATCTACTCAACAATATTAAAACAATAGCGTCAATGGTCCGATCCATTGTTTAATCTTAATAATGTACATATTAATGGTTTATTCTATTGCACGTTGATAATTCATTCTATCGACCAATTTATTGTTCAATATTAAATCATGTTCATGACATAACATATGGTGATAAGGCAATCAAAATTCTCGAGGTTGGGACACCTGGAGTGCCATAACTTGGCACGGAGGGACACTTAAGTGCCATAACTTTAAAATGGTACACTTAAGTGCCAATATCGGAGTAAAATGGGACACTTAAGTGCCACTCCGGCGAAAATCCGGCCAAATGGCTGACGTGGCAATTTTCCGGCGAGTTTGGTCCAAAACGGCATCGTTTTGCACGCTGACGTGGCGGAGAAAACGCAAAAACGATGTCATTTCGTGTCTACGTGTAAATAATAATATATAAATTAATTAAATTAGATTTAAAATATTCAAAAAAATTTTAAAAAAAAAGAAAAATTTAAAAATTAAGAAAAATTTAAAAAAAATTTAAAAATTAAGAAAAATTAAAAATTAAAAATTAAAAAAAAAAGGGGGAGGTCGAACGGGCGGCTCCTCGCCGCCGCCGCCGCGCCTCCTGCCGTCGCCGGGAAGGGCCGGCGACGGAGGGGGAGGGTCGGCCGGGGTCGCCAACCCCGGCCGACCGACGGCGAGGGCTGCGAGCCCTCGCCGGCCCCCGGCCGGGCCCGGCGACCCGGCCGACCCTCCCCACTCCGTCGACGGCCCTTCCCGGCGGCGGCGGGGGAGGCGGCGAGGGCCGCGACCCTCGCCCTAGATCTAGGCGCGGGCCGCGACCCTCGCCCATCTAGGCGAGGGTCGCGGCCCGCGCCGCCCCCCGCCGCCGCCGGGAAGGGCCGTCGACGGAGTGGGGAGGGTCGGCCGGGTCGCCGGGCCCGGCCAGGGGGCCGGGTCGCCGGGCCCCGGCCGGGGCCGGGGTCGCCGGGCCCCGGCCGGGGGCCGGCAAGGCGGCGGCGACCGGCGGCGAGGGGCTCGCAGCCCTCGCCGTCGGTCGGCCGGGGCCGGCGACCCCGGCCGACCCTCCCCGCTCCGTCGCCGGCCCTTCCCGGCGATGGCGGGAGGCGGCGGTGGCAAGGGAGCCGCCCCGTTCGACCTCCCCCACCCCCCTTTTTTCTTAATTTTTAAAATTTTTTAATTTTTCTTAATTTTTAAAATATTTAAAATTTTCTTAATTTTTTAAAATTTTCTTAATTTTTTAAAATTTTTAAAATTTTCTTAATTTTTTTTAAATTTTTTGAATATTTTAAATTAAATTTAATTATTTTTTATATTATTATTTACACGTAGACACGAAACGGCGTCGTTTTGCATTTTCTCCGCCACGTCAGCGTGCAAAACGACGCCGTTTTGGACCAAGCTCGCCGGAAAGTCGCCACGTAAGCCATTTGGCCGGATCTTCGCCGGAGTGGCACTTAAGTGTCCCATTTAACTTCAAAACTGGCACTCAAGTGTACCATTTTAAAGTTATGGCACTTAAGTCCTCCCTCCGATCTTGAGTTATGGCACTTGCGCTGTACTTCTGCCCAAAATTCTCCATTAATAAAGTTTCCACTTACAAAGCTAGTGGTTCGGCCTAGAAAAATATCCTAAACCGGTATGCATTTGCGCAAACCCCTCACCGAATTCATAGTTATATTGAGTATAAAACAACCATCCTCTAATACCAGAAATTCAAATTTAAAATATGTCTCATAAATCAAGCAAATAAATTTTTACAACGTAGCCCATCCGCCACTTCTCAATTATTTCATAAATCATTTATAAACCCAATCATAAACTAGTCACAAAGGTTTTACAAATATAAATTATTTTATAATACCTCGCATAGCACAATTTCTAAAAATTTGTAAACAACCAAAGAGTGGTAAATGCTCGATTTGGTTTTTATGCAACAAAACATGCCATTATCCGTAGCATTTTCCAAATATAAGTTTTATAAATTCAAGGAAGATGGTACCACTCATCTAGGAATCATGTAACTAAATGAGTCGACGATCTCGCAATCAACAAGAATTAGCGTTAAACTCAACAAAACTCTACATGAATTACAAAATAGCTAAAAGCACACGAAACTCGATCTCGAAACCCTAAAATTTCGCTCAAACAAAACTTTTGCTTCAAATCAACCTTCATCAAATCCCATGGCTTTACAATGACATAATCCCCTCCAAAATTCTGAATTTAAGCCATAAATTTGAAAACTATCTCGATCGACAAACGAGAGGCGCAAATACTTATTGAGTGTTGTCTTACATAGTCGAATTTACTTGACGTGACCTATCATGTATGCAAAAAGCCCTTTCTCTTTTCCTGTTTCTTCTTTCTTTCCTTTTTTCTGTTTTTTGGCTCCTTTCCTTTAGCTCTCGGTCTTTTATTTAGACTAGCCTCCTTGTTCTGCTGTGGCTGACTTTTCAACCCATTTTCTCCTTTTTTTTCTTGTCTTTCCCCGCTTTAACTGTTCAATGGACGAGCCCCGCCTTTCTTTTATGCGGCTCTCAGTCGTCCATTTTGAGGAGCCTGGTTATTTTTTACTCTTTCACCTTTGACTCTTTGACTGCTTAACTCCCAGTCTTCCACAACTATTACAAATAGAATCATTAATATTGTCCACACGAAGAATTATGATATTTTATAGCTAAAAACTAATGGATATGAAAACACCGTGGATAAAGATTGTTAGCTTTCCAATAATATCTTCTTTTACTTTTATTTATTTATTTATGATTCATCCAATTTCATGAAGTTACTCAATAAAGACTTTTTAAATATGCACAGTCTACCGTATCCAATTCATCGAACTTTGGAAATTGAACGTCCAGAAATTCCTTTGCAAAAGGAACAATTAATAGTGCAGTAGCATGCGCCTATTAGGACTTCTGTAGAAAATTTGCTCATGGATTTGCATGATCTATGACGGTGAACACAACCGGACATGCTGAAACCCTAGCTTGTCATTGCACTTCCACAACACAAACACATGACTACAAGTTCCTCTTAGCGGGATTTGGCTTGTTAAGACAGGTTTTGTATATAGAGATAGACGTGAATTCCCACTTTCACAGCCAGCGCTGTGTGGCTCTCTTACCTTTTAGTCCTCCCTGCTCCGACCCGCCCATGCAAGGGGAGAAAGAGCGAGGGAATAAATAGTTGGTACAACAATTGGCATGGGAGTACCTTCTGTTGGATAAACAGTTGGTCCTCTACGTATGGCGGCCATCAAAGGTTTTGTGAGTTTAGTTTGATTGTTTGATCGCTTCTCTAATGACTTAGTAAACACTAAACAAGTTGGCCTGATTTTTAGAAACCACCTTGTCCTCATCCAATTGGACAGAGTGATGTCCTTTTGCTTCTCCTTTTTGAAGTTTAGCGGCCTAAGCAGAATAGATAAGCCTATAGAATATTCCAAGCTGGGCTTTATATTTTACGAAAAAATCTTGGACTGACCGTCAAAACTAGATATCCTAGAAAGCTGTCAACTCACCGATGTTGTCCTGCAGGCAGCTGTTTGTCACCAGTCCACATGACAAAAGTTCACCTACTATGTGTACCCCATGCATTACCTTGAAATTTATATTTCGACAACAGTGCTTCCCCCCTAGAAATATATGTTCCCATAACCAATTTGTCTGGGTAAAGCATTCCACATCGCAAGGCAAAGAAATTGACTATACGTATTCATTACATGTTCCTCCACACATACATATCAGCATTCCTTTCTGGTTATAAAATTCCTCAATCTCGTGAATTTGACAATCACTTTGGAGTTGAATAGGGAGAGACCCAGAGATAGCTTTTTATTTCAACGGAGGAAACGTCATGGACAAGAACAATAACATTTACATGAGTAGATAGCGAATGCAATTGATATAAGACTGCATAATTGAGTTCTACTAATTTGTTGCCGGCTAAGTTGATACTTCAGATGCACAATCGCATCTCTCCAGAATCAAACCCTACACGTACACAAAAGATGACATTATAAAAAATCTGCGTTGCTGCCGAAGTGGCTGTGCACCCAACCACACCAAAACCCAAACCCCTCAAAAGTCAAAAGCCACTGTAGCATCGTCTCCTCCAACCCCTCCTCCTCTCTCTCTGCATTTCAATCTGGACAGGGCGACTGAACAAGAAGAAGAAGAAGAAGAATGATTCCTTACACTTGGAATTTGATATCGAGGGAATCCGCGAACGGCTTAGCGATAGCATTGAACGCGTCCTCGGACAGGACCAACGCGGCGCCGGTCACGGACTGCTTGTACGCCGCCGCTGAGGAATCCGCCGAGGAGGCGTTGTCGATGATCTTGACCTCAATTGGGAGGTCGCTCGCGCAGTTGGAAGGGACGGACTGCGGCGCGCCGACTCACCACACCGCGTACACGCGGCCGCAGGCCGCCCCGTTGTCCCACAGTTCACCGCCCGCCGCCGCGAACATGTTGCTCGGAGGAAGCTGGGACGGGTCATCTCCATAGCATTCCGTCGCTAAACCAACAGCAAGAAAAGAACGGGATTTAGCAAGCTCCTCTCTCTTTTCTAATCCTCCCTTCTTCTTTCTCTGGGGTCAAGGACTTACGCGTGTACGGAGAGCTGTAATAAGCAGCCGTGCCGACGTCGCCGGCGGCCCGGGAGACGGTCGCGAATACCACGGAGGCGAGGAGGAGGCTGAAGAGCAGTTGCTGCGGCTGCTGCAGCACAGGAGACATTTTCTTTTAATGCCCCCTGCCCTTTTCTCAATAAAGAAAGAGTACTCTTTTTCCAAATCTTTATAGCAGGTTGACGGCCAGAGACGACGGCCCAGTAAAGGAAACTCCGAGAAAACTCTAGTACATTCCGTCAAGTGGGGCCGTTCTTATCCTGAGGGGAATAATTTAGGCAGATGGAATATCCCAGCTCAATAATTTATTAATCCACTAACAAAGTACTTATCCACTGAGTCACTGACCAAAAACAAAGTACTTATCCATTCATTGTATACATGCGTAGACCGCTTATTAATTCTCTCCTGTCAATGTCAAAAAAATGAAAGTACGAACATTCTGATCCAACGGACAACGAATTCACACGGGGACAAGCGGATGAGAAATGCGTTCCTTAATTCCCGTTCACAACTAAGCCGAAAGATTGATGGGATGCGTGAATTAATGAATTGTTGTGCTTACACGATCACAAATCTTGTCCACACAAAAAATTATGATATCCTACGGCTAAAAACCAATAGACATGAGCACGATGTGTCGATAAAGATTATCGGCTCTCGTATAACATCTCCTCTTTTTCATTCTTTTTTTCTTTTTTTTTTAATGATTCACACAATTTAATAAGCCTATTCAATAAGGACTCTTTAAATATATGCCATCTGCTGCTTGGGATTCATCAAACTCTAGAAATTGAACGTCTAGGGGCTCTTTTGCATGAGGAACGACTAATGGTGCACTAGCGTGCGCCCGTCACTGACTTCTCTGGAAGATTTGCTAATGGATTCATGCGAATTATGAGGGAGAACACAGCCAGACATGACGTATTTGTATATAGAGACAGACGTGAATTCCCAACTTTTAACAACCACCGCCCCGTAAGGCTCACTTACATTTTAGTCCTCCCTGCTCCGACCCACCCAAGTGGAAAAGCACCTTTCTTTCGGTCGGGACAGAAGAAAACACACCTTCGGGAGCAACAAGATTTGTTAAGCTAGTATGACCATGATATACCAGCGCCGTACCTTTGATCCCAAGCAGCCCGAAAGAATTCGGACTCACTAGAAACACGTCTTGGTGGTGAATACTGGGAGATTACTATTGGAAATTTCCTATAATATGGGCTTACATTAATTAATTTATTTTCTATTTTAAATAATCGGATTAATGGATATTTCAATATTTGTTGAACCTACAGTGATCTGATTGAATTGTATATTGGTATCTATTGATAACGGGTCTAGTTGAGCTATAGGCAATTGTGTTTGACTAAAGCTCGTAATGGGAATGACCCAGTTGATACGCTGTTGATTAGGATTTGCTAGATTCCCTCTCTAGCATATAAAAGGATAGATTATACCTATTAATTACTTTAATCCCATTGAAAGTTGCTATATCGAAATATGTCATAGAGAGAAAAATCTAGCAGAGTGATCTACTTTTTTTCAAGCGAAGCAATGGCTAAAAAATGTACACTTTAATTCTGCTATATTTATTGATCTCGGTATTTTATAATCATATATGGATCCGTTTTTCATGATTGATTAGTTGTTTATGTAAATAAATTTTCTACAATTACTACTCCTTCATATGCTGTCCTCGCGGAGAAAGCATCATAACTTTGTGTGAGTGAGAGAGAAAGAAAGTATCCAACTGCAGAAACATTAATACAAGCAAGGACAATGCGTAAGAGTGCCACTATAAGCCCTCTACCATAAGCACATCGTGAATAATCAGTGATAAATTTACCACTAGATGAGATACATGCAAAACTTGCAAAATAACTGCAGAGGACTGAAATGATCCACTTGCATTCTCACCATAATTATAAGTTCTAAACACTTCGGGCCGAATGAATTGTCAACCTTTTGTGGTTCTCCCATAGCCTCAACCAATCATCCAAGAAAGTTAGTGTCGTCAAAGAAAATTGAGGGAGACACAAGGTATAAACATATGTGATTTAAAACCGACATATATCAAACCATAAGGATATGCCTTAGGCCACTTTGGGGATAATTCATTCCATGTGGATCTAGTCAACATCCATCCCAGTCTAGGAAAGAAATCAGATCAGTAAAGGATCTCTACAAAGATAAATCAACGAAGCTTCAAACTTGAATCCATGGTAAAATAAACTATAGCATCATAAAAGTACTCTCTCTCTCTCTCTCTCTCATTTTCATAAACTATAGCATCGTAAAGGTACTTCGTAGCCATTGCTCACAAGCTCCTCCTTCCGAAAAAATAGAAGCATAGGGAACACATATACATTGTTGAAATATAATACGTGAAAATGACAGGATTTTGCAATTTACGTTAACGCAAAATCATTAGAGAAATAAACGAAAAATAATAAGGACACTAAAAATTTACGTGGTTCGGTCCGAATATGGAATCTTACGTTCACAGGGAGAGCCAACAGCAAATAATCCATTATAATTTGATAATCAGAGTTTACAATCGCTCACACGCTCGAGTGTTTGTCACACTTAGATTTATCTATAAATAAATAATTCACTTGGACATAAACTCACTACACAAAATCACTGTGTGTTCAAATTCAAAGTAAAACGCTCTGCATACGCCAAAATAAAAAACTCCAGCATTCATCCTTGGTCCGCGTACGTATGGATTCACGTTTTTGTTCATTCGCGTTTTTGTTCGAAGCTACGTGCGGCGTGACTCTTCTCCTGGACCTGCGGCTCTTGCCTTTTCCATTTTTATTTAATATCTTCGTCACGTTTCTTTCGACACGCAGCGCTCTCCAGCTTTTCGTGGCTCCACTCTTAGGCGGCGTGGACGTGCAGAAGGCTTCACGTCCCTTTTAGCTTTTAGTGCCCAAAGTCAAGACTGTGAAGACTTTGACTTTGGCCCCACGTCTCTTGCCTTCTTTAAAAGGATTCGTACGCTGCAAGTAAGGGGAAGAAAACCTTCCTTTTTCTTCATTTTTCTTTTATCTCATATATTTATTCTTTTGTCTTGTAGTGATATTTTTCACGTCCAAAAGTACGTCCAATAAGAAAAAGGATTTTTTCATCCGATTTATAATCCACTTGGGAAAATCTTCCTCGATAAAATTCGATTCAATAAATCATTATCCGAATTCAAATTCGAGACACTAATTTAATATACATGACAATACTATCCAAAAATCAAACCAATTGAAAAATGAAACAAATCCCCCATTAGAACTTCTCAAAATCATTGAGATTCGCCCCAGTGGCCACTCTTCCAACATGAAAGGGGAGGTGAGGAGTTCAAATCCCCACATTCTCAAGGGGATGGGATAGGGACGCGTAAGTTTCGGGAGTGGGTTTCGACTCCCACGCCCTACAAGAGGCAGGACAAAAGTCTGAGAGTGAGTGTAGAGTAGGAGTAGAGTAGGACTGACAAAAAAAATAAAAATAAAAAAAACTTCTCGGCTCATTTATTAAACACAATAAATGAGAATTACTAGCATCATTTAAGTGTGAATCCTCTCATAAGCTACTCCTCCAAAAGGACAGCAGCACAGTAAAACCATCCAAAGACAAAGCTAACCAAATAATGTAATGGGTCCACCATCAGTACTTCTTGACTAACCAAAAAAACACTATATGAAAATATTGCCATCATTTAATGGGGTATAATATTCTCACTCAAACAAATTGACTCCTCCCAATCAATATTTCAAGCAAGATAGTAAATTTGCTAGAAGTTGGATGAAAGAGAGATGCAGCACTGAGCATTTTCAAATATATGCTTAATATGACAAGTTAAGAAAGGTTCCTCCCACACGGCAAGGAAACGGTTCCACCACACACTCAATATTTTCCTTTTCAAATTCAATAGACGACATAAACGAAGGGTCTATTCATGAGAAAGTATATTCCTTGAGATATCTTATGAAGATTTGCCACGTTCTCAATGCTTAAGGGATAAAACACAAGAACATGTGACAGCAACACGGTTTTTCCCCCATCCTCCTGTTCGCAGAGAGAGTTGTTTCTTTTCTTACCAAACCTTTTGTACGGAGCAGTCGAGTTTCTCCGCTGTGCAAAGGTTGAAGTTTGTCACACCATCGACTCTTTTTCCTAAGTCTTTTGTCTGATGCAAGTATAATAAGACAAGCAAACAGAACCGACGGTTTCCAAGCAACGAGAGCAAGACGTGGACTAATGGGCTCATCTTGGTTGATCCCTACTATTACAGAATGGATCCATGGATCGGCTTATCTACTGGGGGGATATGTTGGTCTAGTAAAAACAATTAGAGGGTTTACATTGATCCTTTTTGGAGAATTAGATGGTCTTCCCAAAAGCCTAAATGTAAAAGAGTTTGCTATCTCTTTGTGATTTTGGATTCAAGGTTTTTTTAGAGCATTGCCAAAGTAAAATCCCGTAAAGTAATTAGTGGATTAGGTTGTATCGGATGCATATACCTTTATTTAATAAAAAAATATAAATAAAAATAATAAATAAAAATAGCATGTTGATTATATCAAAAATGAGAGGCAACCACAATTTTAGTTTATCATGGGTAAGGACGTTTTGGGTCGATATGGAGGAGTGCACTCCAAATGCATCAGGTCTTTTTGAGAGCATTCCAAGAGTGGAAAACCAAAATGCATTGGGGCGACATCAAGGAATGCGCTCTAAAATTTGCCGAATAAAATAAATCCAGTTTGAGGTGCTCAGAATCTGGTATGGACATCACCTCACCCGCTCAAAAAAAGAGTATAAAAGTAATCCCAACACGACATTATAAGTCACTCTGCTCAGTTGGAGAGCACTCCCACTTAGATCTCTTATTCCATATTTTGAAATTAAGGAAGTCACTGGCCAAATTCAGAATTAGTTTTTCTTTTTTAAGTACAATGCAGTAACAATGCTCTGGTTTCGCGGTTGCATGTTTGGCTCTTGCTGTGTTGTACCCAAATAAGCTCGACGAGAAACTTTGCCTGACAAGGCATTTGCTTGATTAATTTGTATTAGTGCCTTTCCAAATGTCAGCATTCCCGTAGCTTTGCAACAACATTGTGATCCCCTGTACCTTCTGATGCTGAACCAATATTGCATGGCGAAACAATTGCTCATCCATTTCTTTTGTGCTTTATTGCTGACGAGACCCAATTTGCCTCTTTCTTATGCTCCACTTCACATGGATTGCATGATTCTCGTTTTTTGTCATTTTCTCTTGTGCGTGTGCCTCTGTGTAAGTTACACGAGAAGGGGGTGTGGACTTTCATTCAGTGTCCGGCCTAAAATCTATGGAAGATACAATTTTCGTACACGTTTGTAGCCTAATCCAAAGGATTTCATACTGTACCATTACCGTGACAGAGTAAGGTCTAAATTCTTCTGTTGTATCAATGGGAATGGGATGGTGTCATTTCTCACATCTATGCTCTTTCCATCGTGGAGAAATGAAAAGGAAAACCTCAAGTTAACTGAATCTTAGTAGTGCATTGTGAGGTCAGCCATGTGATCGCCTTAGGCATTTTAGCGGTATCACTCTGGTGCCAATCGGCTCCCTTAATCTATTTTAGCGGTATCCTCCAGACTCTATGACTTCCCATCTGATAGCCAAAGTTAATTAGTATGCTCCAGGTTAATCCGATTAAATATAACAGCATGGCGTCGGGATTATCAGTTCTCTGGAAAGAGCAAGGGCCTTCTTCTCTCTGGAGAGGTTGGTCCGGCAAGTTGTTTGGATACGGCATCCAGGGCGGCTGCAAATTCGGTCTCTACGAGTACTTCAAGAACTTTACTCTGATTTGTTGGTTGACCACAACAGGAGTCTCATATTATTTCTAAGCAGCGCTTCTGCTCAGGTGTTCGCAGACGTGACTCTATGTCCCTTTGAAGCTGTCAAGGTTCGGGTCCAAACGCAGCCCAGCTTTGCAAAGGGCTTAGTTGAGGGGATTCCGAAACTGTATAGGACAGAAGGTCTTTCTGGGTATGGTCCTGAAACTTTGAACTTTCTTTTTAGGGAGACGCATAAGCTATAAACATATGTGATCTAAAACCGACATATATCAAACCAATACTCTCTTAACCTATAGCATCATAAAGGTACTTCGTAGTCATTACTCACAAGCTACTCCTTCCAAAAGGACAGAAGCATAGGAAACACGTACACATGACAAGACCATCCAAAGACCAAACCAACCAAAAAATGAAACAGGTCCCCCATTAAAACTCCTTGGAGCAATCATTAAACACAATACATAGGAATTACTAGCATCATTTAAGTGTGAATCCTCTCAGAAGCTACTCCTCCCAAAGGACAGCAGCACAATAAAACCATCCAAAGACAAGACTAACCAAATAATGTAATGGGTCCACCATTAGTACTTCTTGACTTATCATACAAACACAATATATGAGAATTACTATCATTATTTGATGGGGTATAATATTCTCACTCAAACGGATTGACTCTTTCCAACCGATATTACAAGCAAGGTAGTAAATTTACTAATTGTTGGATGAAAGAGAGATTCAGCACCAAGCATTTTCAAATATATGTTCAATATGACAAATTCAGAAAGGTTCATCCCACACGGCAAGGAAATGGTTTCACCACACACTCAAATTTCTTTTTCAATTCACTAGGCGGACTGAGTTGGAGATCTAAATTTACCTAAGCTTATAATTACATAAATTGAAAATCTAGATGCCAGCTGCACATGATAATAACAAATTTACTGAGTACATATCTTAATAAACTGAATGTGTACCCCTCTGGAACAAAGCTAGAGGTTCAAATGGCCATCGATCCAGAAGGAGATACCAGGATGAGGTAATAGGATGGAGACTTCCAGCAGCAGCGAGTCGATCAGCATATTCCAATTGTGTCATGAAAAGACGCATTTGGGGGAAAAGAAAAACAAAAAGATAAAAGTCAAATGAGGAAACATATAATTTTGGTGGATAAACAGATGAAGTAAGGACAACCATTGGATAAATATACCAACGCAAGAAGAATTGATCATGGAAGCCAACATGACTGCTACATAGATATGTACGTTACTTGATGCTGGAGCATCTTTTCAAAGCCGAAGAAAAACGATAATGTTGGGGAAGAAACTGAACTGAAAGTTCTAACTGAAACTGGAAAAAAGAAAAGTTGAACAGAAATCCTTTTTCATGGCCAAGAACCGTTTTGGATCTCTGTTTTTGATAATCATAAGATAAGGCATCTCCCAAACCATCAAACAATGAGTAGGTCTTGGTAAGTTAAAATTTATGAATGGGGCAAAAGGCCAACAGTTCTGTACTCAATCATAAGATGCCCTGTCCTTTACTAGAAACCAGACCAGCAGAGGAAAGAAAAATGAGTTTAACTGAAAATACTATCACTACAGCATCAAATACCCGAGTTAATGGACCCATGTTTTGCCTCTTAAATCAAAAGCATCACTTAATTTTTCCTGCAAATTACCTAGAATTGGATCTGAAATTCCCAAAGTACTACATGTCCATGGTCATCAAAGCAAAATTTCTACAAAGTAACACCACAACAAAGCCCAGAAGGCAACGGCCATCTAAAATTACGGTATTCTATAGTTACAAGACCTTCTGCGGTTAATAGACGACCCACAACCACTATAATTTTCTGCATCTTTACTAGGAGTACACAATCCAGTTCTAATAACCCCTTCTCATTTGTTCTACATCAAACACTTCTTTCACGTGTTAGGAAAGAAGCCTTAGTCCTTCTATCTTGCGTGATTTTGTAATTACTTCAGTTCAGCAACTGATGCTTGCACACAAAAAAGGAACAAAATCCCCGGTTCATTTGCGGTGTCAATATACACAAGCTAAGATAAAGCTGCATTTGAATTTGCCCGTATTTTCAGTCCATCAGCATTAGCAAACTCAAAGATTTAGTGGGAAACAACTTCTTCTTTTTTCCCATTTATTCGCATCAGTCTTAACTTTTGAATTCTCTTCTACATACCAAATGGCGTTCAAGAAGGAAGTGAACAACAAGAACCTATAGAACCACACAAAACCCCTTCTGGCTGTGTTTGGTTTAGCCTTGGGAATGGGTCTTGGAAAAATGCAAATATCTTTAGCTTAAAGAGTTTTAGAGAAATGCAATTTGCATATGATAAAAAATTATTTGTAAAAATATTTTGGCGTAAAGAGTGTTGGGCAAATCCTTTTTTATAAGGATGTTTGGATTTTTTTTTTTATTAAAAAATATTAAACTCTTTGTCGAAGAAGATAAGAATAGTTTTGGAACAATAAGAGGTAAAATCAAAAAACAAAAAAATTTATGTTAATAGTTTAAAAAAAAAAAAAAAAGGCAGTTTTCTCCGGGATTCTAAGAAGGCTGCAATAGCGAATATCAAGCGTCGAAGGCAGGGCGCCTTGTTCTCCTTCTCGTGCTTCGATGATTCGTGGAAGTCACAAGGAGGAGGAGGAGGAGTGGCGAGTCAAACAAAGCCGAGCCGAAGCGGGAGACTGGCTTATGGAGCCGGACGATCCGGGGCGAGCCAGCCGAAGGCTGTTTGGAGACGAGGCTTTTGCTATTCTTCATCGGCGTAGCGAGATCCGAGCTCTCGAGTCTGATCCGAGAGTTTACGAGGCGAAGCATTTCGCTAGTGGGCAGCCCGGCCCAATAGGCCCGACTCCTTCTTTGATCTTGTGAGAGATTTTCCTGATTCGTTACTATGGGTCTTATTTGATGTATGATCTCCTCCTTTTAGTGAAATCGTCTTGTTAATCTATTTTTGTAGAGTAGGCACGCCATCGAACTATGTGCGTTGGGTTCGCTCTTCTCCATTTATTTCTATTTGGAGTCCGTAAAATCCCCGATAATGACATTTTCAATAGTGAACACTGGATTCTTGCATCGTTTGGCTCCTTTAGATTGGCATCTGACAAAAGCTTATCACACCTTTCAGTCAGCCAAAGGACTTGTTTTCCCAAGAAAACAAAAGCCAAATGCATACTGTACATCAGACCATATTTGCTTTCTAGTGTTTAGTACAAGTGCTTCAATCTCCTAAGCTGACATTAAGTGTCGAAAAAACCCACATTGGCCCAACTCAACCCGACTTGACCCAACCCGAAAGTTAGCATATTTTGGGGTTGGGCCTTAGGTTTTTTCAGGTAGGGACTTTTAGATGCTTTTATTGTTAGGGTCGGGCCTATGTGGGTTTTTTGACACCTCCACAACCCAATCTCTCTCTCTCTCTCTCTACACATGCACAATGGGGACAAAACCACAGATCTGAGCCCAACTAATTGGTGCCGGCCCAACCCAACCCTACCTGTTCCCTTGGGTTGAATGATATTTAGGTTGGGCCGGGTTGGGTCAAGCATGCCCTATAGGATTTCAAGTCAAGTCGAGTATCATGAAAACCTGACTTGACCTGATCTAGTGACACCCCTAGTTGGCATAGGAGTACATCTGTTGAAAAATAGTTGGTCCTCTACGTATAGCAACAATCAAAAGTTCTATGAGTTCAGTGCTTTTAATTGTCTAATTGCTTCCCTAATGACTTGGCAAACATTAAACAAGTTTGCTTGATTAGTTAGAAACCACTTTGTCGCCATCCAACTGGACGGAGCGATGTCCTTTTGCTTCTACTTTTTGAATTTTTGTGGCCTAAGAAGAATGGATAAGCCTACAAAATACTCCAAGCTCGACTCTATATTTTACGGAAAATTCTTGGACCAACAGTTAGAACTGGAAATCCTAGAAAACTGTTACCTCACCAATGTTGTCCTACAGGTGCTATTTGTCACTAGCCCACATGACGAAGGTTCATTTACTATGTGTACCCTATGCACTGCCTTGAAATTTATATTTCCAGAACAATGCTTCGCCCTTGAAATGTATGTTCCCGTAACCAATTTGCCTAGGTAAAGCATTCCACATTGCAAGGCAGAGAAATTGACTATACGTATTTATTACATGTTCCTCCACACATACATATCAGCATTCCATTTTAGGTATAAAACTCTCTCAACGTTGTGGATTCAGTAATCACTTTGCAACTGAATAGGGAGACCCCAAGATAGCATTCTATTTCAACGGAGGAAACATCATGGGTAAGAACAATAACATTTATTCTCATGAGTAGATAGTGAACGCAATTGATATAAGATTGCAGAATCAAGTCTACTCATTCATTTTTGGTAAAGTTGATACTTCAAATGCACAATCGCATCTTCTCACATCTTGCACCATAACATCCCTAATAATATATCACCTTCGTACCAAGAAAGCCGATACGAAGATTCCGAATCCAAGTTTGGCCCCAGTCCGGACGGTAAAACGAGTGCTTTTAGACGGGTGAGACGGAACAGACAACGCAAACTTTCAGGCGAGGGTTTTCGAGTAATAGATAAAAGAACAAGAAAGAAAGAAAGAAGAAAGGAAGAGAAGAATCTTCAATAACAACCAGTCAGTCAAAACCATCGAGTCGCTATGCCTATGCTTATCTTGGTAGTCGGTACTTTTTGGTGGTTGCTAAAAAACAGCTTACGCAGGACCACAGGTTAAGACTTAAGATTATACAGTTTATCTGTCGCCCTCGTAATCAAAGCCATTAATAGCGCTCTATCTCCAGAATTAATATAAATCATCGTCGCCCGTTGATTTCTTCGAGATTGAGCCGATCGCCAATCATCTCTCCAGAATCAAACCCTACACGTACACGAAAGATGCTGTTAAAAAAATCCGCGTTACTGTCGAAGTGACGTCCCACGCCGAAACCCCTCAAAAGCCACTGGTAAGCATCGTCTCCTCCAACCCCACCCTCTCTCTCTCTGCAATTCAATCTGAACAGGGCGTCTGGACAAGAAAAAAAAGAATCACAAGAATGATTCCTTACTCTTGGAATTCTATGTCGACGGAATCCGCGAAAGGCTTAGCGATTGCGTTGAACGCGTCCTCGGACACCACCAACGTTGTGCCGGTCACGGACTGCTTGTACGCCGCCGCCGAGGAATCCGCCGAGAGGGCGTTGTCGATGATCTTGACCTGGATTGGGAGATCGCTCGCGCAGTTGGAAGGGACGGAAGGCGACCCGCCGACGCACCGCACCGCGTACACCCGGCCGCAGGCCGCCCCGTTATCCCACAGATCGCCGCCCGCCACCGCGAACAGGTTGCCCGGAGGAAGCTGTGAGGGGTCATCTCCATAGCATTCCGTCGCTAAACCAACAGCAAGAAAAGAACGGGATTTAGCAAGCTCTTCTCTCTTTCTGATCCTTCTTTCTTTGACTTTTGGGTCGAGGACTTACGAGTGTACGGAGAGCAGTAATAAGCAGCTGTGCCGACGTCGGCGACGGCCCCGGAGCCGGAGATGGTCGCCAAGACCGTGAAAGCGAGGATGAGCAGCCGCTGCACAGAATACATTTTCTTATGGACTGGAAAGTCTTTTTTCTATTTGTTCGATAAACAAGATTGGTTCTTGACTAATCTCACATTAGAGCTTGGATATGAAGGGCGGTGCTGCAGCTAGTGCAGCTCCTACCCCACAAACTGGAAAAGAGAGAGAATACAATCATTTGAAAATCGCGCAATTCTTCACAAGCCTTGTCATTAAAATTGGTTCCTTGGTGTCCGGTCATAGGGTAAAGTCACCAAATAGAAAGAGCATTTCAGCTCCAATGTTAAGTTGGCCTGCTTACCGGTCATTGGGTAAATTCACCAAATATAAAGAGCTTTTCAGTTCCAAAGGGTACGTTTGATTCAGCATTTTTTAGTTCAGTATTTTCAAAAATCATTGGAAAAATGTAAAGTAATTTAGCCTAAAGGACTTTAGGCAAATGCAAAGACCGTTTGATAAATTATGCTTTGAGAAGTAATTTTGAAAGGAATCTTTGTTTGATAGAAAATACATTTGAAAAATTCTTCAGGTGATTAATATTAGTTTTTTTAATTTTATTTATTTAAAATTGAAAAAATAATGTATTCAACATTTTAAATATAAATTTTGTACATATATAATTTTTTTTTAAAAGACCAAATCCTTCCTCGAATTTTTTTGAATTTTTATTTGTTTAAAATTGAAAAAATAATGTGTGCAACTTTTTAAATATAAATTTTAAAATAATGCTAAAAAAGTAAATACATATATATATTTAAAAAGACTAAACCCTTTATCAGAATTTTTAAATTTTTAATTGTTTAAAATTGAAAAAATAATGTATGCAACTTTTTAAATATAAATTTTAACAATAATACTAAAAAAATCGAATACATATATATATATATATATATAAAAAGAAAGAAACCCTTCATCAGAAATTTTTTAATTTTTATTTGTTTAAAATTGAAAAAAAAAATGATGTACGCAACTTTTTAAATATAAATTTTCACAATAATGTTAAAAAAATCAAATACATATATATAATTCTAAAAAAAAAAAGACCAAATCCTTTTAAAATTTTTCAATTTTTATTTGTTTAAAATTGAAAAAAAATGATATATGCAAATTTTTAAATATAATTTTTGACAATAATGCTAAAAAAATTAAATATATAAATATTTTTTAAAAGACCAAAATATATTTAATTTTTAGCATTTATATATATTTGAGTTTTTTTAGCATTATTTTGGCATTTAAAAAATAATAACGAGAGCAAAATAAAAAATTTGAAGAATTAATAAGGATAGTTTTGGAAAAAAAAAAAAGTTTCAGCATTTGGCCAAATGCTTAAAATTCAAAGCTAGTCCCTACTAGCTTTTCCCAATGTTGACTTTCAGTTGAAAGCTACTTCAGAATAACTGTCAAACGATCTAGTATTTCCCTAAGGAGCTTTAGAGGCTGAAAGCCCATTGGAAATGTTAAACCAAACACACATGTTAAACTCAGCCTACTTAACTAATAACCAGATAAGTTGATGGTCACCCCTCTTACCTATTAACCAAATAAGTTGATAGCACTCTATATATATATTATTTTAACGTGTTAGTATCCGCACACCCAACTCTCCTCAATTCTCTTTCATATCTTTTTCTTCCTGAGGAGGAGAAAATATTTCTTCATTGTTTAATGTCTAAAGGTTTCTGAAGTCAGCAATATCTTTATATGGAGAAGTTTAAGGACTTAGATCCACACAAACCTTTCTATGTAAAGGGAGAGGAGAGAAAGCATAAGCCATCACAGGTCATGTACATCCACAACACAAAACATATAACTAAAAGTTCTTCCTTGGTTTGGTACGACGTGTTTTGTGTACGGAGATAGACACAAATTCCCACTTTCGACAATCTCCGCTACGTGGCTCTCTCACGTCATAGTCCTGCCTGCTTCAACCCACCCAAGCTGCGGGGCAAAAAGAGCGAGGGAAAAAATGGCGAGAGAGAAAGATGTACGGTTCTTCGAGAGCAACAAAATTCGTTGAGGTTGCTTGCTATTAAATGCTAAAGTAAGCGATATTTAAATTTTGACGATTCGATCATTTATTTATTGCATAGAAAATTAAAGATTAATTCTTAATCTTTAAACAAAAATGTTATAACTAATTTACATCGCATATAATTTAAGGAGCATTTATTATTTATTTTCATTAATTACTTTTGATTGGACCAGTGATGGTGGTTTGAAGTTATGAGCTTATTATCCACACTGAATTTGTGGAATCATGAAATTCAAGCCCAATGAATACCTCATGTGGCCGAAAATTGCATGTGCCGCATGTGGGTTATCAAAATTGGAAAATTTCCAAAACTTGGAGAATAATGCGGCCATAAATGAGCAAGTAGGAAAATATATATTCATATATTCTCAACAAGGGCAAGCATGTGAAAGAAATATTGCGAGCTCATCTTTACAATATTCGAAATTCAAGAAAATTCTATTATGATCTTGAATTTTTGGCAATGTTTGATCAATTTGAGGGTTGGTATTTTGATTAAAGAAATAAAATCAATGGACAAACCAAAGGAAAAAAGAATTTTTTTCTGATCCTGTGAATATAAATGTGCGGACAAAGCATCATTAAAGCAAGCTCACAATAGACAAGCGGGTGGACTCCCTTTTCAGTGAAGAATAGAAAAAAAGATAAGACGAGAGAGTAAGCGAGAGAATTTCTGGTCGTCTTGTAAAGCGTTCTTTCCATGAACGCAGCAAAAGACAGAAGAGAGGAGGAGAGAACTGGATCAAAGGTCAACAAAAGAAGCTGATCTTTTCTTTCTCTCTCCTTCTGGGCAAGTAGTGTCCTTTGCCCAAATTCTAGACGTTTTCTGCAGCTTCCCGACACTCCCATTGGTAGTGCATCGCAGCAAGTATTAGGGGTGAGCATA
The DNA here is from genome assembly GCA_014182375.1 of Eucalyptus virginea. NCBI lineage: Eukaryota > Viridiplantae > Streptophyta > Magnoliopsida > Myrtales > Myrtaceae > Eucalyptus > Eucalyptus virginea. Next base: position 39,127,104 of record CM024520.1, read on the forward strand.
GTTTCCTAATAAAATTGGGAACAATATCTGATTCGATTTCTAATTCTAAGGAGAGAGGTTCCAGTTCTTGATTGCTCTTTTTTCGGAACTGATTGTTCCCGATTTAATCGGGATTGAGATTCCTAAATCTAAAATTGTTTATGCCTTTTGCTTTTCTTTTTGCTTTTTACCAACGCGTGAGATTCCCATCATCGAATTCACAGACATAATGGATGTTGTTTAATATTTATTTTTTCAGAATTTAATGATATTTTATTAATAGCCCGAAACTGATGGGCTACAAAAGGATTCTAAATCCATACATTGAATTAACCAAAGAGGATGAGGGAGATGTACCACCTAATTCATCGAGAGGGAGCCAGTCCGGTACACCTTAGCGACCCATTCAGCTGCCTGATTAAATTGTATCGATTCAACTCCATTCAATTGACCCAATAAAGCAACGCAGTCTTGAATTATAGATCGTGGCCCGGCCCAAAATGTAATTTACCGCAGTTAAATTGTCTGACCATTCAGGAGACAAGAGTTGAAACTCCTTCAACTTGTGCCATTTGTGCGTCCCATTTTCTCTTCAGCCAGTTCAACGCCTCCCTAATAGTTAGGGTTGAATCCTTTTCGCGAGGCCATCGAGGAGGACTCCATCTTTCTTTCTCCATACCCCTGCTACCGATCCCTCGCTGTCCACACTAATTTTGCAAAGACTGAGGTTCAGCGAGATGGGTGGCGTTGCTGCCAAAGGCTGCTGGTCTGCTTGGTTTGTGCTTCCTTTCGGATGTTTTGCTTGTAGTTTTTGCGAGTACAAAGTTTCTTCAACTATGAAGCTTTGGTTGGGATTTCTTGTGTTGAAGATCCGATTGTTCCGAGCCCTCCATACCCTCCAAATGGTTTCGACGAACACGGCTTTGGCTGGTGAGTTGTTCCTAACGGTAAGATTCTCCCGTGCCCACTTATCCATTCGGTTACTAATTGCTGGAGATGTGTCAGCTGCAATTCTATGGTCTGACCATATTGTTTTTGTCCGACGGAGAAAGCACGGATCGGGTCGAGCTAGCGAGAGGAGCTCGAGGATTCTGAGGAGGCTTCAATGGCGAATCGCGAGCGTCGAAGGTGGGGCGCCTTGTTCTTTTCTTCTTGTGCTTGGATGATTCGTGGAAGGGACGACGACGACGAGGAGGAGTGGTGAGTCAAACAGAGCCGAGCCGAAGCGGGAGACCGGCTTCTGGAGCCGGACGATCGGGGGGCGAGCCGGGCGAAGGATGTTTGGGGACGAGGCTTTTGCTATTCTTCGTCGGCGTAGCCCGATCCCGAGCTCTCGAGTCCGATCCGAGAATTTCCAAGGCAGTGCATTTCGCAAGGGGGCAGCCCGGCCCAATCGGCCCGCCTGCCTCCTTCTTTAGTCTTGTGAGAGATTTTACTGATTCGTTACTATGGGCCTCATTCGATGTATGATCTCCTCTTTTTAGTGAAATCGTCTTGTTAATCTATTTTCGTAGAGTAGGCAAGCCATCGAACTATGTGCGTCGGGTTCGCTCTTCTCCATTTATTTCCGTTTGGAGTCCGTAAAATCCCAGATAATGACATTTTCAATAGTGAACACTGGACTCTTGCATCGTTTGGCTCCTTTAGATTGGCATCTGAGAAAAGCTTTTCACACCTATCGGACAGCCAAAGGACTTGTTTTCCCAGGAAAACGAAAGCCAAAAGACCGTAGATCTGACCGTATTTGCGTTCTAACATTTAGTACAAGTGCTTTTGAATCTCCTAAGTTGGCATTAGAGGTGTCAAACAAACCCACACCGGCCCAACTCAACCCGACCTGGCCCAACCCGATAATTAGGATATTTTGGAGTTAGGCCTTAGTTTTCTTCTGGTGAGGTTTTTAAAATGTATGTATTGTTAGGGTTGGGATTAGGTCGAGCTGGGCTGGGCTGGGTCGGGCTAGTGCAGGTTTTTTAACACCTCCATAGCCGATCTCTCTCTGTCCCCCCCAAATGTGCACAACGACAATCAAAGGTTTTGTGAGTTCGGTGCTTTTAATTGTCTGATTGCTTCCCTTGGCAAACATTAAACAAGTCTGCTTGGTCAGTTAGAACCTACCTTGTCCTCATCCAACTGACAAAAGTGATGCCGTTTTGCCTCTAGTTTTCAGAGTTTATTTGCCTAAGCAGAATAGCTAAGCCTACAGAATACTCAAAGCTCGACTTTATATTTTATGAAAAAATCTTAGACCGAGCATTAGCGCTGGAAATCCTAGAAAGCTATCGGCTCGTTGATGTGGTCCTATAGGCTACCGTTTGTCAATAGCCCATGTGACAAAGGTTCTTATACTATATGTACCCTATGCACTTCCTTGAATATATATATATAAATAAAGAACAATGCTTCCCCCTTGCAATCAATGTTCCCATAATCAATTGTCTGGGTGAAGCATTCCACGTCATGAGGCAGAGAAGTGACTTTACGTATTCACTACATCTTCCTCCAATTATATATTAGCATTCCGTTCCGGATATAAAATAAACCTGGTGAATTTAGCAATCACTATATAGCTAGATAGGGGGACCCAAAGACAGTGTCCTATTTTAATGGAGGATATGTCATGGGCGACAGTTGTTCACTTGAGTAGATAATGATCGGGATTGATATAATCGAGTGTGAACAAAAAGAAAAAAGAGAAGATTGAAAGAGAAGAATCTCCAACAGCAACCAGTCAAAACTATTGTAAACAGGTTACGCAGGACCACGAGTTACACTATAAACAATTGATTTGTCGCCTGCATAGTCAAAACCATTAATATCGATTTTTTTTTAGGATTAATTCTAATCATCGTCACCTGTTGATCCCTCCGAAATTGAGCCGATCACCGATTATATCTCCAGAATCAGACCCTACACGTTGCGTACCCAAAAGACGATATTTAAAAAATATGCGTCAAAAGCAGCACCAAAGCCCAAAACCTCAAAAGCCACTGTGGCACCGTCCCAGCCCCTCTCTCTCACCGCCGCCCACACCCGTCAAGCTGTTGCACAGCGCAATTCAATTTGAATTAGGCGTCTGAACCAAAAAAAGAAAAAGAAAAAAAAAAAGCAGCAGAATTGTCCCTTACTCTTGGAATGCGATGTCGATCGAATCCACGAATGGTTTAGCGATTGCTTTAAACGCGTCCTCGGACAGGATCAGTTCGGCGCCGGTCACGGACTGCTAGTACGGCACCGCGGCGGATGTCAATGAGAGGGCGTGTCGATGATCTTGATCCGGATTGGGCCGATCAGGCTGCGACGTGCAGTTGCACCGCACCGTGTACACCTGGCCACAGGCCGCCCCATTATCCCATAGCTCGCTGCCCGCTGCCGCGAACAGGTTGCTAGGAGGAAGCTGGGATGGGTTACCCCCATCGCATTCCGTCGCTAAACCAACAGCAAGAAAAACGGGATTTAGCAATCTCATCCTTTTTTTTTCCCCTTTTGGATCAAAGACTTACGTGTGTACGTAAGTACGGAAAGCTGTAATAAGCAGCTTTGCCGAAGTGGACGACGGCCCCAGAAACGGTCGGCCACATCATGGGAGCGAAGAGGACGAACAGCAGCAGCTGCACAGAAAACAATTTTTTTTTTTAATGGGCTATAAAGTATTTTTTTCTTATTTCTTCGACGAAGAAGAATGGTTTTCTACCCAACCGATGATCCAAACCTCAGGATGCAGATTACAGTTTCCTAGAAGTAGCAAAATGGGTCTTAGGGTGCGTTTGGGAACCACTTTTGGGGAAAGCCTTTAGAAAAATGCAAAGACCTTTGACTTAAAGGTGTTTTTCAAAATACAAACTGTGTTTGGTAAATTGTACTTTGAAAGCTCTTTGTAAAGTGCTTTGAGCAAAATAGTGTTTGGGAAATTACATTTACAAATGAGTTTTGTGGTAAAAAAAATTATCAAAAGAAAAATTAAAAAAAAAATTGACCGGCAAGGGCGGCGCCGTCGGCGACCTCCGCGACCCCGGATCCGGGGCCGCGAGGTCGCGCGACGCCGTCGTGACCTCCGGCGACCCCGAATCTGGGCGGCGAGGTCGCCCGCGTCGGGGCGACGCGGCCTCGACCTCCGGCGACCCGGATCGGGGCGGCGAGGTCGCACGCGTCGCGCGACGCCACCTCGACCTCCGGCGACCTAGATCCGGGGCGTCGAGGTCGCGGGAGGACCTCACCACCCCCGGATCTGGGGCGGCGAGGTGGCAAGAGGTCGCGCGACGCCGCCGCGACCCGGATCCGGGGCGGCGAGGTCGCGCGACCCGGATCTCGTGGTCGCTCGAGCCTCCGGCACCGGATCCGGTCGCGACCACCGGACTGCTGCGACCGGATGGGTCGCGCGGCCCCGATGAGCTCCACGCGGAGGTCACGGTGCGGCAAGCGACGGTCGCCGGCAACGCCGCGACTCGCGGAGGTTGCCCGACTCTCCGACAACGATCGCCTAGGTCGCGGCGTCCCCAGTAGCGATCGTCGGCCCGAGAAGATGAACAGTGTTTCATCCAAGGACACGAACCGGAAAAACAAAAAATTCATGAGGACAATTTTGGAAAAAAAAAAAAAAAAAAAAGTGAACAGTATCACCTCAAAGATGCTGAAAATGCTTTGAAAAGCCCAAGGCAGCCCCCCACCTGCCTTGGACTTTCAGCCTTAAAAATGCTAGCATTTAGCCCAAGTCCCTTCCAAAGTTTTTTCCCAAACACCATTTTTTTTGCCCAAAGGGCTTTGGACTCCCAAGGGGCTTTGGGAAGTGGTTCCCAAACGCACCCTTAGACCCATATATGACATATTTAAATCATAAATAGGTCACTTATTTTTTGAATAAACTAATTAAATAGGTTTAACAATTAAAGACTTAAGATGGGTGGGTCTTAAATGGGTTGGATTTGAAACCCATTTTCAACCAAAATCTTACAATCTCTCTCTTCCTTCTCTTTCCTCTTTAATTTTACAAAAATATATTTTTATAAAAATCAAAATTATAATTATTTTTTATTTTAATTTTCTTTTCTTTTTTTTTTCTTCTTCCTCCTTCCGTTGGCCGGCGCGCCGGCGACCGGCCAAGCAAACCTCGAGCTCGCCAGCATCGGGCGAGCTCAAGCTCGCCAAGTCTAGCGAGGCGGAGGCCTCGTCAACGTCCGGCGAGGCTCAAACTCGCTGACGTTCGGTGAGGCTCGAACTTGCCGACATCAGGCGAGGCTCAAGCCTTGTTGGATCCAGCGAGGGGCAAGCTTGAGCCTCAAGCTCGCCGGATTTGGTGAGGTGGAGGCCTCGTTAACGTCCGACGAGGGGCGAGCTCGAGCTTCGCTAATCTGGCGAGGCAGAGGCCTCGCTTGCGTCGGGTGAGCTCGAGCTCGCCGGATTTGCGAGGTGGAGGCCTCTCCGACCTCCATCGAGGCTTGATCTAGCAAGCCTTGAGCTCGTCGATGCCAGCAAGCTGGGGAGCTCAAGGCTTGCCTGTGGCCGATTGCCAGCTGTCGTCATGGCCGACGGCCAGCCAAAGAAGAAGAAGAATAAAAAGAAAAAAAAAATTATATTCTTAAAAAATAAAATAAAAATAAATAAAAATTTAAAAAATAAAAATAAAAATAAAAATAATTCAAATTCAAAATTTTAAAATAATTAATTTAAAAATTAAAAAATTGTCCATTAAATTTATGTTGTATAAAACTATTTTAGCTATATATATAAGAAATAAGCTTTCTTAAGTTTAGTTAAATGAATCGAGTATGGGTCGAGTATAAATTAGGTTGGGTATGAGTCAAAACTTTTGTACTGCAATAAATAGGTCATAAATGGGTTAAATGGATTAATTTGGGTCGGATCATTTATAACCAAACCCAAACCCGACCCGACCCGACCCGATCCACCTATTTAATGGGTCCACCTTTTCCTTACCCAGTAAAAATCATATCAGCTCATAGATCTATAACACGATATCGCATCGTTAGCAGATGGAGGAGCAGGAAGAAAAATTGTAATAAGGAACCGCTTCTACGAGGAAGGACTTTGAGGGTAATGAGCCTGAAGCTTGTGAATTTTATACTGGACTTAAAGCTAATGTGATATGAAATATATTTACTAATTAACTAACACATATGAATGAGACGTTAGAAGGCTAGTGAATATCAGCAAAAAGCCATGATAAGGTGGTCTTAGCTGCCAATCATGCATGGTTTGATTCTTGCTCTTCTCATAGCTAATGATATGAGAATAACTTATTTTCCTTGACTGCTTTCGATTTCACTAATAAAGAAGCTGAAGAGAATTCTCCCCAAAATGATTACAACTGATCTTCTGGAGAACACGAGCAAGAAAATTAGAATCGTGAACTAGTGTCGCTGATACAATTAGTGTGCTTGAAGCCAGATCAATATAATTCACCGGGAAGAATTTGAATAAACTTTCAAAGATACTTCTGCTGGTATTGCTATGATGTGTTGGGGCCAATCTCTCGCGTTCCGAAATGTAAGTGTAAAAGAGGGAAAGAGGGGTGTCATCACCTTTTCAAAGATAATATGGTTTTTGTTGTCTCCATCTGTGCAGAAATCATATTATTATTCCTAACTAGCTCTATAGCCACCGCAAAGCATGTGGCCGATCTCTCACTTTCTCGTGTAAAAAAGGGAAAGAAGGGTGTCATCACCTTTTCAAAGATAATGTAGTTTTTGTTGTCTCCATATGCTATTACACTAGTTCTATAGCCACCGCAAAGCTTGTGACCTCGAAGGATATATGCCCTGTATATGGTGAGCACTTATCGATTCGTTTTTTCAATGACCCATTTTAGCACGTCTCTACTACATTTCAATATGTGTCAACACAAATATTATTCGATGCCGCTCTTTCCTGGGGCATGCTCAATCCAGGTCATGTTGTACTAAATCTTGTATGACATTGACATTTCCAAACCAATGCCAAAGATTTTTCTCATAAATTGGGGTTAGCGAGGTGTTCAAGATACATCAATGGTTCATAGGACCGGTACAATGCGCTAAACCCAGCTTCCCATGCTTTAGTAATTTCATGGGTATTCTATCATGCTGTGCTCATGATGCTCCCAAGTGCAAAATGTTCTGAATCCTTATCTAAGCTGAACTTACTTCGCTTTGTGACATGCATCGAGTACGCTCTCATGTTACTAATTAGCTTGGCAGGTTATGTCATGAGGAGGCCTCTCAATATTGCCATCCACGTAATTGAGAACATATTTAAGAAAGAATAATCGATCTAAGCATAGAAAAAAGGGCAACATGACACATGATGTATGAGCAGCTTTGCAAGTTGCATAAGCAGAGAAAGAAGTGAAAGCTCTGAATTAGATTGTAGCATTCGATTCTATTTAGAATAGGAATAAGAGGAGCAAAAATTAAATGCAAAGCCATGTATGGGTCCCTTGATAGCTAATGCAGTAGTGTAATTGTGTCAATTTAGTCCTAAATCTTTTATATTTGTGTCAGTTCAGTTCATCCAGTCAGTTTTACTTTAATGGTGCTAACATGCCATTTTTTTAATAGCATTTTAATAATCTTTTGAACTTTTTTTTTTTTTGGTCAGTCCTACTCTATTCCTACTCTACACTCACTCTCAGACTTTTGCCCTGCCTCTTGCAGGGCGTGGGAGTCGAAACCCACTTCTGAAACTTACGTGTCCTCACCCCATCCCCCCCTGAGAAGGTGGGGATTTGAACCCCTCACCTCCCCCTTCCATGTTGGAAGGGTGGCCACTGGGGCGAATCCCAGTGGTTAATAATCTTTTGAACTTGATAGGTGCTGTTTGTCATTAGCCTAAATGACAAAGGTTCATTTAGAGGTTCAAATGGTCATCTAGGAAGCACCGATATTCTCCGAGAACTTTCGTGTCGTGTCGGACATTTCAACACGTGTCTGACACTCTCCAACACTTTCAGACACTCGGTCAACATGTGACCGAGTGTTTGAAAATTCGACACCTAATTAATTTTTTCGACACTCTTCGACACTTGAGTTAAAATTCCGACATGCAAGTTTTTGACATACAATTCCGACATGTGAGGTCAATTTTAAAAAATTTTAATAAATAAAGAGTCAAAATATATATATGAAAAAAATTAATAATAAAAATAACAAATTAGGAAAAAAAGAAAAACGTAATATTTTCTTCTCTTCTCTTTTGACTTTCATTTTCCGTGATCCATAATTTACCCTTAAGTTTTTTAGTTTTTCTCTTGACACGTCTAACTCGAAAGTTTAGAATGTAAATTACTTGTTTTTGTCTTTCCAAGTTTTATGGATTCATTGAAATGAAGTTGAATTTGTCAAATTGAAACAATGAAATATATTAATAAATTATGGATTAATATTTTTAATATAAATTTATTATAGGATTTTATGTATTTATTTATTTATGAATTTAAATCAGGTTAATTTCAAAAATAATAATTTATTAATTATATATAAAATATATATTTAACACATAACGTATTGTGTCGGAATTCTACATATCGTATAATGTCGTGTGTCAATATCGGTACTACTTAAATGGACATCAATCCACGAGGAAATTCCAACATGAGGTGACAGGGATGGACTTCTAACAGCAGCAAGTCGATCAGCGTATTCCCATCGTGTCTTGAAAAGACGCATACGAGGGAGAGGAAAAAAAAGATAAACAAAAAGATAAAAAGTCCAAAGAGGAAAAACGAATAAAGTCGGGGAACAAACTGGACTGAAAGACATAACTAAAACAGGCGAAAAGAAAAGTTGAAAGATTCTTTGTACCTCAGGAAAATCACGTTTCTTTCGATCAGCACAGAATAAGGCACGCCTTCGGGAGCAACAAAATTTGTTGGGGTTACGTGCTTCATATGCTGTCCTCGGAAAGGTTCCTCCCATACGGCAAGGAGAAGGTTCCACCACTCACTCAATATTCTTTCTCAAATTCAATAGGTAGACTGAGTTGCAGATCTAAAGTTACCTAAGCTTGTAATTACATTTCATTAATTATGTCTACCCCATGCACTTCCTTGAAATTTAAATTTCTAGAACAATGCTCCCCTTGAAATGTTTGTTCCCATAACCAATTGTCCGGATGAACCATCCACATCACGAAACGGAGCAAATGAATATATATATAAATTACATTTTTCTCCGGATACATATCAGCATTTCATTTTAGGTATAAAATTCCTCAACCTCGTGGATTTGATAATCATTTTGTAGTTGAATAGGGATTTATTTTAATGGAGGAAATGTTGTGGGTGAGAACAACATTTTTGTTCCTACGATTGTTCATATGAATAGGTAATGATTTCGATTGATATAATAGGGTAGAATCAAGAAATAAAGAAAAGGAGAAAGAAAGAGAAGAATCTATGACAGCAACCAGTCAAAACCGTTGCTAAACAGGTTATAGAGGACCACGGGTGTACAATATAGACAGTTGATTTGTCGCCTGCATAATCAGAATCATTATTACCGGGCTATTTCCAGAAACAATTCGAACCATCGTCACCCGTTGATTTCTTGGTGATCGAGCCAGTCACCGATTATCTCTCCAGAGTCAGACCCCGCACGTTGCGTACCAAAAGACGATATTAAAAAAAAAAAAAAATTCTTTATAGTGGAGCCACGGCCCGACAAGACAGGCCAATAAAAAAAGCCCTAGTACATTCCCAATTCCCGATGGTGGGGCCCGTTCTCATCATGATGACGTCCCCTCCCTGAGTTGACTCCCTCCTTGGAGTAATGGCAAGATTATTCAAAAAGCTCACGTTGAAAATGGAGGTACAAAGGTTCTGATCCCCACGGGAAGAAGCGGCTGAGAGATGCTTTCCTTAATTCCCTTCGTCGAACTAAGCTACAGAAAAAATGAAGGCACCCGTGAATTAATTAATAAATCGTTGCACTAATACTATCACACTCCAAATCCGGATGGTGATAATGACATGATCGTCCTCCCATCCAAATGACACATCCTTGAACCACTAAAATCAAATTCCTAAAATCCCCATTGATGGTGCTCTCGCTCTAACGACCGGAAATCAGGAAAGATAAATGTAATAAGTAACCACAGTCCAGTAAATAATGCGTATATCTTCTAAATAGATTGAACAATTACTATGCATGTATACAATCCAAACTCAAGGTATAAAATACGTATTAAATTACATATGAATTTCATTTCAACAAAACTTTGTAAAATTCAAAAATACTCATTTTACTCAGTAATGTTAAAACAATAATATCAATGACACAATTCATTAATCAATTTCAACAGTTCATATATTAATGGTCTATTTCATTACACGTTAATGGTCCATTCTATTGGTCAATTTATTACTTAATATCAAATAATGATTACAATACAACACATGGTAATAAGGCAAAGTCTCCACCTACAAAACCGGTGGTTTGGTCTAAAATATTATCCTAAATCATAATACATTTCCACAAACCCTTCACCGAATTCATAGTTATATTGAGCATAAATCAACTATTCTCCAATACTAGAAGTCCAAACTAGAAATCAATATCATAAACTAAGCAAATAATTTTTCGCAATGTAGCCCATCTGCCATTTCTCAATTATTTTTCAAATCATTTATAAACCCTTTTATAAACCGGTTGCAAAGTTTTTACAAAATATATATTATTTTATAATACATTGCATAATACGATTTCTAAACATTTGTAAACAACCAAAGAGTAATAAATTCTTGATCTAGCTTGTATGCAACAAAACATACCATTTCATAATTCATACTATATATAAGCCGTAGCATTTTTGAAACATGATTTTTACAAATTCAAAGAAGATAATATCACTCACCTGGAAATGTTCAAGACAAACAACGAGTGGCTAAATGAGCTGACAATCTTGCAATTCTATCGATTAAACAAGAATTAGCGTTAAATTAAGTAAAACTCTACCTCAATTACAAAATTGCCAAAAGCACACAAAACTTGATCTCGAAACCCTAAATTTTGCTCAAACATAATCATTGCTTCAAATCAAATTTCATTAAACCTCATGGCTCTACAACGACATAATTCACTATAGGCATGAATTTCGAATTTAAGTCCTAAATCTGAAAACTATTGCGATTGTACAAACAAGAGACATAGACACTTATCAGACGTTGTGATACATAGTCAAATTGACTTAACGAGATCTGACATGTATACACAAAGCCCTTTCTCTTTTCCCATTTCTTCTTTCTTTCTTTCTTTCTCCTTTCTTCGTCTGTTTTTCCGATCGAGGGAGCTCTCGGTCTTTTACTTAGACAAGCCTCCTTGTTCTACCTTAGTTGACTTTTCAACCCGTTTTCTCCTCCTTTCTTTCTTGTCTTTTCTCGCTTTTCCTGTTCAATGGACGAAGTCCTCCTTTCTTTTATGCGGCTCTCAATCGTCCATTTTGAGACGGTGGGTTTTCTTTCTTTTCTTTTTTTTTTTCACTCTTTGACCTTTGACTCTTTGATTGCTCAACTCACACGACTATTGCAAATATAATCATTTATATTGTCTAACACGAAGAATTATGATATTTTATAGACAAAAATCAATGGATATGAGGACGACACGTCGATAGAGATTGTTAGCTCTCCAACAACATTTCCTTTTACATTTTGGACTCTTCAGATATGTGCAGTCTACTTTTTCGGATTCATCGAACACTATAAATTAAATGTCTAGTAGCTCTGTTGGAGAAAGGACAACTAATGGTGCAATTCTCTAGAAAATTTGCTAATGGATTCGGACATGCCGAAACCCTAGCTTGTCATTGCACTTCCCCAACACAAACCCATGGCTGGAAGTTCCTCTCAGTGGTTTTGGTTTGGTACGAAGTGTTCATATGTAGAGACCCACCACTGTGGGGTACTCTTATATTTGGGTCCTCCCTGCTCCGACCCGCCCAACTGGGGGGAAATAGAGCAAGGAAATAAACAGTTGGTAAAACAATTGGCATAGGAGTACCTTCCGTTGGAAAAACAGTTGGTCCTCCATGTATGGCGGCAATCAAAAGTTTTGTGAGTTTAGCGCTTTTGATTATTTGATCGCTTCCCTAATGACTTAGTAAACATCAAACAAGTTGGCTTGATTAGTTAGAAACCACCTTGTCCTCGTCCAATTGGACAGAGTGATGTCCTTTTGCCTCAACTTTTCTAAGTTTAGTGGCCTAGCGGAATAGATAATCCTGCAGAATACTCCAAGCTCGACTTTATAATTTACAAAAAAAAAGTCTTAGATGGAGCATCAAAACTGGAAATCCTAAAAAGCTGTCGGCTCGCCCATGTCGTCCTACAGGTTGCCGTTTGTAACTAGCCCGCATGACAAAGGTTCATTTACTATTCCAGAACAATGCTTCCCCCTTGAGATGAATGTTCCCATAACCAATTGCCCGGGTGAAGCATTCCACATCACAGAGGCAGAGAAAGTGACTATACGTATTCATCACATGTTCCTTCAAATACATATCAGCATTCCATTTCGAGTATAAAACGCCTCAACCTCATGGATTTGGTAATTACTTTGGAGTTGAATAGAAAGCCCCGAGGATAGCGTTCTATTTCAATAGAGGATATGTCATGGGCGAGAACAATAACATTTCCTATTTGCACAGTTGCTCACATGAGTAGATAGTGATCACAATCGATATAAGATCGCAGTAGTATGATCAAAATTGAGTTCCACTAATTCGTCGCGGGAAAAGTAGATATTTCAAATGCGGAATCTCACCTGCTCACTTCTTGCGCCATAACATTTCTAAGAATATGTCACCCTTCTACCAAGAAAGTCGATACGAAAATTCTGAATCCAAGTTTGTCCCCTGTCCGGACAATAAAACAAGTGCTTCTAGACTAGTGAGACGGTATAGATAGCTCAAACCGTAGAAAATGATAAGAATAAGGACAGGAAAAAATGAAAAAGGTAATAAAGGAAGAGAAGAATTTTTAACGACAGCCTGCCAGTCAAAACCATTGCTACACAGGTTTCACAGGACCTCACGTTGGCAATATAGACGGTTGGATTTGTCGCCCGCATAATCAAAACATTATTACGAATCAATTCGAAATCATTGTCACCCCGTTAATCTCTTCGAGATCTAGCCGATCATCGATCATCGATCATCGATCATCTCTCCAGAATCAGAATCAGACCCTGCACGTTGCGTACCCAAAAGACAATATTAGAAAAGTCAGCTGTCGAAGTGACGAGTCCCCCTTACTGTGCACCCAAACCCCACCCAAAATCCAAACCCCTTAAAAGCAACTGTAGCATCGTCTTCTCCAACCCCCCCCCTTCTCTCTCTCTCTCTCTCTGCAACTCAATTTTTTTTTTTTCTCTGCAACTCAATTTGAATAGGGCGTTTGAACAAGAAGAAAAAAAAGAAGCAGAAGCAGAAGAATTGTTCCTTACTCTTGGAATTCTATGTCGACGGAATCCGCGAACGGCTTAGCGATTGCTTTGAAGGCGTCCTCAGACAGGACCAACGTGGCGCCGGTCACGGACTGCTTGTACGCCGCCGCCGAGGAATCCGCCGAGAGCGCGTTGTCGATGATCTTGACGTGGATTGGGATATCGCTCGCGCAGTCGGAAGGGACGGACCGCGAAGCGCCGACGCACCGCACCGCGTACACCCGGCCGCACGCCGCCCCGTTATCCCACAGATCGCCGCCCGCCGCCGCGAAAAGGTTGCTCGGAGGAAGCTGGGCCGGGTCATCTCTATAGCATTCCGTCGCTAAACCAACAGCAAGAAAAAAAGTGGGATTTAGCGAGCTCCTCTCTCTTTTCTAATCCTCCCTACTGTTTTTTTTTTTTTTTTTTTTTTTTTTTGTGGGGTGGTCGAGAACTTACGCGTGTACGGAGAGCTGTAATAAGCAGCCGTGCCGACGTCGCCGGCGGCCTCGGAGGCGGTCGCCAATACCACGGAGGCGAGGAGGAGGCTGAGGAGCAGCTGCTGCTCCAGATAAGGCATTTCTTCGATGTCCTTTCCCTTTTTCCGATAAAGAAGAATGCTTTTTTCCCGTCCTTTATAGGAGGTGACGGGCCGCGAAGACAGGAGAAAATATTGGGTACCCTAACAGTGCCACGTCATTCGTGCTCTGAACCGTTCATTGCGTGACACCTGTCCGCGTGTCAGTCCACGTCGTCCATTCTCCGTTTCAGCGGTTCTGTCTCTCTCCTCTCTCTCCCTCACGATAAAATAGGGGCGGGCTCGGCTTGGCTCGGCTCGGCTTGCTGCTGCGAGAAGAAAAGACAGGACTCCCGCCCAAGAGATTTCTCTCTCCTCACTTAAATTTTCTGCAATTTTCTCACTCTCGCTTTCTCTCTCCTCGCGAAGCACAAACAGAGAACGATCGAGACCTGCGTTCTCTCTCTCCCCTCCGCATCCGCCGGTTGCTTTCATCGCCCCCACGCCGAGGCCGACGCCGCCGACGCTCCTCCTCCCTCTCGCGCGACGTTCGCTCCGCTCTCTCTCTTCCCCCCTCCGCGAAGTCGTGCCTCTCTTCCAGCGAAACGCGACGCCGACGGCCCTCCACCTCCGCCTCCGCCGGTTGCCTCCGACGCCGCCGACTCCGACGCCGACGCCGACGCCGACGCCGACGCCGACGCAGCCTCCGCCTCCATCTCGCGACCTCTAGTCCTCTCTCTCTCTCTCTCTTTCGTCCTCGAAGTCGCGCCTCTCTTCCAACAAGGCCCGACGCCGACGGCCCTCCGCCGGTTGCCTCCGTCGGCGTCGCAGTCCGTCGCCCCCGTCTCCTCCGCCTCCGCCTACGCGTCCGACGCCAACGCGTCGAACCACGACGGCGAAAATGGAGGAGAGAGAAACGACGGCGTAAGACGGAGACGAAGAAGCGTAAGCGTGCGCTCGGGGTTACGGACATGGGTCGTCGCGTCGGTCGCGTTCCTCTAGATATCTCTTAGCATTTCGAGTTGTTTTTACTCTCACATATCTCTTAATTTGCTCTTTGCTTCGATTTTCCTTTCGCGAAACTCATATGTTGGAAACATTCCTGTTTTGATGAAATCCGTGAGAAACTTCGGGAGGTGAATAGTTCTTTTGTTACCCTTCTCCTTTAAATGGACCGATGATGACTCGTGTCTTACCGAAACCCGTTGCATTCACATTGCCTCTTAAACTGAAATTGTTTTTGTTAGTCTAAAGAATAACCGAAAGCCATAGTATATCCCTCTTGTTCTTTTTTTTTTTTACAAAGTATATTTTCTGTGATTCAAGTGTTAGCTTGGACTCTTATATATTTCACTTCTTGGCCTTTCCTATTGCTCTTCACCGAATGAAATTACCATTCGGTAGATTGCATTCTCGCTTGCTTGTAATGTAGAATTATGATCTGAAACTTTTTTATAAATGATTCTGTTTATTGTATGCATGCACATCAAATTTGACCTTTAGCTGCTTCACAAAGTAAATAGAGGCAACAGATCACTATAGAAGAGGATCCAACTGTTATACAATGCTAATTTATATCTTAAATTGCAGGGCCACAACATCGTTTTAATATCCAACCACCAAAGGGAAGCAGATCCAGCTGTTATTGCTCTGCTTCTTGAAGGAACACATTCACATATTGCGGAGAATGTGGTACAGATTTTATCTTTTATTAGACTTGATTATTACCTCATTGTGAGTATAGGCCACAAGTGGGCCACTTGCTTGAACATATCTTTTATCTTCTAGTGTAGACTTATGTAGCCGGAGATAGAGTTGTAACAGATCCACTCGCAAGCCCTTCAAGATGGGAAGGTGCTTAAAATCTCTATCCTTATGAGTATTTATAAAGTTTAGCATGCTGATGAGTGATTAGGCAAGCTCATAACTCGAATCTTCTATTTTTTCTAGGAACCTTGTTTGTGTATATTCGAAAAAGCATATGTTTGATGTTCCGAGCTTGTTGAGATGAAAAGGAGATCAAATACACAAAGCTTGAAGGAAATGGCTTTGCTTTTAAGGTACTACGTTCACAGCTTTTCATGTGAATGCAATCTCATATATGAAAACAATTGAATGGTGATGTATCTTCAGCTCCTGTGAAAATGCACTGATGGTAAAGATCCTATTTAATGTGAACAGTTGGTCACCTTTTGCCTCCTCTATTTGTCCTTACATTGATTCTTCATGTTCATAAGTAGACCAATGCTCTTACTACAAGTGAGATGATATGCTAGTTATGCCCGAGCATTGCGGGGGTGGATCAACTACGTGGATTGCGCCAAGTGGTGGCAAGAGATCGTCCCGATCCTCTTACGGGAGAATGGCATCCGGTAGGTTTTCACTCGCTCTCGGGGATTGTGCGGCGAGTTCCTTTTCGCCGCTTTGCTCTTTCTTGAGTATGTCAAATATGCTTTACCGAACTTCCATACAGGTACCATAGTTGTAATCACTTGTGTTTACTTCATTCTCGCCACTCGAAGATAGAAAAGTTTCGTCTGCTCACTAAAATCCATTTAGTTCTCTCGGTCGTTGTCATCCGCCATTTTCAGCGATTCTGATATAAAAGAGTGGGCAGGCACCCTTTGATTCTGATGTGGTAGACAATATGAGGAGGCTTGTAGAACATTCTCGCCGTGCCAGACATCTCTACCCATTAGCATTATTGTGCTATGATATCACGCCACCTCCACCCCAGGTTTGGGAATCTACATGATGTATGTATCTCTTATTGTAACATCTTTATTCTGTCTCATAAGGTGCAACTTTACAGTGGAGAAAGAAATTGGTGAAAAAGAGTGATTACTTTCCACGGTCTTTGGGTTATTAGTTGGACCGAGATTATGTTGACTCGTGAATGTCCTTATCACTACTTGTTGCAACCGACTAGTGTGTCTATTTTATCTCTTTGGAATATATCTACCTTACTTTTCCAGATTTCTTCTAAATTAAAATAATTGAATTCCTAATTGTATAATGTTTTTGTTCTTGTGAGTTTGGTTTGATTTACAATAGTTGGATGGCAATAAGTATCGGCATTGTTTTAGTGATGTCGAAAATTTGCATAGAGAAGCCAATGCAAAGTGGTATTTATACGATCTTTCCGGTCTTCCATTTTTAGATTCTTTTCTTGCTCGAAGTGAAAATCAATAATCTTTATTGTGAAAAGACTAAGCTGGTGTGACTCTTTACATGCTATTATGGTACTGTCGGAAAATTCAAAAACGTTTTTTTTTTTTTTTTTTTTTTTTTTTTTTGGTCGGTAACCAATGAGAAAACCAATGCTCTCTCTTTCCTTTCTTTAACACTCGTTGCGTCTTCCAAGCATGGTCCCCGACATGTCCTCATTCCCTTTGCGGGCGAAGGAGGTATATGCACGGGCTCTTTATGAGTATTACTTTGCGCAATATAATATTCTCAAATGTGCTATACATGACAAAAAGGACTTGAAGCATCAAATGCGAGGTTTCCTTGTCGCAACCATGGAATTATGAGAATTAGTGGCATCTTTCCAGAGGTATTTTTCACTTCAATATATTTAAATAGAAAAGGTGCTTCATGAGATGTTTCGGTATCGAATCTGTTCTTGGTTGTGTCATGTCAAAACTTCGTTGGAGAATGACTTTGAAGCCGCTTTAGAGATATGATCATAAGGTAATTATGAGCATATCAATTCTTTAAAAAGAAAATGTATCAGCTTGTTAAAACTGAAGGGTTTGGGTTGTTTGGTTGGTTGTGCTTTTGACGATGGCATTTCGTGGATGTGAAAATTTTCCATTTAGCATCATGCACATCGATATACTTCTTCAATAAGATCAAAGGTCCACCTGACAAGCATCAAATTCTGCCTGGTTTGATGAGAAAGGCTAATAGAAGTTTGATGTTATATCAATTTGTCAACAATGTTAACTAGAAGAAATCAAGTGGAAGTGCTTTTCTCATTTTGTACCTTCTCTTTTTCGTCTTTGTGCCAATAATCTTCTTTCTTGTTCGATAAAAGTATCATGATGATGCGTTAATTATCTATCCTGGGTTATTTTAAACACCATCTACCTTGACAGACAGGCGTATGTTTTTTTGGTTTCCAAACTTCTTGTCTTGTTCATTACCCATTTAAATGATGTGTCAACGAAGTGGTGTTATTTGTCTTGTTGTTTTTGGTTTTTCTTTTAGTGCCACTGTTCAGAAAGTTTTGTGTTCCCCCGTAAAATGAACTTTTTCCACAGCCCAAAAAAAGATGTAGAATCATGTCAGCTTGTCAAATAATTTTTAAACCATTACATCAAACCTCGTGGAATTTCTACCTTTGACAGAGCCATTTAAACACACTAATTGAATCAAAGATGGAGAAGGACAAGAATTTGTGGGAAGAATCTAAGCGTCACTGGGAAGAGATAACTAATAGAACTTTCCTATTTGATCGAATAGAAATTGAGGTACAAGATATTGCCTCTCTCTCTCTCTTTCTATTGCGGACATCAAATCCTAGTCTTCTCGGTAGGGACCGAGCAAATCGACACTATTTTTCATCTACCGTTGGTTTCGCCTACATTCATCTTCGCTTGATCTCTTTTTATGGAACTAAAGTTGCTCGTATACAATTGGCGGTATGCCCTCTCCCTCCTCTCAGCCTGAAATTTGCCTAATTTATCTTCATGAAGCTGGACATGGAAAGCAACTCACAAAACTTCACTTCGTTTGCATTGCACCAGTCGCAACATTAAGGAAGCCGGCAAAACAAGAATTGATAGCTTTCTTCAACGAGCACATACGAATTGGAGCGCAGGAAGGTGCTTAGTGTACGAGTTTATGGGAGCAAGCATACATCAAATGTTGAAGTGGATAACAATGAAGCAATTGGACCAAACACAATACGAATAGATAACATTTTCAGCTTTAGGGCATCGCGACCTCTTTACGGTTCACACGAAGAGGGTATGAACATATGGAAGTTCACAAAGCAGTTCTAAACAAGCTTGAAATTAGGATCTTGGATAATGTACTCTGAAACATTTCTCCAAAAGGGTTTTCTACGAGGATAGGAATGCAATACCATTGGACCAATCGAAACTATACATGGTGAGTGGCAAAATGAGTGCTGAAATTACAGTTAGGCCTGATGTTAATGAAAATAGGCATCTGTGATATTTCTAGGTTCTCAGTCAAAGTATTATTTGACCAAGTTTGAAATTTCATAAGACTCACTCAATTACATCATAGCTATCATACACCTTTGACCCCTTTTCTTGATTGTCAATGAGGGATGAAAGTATTTGGGAGTTGAATGGAGTTGTCTCTTTTTAATCTAGATAGCATGTCAAGGGGTATATGCTTCACAATGTTATCTAGGTCAAATGCAGCTTTTGTTTAAAAATATACTTGGGCGTGATGCTTTGCTGTCAATTTTCTCCATTTGATATTGTGCATGCATCGGTTTCCTTTGCAATAGTCCCGCCGGTTAGCATATGATTGCAGCATTACTTCTCCGAAGAGTGATGTCTTAAATTTAGATGCTAGTAGCCAAATTTTGATCTTTTACATTTCTCGTGTTTATCTTGCATGCAAAAGGTACATGCTTCAAGTTTCACCGTGCTCGTGCTACGCTTTTGATGACTTTTTGATGGACATGAAGCGAACAAAAGGAAAAATATATGTCGGGGAGCGCAAGAAGGTTAGTTTTTCCAAATGTTAATTTATTTGGGAATTTCCTTTATTTGATATCAATATGAATAGAGACTAGTTGGTTAACTATACAGAGAAGTATAAATAAGTATATCATGTCACAACTTCCCAGTAATACTATTAATTTGAATTTAGATGCTAGTAGCAACTTTCTGTCCACTGGTTTGAGCTTTTAGATGAGGAGTCCTTAGATGTGATCATCCACATGTGACTCCTTTTCTCTTACAACTTACTCCTAAATTAATACCTTCACTTTGTGAAACACGAAGGACTTGAGCTTCTTGGTTTTGATTGTGTGTGCAGGCTAAGCACTTGGGATTCTTTCTATACGTTCTACAGAACACCACCGATAACAAGTATGGGTCCAGTGACTGGTTTTGTCTTTCCTTTGCAGAAAATATAATATTGTTGATTGTTTTGCCTGCCTCTTGTGTATATTCAAAGGCATCTTTATGTGATATGAGAGGTTTAAGTAGATCATGTCTTGCCGCTTATGTTTATTTAGGTGGGGCAGCCCTTATTTGACAAGAGAGTTTTTTCATAACATGGGATCAAAAATGGGAGACCAAGTGTTACCGGTTGTAGCTGAAGGAGGAGATGAACCTGTTGTGGGAGCCCTTAATCTTATAGGCGGAGATACTATATATGGGCGCCTTTGGGGCTGTCACCCGAAAGCTTATTATCCCAGCTTACATTTTGAAGCTTGTTATTACCAGGTTTGTCTCTATTTAACATGCAAAACTCCCGTGAGTTCGATATATACTTGATATGGAAGTTCTTTCTTGGGTGCTTATTGCCTATTTAAAGAAGTGAGATTCGTTTAACCTTATGTTGACAAGGGTGAACTAATGGACTTAATTGCATGGTATGGATTTGCTAACCCATGTGTTGTACCTTGAGACTTCATTATAGTAAAAGCATGAACAAGATATCAAATATAAGTGCAAGCTAAATAGAGGAAGAGATTGTCAATTTAAAGTGGCAACCGATTCACTAAGATTATGTAAATTCTTCCCAAGTAAGAATACTAGAATGTGACTAGTTCTTCAATTTCAAATCATGAAGTAAATATCATTCATTTGGTTTTGGAATCTGCTTGCGTATAATTTTGTTCTTTGAAGAATTGGGGACCTATTTTGTTGTAATAAAAGGGTAGCGTCGGTGATGATTATCCATGGGTCTATGTGACAGTGCACAGCTAAGATAAATGTCATTGTTCAGGCCTACTACCATGATTATCTTCCGCTCTAAATGGGGACTTCATGCGAGAGTGCTGCTGTAAAGGCATGGGCATATCTAGAAATGTCATTCCGTGTTGACAAAGCTTTTCTCTACATTATAATAGTCCCTCATATGCTAATGAAAAATTTCCCATCAAGGAATTTGCAAAGGAGTTGCAAAAACAAAGAGGAAAGAGGAAGTGGTAGATCAACTAATTTTAGCAAAAAGCAGATTTGCTATGGGAGGATAATAGTTCTTGTGATATGGAAGCATGCGCTTGTCATGTTTGGAACAATATAACTATTTACTTTTATCTACATAACAGGCAATAGAAGCTGCTCGTAGAGTTTAATTTGAAAACAAGTGGAGGCGGGGGCTCGGGGTGAGCACAAAATTCAGCGAGGTTATATGCCTGTACCCACTTATAGCTGCCACTACCTTCGGATGAAGAATTCAGCAAGGCCATAGAAGAATTTGTAGTGCGCGAGGCAACTCGGGTATGTTACTTGAAATGTCATCGGCGAGAACAACTCATTTATTAATAGCACTATCATCATGTTGTGGTGAACATTCAATCCTTCTCATATGCTGCGAACGCGAGAACATTTTTTGCTTCCTATGTTTATTGTGCGGTTGGCCTAGTGATGCAGTCACAAAGGAGGTAGCAGTAGACATTGTATTCAACTGAACTATCTGTGTCGTAGATGATCATTGTTGATGCCGAACGCTTGCCTTCTTATTTTCATTATCTGTTCGACCGCACTTCATTCCCTAATGCATTTTAGCAAAGTAGATATAAGGAAGGTCCCAAATGGTGAAGTTGGACAATGTTTTCAGACTTAGGTTTGCTTTTCTAAAAGGAGTTTCTTCTTCCCGTATAGCGGATAACTCCATTGCGCCACTATATTTGATATCACCTCGACTCTTAGTTAAAGGAAAAGGAACATTAAACCACATATTATCTGAAATCTCCCGTCGGTGTAATCGGAACATTTGCCTTATCTCGCGGTCAAACTTGTGATGAATCGATCCACGATTCCGCACCCTTTAAAGAAGGCGAGACAAAGTAGACACATGCGGGTAGGAAGTCCATGCCTGTATGGTTGTGGTATATACATCTTGATGAAGGAAAGATCTATCCATTTCTAATGTACAGATCCATTAGTCAACCATTTCATTCTAGTAAAAGAGTCGCTATAGAAACAATGCCTGTGGGTTTTGCGATCTGGCTGCCTTGGTGTGATGTCGATATGGAGACCCTCCCTTCTTGATCTCGAAGCTGCTGATGATCTTAAAGAGGCATAACATCATTAGTGCATGACATCATCAGTGAAAACGTATATCATCAAATCGTCGCCCATGCCTCCAAAGTTCTCCAATTGCGGAAGACGACGATCGGCCATTTCTTCACTTGGATTGTTCTCTACTTGACTTGTTAAAAACTAAGGTTTGCCCCATACATGGGTGCCTCAAACCGTTGGAAAAAATTGATGCCAACAAAGGATCACAATCGCTAACATAAAGTTCTCAAATAAGATAAAAATAAATGGATTGTATACTTAAGTTGCATTTATTTTGCTAAAGATAAATAATTATAAAATACTTTCTTAATAGTAATCTTTTTTACCCCTTTTATTAATTAGTAGATAATTTTTATAATTATTCATTATAATTTATATTTAAATATTTTCATGAATAATAAAAAAATTTATTTATTTATTTTTATAAATGATACAAAAATATATATTTCAAGCTTCCTGAACAAATGAGTTGTAGTATTACATTGTACCGTAGCCCTCGAAAAGATTGGCGCGATACGACGTAACGGATAGATCAATTACATTGTTTCTTTGAAAAAAAAAAAAAGGAATTATTCAATGATACATAATTTTGCTATCGTGATATTACGAAATTTTGCATTCATAATATTACAACCTTTTCAAAATTTTAAATAAGAAGATAGGGAAAATGACGCAAATTGGGCTTACAATTTCGAGGTAACAAGAAGTCCAGATTAAAAAGGCTCAAACTCCATTGAACACCTTTGATTTAGTCACCGAAGACGATAAAAGTTAAAAATGCATGAGCATCACTTTAATCGAAACTCAAAAGCTTATATTTCAAAATAATAGGTCTTTACTCCGAAACGAATAATGCACTTCACCAAAAAACATGGTATACAATCCTCCATCCAAAGCATGTCACTCACGAGCAAAAATTGTAACCTATCCCCACCCCGCCCCCGCCCCGCCCCCAACCCGACTGAAAAGAGAAAAATTAACAAACCAATCCTTCCAATGAAAGGAACTAATGAAGCTCCGGATGAGACAATCGGATGGGCGGGCTCCGATATTAATCGCGCAATTTTTATACATGACCACCTAATACTCATTCCTACCTCTATGAAGCATATACATCGACATGTGATTTAATTTAAATACTCAAACCACCAGGAGCAAAGACACCCATCCAACAAGAATGCCTTGAGAGTCATTATCCACCATGATCTTCAAACATCTAGTATCGTAAGTCAAACCCGACCGTGGGGGTGCAGCGACCGATTTGGTGTACGCCGGCCACCGGATTTGATGCCGAGCCGACATCACCATTTTGAGCAAAGGTCACCGTTCCGCCGACCGTGCTCGTCCCAAACCGAGATGAATCGGTGTGTCCATTGGAGGCCGCATCGAAAGCGCTCCTCCGCCATCACCGATGAGGGTCCATTACTTCTTAGGCTTTCGCGCAATATAGATATGGTTAACATCAAGGCGGTGAGGTAGATTTTTCTTCCTTCTTTTTTTCAATTACCGGAAATAAGTGCAATATAGTAAGCACTTTGCAGCTTAAGTCTCGATAGTAAATTGCCACACTCAAATATATCAATCGAGAATCAATCAAGAGGCCTTCTATGAAAACATCTCAAATAGGAAGAGGAAGAGGTTCACGTCAAAAAGTACTCAAGGATCCTGGGAAGGATTCTACCAACCAAAGGGTTTCCAAAATCACAAATTCACTTTTCCAAGATAAATACATGAAAATTCAGATTCAAGAAACCTAATTTAAACTGCACTTTAGTCTCAGCTAGCGTTTTCTCGCTTCCCAATTTGAATTTTGATGCAAATTGCAAAAGCTTGCCTTTTCTAAAATCACAACACCATTCTTCCACATACAGAGAAATGATCAGATTCGAGAAATTTTCGCCATTTAAATCACAATAAAGACCAGCATCCTTTTCCATTCCCAATTTGAAGTTTCATGCCGATTGGAGAGGCTTTTACCAGTCAGTGATTTCTATCATCACAATTCCGCATTTCCAGAAACATAAGATTTGAGAAACTTTCAGCATTTAAACCACTTGAGACCGCCAGTTGGAGATTAGATTCTGAAGCACTGGGCACACCATTTTATCACTATAAACCAGGGAAGAAAAAAAGAACTTCTCCCAAAGGGTAAGCTCCATTAAACTTTACAAAGATAAGCAACACCAAAGGCATACTAGCAGAGAGAAATCAATTTGGAAACAAAAAGTCCTTTAAGAAATTAGTTTTCTTAACCCTTCGACACAACTTATAAGAATTATACTGCCATGGCATACAAGTCCTACTCCATAAGCTGTTCAGATTTTAAAGATGCACTTTGCACATTTAAGGAAAACCGCACTAGCTATTACCTCCAGGGACTGCTGCTATCGACCAGCTAGAGGCAGCGGATGCTCGATTATCGTGAATGCTGAGTTGTCTTGTGAGTTTCGACAGAGGGGGAGGCCTGTTTCGGCATTTTTCCCTCTTACGTTTTACATTCGATCCTCTAGAAGCAGTTCTTCAATTCTTGCTGTGCTTTGAGCACTACAATCCAATGTAAACAAGAAAGGATGACTAATCATTCAAGAATAAACCTTCATTAATGATATAGAATAGTGTAAAAGGTTACATATGAAGCATATTAGTGCTGTAGAATTGGAAACTGTAGCTACAAAACAGAACACAATAAATATGTAGTCAATGCAATATTCTAATATATGTTTTCATTATAGGGAACTATTTCCAACAACATATGGTCAGATGCAATAGATGCTACGTGCAGTGGTCTTAACAAACCACCACTCCGAAAAGGAATGCTTTGAATACCTTGCATTTGCACCATGTAGTAAGGAACACGAGCATACTATGAAATATTCAAAAGAAAAAAAAATTGATTCACCAAATACGTAAACAATCAATGTGATCTTCAAGCTAACCCGATCGAACCGTATAATTGATTGAGCATGTCCTCTTTGGCTTTCTCTACTTGGCAAGGTACCACGGCCTGCTCGGGGACATAAGAAGCTAGTGAAATAAAAAGCAATGCCACCGTCTCAAAGAAACATAAGAACAATAGCACCAAGTAAAGAAAACTGACCTTTGGAACGTTAGCACCAAGGCTGTTGAGAACCGCCGACATAACCACAAACTTCTTGGGACATCCACCAAAGTTCTTCCTCCGGATCTCGCAGTCTTCTTGCCATGGTATCCCGAAATACAGGTACCACCAAAAACATATTGCCAGTTTAGTTAGTAATAGTCTTAACAAAGAAAGGTAAAACATTTCAAGGTCTTTTGAGCCTTTGGGATATGTTATCTTCAAAGAAATCCTACAGGAACACTGGACAGTTGGAAGAGTGGAAAATGAAACAGATGGATCTTGCTTGCAGTCGCTAAGGGATAAAACAAACCCACTGATTTTCTATCTCCTTTTAGGGGTCGATCGTTGTTTCTTTTTTCCCCCTTGCGGAAGAAGGGAAAGGGAGGGAATTTGTTACCAAGCAATACCATTAGATGACTCAGCAGAGAACCATCGGAGAGGCTTTGCCGGAGGGGCAGCCTGCATTCTCCCTTCTTTTGACCTCCAGCGAAAGGCGGGACAACATTCCTTAAGTTGTTCAACCACTCAACCTTCTCTCGCCATAGTCTCACCTTCAATACCACCGCACTGTGAGCTACAACATGGAAGCAGGACATCCAATTGGCGTTTGAAGGGATAGTCAAAATCCTAAAGATAAAAGATATAATGTATGAAAGAATAAGTACCTTTCAAGATCTGTCTTGTAAGGAACCTTGCTAGTTATCTTGAAGACAAGACCAGGTCCTTTTCCGAGTCTGGACCATTTGATATTTTATCCTTGGAACTTTTTGGTGGGGTTCATCATCATCGGAGATTTCTTAGAGACCAGGTCCTTTTCCCCGATGAATTCATCCAACGGTTGCACAACCAACATGCAGAAACAAACAAAAAGCTAAGTACAACTTCCAAGAACTTGACCGGGGTCAACTACATTACAAATGTGAACTTTTATACTCTCACGATGAGAATCCGATGGACAGCAATAAATGACAAGAAGTAAACAGAAGAATAAGGGATGGCCACTCAAATGAAATGAAAGGGACAACGGATGGTTTTGCGAGAGGATTTGACAATTTGAAGGGATGACTGTAAGCATAAGCACAGGCCAACAGATACATGCTTTCTTCAATAACTAGTGTAATGGATACATGCTGCTATACCTATGGAAAAAAAGAAAAGGCAGATACATGCTGTCATTCTTTCCAACATATTCTCCAGATGATGACGAGTTTAACAAGATTGTGCAGCAATTCAAGTCGAAACAAAAAAATAAAAATAAAAAGGAAATGAACCTGGTTTAGATGCACCCAAATTGAAATGATGTGGAGGTAAAATAGTGTTAGTTGATTGGCCAAAGTGCATTTGTCTTACAATAAAAAAAAAAAAGTACACTTGTCTTATTTACACTTTGAATAGCCGCATCCAAGTAATCTCGTTCAGTGCACCGGTGTGAAGAATTTCAATTGGATACCGCCTTCTTGGATATCTAAATTTCAGGGTGGAGTGAAAAAAATCACTGAACTTCTCTCGCATCTAGTTTGGCACTTGAAATAAGCAACTTCATATCGGGGCCTAATGCGAGCAATATCCTATAAGGTGACAACCATAGAAGTTAGAAACCGATAAAAAGATAACTTGACATCGGGCCTCAAGCCAAAGTTGAATTCTTAGAAAGCTAATTTAGCAGCAAGCTAGAGATTAGGACTCCTGCCTAACTCAAGTAATTCCACAAAAAATTACAATTCACAATTGTGGCCCTGCAATTTAAGATATAAATTAGCATTGTATAACAGTTGGATCCTCTTCTATAGTGATCTTTTGCCTCTATTTACTTTGTGAAGCAGCTAAAGGTCAAATTTGATGTGCATGCATACAATAAACCGTAATCATTTATAAACAGTTTCAGATCATAATTCTACATTACAAGCAAGCGAATGCAATCTACAATGGTAATTTCATTCAAAGAAGAGCAATAGGAAAGGCCAAGAAGTGAAATATATAAGAGTCCAAGCTAACACTTGAATCACGAAAATATACTTTGTACAAAAAAAGAACAAGAGGGATATACTATGGCTTTCGCTTATTCTTTAGACTAACAAAAACAATTTCAGTTTAAGAGGCAATGTGAATGCAACAGGTTTCAAGAAGACACGAGTCATCATCGGTCCATTTAAAGGAGAAGGGTAACAAAAGAACTATTCACCTCCCGAAGTTTCTCACGGATTTCATCAAAAACAGAATGTTTCCAACATATGAGTTTCTGCGAAAGGAAAATCGAAGCAAAGAGCAAATTAAGAGATATGTGAGAGTAAAAACAACTCGAAATGCTAAGAGATATCTAGAGGAACGCGACCGACGCGACGACCCATGTCCGTAACCCCGAGCGCACGCTTCGCTTCTTCGTCTCCGTCTTCGCTCGTCGTTTCTCTCTCCTCCATTTTCGCCGTCGTGGTTCGACGCGTTGGCGTCGGACGCGTAGGCGGAGGCGGAGGAGACGGGGGCGACGGATGCGACGCCGACGGAGGCAACCGGCGGAGGGCCGTCGGCGTCGGGCCTTGTTGGAAGAGAGGCGCGACTTCGAGGACGAAAGAGAGAGAGAGAGAGGACTAGAGGTCGCGAGATGGAGGCGGAGGCTGCGTCGGCGTCGGCGTCGGCATCGGCGTCGGCGTCGGAGTCGGCGGCGTCGGAGGCAACCGGCGGAGGCGGAGGTGGAGGGCCGTCGGCGTCGCGTTTCGCTGGAAGAGAGGCACGACTTCGCGGAGGGGGAAGAGAGAGAGCGAGCGAACGTCGCGAGAGGGAGGAGGAGCGTCGGCGGCGTCGGCCTCGGCGTGGGGGCGATGAAAGCAACCAGCGGATGCGGAGGGGAGAGAGAGAACGCAGTCTCGATCGTTCTCTGTTTGTGCTTCGCGAGGAGAGAGAAAGCGAGAGTGAGAAAATTGCAGAAAATTTAAGTGAGGAGAGAGAAATCTCTTGGGCGGGAGTCCTGTCTTTTCTTCGCAGCAAGAAGCCGAGCCGAGCCAAGCCGAGCCCGCCCCTATTTTATCGTGAGGAGAGAGAGGAGAGACGAACCGCTGAAACGGAGAATGGACGACGTGGACTGACACGCGGACAGGTGTCACGCAATGAACGGTTCAGAGCACGAATGACGTGGCACTGTTAGGGTACCCAATATTTTCTCCGAAGACAGCGCAATAGATAAAATTCTAGTATATCCCCTTAACAGGTTAGGTACACCATACACAAGACGTCGCCTTAGCAAAGTACTAATCACTGACGTCATCGCCTCCTGTCCAACGACGAAAAGGGAGCCACAAGGATTTTTGATTCGCCGGGCATCGAATTCACACGGGAGAAGCGGACGAGAGATGCTTTCCTTGGGTTCCGTCGTCGGTCTAAGCCGGAGAAAAAAATAAAGGCATGCGTGAATTAATTAATGAATCGTTGCCTAGTACCGTCATACCTCGAATCCGGATAGGTATAATGATACAATCATTCTTTCACCTAATTAACGCAATCTGGAACCGTTAAAATTCAATTTCTAAAATAATACTTTCACTTTAACGATCTGAAAAATATGAAATATGATATGAAAAACACGAAAAATAAAAAGAGTGGGTAATTACGGTCGAGATTATAGTGCGTATATTTTCTAAATAGATCGAGCAACTATTATCAATGTATTCAAAGTGATACTAGACTCAAGGTATAAAATACATATTAAATTATATATGAGTTATATTATTTCAACAAAGCTTTGTACAAGTCGAGAACACTCATTTACTCACTGATATTAAAACAATAGTATCAATAATCTAATCCATTGATCAATTTCAACAACTCATGTATCAATGATTTATTCCATTTATTAATCTAATCAAATCATGCATCGGTGGTCAATTCCATTGAACAATCTATTACTCAATATCAAACCATTATCATAACACAATGCTTTGTGATAAGGCGATCAAGATTTCCCTTGACAAAGTGTCCACCTATAAAGCTGGTGACTCAGTTTAGAAGATATCATAAATCACTGTGCATACCTACAAACCACCAATTCATAGTCATGTTAAGCATAAACAATTATCCTCCAATACCATAAATCATTCTAAATAGCTTTTCGTAACATAGCCCACTGCTATTTCTCAAATCATTTATAGACCATTTCATAAACTAGCCACAAAGTTGTTCAAAATATACAAATATATATTATTTCTTAATACCTTGCACAACACGCTTTCTAAACCTTTGTAAACAACCAAATAGTAGTAAATGCTCGATTTGGCTTGTATGCAACAAAACATGCCATTTTGTATTTATATAATCTATAGCATTTTCAAAACATGAATTTTACAAATTCAAAAAAGATATAATACCACTCACTTGAGAAAACCTAAATAAAAAAATGTGTCGCTAAACAAGTTAACGATCTCGCAATCCTATCAATTAAATGATAATTCGCGTTAAATTAAATCAAACTCTACCTCAATTATGAAATGACTAAATTAGGCTCAAACATTAACAAAATGACTGATATGCGCTAATAAATCTCTCACAATTACTAAACCTAAAAGGAACCTGAAACTCAACCTCAAAACTCTAAAATTTCGCTTAAACAAAATCATTGCTTCAAATCATCCTTCATCAAATCCCACAGCTCTACAATAACATAATTTACAATTTTCATGAAATCCGAAGCTTCATAACTCCAAAATTCCAAATTTAAGTACTAAATTCAAAAACTATCTCGATTGAACAGACGAGAAACGTGAGTATTTATTAGGCATTTCGATACATAGTCGAATCGGCTTAGCGAAATTCTTATGGTATGTAGGCGCAAATTCTTTTCTCTTTTCTACTTTCTTCTTTGTTTTTCTTTTCCTCCTTTCCTTTCTTTTTCTGCTTTTTCCGTCTATGAGCTCTCGGGCTTCTAGAAGCCGAGCCTCCTTGTTCTTTTCATTGACTTTTCAATCCATTTTCTCCACCTCTTCTCCTGCCTTTTCTCGCTTTTCCAGTTCGATGGACGAAGCCTTCCTTTCTTGTATACGGCTCTCAGTAGTCCATTTTGAAGCGGTGGGTTTTCTTTTCATTTTTTCTTACTCTTTGACTGGTCAATTCCCACAATCATTAAAAATACAATCATAGGCCTTGTTTACACGAAGGATTATGACATTTTATAACTAAAAACCAATGGAAATGAGGATGATACATTGATAAAGATTGTAACATCTCCTTTCTTATTTTTTTATGATTCATGCAATTTAATAAGGCTACCCAATAAGGAATCTTTAAATATTTGCAGTCTGCTGTTTCGGACTCTTGAAACTCTAAAAATTGAACATCTAGGAGCTCCTTCGCAAAAGGAAATACTAATGGTGCAATAGTGCGTGCCTGTCAAGACTCCTCTAGAAAATTTGCTAATGGATTCGGGCGATCTACGAGGGTGAATACAGCCAGACATGCCAATACCCTAGCTCGTCACGACACGTCCACAACACAAACACATGACTAGAAGTTCCTCTTGGCTGGTTTGGTTCGGTACGACGTGTTTGTATATAGAGACAGACGTTGATTCCCACTTTCGACAACCATTGGTCCACCACTGTTGGGCTCTCTTACATTTTAGTCCTCCCTGCTCCGACCCGCCCAGGCGGGGGGAAAACAGAGTGAGGGAATAAACAATTGGTAAAACAATTGGCATAGAAGTACCTTCAGTCGGAAAAACAGTTGGTCCTCTACCTATGGCGACAATCAAAGGTTCTATGAGTTCGGTGGGTTCGATTGTCTGATCGCTTCCCTAATGATTCAGTAAACATTAAACAAGTTGGCTTGATCAATTAGAAACCACCTTGTCCTCATCCAACTGGACAGAGTGACGTCCTTTTGCCTATACTTTTTGAAGTTTAGTGGCCTAAGCAGAATAGATAAACCTACAGAATACTCCAAGCTCCACTTTAAGTTTTACGAAAAAATCTTAGACCAACCATATCGGAACTGGAAATTCTAGAAAGCTGTCGAGTCTCTGATGTCGTCCTACAGGTGCTGTTTCTCACTAACCCACATGGCAAAGGTTCATTTACTAGGCGTACGGTGTACCCCATGCACTTACTTGAAATATATATTTCCAGAACAATGCTCCCCCTTGAGATGAATGTTCCCATAACCAATTGCTCGGTGAAGCCATTCCACATCACAGGGCAGAGAAAGTGACTATACATATTCATTACATTTTCCTCCAGATACATATCAACATTTCAATATGGGTATAAAGCTCCTTAACCTCGTGGATTTGATCATCACTTTGGAGTTGAATAGGGAGACCCAAAAACTAGCATTCTATTTCAACGGTGGAAATGTCATGGGCGAGAACAATAACATTTCTTGTTCGCATAGTCGTTCACATGAGTAGGTAGTAATCACGATCAATATAAGTTTGCAGCACTACAATCAGAATTGAGTTCCACAAATTTGTCACGGGAAAAGTAGATATTTCGAATGCGAAATCGCATCTTCTCCATCTTGCACCATAACATTTCCAAGAATTATGTCACCCTTCGAGAAAGAAAGTTGATACGAAGATTCTGAATCCAAGTTTGTCCCCAGTCGGGACAAAAAAACAAGTGCTTCTAGAAAAGTGAGACGCTATAGAGAGCTCAAACCCTCCATATGACAATTTTAGAATGACAGAGTAAGCACAAAAAAAGAAAGAGGGGAGAAAGGAAGAGAATAATTTCAACAACAACCAGTCAGTCAAAACCGCTGCTACCCAGGTTTGTTTCACTATAGACAGTTGGATATGTGGCCTGCATAATCAAAACCACCATTAGCGATCTACCTCCAGAATCAATTCGAAATCATTGTCACCCCGTTAATCTCTTCGAGATCTAGCCGATCATCGATCATCTCTCCAGAATCAGACCCTGCACGTTGCGTACCCAAGACGATATTAGGAAAGTCACTGTCGAAGTGACGAGTCCCCCTTACTGTGCACCCAACCACACCCAAAACCCAAAACCCCTTAAAAGCAACTGTAGCATCGTCTTCTCCACCCCCCCCCCCCCCTTCTCTCTCTCTCTCTGCAACTCAATTCGAATAGGGCGTCTGAACAAGAAGAAAAAAAGAAGCAGAAGCAGAAGAATTGTTCCTTACTCTTGGAATTCTATTTCGGCGGAATCCGCGAATGGCTTAGCGATTGCTTTGAAGGCGTCCTCAGACAGGACCAACGTGGCGCCGGTCACGGACTGCTTGTACGCCGCCGCCGAGAGCGCGTTGTCGATGATCTTGACGTGGATTGTGATATCGCTCGCGCAGTTGGAAGGGACGGACCGGGAAGCGCCGACGCACCGCACCGCGTACACCCGGCCGCACGCCGCCGCGTTATCCCACAGATCGCCGCCCGCCGCCGCGAACAGGTTGCTCGGAGGAAGCTGGGACGGGTCATCTCTATAGCATTCCGTCGCTGAGCCAACAGCGAGAAAAAAAAAGGGTTTAGCGAACTCCTCTCTCTTTCCTCTGATCCTCCCTCTTTTTTTTTTTTTTCTGAGAGGAGTTCAAGGACTTACGCGTGTAAGGAGAGCTGTAATAAGCCGCAGTACCGACGTCGACGGCGGCCCCGGAGACGGCGACGGTCGCCCACACCACGGATGCGAGGAGGAAAAGCGGCCGCCGCACAGAAGGCATTTTTTTTTTTTCTTTGTTTTATTATTTCGATGGAGAAGAATGGTTTTTTCGCCCAGTCTTTATAATAGAACTGGGTGGGAGAGGCGCAGGAGAGATGGGAATGTGCGATCAAAAAGAGAGAGAGAGCAGAAGAGAGAGAAAAATGGGGAGAGAGAAGAGAGAGGAGAGAGAGAGTGTGCAAGGAGGCAAGAGAGTGAGAGAGGAGAGAGGAGAGAAGAGAGAGAAAAATGGGTAGAGAGGGAGGTAGGACAGAGAGAGGGGAGAGCGCGTGCAGAGAGGAGAGAGAATGGAATAAAGAGAGAGAAGAGTTTGCCCAACAATTTGAGCTGTCAACTCGGTTCAAATTAAAAATGATGTGGCAATTATTAGAGTACACAAGTTACAAAATATTTTCTCCCTCAATCCTTTTTCTCTCTCTGCTCGTGAACGTGACTGCAACTTCCACCCGCGTCCGCGCATAGCCATCGCGGCCGCGATCGTGCAAGCTCGAAGGTCGGAGACGGAGGGAGAATGAGCTTCCAAGACGTCCAGAACGGCGCCCGGCCGGCCCCTTCCCGATCGCAGAGCCCCTCGCAATCGGTGGCCGCCGGGATTTTCCAGATCAACACCGCCGTCGCCGGATTCCGCCGCCTCGTCGACGGCATCGGCACCGCCAAGGACACCCCCGATCACCGCCAGGAACTTTGCTCCTCGCTCCAACCCCTCTCCGTCCCCCTCCTCTCTCTCTCTCTCTGTCGAAGGCAATTCTCACCGGAAAGTTTTTCCGTCGCAGGCACAACACGAGGCAGAGGATGCTGCAGCTGGTGAAGGACACCTCGGCGAAGCTCAAGGCGCTGAGCGAATCCGATCACGACTCCGGAGTCAATGTACGATCGCTTCCGCTTCTTGAACTTTGATTCACGAGCCAGCCTTTTTATTCCCTGTGTTTGTTTTCGCTTCGTGATCCGGTGCGAATTTCGTCTCTCGTGACATTGTGGAGTTCGATTGAATCAATCCGTGTGCGTTTTCGCGTTTTCTTCAGCCGAGCAAGAAGATAGAAGATGCGAAGCTCGCGAGGGATTTCCAGAAAGTGCAGCAGCTCGCGGCGGAGCGCGAGTCGACTTATGCTCCCTCCGGCCCTCCTCCCTCCTCGGCGAAACTGTACGTCGTCTATTGGGATTGTTGGGCTTGATTGATGGGGAAAAAAGATGATAGCTTGTTCGTTTCCTTTTTCTTCGTCGCTTTTCTCGGATTCCGTGGGTTTATGTTCTGACTATTGCGTCTGTGTCGACTGCTTTTCGCGAAACAGTTCCGGGTCTGATGAGCAAGTGACATCTAGAATATACCGAGAGTACCAACCTTTTCTTATGGGTCAGAGGAGGTAGGCAATTCGTCATTCTGCCAAATTACTTCAATGTTGATTAGTCGAGGTTGGTGCAGGTTTGGAACGCCATTTCCATTGAGCCTTGTTTGATGGATTGTTCCACGTTGGACATTACGTGCAGTGCGGATTATGTTCTTCGGTAATCTTTCCAGTAGTAGTATTCATGCTGGGAGTGATCAATGCAATCTGCCTTCTGTAATTTACGTTACTTGCAAAGTGTGTCTGTTCTGTTGTCTGCTCAATGCAAGAGAGCCTTGGAAGCCCAATGTGGTCATTTTTCAGCTTTTATTCCGGCGTCTCATTGGCCAAACATGATTAAACTTCATGCTCATGAAATGGAAGACAAAAGTCTGAGTATTTTAAAACCATGTCTATGATAAAATAATATCAGTTCTTCTATTTCAGGCAGGAGGTGGTGCTTTTAGACAATGAAATTGCTTTCAATGAGGCTATGATTGATGAAAGAGACCAAGGTATAAGAGAAGTAGAGGAACAAATTGGACAAGCGAATGAAATATTCAGGGACCTTGCTGTTTTAGTTCATGAGCAGGGCGTGGTAATTGGTAAGATGCCAAAATAACTTGAAGCTATCTGGTTTCCTGTGCTAAATTTCTCCTGGCTCTGTTGATGTTTTTACTTTGGTTTTTATATGATCACATCTTTCAACATTACAGATGATATTCGATCAAACATTGAGAATTCTGCGGCTGTGACAAAACAAGCGAAAAGTTCAACTGGTTAAAGGTTCTAAAATAGGAGAAAATGTTAGG
This sequence comes from Eucalyptus virginea, assembly GCA_014182375.1. Lineage (NCBI taxonomy): Eukaryota > Viridiplantae > Streptophyta > Magnoliopsida > Myrtales > Myrtaceae > Eucalyptus > Eucalyptus virginea. The sequence continues at coordinate 39,162,147 of CM024520.1, forward strand.
AAAGAAGCCTTATTCCTTCTATCTTGCATGATTTTGTAATTACTTTAGTTCAGCGACTGGTGCAACCACACAATAAAGGAACAAAATCTTCGGTTCATTTGTGGTGTGAGAATACACAAGCTAAGATAAAGCTGCATTTGAATTTGCCCGTATTTTCAGTCCATCAGCATTAGCAAACTCAAAGATTCGTGGGAAACAACTTTTTTCTTTTTTCCACTTATTCACATCAGTCTCAACTTCTGAATTCCCTTCTACACGCAAAATGGCGTTCAAGAAAGAAGTGAACAACATCAACCTATAGAACCACAACCCCTTCAGGCTGCGTTTGGTTTAGCCTTGGGAAATGGCCTTGGGGAAATGCAAATATCTTTGGTCTAGTCCCATACACTGCATATCTATTTTAATTTCTTGTAGTAATATTGTCGGCTCCTCTAATGTCCATGTTTCGATCTACTTTCATCATGTCACACAAGCCGAAAAGATAAAGGATTTAGGTTCTTAGAGCTTTTGATGACTCTTGTGGTCCTGCTTGGAAGCGAGGGATTTGACCGGGGATGAAGAAAAAAGAAACAGAACAACTATCGCTAGTCATATGCTTCAAATGAAATCTAGAAAACCTCTCTCCATTAGACCGTGGATAATTGCGATGAAAAAAACCAACTGGACGCAAGTAGGTATACAGTTTACAAAAGAGGTAAAACCACTTATGATTTCAATAGATATGGTGATGTAAAATATGATAGTACTAAGTCTCTTCTTCCCACAAAGATATCCAGCTAGTTCTCTGTTCATGCATGAACTGGAAAAAGAGTTGCGGTTGAGCTTGGATTGTAACTAAAAGGAACAAGCGGCAGCTTCCTATGTCTGAATCCACATCTATAGTAGCAGAAGATCTCTAGATGATATTATCAGCAATATCTGAATCAGCATGGATACTCCCAACAACAAAATCGGCCTTTGGACTGTCTTCTGCTCAGCCACACTTGCAATCCTAGAAAGGCCAACAGTAGGTTCTACTCTGTAAGAAAACAGCAACCCGATGAGCTTCCTAACATCAGCCTTATTCTACCGATAGATTTGTCTAAGATAGCCTAAACAAGGAAAGTGATTGTTCCTGCATAAGCCTGGTCGGAACAACATTAATTCTCCTAGAAATCAACCGATATTTAATAACAGAAACGCAGGTATAATTCCTATTAGGCCAGTCTAAAGCACATTCATTCATGTCAGTCAACAAAATCTGCAATTAGCATGGAGGTAAGTCTATTCACCTCGTCTCTCTGCACATTGAATTTCATGCATTTAATGACAAATCTAGAAATATCCTAAAAAGGCCTTCCAACACAGTAGATAGTTTATCCACCAAGCATTCTCCCTTGTAACAAAATTTTCCAAATTGCACAACCACATCTCTCCTTTTTACCAAACCAAGCTCCATGTACTCACTGACACAACATCATGTGATCAGCAGATGGTACATCCATCGCAGGTTAGAAAACACAGGTTAGCAGGTCCAGTAAGTCTTAAAAGCAAACATGCACATGAAATATGTATAATAAACCCGTGTGCGTTTCTCATGTGATTAAAAGAATCTCTGTTAGCGGTCATCATTGCAGCACCGTCTTCTACCCCTCAAAACCCAAAACCGAAACCCTCAAAAGCCACCGCAGCACCTTATCCTCCAACCCCTCTCTCTCTCACCTCCGCCCATACCCATCGAACTCTTACACAGCGCAATTCAATTTGAATAGGGCGTCTGAACAGGGGGGAAAATAATAGAAGAAGCAGAGAATTGTTCTTACTCTTGGAATTCGATGTTGATCGAATCCGCGAACGGCTTAGCGATTGCATTGAACGCCTCCTTGGACAGGACCAACGTGGCACCGGTCACGGACTGCTTGTACGCCGCCGCCGAGGAATCCACCGAGAGGGCGTTGTCGATGATCTAGACCTGGATTGGGCGATCGCTCCCGCAGCTGGAAGGGACGGACGGCGACCCGGCGACGCACCGCACTTCGTACACCCGGCCGCAGGCCACCCCGTTATCCCACAGATCGCTGCCCGCCGCTGCGAACAGGTCGCTCGGAGGAAGCTGGGACGAATCATCTCCATAACATTCCGTCGCTAAACCAACAGCAAGAAAAAAAACGGGGATTTAGCAAGCTCCTCCCTCTTTCTGATCCTTCTTCTTTTTTTCTTTTTCTTTTTTTTAGGTCAAAGACTCACGTGTGTACGGAGAGCTGTAATAAGCAGCTGTACCGACGGTGAAGATGGCCCTGGAGCCAGAGACGGTCGCCAAGACCACGGAAGCGAGGAGGAGCAGCTGCTGCACGGAAACATTTTTCTAATGGTGGGTGAGAGTCCAAGAAGACAGCCCAATCGAAAAAACTCACATCCCTGAGGTGGGGCCCGTCCCTCAAAGGAACGGCGACAAGATAATAACTAGGGGTGAGCATGAGTTAGGCCGGCTCACCCTAACCCGTTAGTCCTAAATTTTTGGAATTGAGGACCGATCCTATTGAGCTTGGAATTGAGGACCGGATCGACTCAGTGGGTTCGGTCCGATTCCAAGGCCAATCCGGAATTTATTTATTTCATTTTTTGTACTCTCTGAAAAGACAACCAAGAATCGGACCAATCCAATGGATTTGGTTCGGTTCTAGGGATCGATAATTTTTTATTTTATTTTTTGTACCCCTAAAAAGGCGAGTGAGGATCGAACCGGCCCTATGAGTATAGTGACAAGCGAGGTTAGCTAAGAGAGACGAGCGATGAGTGTCGAGTGTGGGGAGCGTCGAGCGTCGAGCTAGGCGAGCGGCACGAATGACCCAAAGCAAGTGAGGCGAGTGTCTAGTGGTGAACGGAAAAGTCATTTTTTTCGGTTTTGGCAAATTAAAGATTAAGATGACAAATAAGACAGAACAGAAAGAGGATGTCGTAAGGAGCTCTTTCTGCTCTTTTGAACGTCGTGAGGACTCTTCACAAAAATATTTTCCTCCTTTGTAAATTATGATTGTTGACGCCATAAAAGATATTAAAAGATCTAAGTTATAAAAAAAATAATATAAAATTACTTGAACTCCTCACTAAGAAGCTATTTAATATTGTTGACGCTATTTATTTTAGAATTTTCTCTATATAAAAAATTATAAATAATATGTAAGATATATAATATATATAAAATCAAGGTCGGTTTGAGTTGGACTGACCCTAAACTCCAAGGACCGAGAACTAACCCGCACAGTGCTGTCTAGAAATCTCAAGACCCAGACCGACTCGATTTTCGTGAAACCAGACTAGGACCAAGAGGGTTGGATTGGTCCAGGATTGGTCTAAGATTGACTCTAGACCAATGCTCACCCCTAATAATAACAAATAGAATAATTTTAAAATTAAAGTTCATTGGTTCCAAATCCGATTCCCACCCCCCAATCGGAGATTGGATTGGAGGGACCGGATTGAGGATCGGTTTGAAGGTCGGTTCTAGTTCCCACCCTAGAATCGGGGTTTGGATCGAAGGGACCGATTTTCCATTTTTAAACATTGGACTAGAAAGATCAGTCCGATTCTTAATTTTCGAAAGGAGGAACCAGTTCCTCATTTCTGGATAAGGACTAGACCGTAGTATGGTTTTGATTTTGATTTTCACCTAACCTAGAGGGACTGATTCCCATTTCTGAAACTGAGGACCGAATTGTGGTATGGTTCCTCATTTCCGAGTCCGGTCTAGTTTCCCATTTCCGAACCCAGGATCAAACCATAGTACAATTCCAATTCCGATTTCCGTCTAGACCGAAGGGACCGATTCCCCATTTCCGAAATTGAGGACCCGATCGTAGTACGGTTTTCCCATAGTCCCGGATATCGGAAAGGAAGAGAACGAATCTTTCTGATCTGGGTGAGAATTGGGACCGTGGGAGCTTAGAACCATACCGTCTTTGGCTTTGGTTTTGGTTTTGGAAATAGGGAATCATGGGAATCGAGATAGTCAGTTCCCACAGTCCTGGATATCGGAAAGGGAGAGAATGAATCTTTCTGATCTGGGTGAGAATTGGACTGTGGAAGCTAGAACCATACCGTCTTTGGAATCATCGTCACCCGTTGATCTCTTCGAAATTGAGCTGATCGCCGATCATATCACCAGAATCAAACCCTGCACGTTCCACCCAAAAGACGATATTAAAAAAATCAGCGTCAAAAGCCACGTCAAAACCCCAAACCTCAAAAGCCACCGTAGCACCGTTTCCTCCAACCCCTCTCTCTCTCTCCCTCCCCCGCCCACAACCATCGAGCTGTCACACAGCACCATTCAATTTGAATAGGGCGTCTGAACGGGAAAAAAAAAAAGAAGAAGAAGAAGCAGAAGCATTGTTCCTTACTCTTGAAATTCGACGTCGGTCGAATCTGCGAATATCACGTTTCTTTCGGTCTGCGCAGAATAAAGCACGCCTTCGGGAGCAACAAAATTTGTTAGGGTTACGTGCAATCAAGTGCTAAAGTAAGCTATTAGCACAGAATAATGCCCCCGTTGGTTCCTCTGATGATGTGCCAGTCACACCAGGCGTTGAGGAGGAAAGAGGAAGCTGAGGTCTGGCACCATGACTTACCAGCGCTGTGAAGCCTTATTAACTCAATGCATCAAGCACCTTTGATTCCAAGCAGCCCGAAAGAATTCCAACCCACTAGAAACACACGCCTTGATGGTGGATACCGGAAGATTACTACTCCTTCATATGCTGTTCTCGGAAAGGTTCCTCCCGTACGGCAAGGAAAACGTTCCATCACTCACTCTTAATATTCTTTCTCAAATTCAATAGGCGGACTGAGTTGCAGATCTAAAATTACCTAAGCTTATAATTACATAACTTAAAAGTCTAGATGCTGGCTGCACACGATGACGACAAAATTACTAAGTACATATCTTAATAACTAAGCTAGAGGTTCAAATGGCCATCGATCCAGAAAGAAATACCAGCATGAGGTGATAGGATGGACTTCCAGCAGCAGCAAGTCGATCAGCATATTCCTATTGTGTCGTGAAAAGACGCATCTGAGGGAGTGAGAAAAAAAAAGGAAAAACAAAAAGATAAAAGTCAAAGGAGGAAAAAAGAATAATTTTGGTGGACAAACAAATGAAGTAAGGACAACCGTTGGACAAATATAGGGCCAATTCCATAAAAAAGCACGAACTTTAGGGTTTGGGACAAATCTGGCCCGAACTTTATTTTGTCTCGAAAAAAAGCACCAACTTTCAGTCGTGTCCCAAATCTGGCCTGCCGTTAACTCTCCTTCACGATCATCCGACCTGGCATTTCCACGTCAGATAATCTAACAAGGCAAAATTGGAGAAAATATTAGGTACCCTAACAGTGCCACGCAATCCATGCTCTGATCCATTCACGGGTCGACACCTGTCCGCTGGCAGGTCCACGTCGGCTCCCTCGGCTCCCTCTTCTCTCCGACGTCGTTCCAAATTAAACCAACGCGCGGGCATTTAAAAAAGTGAAAAGGGCATTCTCTCTCCTCTGTCTTCTCTCTCCTCTTTGCTCTCTCTTCCTCCTCCGACGCTCCTTCCGGTCTAGCGATTCTTCCGACGACCGTCGCTCCCTCCCAACGACGGCTTTTCTCTCTCCACTCGACGGCCTCATCTCAGGGCTCCATTCTCTCGGCGCACTTCTTCCTAATTCGCGCTCTCTCCCGACGGCCGATTTCGCTCGCCTCTCTCCGTCCCCCGACTTGCGACCGAGAAGCAATCACTCCGCCCTGCTCGAAGCAGTCGCTCGAGAAGGCCTAAATCTGCGAGTCAGGTTCGATTTTATTTCCCGAGGTTTTATGTTCGCATCTTTGTTTTGGGGGAGAAAGCTTGACCTAAATCTGCGATTAGAAGTTCACTGGTTTATTGCTTCTGATTCTAAGCGCAGCAACGCGAGAAGTGAAACTGCGGCTGTCTCTCTCTCTCTCTCTACCCTTGTCCGGTTTTTCTGTTCTTGGCAAATTCGAAGATGAGCCCACTTCTGGATACATGATCTTAGGCCGACCCGTCAAGTCGAAGCCCGACGTAATCTCGCTGCTTCGCTCCACCGAGCTGTTGAATCGCTTGTGTCTGGGGGGTTTCAAGATTTTTCGGGCGGGCAATCGCCTGTTCCGTCATTGCAGACTTCCAGGCGAGAAGAAATGTGCCCACAATAATCACCCCAACACCGAACCGCCTCCTTTGTCCTCTCTCGGTATGTCGTCATCCCTTCTCTTGCTTTCGTTTTTTCCCTCGTCGTTTGGTTTCAGGAAGTGGTGGGGATGTTACCAGTAAAAGAAAGGAATCGGGCCGTGAGGTTTCGCCTGAATTGTGAGAGATTAACGCGGGAGTGGTCGACCCCACGTCCCGTATATGGCGAACAGTATGATTTTTGAATGAAAGCGGGTTCGCATGAGCTATGAGCGTTGGTGGGGAATGAGCAAGAAAGTGGGTTTTGCTGAAAATTTTGATCTTGTTGAAGTTGGACAAGTTGGGAGTCACGGCATTTCTGTTTGTTGAAAGCTAGTTAATCTTAGATGCTGTTTGTCAAGAAAACTTATAGGAAGAGTAGACACTGAACTAATGTGACTCTTTCGATGAACTAAACACATGGGGAAGCTGATATTACTTGAGATCTCTTGGAATAGTTGGTGGGTGTATCTAGATTCATGAACACCCTGGAATTGAATTAAATGGTTGCATTTCTTTTATTGATAAGCGTTTTCTGCTCCTCTGCTCATGCTTTGTATCTGACTTTAGTGTCCATTTTTCTTGTTTTCTCATTCTCTTTTTTGGTTTTGCTGTAAAGGGAATTAGTCGAATTGCTTGTGAACTTTTCGTCAAGCACATGAACAAATGGCTCTCACTTTTCACTAGGACAAAATGTCCGGACGAGGATAAAGCAATTCTCTTTGATGAATAAGTTCAAGAAGAAAGTTCTCAGAGTGAGTCCTTGAACATTGCCTTGTTGGATTTCATTGCTGCTCTTAGTGCAAAGTTAAACTCGAATTGTGTTTCCCGCATTGTTAATGTAGGTAGTAGTAGACAATTTGCCTGATGAGCAAGTGGATCATATGAAAGAGTTGTTTGACGTGATGGATACCAATAAAAATGGAGATCTGACATTTGAAGAGTTGAAACATGGCCTGCACAAATATGGATAACAAGTTGCTGATCCTGATGTGCAGATGCTGATGGATGCAGTAAGATCACCTATTCAACAGCTTAGCCCATTTTGTTTTGGACATGGTTTATGTTTTCTTCTTCCATGTCAACGCATTCTATGCTGTGAAGTGCATGATTTTGCTTAAATTGCAAGGCATTTGGAAGATTAAGGATGGATTACATAATACAGAAATATATTTTTCATCAGTTAGTCAAAGATTTGATCATGAGGTTGTGTCACCATTTCACATAATTGATAGAACTTCTTGTAAAATCAAGTGGGTTTCTAATAATTTGATGAGTCGCGATTTCTTGTATTAGCATCTAAAAATAGAACTCCATCTTATATGAGAACAGGCTGATGAAGATGGAAGCGGAACACTGAACTTAAAGGAGTTTGTGACTATGTCAGTCCACTTGAGAAGGATTGGCAACGATGACCACCTTACTTGAGCTTTTGAATTCTTTGACAAGAATTGAAGCGGATATATTGAATTTGATGAGTTGAAAGAAGCTTTGATAGATGACAATCTTGGTTCGAACAACAAAAAATTTATTGAATACATCATTTTCGATGCTGATCTAGATAAGGTAATACGTAACCAGAACAACCTGCAATTTGGAATCTGTGTATATCTTGTTCATATACGAAATAGAGTGCTCATTCTGTGATGGATGTATTCCAGGACGGTCGAATAAGTTATGATGAATTCAAGGCCATGATGAAAACGGTCATGGATTGGAAAATGGCTTCACGCCAGTAGTCGAGAGCGATGTTGAACGCGCTTAGCCAGAAGATGTTCAAAGACAAACCTTCTTCTCTCAGAGGCTAAAAGATGTTCCACCCGTAGCTTCTTAATCTGATCCAAATGAACCGTGGAGAAACAAAATCGAAGTCTCATCAAAAGGGTATTTCGGAAGGAGGCATTATACAAAATCATTGCATTGGTTTGCTACTGCAGGGACATAAATGCTGTGGTTATATTATTTAGCATGCGCCGTTTCTCTGTAATTAGAGCTGCCTTTTGTTCATGCTAGACTTTTGAACAACTGCTTTGCCTTTCCTATATGAACTACAGATCCTGATTGACCTAAGAATGACAAGGCAACCATTCTTACAGACACAATCCAGGTGCTGAAGGATTTAACCACGGAAGTTAACAAATTGAAAGCTGAATGTGCGGCTCTTATTGAAGAATCTCGTGAGGTGATTTTATCTTCATCCAGTATCCTGAGGTTCTAATGTCCATTGTTTGCCTTGATGCTAATAGTAACTTTGCATTACAACCAGCTGATGCAGGAGAAGAATGAGCTCAGAGAAGAGAAATCATCTTTAAAATCTGAAGTTGAAAATCTTAATGTCCAGTACCAGCAAAGGATGAGGGTTATGTACCCTTGGGCTGCCATGGATCCATCCGTCGTCATGGGTCCAGCCTACTCATATCCAGTTCCAATACCCGTCACTCCAGATCCAATATCCATCCGTGTTCTACCTTTATCCCGAATTCAATGCCTGCCAATCCCACATTTGAACAGCAGTCAACCCAATATGCTTCCAGTTCTCACGTGTCAAATAAAAAAGACTCCAAAAGCAGGTCTTCAGATCATCAAAGGGGCAGCATTGCAGAGCAAGACGAAGATTCAAATGACGTGGCAACAGACCTTGAACTTAAGATGCCTGGAACATCATATATTCTGAACCAGAGCTAGATCTACTCTGTAAATTGGCACAATATGCATAACAGTATATATTATGCAGGACTTGACGTCCGGAGAAAAGAAGGGCAAGCAGACCCAGAGGAAGGAGATAAGTATTTTACTGATGGGAGCCCGTCGAGCAAGCTTTCCTCATCTCAGGCTTTTCCAGATAGTTCCTCCAATAGTGTTAGTGACAACCCAAAGTCCAGTAGATGAAGAGTTAGGCCTGTAAAATTTTCTTTTCCTGTTACAGGCCTAACTCATTTTCTAGTCCTTTCGTAGTTTGTACCCTAGTTAACCGAGGCTGGTCAGTTGTATATTATGTTGCGTTTGCTTAACTTACAGGGAATTTTTTTAGTTTATACAGATTTCAGAGCATATGCCTGAAACTTGAACAATGAAGGGCACATTCATTACTTTTTTAAGGGTTTAGCTCCAGCAACCATGACATAATTGATTGGAGATCAGATTTTGCATCCAAACTATCTTGCGACTTTTGACCTGCCATGAGGCATAAGCCAGGTTGTACTCCTGCATGAGTCATTCGCATCGTGTATTTGTGATGCCCTGGTGGTTATTAGATAAAAAAAAGTCTCTAGAGATGCTGTCGTCAAGTATTTGTGATGCCCTGGTGGTTATTAGATAAAAAAAAGTCTCTAGAGATGCTGTCGTCAAGAGGTAACGAATCAGTGTACCGATGGAGATGCGAGCTAGCATACGCTTTTGGGTATTCCCAACATCATTGACCGGAGCAGAAAAAGGCGAATTCTTTATGTTCTGTGCATCACCTCCTACATTCGCTATTCTATTGGCCATGATTCAACGCAATGATGAATGGCTCTTGAAACCAAGCGTCACCCTAAATAATATGATCAATTTATTTTCGTTAATGGCTGCTCAGCATACATCTCTAAATCCTTCACGGAAAAAGCAACCTGGTTCAACAAGATTCAAATCAACCTCTCCCTTGAAACTGGTTAATGGCTGCCAAGCTAGAAACTGGTTCAACAAGATTCAAATCAACCTCTCCCTTGAAGATGTAAACTACAAAAACTAAGTTTGCAAAATCCAAATGTTCCAAACTCACTTTTGTCAAGCTTTCTGAACCAGCTGAAACACATAGTGCATAGCAAAAATATCGCAAATACAAAAGGACATTGCCAAATCCCCAAACACAATGCATAGCCAAATTAACCTATAGACAACATCAAACTAGCACTTTTTAGTCTACAACTCAACATCAAGTAGTAGGCACTACACAAGCATTTCAAGGTCCACAATTGCATCTTTAACCACCAATTCCAGATTCTTGAGTGCATGGAGGTTCCGAGACATCAATGGAAGATTGGCCTAGTGAAACTTCAACGACATTCCTTGCTCTTGTTTGCCTCTTGGAAATAGATGGACCTCCAATGTCAATAACTCTATCACTACCAGGCATCTACAAGAAAAAAAAAATGAACTCACTTTTCTTTTCGATATATATATATATAAAACTTTAGATAGAGATTACCCTTAAATAAGAATTCCCAGTAGCTTCGGATATGAAAAGTCCATAACCTTGTCGAGCCTAAAGAAACAAAATGAGCATAAAACATTAATGACAATATACACATGATATGAAAGTAAAATTATGCTTGATAAAGCACTAGCCTGTGCTCTCTCCTTCCTGATGATAGTGGAGTCCCTATTAGATGGTCTATTGGCCTGTGAACTAGCCTGCGCACCACTAGCTTCATCAACTTTCTTTGGTCTTCCTCTTTTTGCCTACATGTGGAAAAACACAAGAAATAGCAATGTTATCATTCATAACAACCCAACAAAAATCTTAATTAACAATTACAAAATTGTCTAATAAGACATACTTTGGGTGGCCTTGATGTCATAGGATTCTTGCATGTCTTCTTGTTATGCCCATATTGAAGGCAATTTGAACATTGCATTTGAATTCCAACTTTCGTCAACTTCTTACCATCACTACTTCGCTCATCCTTATCCTTGATTCTATTTTTCTTCTCTCTACCCCTTTTCCTTCTGTAAGGTGGGGTTTGATTGGCTCACCACTAACTTTGGGCCACATTTTTTCCCCATTCATGACCGGGAAGGGAAATTTATAACAATTTTCATAAGCATCTTTCTTAAAGCAATCATCAACATAATCATTGATCTCTAACTTCATAAAAGCAATGCAACATATGGCATGTCTACATGGTATTCCGAGATATCCCATTCCCTACAAGCACAAGTCTTTCTAGCCAAGTCAACCACAAATCTATTGCCATCCCCTTCAACCTCAAATTTATTCCCCAAAGATGCTCTAGCAAAACAATACCTAGACTCCGCTTTAGTTTTCTCCAGCTTCATTCTAATTCTCGGGCAAATTGGATCCATTCGATCAACCATTAATTGGCTTCTCTCTGTCATCCTTTCCATCAACATGGCTCGTATTTCTTCAAGCATCTCAAGAATGGGTTTTGCTCTCGGTATGCAAATGTATCCGTTAAAAGTCTCACTTAAATTATTTTCAACTGCATCACACTTAGTACCTGTCCTAATGAAAGCCCTGCAGAAGTGCTTAGGGTCTTGTCTCATGAAGTCTTCATAACCTTTAGGGCACTCCATCTTCAAATCTGCCATCACCAGGTCAAAATCAGCTTTAAAAGTACACCTCACAGCCCTCCAGAAGAGATTCTTCAAAGCATCCCCTTTATGCTGTTTTTTCCAATTAGCATATATATGTCTTGCACAATTTCGATGTTCTGCTTGTGGCGATAGCCATGAAACTGCATTCATTAATCCCTACAACCAAAATCAACCAATGAAAAAGAAATATGTCACAAAGAATGATTGTACTAGTGTAGTGTAATGGTAATAAAATAAAAAAGTGAGATATCACCTTTTGCTTATCACTAATAAAAGTCCAACCTTCACCTGTGCCCACATTCAAGTCAATAAATAACCGAGTGAGAAACCAAGTCCATGATGCCTCGGACTCAACTTCCACAACTGCCCAAGCTATTGGAAACATTTGATTGTTTCCATCTCGTCCAATAGCACATAATAACATACCTTTCAATCCAGTCTTAAGGAAGCACCCATCCAAGCCTATGACACGCCTACATCCTGCTAAAAACCCAATTTTCAACTCATCAAAGCCTACATAAAACCTCTCAAATACTTTGGTTGCTGGGTTGACCTCCATCATGAATGTTCCATTTTTGCTAACTCTCTTGAGCTCCTCCAAATAAGATCTTAGCATATCATATTGCTTTCCTATAGGCCCTCTTATATGACTAAGGGCTGTCCATATGGCTCTATAGCATTTTTTTTTGTTAAGGATCAGGGCAAACCTTTCTCTTGCATCTGTTTGCATTTCAGTAGCTGAATAAGTGAGTCTGGCTCTAATCTTAGGCATGTACTCTCGAGCAAGCCATGTAGAAGTGGCTTGCCTGTTTGTGAGGCTTCTATTGCAGCTATGCAGACTTCCAACTCTCTTTATTACAAAAGTTTTCTCAGCTTGAACCCAGCTACCATACAACCTCCAACCACAACCACTTGCACACTTTGCTTCCATTCTTTTCTTTTGACTCCTTGGCCAAAAAATGTCAAATCCATTAATCACAGCATATTTTCGCACAGCATTCTTGAACTGTTCATGAGATTCAAATCTCATGCCTAGACTAAACATATTCTCATTATGGTCACACATAGGATCATACCTATTAACCATTTGTCCAATTGTGCTATTAGTTTCTTCAAAATCATCAATATCGGGACCACTTAGAAGTTCATCATCCAATATTGCATCTTCATCATCATCCCCCCTATCGTGTGGAATAGCACCAACCTCCTCCTCCATTCTTATATCGATGGAACCTTCAGGTAAGTCTCTACTATCATCCACCTCCTCTATTATTGCTTCCCTAAATTCTTTCCTCATCTCCCTTGTATTGATCTCTTCATCATCGGATATATATAGTTCATTATCACATAAGTCTAATGAACCCTCGTCACTGTCACTTTCATTCTGTGTAAAAAACACAAAGTCATACGCTGGAAACTAAAAACAATATTCAAACGTAAAGGATGAACAATTGAATGAACTCACCATTACTTCTTATTCAACTTGCAACACTTCAATTCTCCACAAGTAAAACGACAATCAACCTAGAATCCCAACTAGCCCAATCCTATAAAACAGAGGTAGAGCAAAAAATTAGACATTTAAAGTTCAATGTCGAACTTATCATGCTAATCAAATTCCTAGTAAGACAGCAATAACTCTACTATTTGTAAGGCATAATAAAAAGTGACGACACACTTCACATTGTGAAGAAGCATTTCACACAACAATAGCTTATTGATCAAAAGCTCTAAAGAAAAGAATAAGTTCTGGCTCCCAATATCTAAACACATGACAACCCATTTGAAATACATAACTATTTGAACTAATCCAAAATGATAAAATAGGAGTAAGGGAATTTGAGCTTCCCAAAAAATATGATCGTAGACATGACAATGAATGAAGAGTTGATTGCAGCCAGGCTACTCTGTTTACAAAGTGAATTGTATACTGTTTATGGGACATTTTGTGCTTAGGATTTGTACCACGAGCTCTTAGGCATTCTGCTCCTTTTAAATCTTCCATAAGATGAATGTGGTGAAGTGCAAAAGGCCAGGTTTAAGCTGGACCAAGATCCTGTGGAATTAGCAAATAGACCAAAGAAAGTGGGCAAATCAAATTTTATACTATATTTATGGCTAAAAATATTAGCTGCAGCATTTCTGTTTCTTTTTTTGCACATTGCGAGATAACTATAAATAACCAGCATGATGTTAGGGGGAAAGTATACTATCATGTAACATGTAACTTATATTGGTGAAGCGATATTTGCAAAGTACCAAACTTCCCTCGTTTCGCAATCTGCTCTGTAAGTCTCATTTTTGACAAATTACGACAGTTCTAATAAAACACCCAAGCTGTCCAATTAAGCATAATAAATTCCCAGGTGGCTCAGATTGATTGTCTTGATCTACGAACTAATTAGAAAAATCATGATGTACTAAATGCCCAAGTGTCCTTCCTGATACTTTTAAAGTTTACGAGGCAATTCTCCTAGAAAACTTAAGTGTCTAGTGGTTTTGTCAATCGAGTCATTATCCTAACAAAATGTTCCACTTCTCTGGAAATGCCTCAGTAAAATATTTTTAAACATGACATAAAATTTGCATATAAGTTCAATAATTAGCTCATAGATGATGTTTGCCTACTCTTGATTTAGTAACTTTCATTCATATCTTCATAAAGAATTTTCGATTTTGATAACTCCAGTAGCTAAACTGCTCAAAGCAAATATATGGTGCAACCAAACAGTTCACAACAGAAAATCACAACTACTCCAAAGTTTACCATGAACTACATAGATCCCAATGATGAGAACTAACCTGGGTGGCTCAACCATCAAATGACCCAGCTAAAAGCACCTCCGTGGCTGAATTTGGCCAAACTACGCAAGCCGTCCGAAGAAGTCGTAGAGCTCTACAAGCATTATCAATCCTCCTCTGTTTCTCTTCCCCACAAACACGACACTTCACCTTAGCACGCTGCACTTTTACACTTCCATTAGGATGGACAAGTCTTGTTTTTCCAAATTTTATCACCCATTCTTCATATGCCCCTATAGACAACAGAAGACAAATTACCCGATAGGCGTGAAAGTATCAACAAAGTCCAAGACTCCCAAGTCATGACATATCCACCTATGGCCATGATCAAATTCATTCCAAGCCATAAGATTCTAAAGACCTAGCAAATTCACAAGTTCATTAAGCCTAGAAAATTTCAACTTCGGTTCTGTGAGGTAGATCACTTCTAGACAAACCATCGAGCACATGGTGACCGTAATTTAATATGTCCAATAGCAAAGAGTTGAATGCCTTCAATGCTCTCAACGCTCTGTCGACTTCAACCCTTAAGCAAGCACAGATCCTTCGAGCCTAAAATTTTCGAGGGAAACGATGTCTCCGAGCGAACGAGTGTGAATATGTGCGAGAGTGACAGTTTCCGTGTGAGAGAATGAGCGAGCAAGTCAGGGCGCGAGATCTTCCAACGATTGAAAATTGCCCGCGCACTTATTCGCTGAAGAAAGGAAACCGTAGACAGAAGGAGGAGGCGGAGGAGGAGAAGAAGAATACCTTTTGATGCTCTGTCCTTCGACCTTAAGGAAGCATAAATCCTTCAAGGCCAAAACTTCCGACGGAAAGGACGTCTTCGAGCGATCGAACGTGTGTATGTACAAGAGCGAGCGTCTCCGTGTGAGAGAATGAGCGAGCAAGCTAGTGCGCGAGATCTTCCAACAGATTGAAGACTCCTGCGCCCGAACTCACCGACGAAATGAAACCCTAGAAAATTTTTTCCCCAAACTCATGAGCCGTGCGTTCAGAGAAGGAGAGAAAGAAGAGAAAGCCCAAAACAATTTTACCTTGTTAGATATCTGACGTGGAAATGCCAGGTTGGATGATCGTGAAGGAGAGTTAACGGCAGGCCAGATTTGGGACACGACTGAAAGTTGGTGCTTTTTTTCGAGACAAAATAAAGTTCGGGCCAGATTTGTCCCAAACCCTAAAGTTCGTGCTTTTTTATGGAATTGGCCCGACAAATATACCAATGCAAGAAGAATTGATCAAGATAGCCAACATGACTGCTCCATAGATATGTACATTGCTTGATGTTGTAGCATCTCTTTAAAGCCGAAGAAAAATGACGGAAAGAAACTGAACTGAAGATTGAATTGAAATAGGAGAAGAGAAAAGTTGAACACAATTATTTTCCTAGCCAAGAACCGTTTTGGATATTTGTTTTTAATGATCATAAGACAAGGCATGTCCCAAATCATCAAATGATAGTTTATACATGAAATCGGAGAGCTCAAGTGCTCAATAGGCAGCAGTTAAAGGTGAATCTGAAAGATAAAAATAAAAATAAAAAATTCTAAATGTGCTTACAGAATATTAGTATGTCTTAGGATGGTATTACTATTTTTCTTGATGGTAACTTGATAAGTGGAAATTCATGAATGAGGCAAAAGGCAATGGTCTAGATGTGATAACAATCGCATCTTCTCACATCTTGCACTGTAACATCCTAAGAATATACCCCTTGTGCTAAGAAAGTCGATGCGAAAATTCTAAATCCAGGTTTGGCCCCGGTCCGGCTCCAGATGGCAATTTTTGACTAATAGAGTATTAAAAAAAAAAAAGAGGAAAGAAAGAGAAGAATCTTCCACGACAGCCAGCCAAAACCATATGTAAACGCCAACGGGTTACTTCGTAAAAAGCAGTTGACTTGTCGCCCGCCTTGCATCATCAAAACCATTATTACTGATCTATCTCCAGAATTAATTTAAGTCATTATCGCCTGTTGATTCGTTCGAGATTGAGGATCAGACCGTACACGTACCCAACAGCTTATATTAAAAAATAAAATCAGCAAAAATCCCACACTTTACATTTTTTCCAAACTTTCTTTATTTTTCGACGTCAAAAACTTTAAATTTTCATATCATTTGACACTTCTACCTTTCACGTATCCAATAAATTATATTAAAAAATAAAATCAGCAAAAATCCCACGTTTTACATTTATTCTAAACTTTTTATTTTTCAACATAAAAAACTTTAAATTTTCATATCGTTTGACATATCTATCTTTCATCGTAATTTGATTAAAAATTATCCAAGTGGTAAAAAAAAAAAAAAAAAAAAAACCGTCTTTTGATAGCTTACGTGGACTACGATGATGCCGTTCTGCGTTCTCTCCTGATTGCTGAAGTGGAATTGGGCAAAATTTTAGGGCTCTTCCTTCTGTGCTTGTCTCCCGATGTTCCTCGCGAAATCCGCAATTGTTGACCAAGATTTATCCAAATGGGGCTTCGGTTCAACTCAGGGGAGTGATTACGAGTTCCTATTGTTCCAAAACCGTTGCTCTTGTAATTCTCTGTTGTGTTGTTTTTTTTTTTCTTTTTTCCCTTCCTTTAATTCTGGGTTTCGCCCCTCTTTCTGGTGTTTTTCTTGCTCTTTGATTATGCCCCTGCAAGAGTTAGTGGTCAGTATTTTGTAACCCTTCGAGATTGCGTTTCTCGCCTTTGCAAGTAGTGGTTCTTCATCTTACATGCTCATCGGAAGAGACGGACTATATCTTCTATTAACAACCTTGAGGTGAATGAGCCTGTCAATCTCCAGTGCGAGTCCACCCAGTCAAGAGTTAGTCCCTCGGAGTGAAGAGAAACAGAAGTCAATATGCACATCTCGAGGAAATCGAGCAACTTCAGAATGGTTCTTGGGATATATCATACCATTATATTAAGATAACGACGAAACATTGGCAGTGACCATAGGACTGATGTGGGAATGCTGGATTGGGGAACAAGAAGATGCAAGTGAAAGCAAAGGAAAAAGTCTTTTCGAGAGGTTTAGTTCTATCTATGCGACTGATGTGCGCAATGCCGCTGTTGAAGGTGGACAAAAGAACACTACTTTCGGTGCCTTAAGTTGGCAACAATGTTGGTTTGGGGATGATGGAGCTGTTTGTCTATCGTTTTTGCTTTTAGGTAGTCCTAGTGGGGGGGAGATGCTTGGGAATACCATTGTTATGAATGCGAAAAAGGTGAAACCGTGTTCGACTGCATTGGCAAATCCAAGAGTAATTGTCTTCAATTGTATTAATAAATCCAAATTCTAGCTGCGTCCAATTATTTGCAATGATAGATGTTTTGTCCCATACACTGCATACCTATTTTAAATTTCTTGTAGTAACATCGTCGGCTCCTCTAATGTCCATGTTTCGATCTACTATCATCATGTCACGCAAGCCGAAAAGATAAAGGATTTAGGTTTTTAAAGCTTTCGATTACTCTTGTTGTCTTGATTGGAAGCGAGGGATTTGATCGGAGATGAAGAAGAAAAGAAACAGAACAACCATCACCAGTATGCTTTAAATGAAATCTAGAAAACCTCTTCATTAGAACGTGGACAATTACAATTAAAAGAACCAACTGGACGTTAGCAATCAAGTGGGTATACAGTTTACAAAAGAGGTTAAATCAACTTATGATTTCATTAGACAATGGTCATGGAGGATATGATACTACTAAATCTCTTCTTCCCACAAAAATATCCAGCTAGTTCTCTGTTCGTGCATGAACTAGAAAAAGAGTTGCGGTTGAACTTGGATCGCAACTAAAAGAAACATGCGGCAGCTTCCTATATCTGAAAGATTCAATGGAATCCACATCTATAGTAGCAGAAGATCTCCAGATGATATTATCAGCGACATCTGAATCAGGATGGATACTCCCTACAACAAAATCGGCCTTTGGACCGTCTTCTGATCAGCTACACTTGCAATCCCAGAAAGGCCAACAGTAGGTGCTATTCTGTAAGAAAACAGCAACCCGATGAGCCTATCAGCCTTATTCCACTGATAGATTTCTCTAAAATAACCTAAGCAAGGTAAGTGAATGTTCCTGCATAAGCCTGGTCAGAACAACATTAAATTCTCCCAGAAATCGACCGACATTTAACATCAGAAAGGCAGGTATAATTCCTATTAGGCTAGTTTTAAGCACATTTGATTTCATGCATTTAATGACAAATCTAGAAATAACCTAAAAAAAAGCCTTAGAACACAGTCGATAGTTTATCCACCAAGCATTCATCCTTGCAACAACATTTTCCAAATTGCACAACACATCTCTACTTCTTACCAAACCAAGCGCGATGTACCCAATGACACAACATCATGTGATCAGCAGATAGTACAATCATCGCACGTTAGAAGCCGCAGGTTAGCAGGTCCAGTCTTAAAGAATCTCTGTTAGTGGTCATTTTAGTACCGTCTTCAACCCCTCAAAAGCCAAAACCCAAACCCTCAAAAGCCACTGCAGCACCTTCTCCTCCAAGCCCTCTCTCTCACCTCCGCCCACACCCACCAAACTCTTACACAGCGCAATTCAACTTGAATAGGGCGTCTGAAAAAAGGAAAGAAACAGGAGAAGCAGAAGAATGATTCCTCACCATTGGAATTCGATGGCGACGGAATCCGCGAACGGCCTAGCGATTAGAACGAACGCCTCCTCGGACAGGACCAACGTGGCGCCGGTCACGGACTGCTTGTACGCCGCCGCCGAGGAATCGGCCGAGAGGGCGTTGTCGATGATCTTGACCTGGATTAGGCCATCGCTCCCGCAGCTGGAAGGGACGGACGGCGACCCGGCGACGCACCGCACCGCGTACACCCGGCCGCAGGCCGCCCCGTTATTCCACAGATCGCCGCCCGCCGCCGCGAACAGGTTGCCCGGAGGAAGCTGGGACGGGTCATCTCTATAGCATTCCGTCGCTAAACCAACAGCAAGAAAAAAAAAGGAAGGGGGGGGATTTAGCGAGCTCCTCTCTTTTCTAATCCTCCCTTCTGTTTTTTTTTTTTTTTTTTTTTTTTTGGGGGGTTTCAAGAACTTACGCGTGTAGGGAGAGCTGTAATAAGCAGCCGTGCCGACGTCGCCGGCGGCCCCAGAGATGATCGCCAACACCACGAAGGGGAGGAGGAAGCTGAGGAAGAGCTGCTGCTGCTGCTGCTGCTGCTGCAAATAAGACATCTCTTTAATGTCCTTTTTCCCTTTTTTCGATAAAGAAGAAGACCTTTTTATAGCGCAATAATGAAAGTTCTAGCATATCCCCCTACGTGATTCCGTCGCCTCAAAAAATTACTTGACGAGTAAGCCATCGCGCGCCCTGGAGGGCGTCGAATTCGACGCAGGCGAAGCGGGTGGGGCCGCGACGGTCGTAAGTGGGGGGACGGGGTGGGGCCGAGAAGAGGGTCCAATATTTTGACCCGACGAAAAAAGAAATGAATGACGGCCGATCTACGTCTAGAAGGAATAACGGCCGCTCGTGCAATTCCCGCCGTTTCAATGACACGACTTCTGCCACAGTGTGACGTGGAAAGTGGCATTAAAATTCATAATGTGCTTTTTCCTCCACAGTAACTCACAACTCGAGCCTACCCCAATTTTATTTTTTATTTTTAAAATTCGAGGCATTCTCTAACACTTACTTATCATATGTTTTAATTCAAATATCCGATTATAGTTTAGGCATTCCCAGAAGTCATACTTAATCCATTTCCGTGACAGCAGCTGCCGCAGCCTCGAAATAATCAGAAAAAATCCGGCACAATCTCCGTATCATCTGCGTTCAGGCGAAGAAGATTGTGAATAGGCACTTCGCTTTTAGATGTAGTGAAAGCAACCCGGCAAATAAGAATACATATATTTTCACCTTCAAGTAAATGATTGCTCGAGTGAAGCTATGTTTGTAGAATAATCCACCCAATGCCCATTTGTAATGCCCTGACATGAACGCACATGAGATTGGCAAAAGCCTATCAAAGCAAATGGCAGAAGAAATCGATCTTACATACAATTTTTTACAGTATGCAATCAATTCCCAAGGCCTTTCAGTTGCACCGGCTTAGAATCCGAATGCTGCTTTGAACACCAGTTATTTTCTGGATATACAGGTATGTACTAAAATCCCTGCAAAAGAACCTAGGTCAGGAATACGACTTTCATCCAGACATAGTCGAATGACAAAAAGCTCTCTCTTCAGTTTCATGATTTTTCAGATAATAAAGAAACAACCCAGCAAGACTTGTTCCGTGAAAGACCTCAGTGGCTTACCTGCATGTAGGTTAACTGATCATAACTCAAGGCCTTCTTTCTAACTTGTGGATCAGACCTATCCTACGGGAACAATTTTGTGGTCAAATACAAATACCTCAGAACAAAAACAATAAAGGAGAGAAAAAGAAAAAAGGGGGGGGGCACCTGACAGAAAGCTAGCACAGCAATAAAGGAAAGCTAGATTTGTTTTGCTAGAACAGGAACTAAGGATATACTACATGGAATACAAAATGTGGGTACCTTCAAGCAACAGCATTCTGATGTCCGGAAAATGAGAAGAATCCAATAATAGAAGAACAGATATGTGCAAAGTGCCTTGAGCTCTCATAAACAAAAAAGACTTCACACTGTACTTCAACATAGACATAATGGTCCTCTCAAGATAATCAGTGTGGTTACATGCCGTGATCACCACTGCTGCCACATGGGTCTGATATATCAAACGAAAAGATATCATCAAGTAAGACTGACAAAACTGGACTTGTAAATTATAGAAGATAAATAACATATTATTGTCAGGAGAAAACCTGTATTTTGTCCATCCGTCCTTGAAGGCCTTTAACTGCAACATTAGCAAAACAGGAACTTTAGAAGCACTTAGAACATTCCACCAGCAAAACCAGTATTCCATATGTGCATAGTTTTAACATAAGAGTGGGATACGCAATGAAACAGACTGACAGACCCTCAAGCAATTAACAGAATAAAAACCCACTAAGATTCTTTGAGGAGATTGATTCAAAATTAATGGAATCACTCCATTTCATTTTTTCAACAGGAGGATATATATCTAAGATGGCTCAGTAAGCTTTTTTCATTTCTACTTTTCATTGTTTAGAGCGAAATGTTGTACATTTCCACCTGCTGTGATCCTTTATGCTTTGTTTGGGACATGGATTGAATGAAGATAGGTCAAGAAAATTGGGAATTTTTTCAAATGTGACGAAATTAACAATAACTTTTACATAAATCAATCTTCCCCAGTCAGAATACTAAATGTTTTGTATTGCAAACATTTCATAATTCTTAAAGAAAGGCCATCAAAATATGACTAAATTGGTAGGATAGACTGATAGTCAAAGGACCTTCATAACATTTACAGTTTAAAATCACCCACTGGATCACAACTAGAATGAGCATGTCGAAATGTGAGAAACAACTGTTAACAAATGGAGCAGAAATACTAGCCAACACACATTCAAGATCTTGAACAAGAGCCTTCATCATATTCTTCATCTTGTCATTTCTTAACCTCTGAGTTGCAGGCACCAAGTGGGTGAAGCAAATAGATCAAGGCACATTCAAAAACAAATACATTGCAGATTGAGCATGATGAATGGTAAACAGGATTCTTCCAACATCAAAGAGAGGCCAAGTACTAGAACTTCACAGCTGAAGAATGAATTAATCTCCTTCAGTTTTAGTCGCTCAGTAAAATTTTCAATTTCTACAAGTAAAGCATTGGATCACAACAATTGCAATCAAATTCCAAACTGACAGAATCCAGATATGCAGAATGCGATTTTCCCGATGCACGAGCCAGACAAATACTAAAAGATTCATATGCTGCAGGCTTGCATACAATCCATATAGTTCCAGTCCTCTACAGAAACATCATGATGGAAACACATGCTTACAAGCAAATTATCACACCTTCTAGGTGCATAACACGGCTTTGTTGCATGCTTATGTGATCAATTAGTTCCGCATTTGACTTGTACAACGAGTCTCGGCTTCAACCTGTTAAATGAAAGATGTATCTAAGAAATCTATGATGATTTCTAGTAGATGTGGGATAGAAAAGGGAGGACACGCACATTAGATTTCTGGTGTGTGTGCGTGTGTGTGTCTCTCTCCCCTCCCCCCCCTTTTTCCCTCCTCCCCTTTTCTCTTTCTCTTGTTATCATTAACTATAGCATCATAAAAGGCCTCTAAGTCATTACTCACAAACTACTTTTTCCAAAAGGAAGAAGCAGGAAATATATATATATATATATAAACAAGGCATTCCAAAGACCAAACCAACCAAAGAATGAAACAGTTCCACCAATAGAACTTCTTGACTCAATTATTAAACACAGCACATGAGAATTTCTAGCATCATCTAAGTGCAAATCCTCTCAGAAGCTACTCCTCCCAAAGGACAGCAGTACAGTTAGACCATCCAAAGACCAAACCAACCAAATAATGTAATAGGCCCACCATTAATACTTCTTGAATAACCAGAAAAACACAATACATGAGAATTACTACGTTCTTTTAATGGGGTATCCTATCCTCACTCCAACAGATTGACTCTTCCCAATCGATATTTCTAACAAGATAGTAAATTTACTAGAAGTGTGATGAAAGAGAGATTCAGCACTTAGCATTGTCAAATATATGCCATATGACAAATTCAGAAAGGTTCCTCCCACATGGCAAGGAAAAGGTTCCACCACGCACTCTCAATATTTCTTTTTCAAATTCAATAGGCGGACGTAGTTGCAAATCTAAAGTTACCTAAGCTTATATTTACGAAACTTGAAAGTCTAGGTGCTGGCTGCACACCATAACAACAAATTTACTGAGTACATATCTTAATAACTGAATGTGTATCCTTTTGGAACAAAGCTAGAGACTCAGATGGCCATTGATCCAGAAGGAGAGACAGCATGAGGTATTAGGATGGACTTACAGCAGCAGCAAGTCGATCGGCATATTCTGATTGTGTCGTGAAAAGACGCATCTGAGGGAGAGAAAAAAAAGGGAAAATAACAAGATAAAAGTCAAACGAGGAAACAGATAATATTGGTGGATAAACAGATGAAGTAAGGGCAACCATTGGAAACATATACTAATGCAAGAAGAATTGATCACGAAAGCCAAAATGACTGCTAAATACGTATATACATTGCTTGATGCTGAAGCATCTCTTTAAAGCCAAAGAAATACGATAAAGTTGGGGAGAAATTGAACCGAAAGATTTAACTGAAACAGGCGAAGAGAAAAGTTGAACAGAAATCCTTTTTCCCGGCCAAGAACCGTTTTGAATATCCGTTTTTGATAATCATAAGATAAGGCATCTCCCAAACCATCGAACAATCTTTTATACATGAAGTCAGGGAGTTAAAGGGATAAAAAGGCAGCAGTTGAAGGTGAATCTAATAAAAAATGTTTAAATGTGGTTATAGAATTTAGTATGTCTTATCATAGTATTACTATAATTCTTGAGGGTCATTTGATAAGTGAAAATTCATGAATGAGGCAAAAGGCAATACAATAATGTACTCAATCATAAGATGTCCTGTCTCCTTTACTAGAAAGCAGACCAGCAGAGGAAAGAAAAACGAGTTTCACCTAAAATACTACCACTAAAGCATCAAATACCCGAGTTAACGGACCCATATTTTGCCTCTTGAATCAAAGCATCTCTTAATTTTTCCTGCAAATTACCTAGAATTGGATCTGAAATTCCCAAAGTGCTATATGTCCATGGTCACCAAAGCAAAATTTTCCAAAGTAACACCACAACAGAGCCCAGAAGGCAAGTGCCACCTAAAATTACGGTATCCAAAGCTACGAGACCTTCTGCGATCTACATCATTACTAGGAGTAAGAAATCTAGTACTAACAACCTCTTCTGATTTGTTCTACATCAAACACTTCTGTCACATGTTACGAAAGAAGCCTTAATCCTTGTATCTCACGTGATCTCGCAATAACTTAAGTTCAGCAACAGATGCAAGCACACAAAAAAGGGACAAAACCTCTGGTTCATATGTGGTGCCAAAGTACATAAGCTAAGATAAAGCTGCATTTGAATTTGCCCGTATTTTTCGGTCCCTCAGCATTAGCAAACTGAAAGTTCAGCCGAGGAAACTAACTTCTTTTTTTTCTATTTATTCACGTCAGTTTCAGCTTCTGAATTCCATTTTACAAGCGAAATGAACAACAAAAACCTACAGAAGCACACAAAAACCCCTTCAGTAATCTAACAAAACCTCAAGAATGATTACTGCCAGGAAAGAAGCAGACACACACTCCTCTCAGCATAATTCATGAGTCCCACCAATTTAAGCTCAACAAAAGCAGCCGCGAGCACATACTCACGTCGATCGGTCACTCAAAACCGCAAAAATCGCCTGGGTGTGGATGAACGCCACCGCCGCGGCGAGGAGGAGGAACCCCCGGAAGTCGCAGAGGAACTTGCTCACCATCGTCTCTCCGGAGCCGGCGGGGGAAACCGCCGTAGCAGCTGAAGATCACGCGGCGAAGGCGTCGCGAGCACCGAACATGGCCGAGCTAGCGAGGGGAGCTTGAGGATTTTTGAGCAGGCTTTGATGGCGAAGCGTCGAAGGTGGGGTGCTTTGTTCTCCTTGAAGCGACGACGAAGACGACGACCGCGACGACGAAGACCGGCGAGTCAACAAAGCCGAGCCGAGGCGGGAGACCGGCTTCCGGAGCCGGACGATCGGCGCCAGCCGACCGAAGCCTGTTTGGAGACGAGGCTTTTGCTATTCTTCGTCGGGATAGCCCAGTTCCGAGCTCTCGAGTCCGATAGGGCGTCAATCCTAATCCAATTCGAGAACTGGACGGCAGTAACTGTTTCTGGGTAGTTCCCGAAAGCCGGTTTAGTTCCCAATTCCACATAAGGAATCGGATTGACAGATAAACAGAAATTTCTTAATTATTTTTTACCTGACTAGTATATTATCTTTTCTTTTATTGTTGGGAAATTCCTACTTATAAGAAATGCGAGAAATTAAAAGAAGAAGAAGTAATTATCAGTTTTAGGATTGACCCTAGATCCAATTTAATTCCCAGATAGAGCAGGTTGTTCCCTATTCCACAATCAAGGAACCAATCATGCCCAATTTAATTCTAAATTTTAGAATGGGAACTAATCATCCCAAGTAGATAAGTGTGATCGAGCAATTATATAATAAAGTGATCGAGCAATTATATAATAAAACTATCTCACTGATCTTTCTTTTGGAAATAGACACATCGCATGTTGGGTTTCACTTTTCTACAAAATACTTCTCACATGAGTCTTTTCGATTTTGTCTACATTTCCAATTTTGCATAACAACAATGCATGACAAGCTTTCATAAACCCGACGTGCTTGTGTCCATTGTCATTCTTCTCTCTAGACTGATGAAGTTATTTTTCCAACCTCAATACTCTATCGATTTTCTAGCATACCGATCTTTAATTTTCCTTTTTCCAAATCAACGCACTTTGGCTTTCTTAGATTTCATTTCTTCCTTAAATCTCTTGTTTTCATTAAGAAGTCACTCTTTCGACTTTTCTTTAGAAAAGTTTTTCGGCCACCTATGGGAATAACTTTGCAAAGCCCCTTGGACCTCTAAAGGCCTTTGGACAGATGCAAATGCGTTAGGCATTTATTTTTGGGAGCCCAATTCCCAAATGCTAGCATTTCCAAGGCCTTGTAGAAGTCTTTAGCTCAAGGCTCCTCTCCCTTACTTTTGCTTTTTGGCACTCACGGCACGCAATAGGAGCTCCATTAATGAATTTTTTGAATTTTCAATCTTACCCTTTTTGAGAATCTCCCATCACTTTGGCTCCACGAGACGCCAAAAGGCATATTTTCCCCTTTACCTAACTTTTTGTCTTCCCAAGAATAGTAAAGACAGTTAGCGAATTCCAATACTTGAAAATAACTGTGAAACCCCAATTTGATTTCAGTTAAAATTGACAAAGATCCGGGTCTTCTCACCATGATTGTAGCGGCTCGTATGTAGAACCATCTACCTCATTTATAGCACGAGCAATTTCTGCAAATGATCCTTCCGAACTTTTCTCGAATTTTACTTATATGGTCGGTTCAATCTTTGCAGAGAGGTCACATGACCAAGCCAATTGATATTCTCGTTTTTATAAGGTGTTCAACTTTTGTTGGTCCATCCAAATTTTAATTAACCCCTGTACTGCAACTAAAGGTTCTTTTGAATTTCGACACGCTTCCCGTTTAATAGCCTTTTCTCTTTATATGGAGCCAAAGTCTTTCCATGCTTTAGATGTCCTATCGTACGCAGTATCTACATATGCCTTGGGCACACAGAAGCTATTCTAAATAGTCATATACACACATTTATGAACTTTGATTATTTTGTATCTTCGAAATATTATAGGGGATTTTCTCAATATGCTTGACTACATTCATGCTGTCAAATCCTTGATGCTCAATTTAGTGAGCATTTTGGGATTCATCTTACTTATAAATCAATTTGCAAAACCTCTCACAATTCACAAAAAAAATGTTTCGATCAAGCATGAGTGTGTCATTTACAACACAACCCTAAAACGTTTAAACACCTAAACAATCTATTGACCCCATTAATAGTAAGGTTGACGAAAGAGGATATATTATACCTTCAATACAGATAAATCGATCTAATGATTTTTATCGACTTTTTATAAATTATCGTTTCTTCATTTTTTATTTATTTATTTAATGACTAAGATTGTAATTTAAGGGAATATTAATGAAATGCAGTTATTTACACTGTCTCTTTAAAGTTCAATCTGTAATGACTCCTTGTAGTATATTATTGTTTAGTTCAAGTTTTTATTAGAGAAATTCTTTAGTTGAAGTCTGTATAAAAACAAATGGGAAATACCATAAGGCGGTGGAGTAAAGCAAATTGTTTTGACTTAAGTGCTTTAATGGTAATACGTGATTTTTGCATTTTCAATTAATAGCAATTTGCACCCTTTTCATGATTAACTAGTTCTTTTGAGATTTTTTTCCGTCAATTGAATAAGCTAAAAATTGTTATAGCCATTTAGAAAGTTGAAATAGCATGGGGCAAAGATAAAATACAAAAGAAATATCAGTTTGAGACTGAAATAAATAATTGATTGACGAGACAAATTGTGATCAACACTAAAGTTTCATATACATCCTCTTAAAAGGAGCGTTTGGAAACACTCTCAAAGTCCTTTGATCGTCTAAAGACCCTTAAATAATTGCTGAAGTGTTTGGTAGAAGTTTTTGAGAGCCCAATTAGGAAAAAGAATTACATTTTCAATGTCTTCCAAAGACTTTTAGCTCGAGGTGACTCGACATTGAGCATTTAGCACTTTAAAAAATGATGGAGTTCATAATATATGACATTTTCCGTATTCATTTTTTACCTTTGAAATTGACAGACTCATCACTCTCCTTTGCTATAATCTCTCTCTTAACAAAGGCACTATGCGAACTGAGGGACGGTCAACGAGGGTCCATACTCAACAGTTGAGTCAATGGGGCTAGATTTGGAGGGTCAATGCAAGATTTGGACAATCGAGGATTGCCGAGGCTCATTGACGGTCAGCACGGCTTGTGCAATCCTTGATTGAGTTAAACGAGCTCTACTTGAGTGTGGTTGATTTCAAGGCTTGAGTCTTGTCGTCTTTGTCAAATATAACTTGCCTAAGTTCATGTGACCTCGTCATCGCCTCATTTGGGATTATTCAACCTTGGTAGTCAAGAACTTGGGGTCACACGACCTTAGCAATATCAGGCTTGGGGTTGCGTGACCTTTGCGACTACCATGGCCAAGCCTTCTAGCTTTGCCTAACTTAGGTTAGTTGTAGTTTTTGTTGTTTGTTTTTTCTTTTCTACCCAAATCCTACCAAATACTATTTGCATTTCATAAAAACCCATTGGCCTAAAAGTAAATAGTGTTTATGAAGTATATATGATAAACATTACTTGGTAAACACTATTTGCATTTTGTTAAAATCTTTTGACTTAAAGTCATTTGCATATATATAAAAGGTATTTTCCGAAATCTCTCTCAAATGCACCCTTGTAGCATGACCTACAAATTTTGTGATATATGTTTTGTATGGTGCATAGGCTGTATAAATTTTCCTTACATAAGCAACTCTCTGTCTCACTATTTTTTTTCAATCTTCAATAAATTAACGTAACAAATACGCACATAAATTAGAGAGCCATACACACGTTGGCAAAGCATATATGCAAAAAATTTCTCGTTTCGCAAATTAAGGAAAAATATAAAGATACACAATTTATGACGACTTTCAGCTAATTATACATACTTCATTAAAATAAATTCTAGTTAAAGAAAAAATCGAAAGTTGGTTGTGTTTATTTTGTAAAAAATCAATAACTTGAAAGGGACTTTCTAAAAATATTATTGGTCGTTTATATGATTAAGAAAAATTAATTCATCAAATATATTTTCATTATTAATGGAAAAAATTAGAAATAGACGGTCCCTGTCATTAAAAATACTTCTCATTGGCTCATATTTTCTAAAGCCGGTCATAAAAAAAAGAAAATTTCAAAAATAATTTATTTTTCGCCAAATAAACTATCACTTTCAATCAACTCAATTCGGAACAACCCAATTCAAATAATTCGATAACAAACCGGAAAATCTGCGAATTTTCCCATCAAGTTTCGCTGCAACTCCCTCTGCAGTCCCAGTCAACCCTCCTGAACTCCATAAAAAGTTTCAAACTTTTCAACCAGAAAGGGCGGCTCCATCTCTTCTCTCTCCCTTTCACAAGCCTTGCCTTGTCTTGGTGTATTCAGCGCAAACGTGGACGTATCCGGAGCAAGAAAACTCATTACTCGTGGCCTAAACACGTGTTCAGGCCCCAATTTGTGCGTAACCCCAACGTCCTTCCCCACATATTCCTCCTCTCCCTTAACGGGTCCTCATTCCTCCGCCTCCAAATTTCTTGGACAAGTCCATTTTCGCTTGTTGTGTTCATGTGGGTTGGCTGAGAGGGAGAAGGGGAGAGGGAGGGGGAGTTTTTGGCAGCGAAGGGAGGAATTGGAATAGGCAAGAGGGGAGAGGGATGAGAGGGGTTGAAGGGAGGAGGATCTTCGAGGAGTTCTCACCTGGGTATTATGGCATTTGTACCGCTGGAGGCATGCTGAGTGCCGGTGCTACCCATCTCGCAGTCACGCCTCTTGATGTCTTGAAAGTGAACATGCAGGTCAGTTCTCGAGTTATCAACGCGAAGAAAGAATATCGAAGAATTAATACCCAGATGGGCATGTTCTGATGTGTTCATTTGTGTTGGCTTCGTGGTTGCATAATTTGGTTCTTGCTGTGTTGTGCCTAAATAAGCTTGACAAGAAACTTTGCTTGATTAATTTGCATTAGGGCCTTTCCTAATGTCAGCATTCCAGTAGCTTTGCAACAACGTTGTGCTTTTGTGTACCTTCTGATTCTGAACCAATATCGCATCGCGAAACAATTGCTAATCCATTTCGTTTGTGCTTTATTGCTGACGCGACCCTATTTGCCTCTTTCTTATGCTCCACTGTACACGGATTGCATGATCCTCGTTTTTGGTTATTTTCTCTTGTGCGTGTGCCTGTTCGTAAGTTACATGAGAAGGAGGGAGTGTGGACTTTCATTCTGTGTACGGCGTAAAATCTATGGAAGATACAATTTTCGTACACGTTTGTAGCTTAATGCAAAGTAAAAGGATTTCATACTGTACCATTACCGTGACAGAGTAAGGTCTAAATTCTTCTGTTGTATCAATGGAAATGGGATGGTGTAATTTCTCGTATCTATGCTCTTTCCATCATGGAGAAATGAAAAGGCAAACCTCAAGTTAATTAAATCTTAGTCAGCCATGTGATCACCTAAGGCATTTTAGCGGTATCACTCTGGTGCTAATCGGTTCCCTTAATCTATTTTAGTGGTATTCTCCAGACTCTATGACTTCCCATCTGATAGCCAAAGTTAATTAATATGCTCCAGGTTAATCCGATTAAATATAACAGCATGGCATCGGGATTATCGGTTCTCTGGAGAGAGCAAGGGCCTTCTTCTCTCTGGAGAGGTTGGTCCGGCAAGTTGTTTGGATACGGCATCCAGGGCGGCTGCAAATTTGGTCTCTACGAGTACTTCAAGAAACTTTACTCTGATTTGTTGGTTGACCAAAACAGGAGTCTCATATTCTTTCTAAGCAGTGCTTCTGCTCAAGTATTCGCAGACATGGCTCTATGTCCCTTTGAAGCTGTCAAGGTTCGGGTCCAAACGCAACCCAGCTTTGCAAAGGGCTTAGTTGAGGGAATTCCGAAACTGTATAGGACAGAAGGTCTCTCTGGGTATGGTACTGAAACTTTGATCTTACTTTTCTTTTTTAATGAATCAGTTGTGATTGAGGTTTATCTTACTACAGCTTCTACCGTGGGATACTTCCGCTCTGGGGCCGTAACCTTCCATGTAAGCTCATTGGCATGACGGTCACTTTCATTTTTGTGTGTTTAGAAGATTGTAGTGGTCACATGGCCTTTTGACATCAAAACAAACTTTCGTAAGCACCAATTGTGAGATTATGAGGGCGACTAAACACTATCACATTGAATACTATGAATCTTGTATTGATTTCTGATCTCTATAGGCCGAAATGTTGATTAAAGTCTGTTCATCGTTGGCCTTTCCATGTCATTGCTGTGTAGCTCATATTCATATTGGATCTAGTGATGCCTGTTGTATGCATCCTGCATCATACATTTCCTTGTTAACCTCCATGTAGCTGCAGATAATTTCTGATTGATGCTTGTAAGTTGAGGGGATTTCGGATAGATTTGCAATGTTACAGTGTCTGTTTTAATTTCTTTTTGGTTAAGCTTATTCTCTCATTGCTTTTCCATGGCACAGTCTCTATGGTAATGTTCTCCACGTTTGAGCATTCAGTGGATCTGATATATCAGCAAGTTCTCAAAAGGAGAAAGGAGGAGTGCTCAAGAGCCCAACAGCTTGGTGTCACTTGTTTGGCAGGTTATGCGGCCGGTGCTATTGGTACCGTGATTTCTAACCCTGCTGACAACATTGTTGCGTCTCTTTACAACAGAAAAGCCGAAAATGTCTTACAGGTATCTGTCTAGTAAAGCTTTAGTTTGTTGCTCATTGTTTCTCTGGACTCTGGAGTGATGAATTTTAAGATTTCTGAGGATTTTTTTTTTTTTTTTTTTTAATCTTAGGCAGTGAAGGATATTGGCTTTGTCAATATGTTTAGAAGAAGCCTTCCTGTTCGTATCATGATCGTTGGACCTGTTATTACATTGCAGTGGTTCATGTACGACACGATTAAAATACTAAGCGGACTGTAAGTATACCTTTCCTTGTCCATTTTGTCAAGAGGTTGCTAATGATGCATCACTTCATTGACTTAATGCTAATTAATGAGAAGTACCTAAATTTACTGATTCTATGGTGCATAATGTGCTCATTTTTCTGCATCTTTAGCTCTATCTGACATTTACTTGAAGCATCTAGTTAAACATAGTCACATGCAGGATCCATGCTATCTGCTTTTGCTGGAATCATCTAATTAAACACCAAACTTTTCTAGCATTAAATTGCTGGAATCTAAATTCGAGCATGGTAAAGTGAGGTGCAATAAGTTGTTGATTTGGTCTATTTAGTTAAAAAAAGTATCAACTTGATCATTTTTTTGAGGCGTGGCATTTTTGCATTTGCTGAAAATCTACTGAATGACTTTGCTAGTATCTCTTGGGATTCATCTGGAAGAAAAACAAAGAACGAAAATGGAGGACGTAACATGTGATAATAGAAAGTAATTGGCAAATGAAATTCAAATTTTGATGAAAGATTCTGGACGCAATAAAAATAAAACCTTGGTTCAGTCACTGGGATAACTTATACCCTTTTCCAGATGGATGACCTTATGAGTATTTCTCTGCCATCGTGGATTGTTCGATATGCTGATGAACACATTCTCATCATAGTCAATTCCCTCGTCACCAAGGATTGGTTTTAACTATATAGGGATTTCTGTGGTTAGAGTCCATGTCTCAGCTTTCCTTTTGAAGACAGCATCTGATTTTTTGACTCTCTTCCAATTTCTCAGGCCTACCAGTGGAGGGATTTGCAGTACCCTAGAAGAAGAAGCTATTTTATCAAGTTGAGTTCTAACAGCCACCTGAATCAACCGGTTTCTCTCCCAAACTCAGAAGCTCATCTACCTCCTTCAAACTTCTGGATTCACTGCAGTTCACCGAAGACGATAGCCGTTTACAGCCTTTTTCCCTTCTCAGATCAATCCATGGTTACCCCATTGATTCTGAAAATCTTAAAGGCTCAAAGGGTGCTGCTATACTGATATTTGGAACTCTATTTGCATAGTTGTAACGGCTGCTTGCTCCACTTGATGGTCATGGGGACACATTGTCTCTGATGTTGCACGAACGAGTGAAATCTGAGCACATACAGTGAAAGCTAGAAAACAGGTTTTTGAGCACCCTTGTTTTCTTGCCACACAAGTTATCTCCCCTTCTCAAGTCACCATTTTATTTTTTCTGCACTTGCTTAAGTTGCAGAGTTTATCCATACATTAGTTACTTATGGAATTGTTCCTAGCTCATCTGAGCAGCCCATTTTTGTATTTGGGCGAGAAGGGAAAAACTACATTACAAGATCATCTTCCTTTTTCGGTATTGTACTTGTATGGATTGTGATGTTTATTTTATAGCATTGTGAACACTGAATCTACTTGGACTTCGGAAGGAGGAAGACAAAATAAATTTTCCTTCCTCCCCTATATGTTGTGTGATAAATATGTAATGACTATAATGTGTGTGGCCTTATTATTCTGCTTTATTGTTCTATCAAGTAAGCTTACTATCCGATTGAAGAATAGAGAGGTCAGTTCTTGAAAAAGCCAGATGCAAATAGAAATCGTAAATAACAAGTTAATTTAAGTAGAGATTTAGAGGGGAAAAAAGGGCCGGGTTGATGTCAGGCTGGTTCCAAGGTTAGGCTGATTCGGTGCTTCATTTCGGGTTTTCTAGAATTGGCCTGCTGGCTCGATTCTCGATTCCAACTCTAGAAACCTTCTACGGGAACCATATCGATACCTTATACATGGTTTTATCAAGATGTAATATCTAAAAAAAAAAATAGAATTTGCTGATCCTCCTAAGAAAAGGCAAAAAATACTTCCTGTTCTCAATTTGAGGCCCAATGAGGGCTTCTTGGTCTTGTGAATACTTGTAGATCCATATTTTGGGAAAAGTACTAAAAGAAAGTCCTAAACCTTTTGTATTAGTATAAATTCAGTCATAAATCTTTCAATTAGACTAATTTAATCCTAAACTTTTTGCATTTATGCCAATTGAGTCTATCCGGTCAATTGAGAGTCCTAAATCCTCTGCATTGTTATACTTCTGTGAAAAGCATTGTCTCAAGGAGCCAAACATTGTTTGTCAGCATCACTTGTACTGTCTACTTAAAAATTGCTCTTAGCACCCGTATGAATTCGTCAGTGCTAAAATGGTGCTGGGGCACTATAAACACAGGTTTTCTTGCTTCA
Source organism: Eucalyptus virginea (assembly GCA_014182375.1). Lineage (NCBI taxonomy): Eukaryota > Viridiplantae > Streptophyta > Magnoliopsida > Myrtales > Myrtaceae > Eucalyptus > Eucalyptus virginea. The sequence goes on from CM024520.1 coordinate 39,196,086, forward strand.
TCTGGGATAAAAATTGACATTTCCCAATCTAATGGAACTGAATATCTATGTTTGACAGTGCGAATTGCCCACCTTTTCACTGTCAGTTGCTTTATATCAACTGCAATTATTATTTTCAACTTAGTTGGGAGCCAATAAAGTTACCGTTTCTTCCTTCCTCTTTTTTTTTTCTTCTTTATTGTCATGAAGGAATTATAAATTTTTAACTTCTATTCGAAGCAACCGAGAATGATCTTTTGGCTGTTTGAAGCCATATTTTGATTAGGAGTCTAAAGAAAATGATTTTCAGGCCATCCATGGAAATGCGAGAATGGAGTTGCCCCTGATAGAGTACTAGATCCAGCAGTTCTATCTCAGCTCAAACCTTTCTCTGCAATGCACAAGTTAAAGAAGATGGCTCTGCGGATAAATATGTGACACTTTTCTATCAATCTCTCTCGCTTTGATTGGCAAAGGGTGCACTTTACTGGGGGGCTGTTTCTTTATCATGAGTGCTAGATTGCGTTGTGTTCTTCACATTTCTTGTATGAACTTGTCCTTATGGCAGATTTCACATCGCTATTCTTGTTGGAATAACAAAAATTTCAACCTCCAAATGCATGTCCCCTTTTCATCCGTAAGTTTGCAGAATCTCATTTCTCTTCTGCTTTGCCAAGATTCCTGCAAATTCCGACGCTCTCATTTAACTGTACAAAACTCACATGTTATTTGATCGGCACCAAGTCCTCTTTGTATTATGAAAATGGGGACTCATTGTGACAAAGTCTATTGCTCGTGCTGGTCTCACCAGGTAATTGCTGAAAGTCTCTCTGAGGAGGAGATTGCTGGTTTAAAAGAAATGTTTAAAGCGATATATACTGATAATAGTGAAGCAATCACCTTTGATGAACTTTAAGCTGGTTTGCGAAGATAATGTTCCACGATGAAGGACACGGAGCTCCGTGATCTCATGAATGCTGTAAGTATATTGCTTTTAGGTTCTTTCGTTTTTACTTATGACTGAGTCTTTAAATTATCATCTTCAGCCAACTTTTTCCGAGCTGTTCTTAAAGTATATCATGTTTAGTTTCTTTGCACTATCATGTCGAATATCAACTCGACTAACCAGATAATTAGTTTATCTGTTGCATATTTTCGGCCATCTTAGGGTGATGTCAAATTTAATTCTTCAGGCTGACGTGGACAACAGCGGAAGAGAGCCGCGCTTGTTGGGACAGAGAGAAGAATTGCTGTAAGGCTAGAAGTAGTATGATAATATGTAAGTCTAAAGATGTTCATGTATATTCCCTAAAATTCAAACCCATCATTCAAACACCAAACATGACAACAATCTATTTCTCAAACAGCTAGCAAACTACTAAACGGAGTGCGGCGAGGACATTGAAAACGTAAATACACTTGCTCCTACTCTACTCTAAAAGGCTACTCTGCTCTTCTTTTTCTTACTCTTCTTCTGCTTCAAGAGCACCAATTAAGTATACCCTTGCAGGAGCACGAATTCAGCCTTCTCGAGACGTTCCCTAATCTGTTGTACCCCATCTCAACCATTTCTCCAACAGCAGGACCGGGCCATTAAGACAACCCTATTAAGCCTATACGGCACTTCGAGTTCGTAGAGTGAATAACAGTTCTTTGGTGGAGTACTCTGTAAGATAAGGCGTCATCGGCAGCAAAATAACCTTTGGATGCTGCAGTGAAGGTTTTCCCCTCAGCGCTCGCACTCTCCTGCACCGAGAGAATGCGCTCCGTTGGCTGTGTAGGACAAGAATGGAGAGAGAGGTGTCGTAAATTTCGTTTTTGTTTAGACCAAAGGGCAATGAGCTGATTTTCAATCTAAGGAGTTGACCTTACATAATGGCTTAACAGCTTCATTGCCGTCTTGTGTTCTTCCATTTCGTTCACGTCAAAAGCAGACTTGCGGGTAGGTGTAAGGGTGCTTCTTCGTTTTCTTTAGAAGCAAGATTTGCATTGTGAGAGCGGTTCTTCCTTTCCTTTTAACCTTTTCTTTTTGGGTCAAAATTAAAAGCAGAGCTTTCGTTTAACAGAGTTGCAGGGAGACTGATTTCTATGAGCTGTGATTGGGGATCATGCATGGCACTCGATCACTTAGGCTGCTACCTAAGTGTTTCTAAAATAAATATAATTTGCTGATGCTCCTAAGAAAAGAAAAACTTTGCAGCCTTTTAGGATGCATGACAAACCAAAAATTTATGTTCCAGAAACAATTTTTCTACTCTAAACTTGTTTTTGGGATATAAATTTATTTGGTAAAACTATTTCATTTTTTTTTTTTTTGGAATAGATTTATACTCAAGAAATAAATTTAGAATAGAAATGATAAGAAATTTTTTTACTTCTCTATTTTTAGAACAGAAATAAGAAATAAAATTTTTTCTCATTATTTGTCCTCTTTATTAGTCGGCCACCCACCCACTACTTGCCCCCTCTTGCCGGTCGTTGGTCTCCCGTTGGTCGCTAGTCGTCGGCCGTCGCTACCGCCAATTGTGGGTCTCCTACCGCCACCATTTTGTATCTATTCCAAGAAGAGAAATTTTGCATTATTATCAAAAACAATTTTTGTTTAGAAACCAATCTAGAAATAGAAATTAAAAAAAAAAAAATCTATTTCTCTTCCAAAAGTCAATTTATGACTAGAAATTTTATCATTTGTGCCCTTAGATAACTAAACATCCTATCAAAATCCATCAAATAATATCTAATTTTTTTTTTTTTTTAGTTTTGCAACTTTATATTATATTAATTGCACATAAAGATACAAGTACATGAGAAAATTGTCCAAATTTTTTAAATTTATTGTACAGCTACTAATTCACTCTTAAACCTTTTATTTATACTAATTTAGTTCTAGACCTTTTTACAACTTGGCAATTTAGTCTTGAATTTTTCAATCGTGTCAATTTTGTCTTAACTATTTTAAGGATTTGCTAATGTGATGATTCGCCAATTTAGTCATTTCAACTAATTTTGGTTGGAAATTGGTGATGTAGCGATTCGGATAGTGTTGACTTTCCTACATAACATGACTGGCGCTGATGTGGACATGTTGTGTAATTTTAAATTTTTTTAAAATTTTTTTAATTTTTTTTGCAACTCTAGGCTAGCGACCCTCGTTGGGTTGGGGCAAGAGTGTCGTGACCCTCCCTAGCCAACAAGTGAGGGTTGTAGCCCTCACGAGCCTCACCTAGATCCAAGCAAGGGCCTGACGCCCTCCCCAATGGATGATGAGGTTTTGCTGATGAGGATTGTTGGCTTAGAGTTGCCAAAATAATAATGATAATAATAATAATAATAATAATAATAATAATAATAATAATAATAATAATAATAATAATAATAATAATAATAATAATAATAATAATAATAATATCAGAAAAATCTTTAAAAAAAAAAAATACAACATTTGTCCACATTAGCTCCATACATTTTATGTAAGATACTTGGTGCTGACTAAACTACCACAACAGCTATTTCCGGTCAAAATGATTAAATTGGTAAATTGTAAAAAAGTTTAGGACCACATTAATAAATCGTTAAAATGTTTAAGACTAAATTAACATAATTGGTGAGTTATATAAAAATTTATAACTAAATTGGTACAATCGAAATGCTTATAATTGAATTGACCGTCATATAATAATTTGAAATTTTTTCGATAATTATCCCTAAGTATGGGTGGTAAGAAATACGAAAAGAGGTGTTACTTTGAGGGGAGCAGTTTCGCAAGTCAAAAATGTCAATAAAGGCCTGTCTAAAGTTGGATAATCTAGATCTATCCAACTATTAACCTACCTTGTTTGGTGCGGGTGTTTTTTATACGCTTTGCATTTGATCATTTGATTAATGACGAGATCTAATAAAATTATAAAACGAAAAATACCACATTTTACGACATTTTATACTTAGGATAAAGCGTCATAAATGTGTAGGTAGATGCATATGATCTTGCACTCAATCTGCCCAAACATTAACGGGATGCAAAGCAGTTTCCAAGGGAAGCGGGATAGGTTTGTTTCAATTGCTGAAAATCCTATACGGTTTGGGATAGGTATGTCATTGATCCGATACATATAAATTACCTAAGTGTCACGTTTTCCTTTATACTCCTTGGGTAATTGTAGTTTATATGCATAACTATTCTAACCCTAGTAGGGTCTGGGATAGATTGAAATTAATTTCAAACCGTAGACTCGATAAACCATTTATCCGGCTACCCTATTAAAAAAATTAATTTTGCTCATATATAATTTTTCGAGCTCTTAAACAGGATTAGTTATTATCGATAAGGGCCACCGTTTCAAGTATGGGTTCTCACTTTAGACCTATAATAATTTTCTATTCCCATGGTCATTGATTAACTTATTCCCAATTTTCTATTTTACGATTGTAAGATTTGAATAATTACGATTGTATTCGTAAAATTCGAAACGGTCTACTAAATACTTAGGACGAGTTACTTATTAATAAAAGGGAATGCGAAATGCTATTACATGCTGCGTTCCAACTATCCCACGTTAAAACCACGCGATGAGTTCATCCTAAACCTGTCCCATTTCCTTCAAAGCATACAATGTCCGAAAGTTTCAACAAGATGTAGCTCCGGACAGTTACTCCCGAACAAGAGAGCAGGCGTTTGGAGTCGGGGAATTTCTTCCCCGGACCAAACATTCCATTGGATCAGATCTACATCCAAAATTAGATTTTGTGGGTCTCAAAATCAAGGGTTATTGATGGACTCGACGCAGTGTATCCGGGTCAAGGTAAGAAATCGTCCGGCAAAGTAGGAGGAGGAGGATAAGAAGAATGACCGTGGAGAGAGCAATGGACGAGAGATAAGAAACTTGCAGAGCCGCATGATCCGCGAGAGAGAGAGAGAGAGAGACGATGTCCTTTCCATTTTTTTCGTTGACCAGAAGTCAAAAAGATGTCCGCGGATTCGTGTTTCCAAGCACCACGACAAACGCCCAAAAATAACGGAAAAACTGACTCCAACGAAACCGAGGGAAGAAGAAAAATAAGAAGCATCCGAGCTCGCATTTAGCGCCATCATCGTCGTCCTCGCCCATCTCCTCCTTTCTTCCTCCTCTTCTTTCGTGCGACGTGATCTCCATCTCGTCTCGGGCACGAAGTTTCGTCAACCCTTTTCGTCGCCTTCGATTCCAGCGCGACTTCTGTACCAGGTCTTTCTCTCTCTCTCTCTCTCTCTCTCTCTCTCTCTGCTCCCCCTGCAGGTTGATGTGTGTGCACGTCTCTACGTGTGATGCTTTGTGTAAAATTCGTCTTTCCCAGATTTCGCAAGGGCATGAACCGTCTGTGTACAGATATATTAAGCACCGTTTGATCTGTCTTTGCCCTGTTCTTGTTTGTCCTCACGCAATTCCAGCTTTGATTTGTCATGGAACTCTTCGAATCTGGCAAGACATTGCCTGTTAATATGTGGTATGCTATTCAAGTTTGAGGCATCTGATCTGGGTTTAACTCAAATTTTTGTCTTTGTTTCTTGTTATCATCTTAACCTGTCTGCAGTTATATGTTTGATGAGACCCATTTGGATGAGGTAAAAGCTGCGAAGTGGGTCCTGATTGGTTTTTGCTTTTATGGGCAACGCATGCCAAGGATCTCTCAATGATAAGTACTTTCAGGGCTACGAACAGCCCCTAGAGAATTCCGCCGATCCCGGGAGGAACCCACCATCCGATCGGTCCAATTCCGGTCACTCACTGTCTTGCTTGATCTCTCAGCAGCTCGTGGCCCCGGAGCTCGACGAGAAGAAAGATAGCAAAAGTAACGATAATTTACCGCTCGTTAGTCCTTGTAAGAAAGATATCGTCATGAGGAGGAGCGCTGATAACCAGGCTTATTATGTATTAGGCCATAAAACTGCTAACATCCGGGACCTCTACACGCTAGGTCGAAAGTTGGGGCAGGGTCAATTTGGGACCACTTACTTATGCACGGAGATCGCCACGGGTATCGACTATGCGTGCAAGTCAATCACAAAGCGGAAGTTGATTGCTAAGGAGGATGTGGAGGATGTTAGGAGGGAGATCCAGATAATGCACCATTTGGCTGGTCAGAAGAATATCGTCATGATTAAGGGTGCTTACGAGGATACATTGTACGTCCACATCGTTATGGAGCTCTGCTCTGGTGGTGAGCTGTTTGACCGGATTATCCAGAGGGGGCATTATAGTGAGAGGAAGGCCGCTGAGCTAACGAAAATCATTGTCGGGGTTGTTGAGGCTTGTCATTCACTCGGCGTAATGCACAGAGACCTGAAGCCTGAGAATTTTCTTCTCGTCAACAAGGATGATGATTTCTCTCTCAAAGCCATCGACTTTGGACTCTCCGTTTTCTTCAAACCAGGTATGGATAGGAGCTCGTTTGGTCCAGATTTTTTATTGTACATTAACTCAAGTCAAGCACATGAAACAACAAGATGCTATCTCTCTCAAATTTCACCTCCAGCATCTAAGCAATCATACTCAAGCATCGAAGTTCACACATTTGCACAAGCATTCGAGCAGTTCATTTCTGTGGCTATGTGCATCTTTTTAGTGTTGATTGGAGTCGAATCACTGAAATTTGTTATCCAAGCATAGCAGATGACTTACAAGAGAACCACTCGTTCAATATGAAGCTCTATGATTTTTCTTTCACAAGTTAGGAGTACAAATGCACTGACAAAAGTAGAGTCTATCCCCATCAAATCTGGCCTAGCGAAGCTTTTAAACGGAACATGGCATTTCATGTGATTGATATGTGTTACTGTGATTGTATATTCTTTTCATGCGCTATCAGAAAAACTTCACTCATGCTATCTGCTTCAGGGCAAATATTCACTGATGTGGTTGGAAGTCCATATTATGTTGCCCCTGAGGTACTTCTAAAGCATTATGGGCCAGCAGCGGATGTGTGGACAGCGGGTGTAATATTGTACATCCTGTTGAGTGGTGTGCCTCCATTTTGGGCAGGTAATCCTTGTTCGTGAAGAAAAAGATGTAGTTCTTAATTGCACCAGAAGTTAATAAGTAGATACATTCTGTATTGTAGAAACACAGCAGGGAATCTTTGATGCTGTGCTGAAGGGACACATTGACTTCAACTCAGATCCATGGCCCTTAATATCTGACAGTGCAAAGGACCTGATCAGGAAGATGCTGTGCTGTCGACCATCACATCGCTTGACAGCTCATGAAGTATTATGTATGCTCGGTTCCTTTAGCTCTTTCTCAATCATCTAAACATTATTGTTTGGAGTGCATCGTCTCAAGGAGCCAAGCATTGTTTCTCAGCATCACTTTTACTATTTACTTCAAAAAATGCTCTTAGAAACGTATGGATTTGTCAGTGCTAAGATGGTGCTCAGGCCTAATAAAAACAGGTTTCTTGCTTCATCTGGATAAAGAAATAGACGCTTCCGATCTAATTGCACTGAATATCTATGTTTGACAGTGTGAATTGCCTACCACTTATACTGTCAGTTGCTTTATATCAACCGCAATTGTAATTTTCAACTTAGTGGGGAGCCATTAAAGTTACCATTTCTTCCTTCCTCTTTGTTTTCTTTTTGGTTATCATGCAGGAATTAGAGGTTTTTAACTTCTAAAATTGAAACAATCGAGGAGGGTCTCTTGATAATTTGAGGCTATATTTTGTTTAGGCATCTAAAGAAAATGATTTTCAGGCCATCCATGGATATGTGAGAATGGAGTTGCCCCGGATAGAGCACTAGATCCAGCAGTTCTCTCTCGGCTCAAACACTTCTCTGCAATGAATAAGTTAAAGAAGATGGCTCTGCGGGTAAATATGTGACACCTTTATATTGATCCCTCTGGCTTTGATTAACATAGCGCACAAAATGCAAGTCCCCTTATCATCCAAACGTCTGCAAAATTTCAATTCTCTTATGCTTTGCTATTCTGGGATGTGCACTTGACCTGTTGAATATTTTAAGATTCCTGCATATTCGGACACTGTCATTTAACTGTGCGAAACTTACACGTAATTTGATCTGCATCAAGTCCTCTTTGGATTATGAAAATGGGTTTTAATTTTGACAAACTCTATTTCTCATGCTGGCCTGACCAGGTAATTGCTGAAAGTCTCTCTGAGGAGGAGATTGCTGGTTTGAAAGAAATGTTTAAAGCGATGGATACAGATAACAGTGGTGCAATCACCTTTGATGAACTTAAAGCTGGTTTGCGAAGATATGGCTCCACGATGAAGGACACGGAGATACGTGATCTCATGGATGCTGTAAGTACACTGCTTGTAGGTTCTTTTGTTTTTACGTAAGACCGAGTCTTTAAATTGTCATCCTCAGTCAACTTTTGTCAAGCTGTTCTCATAGCATATCATGTCCAATTTCTTTACACTATCATGTTGAACATCAACCAAAACCGACAAGATAATTAGTCCATCTGATGCATAAATTTGGTCATCTTAGAGGGAGGTCTGATTTCATTCTGCAGGCTGATGTGGACAACAATGGAACAATAGACTATGGTGAATTTATAGCCGCAACGATTCACCTTAACAAATTCGAACGTGAAGAGCATCTAATTGCAGCCTTTCAGTACTTTGATAAGGATGGAAGTGGTTATATTACGGTTGATGAGCTCCAGCAGGCTTGCGCCGAGCATAATATGATTGATGTTTTGATTGAAGATATCATCAGAGAAGTTGATCAAGATAATGTAAGTCCATGAAAACATGACCATATTGAGCTTTCTTTTTAGTAGTGAAATGGATCTGGTATTCACTTGTCGCAATGTTGGATGTCTGATAGCCATACAGCAATGCCCATTGAGCACGAGCGAAGATAGCGGTCACAGAGATAAAATAAACTAAATTTTCAACCTATTTCCATCTGATGCATCTACTAATAAAGATGAGTTTGAGCATAGATAGCGGTCGTTTTGTTTAGAAAGATTTATGATGTGATGTTTGATGAGGTTTCTCCTCACCATATATGGCATCTAATACTTATCGGGATATCTCAAGACATAAGATATAAATACTACAAGCAACACCTGTGCCCACACATTTATTTATGTACTCGCACATGTCTTTATATGGATGTTTGTGGCCGGACTTTTTGAGCTATATATTTGAGTGTTCTCATCATTCTAAATGTCATTGAAACTTGCCCTCTCACTATGATCCTCACAAGTTTCTGTTTCATCTGCTATATAGGATGGAAGAATCGATTATGGTGAATTTGTCGCCATGATGCAAAAGGGGAATGCTGGATTCGGGAGACGAACAACGACAAACCGTTTAAACATTACCTTAAGAGGTCAGCAGGGTGCTCTGTAGCATCTGGTTGAGAATGTCCCGCAGAGGTATAAGCCTAGAAGGTTCATGTCCGCCTTTCGGCTTAACAGCATGTATTCTGACAATATATGACTGATCAAAACTTCTTCGATAGTTTCTGATTGGACAGATAGCAGAATTGCCAAGAGAAAGATCATGATGATTGCAGAATGGTTTTACTCTCCTCTGGTTGTGAAATCCTGTCAGGTAGACGGAAGTCCTGGCCCATTTTGGTGGAGCATTTCCCTGTTATGCTCCTGCGCCCTGTATGATTGAAGAAGGCAATGTCCGGAATGCCTTCAGTTGTATACCATCGTATATGTCTCTTACTCATTTGATCTGCTAAATTTTTGGAAATCTGAAGCCTTGTACTATCCGGAAGAAAAAAGTAACTAGAGTCTTCTGGCTTTTGTCGATTCATGGATGTAACAAAGTTGAACCCTTTTCATATCTGGTCGATGGCAGTTCACCGAAACCTTGCACTTACAGTATCAAAACAAGAAAAAAGAAAGGTTGGCTTTCGGGTATTCGTTTACAACTCCTAGAATTCCTCAAATGGGAAGTTGCATCCAGCCATTGAAGATGACTATAATTACAAAAGATAGTAATATTTCCTGTCAACTTCTGCCTTCAAAAATCAAGAATTGTTCTCGAGTTTCACCTGGTTCGCGTGAAAAAAGTCTAGCTTCCTCGCGTAGAATAGGCCACATGAATCACAATTTTCCCTTCTCTGACCAATCTTTATGACTAACAGGTGCCATTCGTGCTTGTTTCGATCCAAAAACTCGAGACTCATTTAGCACGAGCAGATCGAGCCGAGTGAAAACTAAAGCTAGGGAAGTAGATTCTTGTGCAAGTAACTCATTTCCTTTTCCTACACCTGTAGCTTCTTCTCTATGCGCGAGGTTTCGTTTCTCCAGCATCTGCAGCCGGGCAAAAGCAGGTCCTTTAAGTTCATCTCCGGAGCTCAACTGTCATTCCTTCCGTATTCCCCCCCGCATGGAGCTTTGTGCCGTGTCCATATCTCCAGTAAACTCTGAACAACAGCTCATGTCTGAACAGTTGGAAATCGATCGATAATCGGAGAAGCCACACCGAGGCTCCAGTCTCGAGCCATTTTATGAACTTCCGGTCTTCTGGATCATGCCCCACCCACCGAGGGCCGACGTTGTTATGCACAAGATTAACGCAATGCATATCTGAGTTAGGCCCGAGAAGATCACATCTTTTTCACCGTTTCAGATGTATACAGTTTGAAGGGTGGTAGTATTTCAATATCAAACTCCTAGGCCTGTTGATTCTTGCTGCAGGTCATTAAAATCAATGTAAAGGGCAAAGTGACAAAGAAATCCAAAGATGCAAGCATTGCATAACAATGTCAATAACGTTGTTGGAATTCACTAACCATATTAGCTACTTATGAACATCACTTGAAATGGTAAGTCGTCAATACCTTCTTAGAAATTTGCCAAACAATATAGACAAGACAAATCAACGTTGATACTCGTAATTTCGAGACAAATGTTTATGATAGTAAAATAATTATTTTTCTTCGTAAGTTACACCCATTCAGCGACACTACTAATAAGGCATGTAAGCAACCTGTAATTCATTGGTCGAAATACACGCCCGCCGGTGAAAATGAACTCCAAAGAGTAATCAACTCGATAAATAGATCCCCTCGTTAATATGTTATTGACAAGTAAACTTCAGTACTCGTAAGATCAAAAAAATGTCAATAATCTTCTAGGAATTTATAGTAGCAAAATCTTTATTTTGTACCTAAGTTGCAGCCACTAACCTACACTCCTGGAAAGGCGTGGAACTTCTTTTGGTGGGCAAGTCCAGTATGTAAGCAACCCATGGTCTACTGCTGAAATACGCGCCTGCTTAAAATAAGTTTAAAAAAAAAAAAAACAAATGGTATTTTAGAATTAGATTTGAGAACAGTAGAATCGTTGTTTTATTGATAATTTACTCATAATTGACCGGATTAATAAGTCGTCGATCACTTTTTACATAATAACGAAATTTGAGTTCATTTGTTGTTACATGTTTGTTTTATGGTTTTATAAGTATGCAGATGTTTGATTTATGGTTCTGTAAGAGTGCACTCTTGGGAAGGATCACCCCTGCTGAAATTGTGCTTTCAAGCACTTTGCTTCAAATTGAGAGCAAATATGAAATTTAGAAGGATAATAACACAAATAATTCTTGAATTTTGGCTCAATATGCAATATGGTACTTTAAATTTTAATTTATTCAATGTAGTTCATGAACTTTACCTAAATGTACAATACGATTCATAAACTTTTAATTTGTTCAATATAACTCATGGACTTTTAGTGTATGTTTAATTTAGTCCATAAATTGTCTCCGAACTTAAACTAATTGAAGGACGACACTGAATATTTTCATTAAACAAATTAAAAGTTTAGGAATGACATTATACATTATGCTAAAGTTCAAAGATTAATTAAATAAATAAATTATTCATGGACCAAAAATTCAAAGACCATTTGTATAATTTTCCTAAATTCATGTAAGACCACTCGGGTCTAGACGGGCCTAACTGGGCCATATGGGCCTCATCTGGACCCCAGATGGCCCGTCAGCTCGTGTCTTCTAAGGCCCGGCCCGATCCCAAGCCCGTGTTTTGGTTCTCTTCTCTACTCTGTTTTCTTCTGCCTTTCCTGCTCTCTCTCTCTCTCTCTCTCTCTCTCTCCCGTGACTTCGCTTCGGTTAAACCCTGGCGTCGGCTATGGCGGCACGAAGCAAGAAGCGGCACGAAGCAAGAAGCAGCGCGGTCTGACGTTCCTCCGGAACAATTAACCGGCTCAAGGCTCTGGCAAGCGTCGACCCATGAAGATTTCCGAACTCTGATGGCGCTGGCGATGGCGCTGATGATTCGCTGCAGAAAATCGATCCCTCTCAAGGTATCCCACCTCATCAACGTTCCCCGCCTGTCGTCCTCTTCTCGCGCCGGTACTTCACGAGCACCCGGCTCGTTCGCATGGCGGGTCGGCGAGTCCTCCAGAAATTACTGCTCCTGGAGTCCTTTCGAGGGGCGTGGAGTTGAAATCCCCAGTTTTGCGAAATACCCTGGTTGTCAATCTTTTAGGAGCTACTGTTCTGGGATGAGTGGTGGTGGTGATGGTGCTAAGTCGAGCGAGTGGACTGAGGAGATAGAGTACTTAGACGAATCGGGCAGCGTCATATACTCCGGGAAGGGGGTCCGGTCGGTGGAGCCCGGGTTGGACGACCATGTGCTGATCGGCGGCCTCAAGAAGCCGCTGGTGAACGCGTCGGCGGTCGCGAAGATCGTCGAGGTTGTGAAGAGGTGGAAATGGGGGCCCGATTTGGAGAACCAGTTAGACAAGCTCCAGTTCGTGCCGAACATGACTCACGTCGTCCAGGCGATGAAGGTCATTAAAGAGAGCGACGCGTCGTTGAGTTTGTTCCGATGGGCGAAGAGACAGCCGTGGCATGTTCACGACGATGAGTGCTACCTTGTTTTGTTTGATGGGTTGAATCAAAGTAGGGACTTCGATGGGATTCAATCCTTGTTTGAGGAGATGATCTCAGGTACGACCGGGGCTCCTTCTTTTACGGCTTATAACAAGGTGATTCAGTATTTGGCCAAAGCGGAGAAATTGGAGGTTTGCTTTTGTTGTTTCAAGAAAGTTCAGGATGCGGGTTGGCAAATTGATGCGGAAACTTATAATTGTGTTATGAGCTTGTTTTTGAACAAGGGTTTGCCTTACAAGGCGTTTGAGATATACGAGAGCATGGAGGGGACTACAAGTATGCTGAATGGATCCACCTATGAGTTGATGATACCTAGCTTGGCAAAATCAGGTCGACTGGATGCAGCCTTTAAGTTGTTTCAAGAGATGAAAGTTAGGAACTTTAAACCGAGCTATAATGTTTTTGCTTCACTTGTTGATTCCATGGGAAAAGCTGGGCGGCTGGATACCTCTATGAAAATTTACATGGAATTGCAGGGCTTTGGTCTGAGGCCATCTGCAACCATGTATGTCTCTCTGATTGAGTCATTTGCGAAGGCTGGCAAGTTGGATTCTGCGATTAGGCTGTGGGATGAGATGAAGAAGGCTGGATATAGACCCAATTTTGGCTTATACACGATGATTGTTGAGTCCCATGCAAAATCAGGGAAACTTGACATTGCAATGTCTGCCTTTGCAGATATGGAGAAGGCTGGGTTTTTGCCCACCCCGTCTACATACTCTTGCCTCTTGGAGATGCATGCTGCATCTGGACAGGTAGATGCTGCCATGAAGCTGTACAATTCAATGATAAATGCTGGTCTGAAGCCTGGCTTAAGCACTTACACTTCCCTTTTACTTCTCCTGGCTAATAAGAAGCTTGTAGACGTGGCTGCTAAAATACTTCTCGAAATGAAAGCCATGGGTTTTTCTGTTGATGTGAGTGCTAGTGATGTCTTGATGGTTTATATCAAGGAGGGTTCTGTTGATATTGCTTTAAGGTGGCTACAGTTCATGGGTTCATCTGGAATTAGGACAAATAATTTTATAATCAGACAGTTGTTTGAATCTTGCATGAAGAATGGCTTGTATGAGTCGGCAAAGCCTCTTCTTGAAACCTACGTGAATTCTGCTGCAAAGGTGGATCTTATACTTTACACATCGATTCTGGCCCATCTTGTGAGATGCCAAGAAGAGCAAAATGAGAGGCATTTGATGTCAATTCTTAGTGCCACGAATCACAAAGCACATTCGTTCATGTGTGGGCTCTTCACAGGCCCTGAACAGAGGAAACAACCTGTTTTGTCGTTTGTGCGGGAGTTCTTCCAGGCTATTGATTATGAGCTTGAAGAAAGTGCCGCTAGATACTTTGTTAATGTTCTTCTTAATTACCTTGTCCTTATGGGGCAGATAAATCGAGCACGGTGTGTTTGGAAAGTCGCATATGAGAATAAGCTTTTCCCTAAAGCAATTGTTTTTGATCAGCATATTGCTTGGTCACTTGATGTGAGAAACTTGTCTGTGGGAGCTGCTCTAATAGCAGTGGTGCACACGCTGCATAGGTTTAGGAAGAGAATGTTGTATTACGGTGTTGTTCCAAGAAGAATCAAGCTGGTCACAGGGCCCACTTTGAAGATAGTAATTGCACAGATGTTGAGCTCAGTGGAATCTCCATTTGAGGTGAGCAAAGTGGTTCTTAGAGCGCCAGGGGATTCAGTCATGGAGTGGTTTAAGAAACCGATTGTTCAACAGTTTCTTCTGAATGAGATTCCATCGAGGGCTGACATTCTTATGCACAAGCTGAACACGATATTTCCTAGTTCAGCACCAGAGATTAGATCTCTATCGCCGCCCAAACCGCTCATGGGTAGGAAGGCAGTTTGACTGCTTTAGCTGTAAGTTGTTAAATGAATGTCAGTTGTGATTTTATGAGAAATCTCAAATTTTGTTATACATTGCACATTGGGATTACAATGTGCATTTCATGTTGGTAGCTTACCTAGCTGCTTAACTTCTGCATGCCCAGTGATGATCTGAAAGTGAAAGAGTGAGATGTGGGAGATTAATAATGAGAAGTAGTATGTCGAAGAAATGAGAGAGGCTGATGGCCCGTGGATTACAGCTCCACCAAGGGTACAGTGGTGCTCTGCCCTTTTGTTTTGTGCATTCTTCTTTCTTCATTTTTATTCTATTTCCAGGAAGGCCTACCACATTTTAGTTGTGGTATCACCATTCAGGTAATCATCACAAACAACACCCGCCGAGTTTTTCGATTCGGGTTTCTCAATTCCGAGCTGCTCTATCTAGAATCAGGTTTGTGGTCTTTGGACAGCTCAATTGCCTTTCCGCGCTTTCCCAAGATGGCCCTGCAGTCCCCTGCATGAGCAATCAGCACTGTCCTGAAAGAGAAATGGAGCACTTTTTAGGAGTTACTCCAATCACGAGCAAGCAGATAGACAGATACAGTTTGCCAAGCAAATCTTACTACTAAGTTCCTTAAGAACAATTGATCCACAAAATTATTCAAATTTCATTGTAGTGGATACTCAAACTCTTGCTAAAGCAATCGTATGAACATCTAAGAGCAATTCGTCCATGGTCAAAGCATAAACGCTGGAATCATTGTCTAGTTCGCAATGTAGTTACAAGAACCACTAATGCACCGACATTTTATTGCTGTCGTCTTATGGAACAAATTTATGTAGATATAATGTGAAAGGTTATGAGATAATCTCAGAAATGTATATTCAGAAAATATACTGTAGTGTCAAGAAATGATACGTCAATGGACCACATATTTTACAAAACTCTCCTAATTTGTCTAATTTCAAAAAAGAAAAAAAAAAATCCTTTACTTCCTTTACCATCGTGCCATATTAAATTTGTTTCATATTGCATGGTATCAAATTCATTTATGATTTTTAGTTAATTTATCTATCTCCAAAATAATATTGATTTGGTGTATCTAAATCATATGGTGTATTTACTTCCATGGTATCCCCTGCATGATGGGTATGCCAGTCATTCGAATGGCTGATCCTTCATTCAACACGATAACAAATTCTCTACATGTGAAGCTCGAAACCTAGTCTTGCAGCATCATTTTGGGAGTTTTGGCTATCCTCTTTATACGTTATCCATCTCTGCAGTTTCAAGGACTCTCAATATCTGCAAAATAAACGGTGCATTGCATCGGATATGATTGATAACCGCAAGATGCAGCATCGAGAGACTTCATGAGCACAAATAGCAGCATCACCTACATCATATGTAACCTCAGTTCATGTGACAGGATAAATATCGTCATGGTCAACTCGAATGTTCTGAATGTGAAAAGTAAGTTCAATTTAAAAAAATAGAAACTGCAAATAGAGTGTTGAGGCTACATTCCTTAGGATTTCCATACGCTTCGCTCAAAACCCTGGCTATTGATTGAATTCTAAGGTTTCATGATCGGATGTTACACATTATATCATTTCCTACTTGGCAATGGGCCAATAGCCATGATTTGAAGGTACAAATCCAATTACTCGTAAATAATAATGATACTACTGTAGAAACATGAACACGCAGGATTTCCTCCTTATAATATAGGACGAAGGAGAAAGAAAACACGTGACACTATCTAAATCTTTGATCATTGCGGTGAATGTAGTAGATGATCCGTGATGGAACCACCAAAGGAAACATAGTAGCTCAGAAAGGAATTTCATTCCAAACTGGATTATTCTTGAGAATAATGCTGGGGCGTGACTGGTGGGTGGGGGAGTATAGCAAGAAATTGAAATTAGCTCAGTAATAGCATCATCATTTAGGTCGTCAGTGTTGATGCATGGATTATTGAACTATTTGTTTGTTATTTGTAGGACACACACGTTGCTCTGAACTTGGAGGAGGAGTGAGTGGAGGAGAGAAAGGCAGACGAGAGGAGAGAAGAAGAGTAAAGTTGGAGGTGGAAATTTTCTTAGCAACTCAGCTAGTGCCCTTGCTTCGCCTAGACTTCACTCACAATCTGGTCGGCTTCCGCAGCGTAGGTTAACTCAATCGAAAGATTCGAAACTAGAGCAGAGCAAGTTTGGTGGGCCGATCTAACAACCGCGCAAGAAAAAAAAGAACAAAAAATATCATAAATCCAATCAAATAAACTAGAATTATCAATTGAACACGAAAGGCAAATAGAGAATGTCCTTACGTTCTCACTTGTCTGGAAGATGTATAAAGCAGTTGCGATCCGTCTTTTCGATGGTGAGTCAGACAAAATGAGCAAATGGGGTTTCCATTTGTTTGTTTTGATTAGCAAAATTAATTTTATAATGGGGAGAATGGGATGAACCTAATATAAGAGGATTTGGTGACGTTGTGACAATCAAATTTTAGTTCATCATCCTCGTTGTACATATTTACGCATTTATAATGCATTGTTCTTTATTTCAATACTCGCCTTATTCTCAATAACCAAATGAGACCTCATTTAATTCAAATGTGATATCGAACCTTGCTCGATGGAAAAAAAGATGGAGCTAAACATTGGGCTTGTCAATTTCAATCTGCCATGTAAACGTTTTGACCTTGCTATGCTGCCACATCACTCATGAAGAGACACGTGGGCTTGTCCCTCTACGACCCACGAATAGGAGAAAATATTCAGTGGTATGTGCGTGCCACGTCATCTGGAGAGAAGACGGTGGCCACCATGTTGCTTCATAAGTGACGTGGCAGCATAGCAAGGTTGAAACGTGTACAAGGCATAATTGAAATTGACAAGCCCAATATTCATCTCCATCTTCTTTTCCCATAGAACAAGGTTCAATATCACATTTGAGTTAGATAAGGTTATAAGGCCAGTATTGAAATAAAGAACAATGCATTATAAATGAGTAAATATGTACAAGGGAGACGATGAACTAAAATTTGATTGCTACAGTGTCACCAAATCCCCTTATATTAAGCTCATCCCATCCTCCCCATTGTAAAATCAAATTTACCAACCAAAACAAACAAATGGAAACCTCACTTGCTCACTTTGTCTGACTCACTATCGAAAGGACTAATCACCGAATTGAGCTTTGACAACTGCCTTACACATTTTCGAGACAAGTCAGAACGTGATAACCTGCTCTATTTACCTTTCATGTTCAATTTCTTACTATTCTCCCACATCCACCAATCACGTCCCAGCCATATTCTCTATAATAATCCAGTCGTTCCTGCAAATATATTAAAAGTGAAAAAGAGAATAAAGGGGAAAAAAAAAGTTTAGACAACCCCTCTACCCTGGGAGCTGCTGCACTGCGGCCTGCTGGATTGGGGCATGCTGATTTAGGGCCTGTTGGAGTCCGCCCCTCTGCAATGTACCTTTGATCTTATGCAATGACATCGTCAGCCAACGCTACTTCTTGGGGGCTAGTTGGCATGATTCTTACATTTCAAAGGGTTTAAGGCGGTGGATATTTTCTCAGCAACTTAATAGTGCCCTTGCTTCGTCTAGAGTTTGGATATCTATAGCTCCTTCACTCATAATCTGGTCACCTTCCGCAGCGTAGGCTAACTCAATCGAAAGCACGACGGCACGAGCCTGGTGGGATGATCTAATATGCAAGGGAAAAAAAAGGAACAGAAAAAAAATCATAAATCGAATCAAATGAACTAGAATTACCAATTGAAAATGAAAGGCAAATAAAGGACGTCCTTATGTCTCGAAGATGTGTAAAGCAGCTGGCGGAGCTTATTTTGGCGATTCATCCTTTCGTTGATGAGTCAGACGAAGCGAGCAAGTGGGGTTTTCATTTGTTTGTTTTGGGTGGCATAAGTAATTTCACTGTGGAGAAAGATGGGATGAGCTTGATATAAGAGGATTTGGTGACACTGTGGCTGTTGGATTTCTCCTTTCGATCGGGGCCATTCGTGAAGATTATGAGCCGATACGAGTAATGGGCATGGAGATTTGTTCCCCTTGATGAAGTCGTCGCCATGGCTTTGCCATGCTCTACAGGCGCCATTGAAAGGCAAATAGAAACGTTTATGGTAGTATAAAAATGTTGATGATGTGTTCGTTAGGGATATCAAAAACTGAACCGAAAATTGAATCAAACTGAATTGAAAAGTTTGATTTTTTTTTTTTTTTGGTTGGATTCTCATTTGGTTCGAATAATATTGAAAACTGAAACTTTTTAACCAGTTCAGATTTTCTCTATTTGGTTTTATCAATTTGGTTTACTGAACCAAACCGATAATATCTAAATGATTCTTCCACGAATCAAACCCTATTTTTATTTTTATATTTTTTGAAAATTGATATTTTAATTATTTTTCTAAATGATTTTTTTTTTCTCTTTCTTTTCATTTTCCTTCCTCCTTCCTCCTTCCTTCATTTGCTGCTGCGTACATTGGCAATACCCAGCTGCCCGACAACTAACCAAGACATTGATCGGCGAGCCCGAGCTTTACCGAGGCCGATGAGCTTGGCGAGGCTCGGCCCTTGCCCTAGGTCGCCAGAGGTCGGCGAGGCTTTGGCGACCAAGCCTCGCCCAGCTCGTTGGCCTCCAGTGAGCTCGACTTTGCTAGATCAATCGAGGCTTGACCTCATCGAAATGTGGCTAGCTCGAGCCTCACCGATGTGTGACGAGGCTCGAGCTAGCTTGTGGCAAGGCTCAAGTTGACCTATGACCATGGCTAGTGATTGACCAAGGAAGAAAAAAAGAAGAAAAAAAAAGAAAGAGAATTAAAATATTGATTTAAAATATATATATATATATATAATAAAAATGTGTTTGGTGAAAAAAAAAGTGAGGGGAAGAAGTTATTGAAAAATGTTTTTCCACTTTTAAATGTGGAAAAGTGAAAAAAAAAACATTTTTCCTACTTTTGAATGTGTTTTTTATAATAGTGAAAAAAAGTTTTTTTTACTAGTTCATTTTTCATAAAACAAATATCGAAAAATTCAAAAAACGTTTTTCTAGAAATTGTTTTCCGTGAAACGAATGGACCATTGATAAATTGAGATAATATAAAATTCATTCATCTTTTTCGTAATTAAAATTCATTTATTGGTACAATTGATATCATATTTCTAATTATATCCACGGAGATATATGCAAGACCAATTCTTCTCCAACCCTATTATGCGAACTCATAGTACAATGTATGCAACCATGGATTGTGTCCTCAAGCCTTCATTATCTATTATATGTATTACACACCTAATATGTTACATTAGACTTCATGCAAAAAAAATAAGGATTTCAGTGTCTTTTAAAGTGAAAAAAAATTAAATAAAATGCTAATATTAAGGTAATTGAATTAATACGGAATTTAATATTGTATTTTATTTATTTCCACATGATAGCATTCGCAAATTTTTTTCATTTGAAAAAGTAATGGCGGTATATTGAATTTATTTTTTCACCTATAAAAAAAATGAAAAAACAAAAATAAAAACCGAAAAATGAACCGAACCAAACTGAATCGAATTGGGATTTCAGTTTGGTTTGGTTTGGTTTGGATCATATTTCAGTTCGGTTTAGTGAAATTCCTTATCGGTTCGTTTCGGTTCGGATTTTTGGAAAACCAAACCGAAACGAACCACTTACACCCGTACTCAACAGAAACATCAACATTCTCCTCTCTCCTTGGCCACCGTCGCCGTCCTTAACCCCATCCTCATAACATAATCCCTCAAGAAGCAAATTTAATTATATTATTATTTGCATGTACGATGAGATTCAGAAGATTTTCCCTTCATTTTCACTTCCTTGAGAACTCAATTCTCACGTTTGAGATACGCCTCCATCAAATAGATGCACGCTGCACGATAACCGTTCTATCTAATCACACAGGGCAGAAGCGAATTGAAGCTAATTCATGCCCTAAATCACCGAAGCGCGACGCTATCAACCATCCTCCATCAGCAAAATCAAGTGTGAATTTGTTGTGCTTGGACTAGGAAGAATTAGGGGTGTCAAAAACTGAACTGAACCAAAAACTAAACCGAATAAAAAAGT
Organism: Eucalyptus virginea; assembly: GCA_014182375.1. Classification (NCBI taxonomy): domain Eukaryota; kingdom Viridiplantae; phylum Streptophyta; class Magnoliopsida; order Myrtales; family Myrtaceae; genus Eucalyptus; species Eucalyptus virginea. Next base: position 39,216,928 of record CM024520.1, read on the forward strand.
TCAATTTTTTTGGTTCAGTTCGGATAATATTAAAAATCGAAACTCTTTTAACAGGTTTGGTTTTTATCAGTTTAGTTCACTGAACCGCATCAATAAAATCTAAAAAAATTTCATTTTATTATTTTATTTTATTTTATAATATTTTTTTTCCTCTTCTTTCTTTTTCTTTTTCTTCTTCTTCTTCTTCCTTGGCTAATCGCTAGCCACAGTGGCAACCAGCTTTCGGCCAGAAGCGAGCTAGAGCCTCGCCATATGCTAGTGAGGCTCGAGCTTGCCAGCTTTCGACAAGGTCAAGCCTCTTAGGCCTGTGAGCCCCACCAGATCTAGTCACATGGGTGAGGCTTGAGCTTGCCCAGCTCACGCGGATCTGAGGGGCTTAAGCTCATCAGAATCTAGTGAGCTCGAGTCTTGCCAACTTGTGGCGAGGCTATAGCTTGCCTTTGGCCGATCGCCAACTCTTGGCCAACTGGCTAATGAAAAAGAAGAACAAAAAGAAATTAAAAAAAAAAAGAAAAGAATAAAAAATTATTGAAAAGGGTGCATTTTTTTTTTTTGGTTGATAAAAGGGGTGCAAGTAGGAAAAGACTTTCCTTATCGAGCAGCAAAAAATATTTTCTAGATCATTTTTAAGTTTCAACCAAACATTGGAAAATATGGTTATTTTCCTGAAAAATGACTTCTTGAAAAATTATTTCTAAAAAAGTCATATTTTCTGTGAAGCGAACGAAGCCTTGATGAAATGTTAATTTGCTTAGGCTCTAACATTTTTTTCACTAATTTTAGACCACTTCACCATTTCTTAATTTGTCTAGTTTACAATTAGTAAATTAAGATAATATAAAATTCATTCATCTTTTTCTTCATTAAAATTCATTTGTTGGTACTGTTGATATTTCTAATTATATCCACGGAGATATGCAAGACCAATTCTTCTCCAAGCCTATTATGCGAATGCATAATACAAAGTTCGCAACCATGGATTGTGTCCTCAAGCCTTCATTATGAATTATATGTATTATACACCTAATATGTTAAATTAATTTCATGCAAAATAAAAAAAAAATTAGGGGCCTTTTAAAGTGATAAAAAATTAAGTAAAATGCTAATATTAAAGTAATGGAGTTGCTATGGAATTTAATGTTGCATTTTATTATATTAAATTTATTTTTTCACCTAATTAGAAAAGTGAAATTCTTATTAAAACCAATGAATTTTTTATCTTGCCGGGCAAAAGATAATTTGATTGGAAAATTAATCTTACAATATATAACAGGAAAAAAAGAAAGACAAAAAAAAAAAAAAAAAAACTAAAAGTAAGAATCGAAAAACTGAACCGAACCAAACTTAATTGAACGGGTTCGGTTTAGTTTTTTTGAAAAATTGAACCAAACTGAACCAAACTACTTACACCCCTAGCGGGAAGAATAGAGTGAGAAGGTTAAGAAGAGCTCAAGAGAGAGAGACTTGCCGTCTAGGAAAAACTATAAAACACAACAGACGATAAAAACAAAAATAACAAGCTCGGATAATTACAATAGCCTACCTTATGTCTTTGCTCAGGTGAAATCATCTAATAACTGTTTACACTTCATGAACCTTTTATTTTGCTAAAAACTATTATATCATCATCATTCACTACTTCATCACTTGTATTTACTGAAAACTTGGACAATCACAGTCCAATTAAGAAATCGAGTAACACAACTCGAAGAAAAACTTGCTTTTTAGTAATTAGTGAAAATGGCTAGTTTTGAATGGTCTCCGGGTTGGCAAATATATAGCAGCCATTTAGCTAGAGGGTTTAGCGGTGCTACTGCTCTTTTGTTTCCTTTTTTTTTTTTTTTGTCATATTCTCTTTTTCCTTCTCGTTTCTTTTTGCAATCAAGAGTCGAGTTTTGGAGCACACACAGTGTGCGAAGCAAATTCTCTCTCTAGGTTTTCTTTGGTGGGTTCATCCAATACTATATAACTTTTTTGCTTTTCTGTGTTTTTACGCTTAATGCATTCACGAGTTAACTCCTCTCCCGCGACTTCCACCTACTCTCTTGTGGTCACGTTAATTATTCTCATGTTTTAGTTTACGCGAATGCTCATCCGCCTTTCCTTTGTTGATGGATCATCGAGGGGATTAGCCATGAGTTTGTTTTTGTTTTGAAAAAAGGAAAATGGGAGTGTGATCTTTCACTCAAAGGAGGTTGACGGTGAACTCCAGTAAATTTTTGGCCGTTAGATATGCTCAACTGATCGGGGCCGTCCACGAAGATGAATGGAGTCCCTCTCTGTGAAATTTTCCTGGAAACACAAGGAAAATGCAGTTTGGCCTATGCTAAGGGCAGGTTTCCGAGTTTGGATCCTCACACTCTCTACCTCGCACGCGTAAACGGTACAGCTGGTTCTTGAATTGTGAGAGAATGGAGAGCTTTCATATTAACTCCTCTGCAGCTCTCTCTTGCGTCTTCCAACTACTCCCACATCAAAAGCGAACCGTTCTGGATTAACGAGACAGAGGAGAAGTGATAGCGAATGCCTTTACAAGAAAAGCCGGTCTCTCTTTCCTTTGTTTCGGAGAAATAAATTCAGCAGTTCCATTTTGATCATTGCTGATATTAACTCCTTGCAACGCTCCTGGGTCTTCCACCTTCTCCCACATCAAAAGCAGAGAGCCTCATAAGAAACCAGTCTCTTTCCTCTGTTTTAAAGACATACATTCTCTTCAGACAGAAAATATTACGTACCTAACAAGCTCCAGTCATTTTACATTCGAGTTGAATGAGATGGGTGAAGTGAAAGAGACCTTTGGATTAATCAATGGAAGTGATGGGAGTTATTGACGGCCCCGTTCCCGATAAAGCAACATCACTGTGCGCATCCACAAGATGTACGCATGCATGCAGGCACGCTGAATGCACTTAACTTCGCCTCTGCATCACGATGATATGCATCTTGACATATTCCGAACATACCGATCAGCTGATTCAAGACATTGGGATATAGAAGCAAACGTTTCGACTACTAAAAATTGCTTAGTTACTTGAATAAAGAATACAGCTATAAATCCAAATGAAAACTACATCTGACCAACTTCATAGCCAAATTTCCAAGAAAAAAATGAAAAAGTAAATTAGTACCCCATCCATATCCTATGTATCTTCAACAAAGCCTTATCACTCCTGTTAACTTATTGGTTATACTTACACAAATTTCAACTTCGGGTGCATTGAAATTCCCCCATCAGCATAACAAAAAATATGGACAGCACATTTGTTTCGTAATGCAACACATATTCGAATATAATTGATGAGGAAAATACGAGCTAATACATCATTTGTTAGGAAATACTCAATATCAGAAAAACACCTTATTCAATTGGCTGGGCATTGTCGCTCGACTCCGCAGACTCGTCCAATATGGCATCCACGCTTGGCTCGGCATATAGAGCCTCTGCGATTTTGCAAAATATGAAAGCGTCTAGGCAAGCATACTGACTTGCACGTTATTTAGGGACAATATGCTCCATTCGCTCATCTGGACCGGTGCCTTATTCTCTATTTCTCATTCCAACACAATCCATCCTGTTGGTGAAATTGGGGGCATACCGATCTCGACAAAGGTGTTGAGTCTATTTTCGAGAAAGTTGTTGAAGTCGGGAATTTCAGGAGGAGTAAAATAAACTGAAATATGAAGCATTTATTCCCCCACTGAAAGCGGAGGGTAGATCGAGACCGATTATGTAGGGTTGGTTGCCGAGGTCCAGGGAACTAGCTGGATTTAAATGAAGAGGTGTGAGTGATGAAAATTTTAAAGATGTGGCCTTTGAAAAAGACATCATAGAGATTATGGGTGTTTTCTAGGACTTTGAGCTTGTGGATCGGCATTTCCATGGTGTAGAAAAGAAGAAGAAGAAAAAGAAAGAGGTACCGGATGAGAGAGAGAGAGAGAGTGAGTAGAGCCGGAATGTTCAAGGCAAAAATTAAATAGACAAGAGGAGAGAGAAGAGGAGAGGGGGGAAGACGCGGGTCTTCTCCTCATTCACCACATTCTTTGAAAGTTCTGAGTCGTGTCGTTGTTCCTTTTACCGAGAGCAGGTGAGGAGGGCAGGATCGAAAGTTCCCGTTGCACTCCCAGGGAGAAAACCTCTCTCCCCTTCCTCTCATTAAAGAGCTCCCACGCCAGCATCTCCTTCCTCTCATTTTCACAGCGTTGAAGTTCTAGTGAGTTTTCTACCACCCAAAAAAAAAAACAAAAAAAAACAAAAAAACAAAAACAAAAAACAAAAGTAATAATGAGTCCACCTGCCTCCTTTAATTCTATCTTGAATTCAATGGAATGCTTTGAATTCACCATCCGTCGCATTGCTTTTGTTGAATGCTTCATCAATCCCCCAACCTTCCGTGGATGGAGAATATGGAGGAAGGGAGAGAACGACTCCAGCTACATTTTTATTTTTTGTCCTTTTAAATTTGTTCGGTCATCGACACGTGTCAAGCTGCGATTGGCCTTGCCAAAAACCTATGTCGAGGATCATGCGTGCTGTTACACGTGTCAAGTTGCGATTGGGCCACCGACATACCACTACCGAATGCTTTCTCATTCCCGACACCGTCCTTTCCTATAATGCCGTGCGAACAATGCCCCATCACCCATTAATTCGATTGGTTACTTGGGGCGCGCATGGTAAAATTTCTGTTTCTCAATTTCTCAATTTCTCTGTTCCCCGGAACAGGTTTGGAACAGAAACCCATTTGGTAACGCAAATTGATTTCTCTGTTCCCCGGAATAGAAATCTGTTTCAGAAATTGTTTTGGGTGAGAAATGAGAAGCTAAAAATTTTAGCTTCTCTATTTCTGAAGTAGAAATAGAAATTATTTCTATCCATCCCCCTCCTTCCTTGAGCAAATATGACTCCTTCTCTCCTCACACCGTAGCTTTCCCATTCCTTCTCCTAACCTCAAACCAAAAACCCTAGCAACTCCGAAGCTGTTCATCCTCGCCGTCGCCGCTCATCTCGCCGTCGCCCTCGCCCTCGCCGCTCATCTCCACCGGCCAATTTGCTCTGGTCGTCCCGTCCGAGCCGCCTCGTCCGTCCGCATCCCCAGTCGCGCTCCAGTCGCCATCGCCCAGTAGCCGTTGCCGTCGCCCAACTCCGGTAGCCGTCGCCGTCGCCCATCTCCGGTCGCCGTCGCCCAACTCCGGTCGCGCGCCCATCTCCAGTCGTCACCCATCTTCGTCCGCGTCCGCGTCCCCTTCCGCTCTCGATTCCACGGATCCAGTCGCCGCTTCTTCTTCTTCTTCTGGTGAGTTCATTTCGAGATCGCTTTCCTCCTCTCTCTCTCTCTCTCTCTCTCTTCTGTGCGTGCGCTCGCTCGCTCGCATTTTGCTGGCGATCGCGCCGGCGCGGCGCTTTGATCGGCGGTCGCCGGCGGCGCCTCGAGCGTCCAGCGAGTAGAGTGGAGATCGCTTTTTCCCGGACGTTTTTTTTAAGTAAGTCCTCGGTCGGGGCTGCGTCGTGGGGGGGAGCGCCTGGACGTGGATTGTGAATTTCTCGTCCATGGCGTCGTCGCCGCCGCTCGTGAAGCTGAGCTCGCTCTGGTTTTTCCGCTTCTTTTTTGTTCCTCGAGCTTTGCCGATGGATGCCATCGCGAAGCGCTGAGCTCTCTCTCTCTGTAGATAGGAGCGAGCGAAGTGGGGGACTCGGCCATTGATCCTGCTGCTTCGTTTTGCATTTGGAGTGGTTTCGGTGAAATTTACTGCACGACAATCGTTTTTTGTTCTCTCTCTTTTTTTTTTTTTTTTTTTTTTTTTGTGGCCAGTTAGCTGTGTTCTTTGTGAGTTTTCTTTTCACTCTGTTTAGATGACACGCGGTTGGGTTAGCTCATTTTCTTCAAATTTTGTTTCTTTTTTTTTGGGTGGCTGGTTTAGAGCTCAAAGTGATTGCGAGGCATTTAGCATTTTTGGAATGATGTTTGGCTGATTCTGTTCTCGGTGAATCTTTTTTCCTATGACCGTGGGGAGAACCCTCTCCGTTCTTGGCGGATGTTCGTCCTACACACGACGTGAGCGAGAATTTGAGCCATTGAGAAAACTGTTCTGACCTTGCTGGGAGTCTGGGCTGCTCTGTTTCTGTGCATAATCAATGTGTTGTCTCTGTTCTTGTTCAATTTTCGGTTTTGGGGGTACTTGGCTTCAACCCTTTCTTCAACGCCCTAGCTTCTGGGCTTTAACTAATTTTGCAGTTGATAGTTCTTGTGTTCTGGGACTTGTGCTTCTGCAACTTGTTGTGTCGAGAGAGTGATTTCTCATGTCAAATACAAGAAGGTTTTGCTACAATTATGGTTGGATCTACCCTAACATGATCATGATTTTTCCTGTTATGTTTGACTATTAAATTTTGGGGATGTGTGGGAGGGTTAATTACTATTTTCTTTGACTAGTAGAACTGAGTGTGAATACCATTTTTGTTTGTGAATGTTACGTTAGTTTTGTTTTGCTGTTAACTGGCCGAAGAAATTCTTCATTGTTTTAATGTTCTAATACGGATCTTGAAATAGAAATAGAAATTTTTTTCTGTTATCAAACGGATTTCTGTTTCAGAAATAGAAATTTTGAGTCGTTATCAAACGGGTTTCTTTGCTCAGAAACTTGTCCGTGGAATAGAAATTGAGAAATTGATTTCTGGCCAGAAATCAATTTCTGTTTCAGAAATTTTACCATGCGCACCCTTGGTATTCCTGATCTAAGAATTCGAATGCACCAATTGAGAAAATCAAGGATTTTATTGCACAAAATAAGACTAAGACCATCAAATTCGCAGAGATCCATGAAATTAGAGCACTCAATTGGATAAAGTAAAAATTAAATAGTCAAATTACACATATTCATGAAATTCTTTAGGAAAATTTCGAGACCGAAACCGCCATTAGAACATGCTTTGCTTTATGATATAATTTTTAAAGATAATTTGGAATTTTTCTAGATTGAATTTATGGAAATTTTTTAGCCCCATACTTTAGGATAGTTTAAAATATAAATGGAAAGCGAATATTTCTTTCTCCTTGATAGTGGGTGTTCAAGACGCTTTATTGATCGATGAATTAAGAGCAATGACAGGCATTCTTATTTTAGTTTATAAAAATGGTTAAGGGCAAACAGGTAATAAAATTTCGGTGGAACAGGACCATAATTTTGCTAAATTGAAAATGTTTCTTCTAAATGTAATTTTTTCCTGTAGTCAATTGTATTATGTTAACTTAAGGTTATGTTCTTGGCGCAGTTACATTACGCAGAATACACTAGAAAAGCTTCCAGGAACTTGAAGACTAAAGATATGAGAGGTACTTGTTGCTCCTCCTTTAAACCTGTAGTACCAATGCTGCTTTTGGTATTTTCTTCATTATTTTGTAATCTTCCTATCAGATGACAAAATTTTTGTTAATGGAAAAGGATGGAAGGGATTTGAAAGCTTGGTTAATATATTATATCATGTTGAGATGCTCACGGTTTCTTATTTTGGCGGGACTAGTATCTGTTTAAGTTGCAGTGACGTTGTCTGATATTCATCTTGATGTTAAAGGCATTAATAGCATTTACAGACCTCTGCATAATGTCATGCTCCATTACAAATTGTCTCCCTGAGAAAATTTGACCTACTTGGAAAAGAAATAGGTTTTGTGATCATCCTTTTTGGTGGTTCACGTCCTTTTCTTTTTTCTTACGTGAATGAAGAGCTTCTCATCTTGATATTTTCTTTTTTTTTCATGGTTTCATAATCATCTATCTTCTGGTTGCTCTTCGGTTTCAAGTTTCGACACGTCTCCACAGAAATTAACCATAAGTTATATGATTTATAGACAAAGTACAGAGTACAACAACCGCTACAGTTGTTGTTCAGGAATGTATTTCTAGATTAATGACTGGGAAGGGTTCTAGTCAAATTTCACACTCTTTATATTACTTACATAGGATTTCTCTCTATCTATTAGTTTAAATTTTTTGGGATGAGTATTCTAATAAGTCATTAGTCATATTTCATATGTCACTATTCTTTAATAGACTGCTTTTTCTATACATGTTGTCCATATTCAGGCTTCTTACAGATACGAAAAATATTTACGTTGGAACTCAAGACTCGCTCTTGCAATTTTATTTTGTTTCTCTTAGTCTTAGGTGCAATATGGTAATTTAAAATAATTGTCTTTTCAGTTTACTAGGTGAAATGCCTTCACTGGAGATCGAACTCGGGGCCTCGTGGGTTGTAGAGGGACAAAAAGGACGAAAAGGAGAGAAGACGGTGGCCCACGTGTCTCTTCATGAGTGACGTGGCAGCATAGCAAGGTCGAAACGTGTACAAGGAAGAATTGAAATTGACAAGCCCAATGTTTAGCTCCATCTTGTTAAGGTTCAATATCACATTTGAGTTAAATAAGAGCTTACTTGATTATTGAGAATAAGGCGAGTATTGAAAAAAAGAACAATGCATTATAAATGCGTAAATATGTACAACTAGGATGATGAACTAAAATTTGATTGTTAGTGTCACCAAATCCTCTTATATTATGCTCATCCCATTCTCCCCGTTAAAAAATCAATTTTGCTAACCAAAACAAACAAATGGAAGCCCCGTTTGCTCGTTCTGTCCAACTCACCGTCGAAAGGATAGATCGCAATTACTTTACACATCTTCGAGACAAGTGAGAACGTAACGACATGCTTTATTTGCTTTTCATGTTCAATTGGTAATTCTAGTTTATTTGATTGGATTTATGATTTTTTTGTCCCTTTTTTTTTTCTTGTGCGTTTGTTAGATCGGCCCACCAAACTCGCTCTGCTCTGGTTTCGATTGAGTTAACCTTCGCTGCGGAAGCCGACCAGATTATGAGTGAAGTCTAGGCGAAGCAAAGGGCACTAGTTGAGTTGCTAGGAGAATATCCACCTCCAACTTTACTCTTCTTCTCTCCTCTCGTCTGCCTTTCTCTACTCCGCTCACTCCTCCTCCATGTTCAGAGCAACGTGTGTGTCCTACAAATAACAAACAACAAGTTCAATAATCCATGCATCAAAACTGATGACCTAAATGATGATGCTATTGACACAACCCACAGACGAAGCATGATCCAAGACCATCCGTGATCCAGCCATGTCACGTACTAGGGCTTTGTTGCGGACATCCTTGATCGTTCACTGACCGATCCTTGCATGATCCGTGAGCGTGCCTGATTCGTCCATGCGCAATACGGGGGATGATTCGTGCATGACCAGTGACTGACTCCTGATCAATGCTTGGCCAGCCCTTGCACAACCTAGAGTTGTTCACCTGCTTTGTCTCAGGCGCCCATGCTCACCCATGCTGATCCTGATCTTGCTTCTGACATGCGCCTATGGCTGTTTTCCAATGCCTCCAGCCATTGAGTGGCTTGATGTGTAGACTTGATAGGATTCAAACTCCACCGTTGGATCAGAGGGACGATCAACGGCTGGCATAAGACTCGAACTTATATAAATAGGGGTCCCTCCCCCTCATTTGAGCTCAGCTCGTTCATAATGAATACACTTGCTCCTTTGTGCTGACGACATTTGTGTTTGTGCGTGTGAGTGAAAAGGTTGACTTGGGATCACAAATCCTAAGGCCACACGGTGTTTGATCGATTGTGTTCGACTGACCCGTGACAAGTATACTGAGCTAATTTCAATTTCTTGCTATACTCCCCCACCCACCAGTCACTCCCCAGCCACATTCTCAAGAATAATCCAGTCATTCCTGCAAATATATTAAAAGTGAAAAAGAGAATAAAGGAAAAGAAGAAGAAGAAGAAGAAGTTTAGACAACCATTCTACCCTGGGAGCTGCTGCATTGCGGCCTGCTGGTTTAGTTCCTCCTCCCCTCTGCAATGTACCTCTGATCTTTGTAATGACACCGTTGGCCAACGCTACTCCTTAGGGGCTGGTCGGCATGATTCTCACATTTCGAAGTGTTTAAGGGGGTGGATATTCTCTCGGCAACTCAATTAGTGCCCTTGCTCTGTCTAGAGTATAGACATCTATAGCTCCTTCGCTCATAATCTGGTCCCCTTCCGTAGCGTAGGCTAACTCAATTGAAACCAGGACAGCGCGACCATGGTGGGCTGATCTAACAAACGCACAAGAAAAAAAAAGGAACAAAAAAATTATAAATCAAATCAAACAAACTAGAATTACCAATTGAGCATGAAAGGCAAATGAAACATGTCCTTACATTCTCACTTGTCTCGAAGATGTGTGAAGCAGCTGCTGGAGGTTATTTCGACGATTCATCCTTCCATTGATGAGTTGGGCAAAGCGACCAAATAGGCTTTTGATTTGTTTGTTTAGGTTGGCAAAAGTGATTTTAAAGTGGAGGATGATGATGAGCTTAATATAAGGGGATTTGGTAACACTGTGGTCGTTGGATTTCTCTTTTCGATGAGCTTAATATAATGGGCATGGAGATTTGCTTCCCTGATGAAGTTGTCGGCTTTGCCATGCTCTGCAAGCGCCCTTGAAAGGCAAACAAAACCGTTTATGGCAGTATAAAAATGTTGATGATGTGTTCGCTAGGGGTGTTGAAAACCGAATTGAGCCAAATTGAGAAGTTTGATTTTTTTTTTTTTTTCAGTTGGGTTCGCATTTGGTTTGGATAATATTAAAAATTGAAACTTTTTTAACTGATTCAGTATTTATCAGTTTGATGAACCAAATCAAATCGATAAAATCTAAATGATTCTTCCACGAACCAAATCCTATTTTTACTTTTTATATATTTTTAAAAATTACTTTTTAATTATTTTTATTTTTAGAATTTCCTTCCCTCTCCTTCCTCCACCCCTCCTTCTCCTTCCTCCTCCCTTCCTCTACCGCCGCATGCCTCGGTGATGGTCAATTGCCCGACGACCGACCAAGATGTTGGTCAGCGAGCCCAAGCCTTGCTGAGACAGTTGAGCTAGGTGGGGCTCGAGCCTCTCTTGAGGTCACTAGAGGTTGGTGAGGCTCTGGCAACCTCTGGCGAAGCCCAAGCCTTGCGTAGCTCGTCGACCTTGAGTGAGCTCGACTTTGTCAGATTAGGTGAGGCTCTGCAAGGCTTGACCTTGCTGGAATTTGCTGAGCTCAAGCCTCGTTGGCCTGTGGAGAGGCTCGAGCTGGCCTATGGCCGGTCGTCGGTCGCCGCCGTGGTTGAAGACTAGCCAAGAAAGAAGAAAAAGCAAAGGAAAAGAAAAAAAGAAAGGGAATTAAAAACTTGATTTTTTTGAAAATAAAAAAATAAAAAAATATGTATTTGGTGAAAGAAAGTGAGGTGGAAGAAATTATGGAAAATGTTTTCCACTTTTGAACGTGGGAAAGTGAAAAAAAAAAATTTCCGCTTTTGAATGTGTTTTTCTAATAGCAAAAATATTTTCTTTAACTAGTTTATTTTCCGTAAAATGAACGTCGGAAAATCTGAAACACGTTTTTCTAGAAGTTATTTTCTATAAAACGAATAGGCCCTTGGTAAATTGAGATAGTATAAAATCCATTCATCTTTTTCGTAATTAAAATTTATTATATCTATGGAGATATATGCAAGACCAATTCTTATCTAAGCCTATTATGCAAATTCATAATACAAATTACGCAATCATCGATTGTGTCCTCAAGCCTTAATTATCTATTATATGTATTATACACCTAACATGTTACATTAGATTTCAGGCAAAAAATGAGGATTTTGGTGTCTTTTAAAGTGATATAAAAATTAGGTAAAATGCTAATATTAAGGTACTTGAATTACTACGGAATTTAATATTGCATTTTATTATATCCACATGGTACCATTCGCAAAATTGTTTTCAATTCTGAAAAGTAATAGTGGTATATTGAATTGATTTTTTCACCTAATTAAATTAATAAAAAACAAAAACAAAAGTATAAACAAAAAAACCAAACTGAATCGAACCAAATCGAATCAAGATTTCGGTTCGGTTTGGTTTCAGTTTGGATCGAATTTCGGTTCAGTTTAATGAATTTCCTTATTGGTTTGGTTCAATTCGATTTTTCAAAAAAATCGAACCGAATCAAATCATTTACACCTGTTGGGAATAACGGATCCCCAAAAACCGGATTCGACACTAAATCGAACCCCTAAAAGCAATGCGGAAGACAAGCCCGGGAAATTCACGTATCACCGATCCTAAAGCACACCACAGATTCGAGCGTACCTTGTTAGCCACAGATTAGACACCGACGCCGACAAGAGGAAGAAAATCTGGCCCTGTTCGATCCGATGGCGCCTTGAAGGGAAGAAAAACGCTTACTGTTTTTCTTTTCTTGTTGGAGAGAGAGAGCGCGCGGGAGAACGGAAGACGTACGTACGTTGATTGGCAAAACAGTGTCTTCTCTCTCTCTCTCCTCCCTTTTATACGTCCCTCCATCCACGGGCCCTATTCCTGTGGGCCGGGCTTTTTGGGCCCAACTTGGGCGGACGGGCCTTTAGCCCATCAATAATAAAACCATCATCTCCCACTCGCACATGGTGAGCCGAACATGATTCTCTTTACCTCTCTTCAACATTCATACCGGTGAATAATCCGTGCGACCAGCATACTTTGAGAGCTCGTTGTTATACATCTGTTAGGAATATATAGCAGCTCATAATGGGTGTCTCACTCTGAGTAGATTTAGTATGCAGTACCCTAGATCGATCGATCACATTTATATCTCTCTTGATCTCTTTTAAACAATGATATATATATTGTATTCACAACTACGATTATCCCAAAGACAGTCATAATTGGTCGACCTGTGAATACAAAAGTACAATGTGATTCTCCAAAATCGATCTTCCTTTTTCCTTCAAACTCTCAATTTCAGTTCAGTTTGCTTTTCTAGAAATGTCCCATTAGATTGAATCAACTCATGACCATTGACAACATCCTAAGATAGCAAACATTAAATAGAAATCTTGAGAATAAGTAAGAGTCATGAGGGGACTTAAATTGAGGAACTCTTTTCCTCAAGAGTCTCACACGTCATAAAAGTTGAGATCAAACTTTTTGCCACTCTTATTGGTCGTCTTATGCATACGTAGTATGAAATACGTATTACAGTATTAACTCCTTTCCCATGGAGCGTATGTCTACATTTTTCAATACCGTACAAATGATAGTTCAGACATACCCAATGTCTAACTTGATTTCACGTACCTACTCATTCACAAAATTCATCAGAACTCACATCTGGCATCTTAGACAGATTAGGTAAAATATGTGGGGTATTTTACTTTCGGACATCGCAAGTATTATGTCCTCATCTTAACACTTAGTTAAGGCGACATTCGTATTTTAAGCTTGAGCTCTCGATTATCACCTAGATAATAAGCTTAAAAACAGTCTCATCTCTATTTATCACACAGTAAATAGAGGCGATTACCCGTGTGAGTGGGCTAATCTTTTATCTGTCCGACATACTTCCTCAACTTATAATAATACACTGAGTATTAAGATGCATAAATATCATACAAAGATTCATAGGCATTAATAATGAAACAACACTAGTTCATAATTGTGAACAATTCAGGGAAATTACAATCTAGTACATCAGACTCTACGTAATCCTAGAGATTTTACATGACCACAAAACACATCTCTAGGTATTGGCTTTGTCATAGGATCTGCTACCATTCCACGCGTAGATATGTACTGTAAGTTCACATCCTTTCGTGCAACCATATCCTTGACAAAGTTATACTTGGTATCTATATGTTTGGTCTTGCCATGATATTTTGGATCTTTGGTGTACGCTATAGCTGCTTGGCTATCACAGTTAACCAACAATGGATTTGCAGCTTTCTCAATAACACCTAAATGATCCAAAAATCTCTTAAGCCAAACTCCTTCTTGTACCGCTGCTGATAATGCCACGAACTCAGCTTCCATCGTGGACAAGGCTATACACGTTTGCTTCTTACTACTCCATGATATGGCGCCATTGCTCAGTAAGAAAGCAAATCCTGAGGTAGATTTCCTTTCATCTAAATCTCCTCCCCAATCAGCATCTGAATAGCCTTCAAGTCGCAGATCCTTTCCTTGGTAATTCAACTTGTAATCGCCAGCTTCCCTTCGGATACCTCAGTATTCTCTTAATGGCATTCCAGTGTGCTGGACCTGGATTGGATTGGTATCTACTCACCATTCCAACTACAAAACATATGTCGGGTCTTGTACACATCATAGCATACATCAAGCTCCCAACAGCACTAGCATAAGGAACATGTTTCATTTGTTCATTTTCTTGTGGAGTCTTTGGACACAGTCTATGGCTCAATCCTTCACCTTTTGCAATAGGAGTGTCTATGGGTTTACAATTTTGCATACGAAATCGTTCAAGAACCTTATTTATATATGTTTCTTGTGAAAGAGACAACGATCTCTTCAAACGATCTCTTGAAATCTTAACTCCAAGAATGTATGCAGCCTCACCCATATCCTTCATCTCAAAGTTGGAAGACAACCAACTCTTAACAATCTTAACAAACTCCATATTGCTTCCGGCAATTAGTATATCATCAACATATAATGATATGATCACAAATTGATCCTCGGATCTTTTGATATATACACAATGATCCCCATCTATCATTGTAAAATCATATGCCATTATGGCATTATGAAAACGTATATACCATTGTCTCGATGACTGCTTGAGGCCATATATCGATCTCAAAAGTCGACATACCTTTTCTTCTTGGCCTTTCATTATGAAACCAGTAGGTTGTTCCATATATATTTCTTCCTCTAATTCTCCATTGAGGAAAGCAGTCTTTACATTCATTTGATGTAACTCAAGATCCAGACTAGCCACTATTGCCAGAATAATGCGAATCGAGGTAAATCTCACTACAGGAGAAAATGTATCTTCATAATCAATTCCTTCCTGTTGATTATACCCCTTCGCCACAAGGCGAGCCTTATGCCTTTCTATCGAGCCATCAACCTTTCGCTTTATTTTGAGAACCCATTTGTTCCCAATAGCTATGCGTCCTTTTGGAAGATCAACCAGTTCCCAGACTTGGTTTGATTTCATTGACTCCATTTCCTCTTCCATTGCATTAATCCATTTTTCCTTACTAGGGCAATTTAGAGCCTCATTAATATTTCTTGGCTCATCCTCATCTTGTGGAGCAACCATAAAAGTTTCTCCTTCAATGTCAAAACGTCGACGAGGAATACTTTGGCGACTTGTTCGCCGTATGGGAGATTGTACACTTTGCACATCATTCCCCTTCATGCTCCCACTTGGATTAGGTAATGATGATGTCGTCTCATCATGTGGTTGCAATTGAGAATGAGTTGAATTCAATTCATCACTTCTCATATTACTCCCACTTGGACGAACTCCACTAATATCATTATCTTGATCCAAGGTCTCAAATAGGGAACAATCTTCCCCTATTTCGCCCTTCTTAGGAAATTCATCCTCTAAGAATGTGACATCTCGTGATTCAAATTCAGTTATACTCCCACTTTCCTGCTCACCTATGAACACATACCCTTTCGAGTGTTCTGAGTATCTTATGAAAATACTCTTCTTTCCTCTGGGACCCAATTTCCTAAACTTGTGAGAGGACTCATGTGTATAGGCAGCACAACCCCATGGCTTAAGAAAACTTAAGTCCGGTTTTCTACCTGTCCATAACTCATATAGAGTGGAAGTAACTGATTTGGAAGGCACACGGTTAAGTATATAGGCAGCAGTTAACAACGCATCACTCCAAAAGGTAATAGGTAAGTTAGCATGCGCCATCATGGATCTAACCATTTCCAGTAGGGTTCTGTTTCTTCTCTCCGCAACACCATTTTGTTGAGGAGTATATGGAATAGACAACTGTCTTTCTATTCCTTTTTCATCACATAATTTTCTGAACTCATCAGATAAATATTCTCGACCTCGATCGGATCTCAATGCTTTTATTTTCTTGTCTAATTGATTCTCCATCAGGTTCATAAACCTTTTGAAACAACTTATTGCTTCAGATTTATGAGAAATCAAATAGACATCCAAATCGAGTGTAATCATCTATAAAAGTGATGAAATAAAGAGCCCCATGCCTTCCTTTCACATTCATTGGACCACAGACATCAGAATGGTTTAAATGCAGAGGAAATTCAGCTCTTTTTCCTTTTCCAAATGGTTTCCTCGTCGTTTTCCCTTATAGGCAATGCTTACATATGGGCAAATCGACTTTTTCAATGTTGCCCAACAAGCCCTCTGTGGCTAGTCTATTCATACGCTGTTAGCCAATGTGACCAAGTCTAGCATGCCACACTTTCACATCATTATCATATGTATTAGGAGACGTGAGAAGGGAATAACAAACATTTGCATTAACATAATCAATATCTAATACAATGAAACCATCCAGAAAATAACCACAATCATAGTAATTTGTATCCAAAAACAAATTCACACTTCTATTATAGAAGTTCATATTAAAACCTAATTTAACCAACACTAAAACAGACTAAATTCCGACGAATCTCCGGAGCATACAACACATCATGTAGGAACAAAGTGCGTCCACCACGCATATTCAGTTGGCATGTGCCAATTCCTTTCACTTCAGCTCTGGAGTTGTTTCCCACATAGATCTACTTAGTTCCAGTTGGTACTCGTCGGAATTCCACGAAGGATCCTCTATCCTTCGCTACATGGTTTGTCGCTCCTGAATCCACAGTCCACAAAGGATTAGACTCGCTTAAGAACACGTAACTCGACACAAAAGTAAAGTTCTGAAAAGTACAAGGGGTGCATACCTTCTTTGGCTCACGACAGTCGCGAGCATAGTGACCCTTCTTGTCACATTGTAGCATTTCACCCTTGCAAGCTTCTTCATGCGAGGACGCTTTCCTCTTTCATGTTGGTTAAACTTGGGTTTCTTCCCTGAAGGACCTGCTTCTTCCTTGCCTTTCCCTTTATCAAACCAGTTAGGGCGCTTGCGCTTGGAGCTCGAAGCTCCATTTGAGCTAGAACTAGCATGATAGAGTTCAACATCCGGCTTAGCCGCCAAAAGGCGGTCCTCTTCCAGCTCAAGATAACGCATTGCATCCTCAAAGGTTTTGATATTTTCATTATGGGTCAGGTGCACCTTCATATGCTCCCAACTCTGAGGCAAGGAACGAATCACTGCTTGCACTTGCTGCTCATCTGTGAGGACATGGCCAGCATCTTTCAGCTTATTTATCATGTTTGACATCTTTCTCAGATGTTGCTTCATGATCTGACCATGAGGCTTCTTGTAAGAGTCAAACCTGATAGTGAGCTGCCTTAGTCTGGTCACCGAAGTATGACCAAATCTAGCTGCCAATGCCTCCCACATTTCCTTGGCATTGTCAAAACGCCTAAACTCTCGCATGACGTCATTTTCCATGCTGCTCAGCAACGTGATGCAAGCAAGAGAGTTCTTTCTTTTCCACGCAGAAAAAGCTTCCTTGTCTCTTTTGTGTTGTGCAGTGCTTCCTTCTTCAGGTTCTACCATGGTTAGGTTAAGAGCCTCTAGTGCTTCTTGCTCTTCCAGCACATACTAGATTTTCATTTGCCAAATTTCATAGTTGTCACCATTGAGCTTTTCACCTTTGTTCAGCTCGGCAACTATGCTCTTTGTGGCTGAAGCCATTGATCTGAACACATCAGACAAATATGCACGAATTATTAATGCCTATCATTTATGCATCCCTATTTACATAGACCCATCATATTAATGAATAATTTCAAGTAAGGCTTCAGAATCAAAAGGTCACTACGTTTCCAATCATCCTCCAAAAATCCTAACTTAAAACTATTATTAATATGATTGTCTCATGCAAAATCAATTCTATGAAGCTACAAAAACTTCTAAAACTACCCACAAACTAATTACCCACAAAGAACCAAAGAATAACAGAAAGCAACAGATAATTGACATCCAATAAAACAATAATTCTTTCAACTAATACAACCAATATATAGGTTGCTACATCAACAACAATTAGGTAGTAAACAATACATAAGATGTCCACAAAGCACACTTAACTAAGATCAGCCAATACAACTAACACAAAGTCAGCACACGAACTGGGAAAGATCCTCTTTTGTTCAATTTCTTGATCTTTTCCTTTGTAACAATACAGTAATATTCATTTACAAAATCCATCACAATTTTCTTATATGAAGCAGCTCCGTTGACATCCCATATGTGATTCAACACATCTTGTCATTCAGGTGGAAGAGTGTTTATGAAAAATCGCACCATCTCTGACTGTGGCATAGGACGACCATTCCATATGACCTTTTGAATTTTCCCGTTGACTTCAAGGACGTGATCAATTAAGTCACCACTCTCCCATCGATGATCAGTCAGCTCAGCTATCAACTTAGACAGCCTTTTCTTTTGTTCATCGGTAATTGCGCGAATAGGTGTGCACAACCTCAGAGGATGCATTGTTCCTGCAACAAATGCAGAACAAATAAGGGATCACATATAATCCACATGGACTTAATTGAAAAAAAAACACATTCTTTTCCTTCTCTTTTTTTTTTGGTCAACGGTCAACGGTCGTCGGTCAACGGTGGTCAACGGTCAATGGTCGCCGGTCGCCGGACCGGTCGGACAGGCCGGTCGGGCCGGTCGGACAGGCCGGTCGGGCCGGTCGGACAGGCCGGTCGGGCCGGTCGGATGAACCGACCGCACGTGCCACGCGCGTGGGCGGGCTAACGTCACGCAAACGTCAGCTGGCACGTGCCGCGCGCGTGCTAGGCGTCCGCGGGTTGGGTTGCCGGCCGGTGACCGCCCGGCCAACCGTCGGTGCTGGCGTCATCGATGACGTCATCCCGGCCGTTACCGACCGTTGGGTGACGTCATGCCGACGTCGACGCGTCGGTTCGTCGACCGGCGCGTGCCGATTCGCCGGCCGACGGCGAGCATGTGCCGGTTCACCGACCGGCGCGTGTGTCGCACGCACTGGGCGAGCCAGCGCTTCCGGGCGTGTCACGCCCACGCGCAGCGGCTTCTGGCCGCGCGTGTGGGCGCGTGCGGCGTCTCCCGGCGGCGTTTGACATATCGCCAGACTCGTCTCGACGACCCCTTTCTCCCTATGCCATCAGAATTTGATTTCAACTTACGAAAACTCGGAAAAATGGGCGAACAGCGCTCGGGTGTCGGGATTTCTCGCCCCGATCCGTACGGCCAAATTACTTTCGCGAAAAATCAATTAGAAAACATCAAACAGGTCGGGAAAACGTGAACTAGGGCTCTGATACCAATGTTGGGAATAACGGATCCCCGAAAACCGGATTCGACACTAAATCGAACCCCTAAAAGCAATGCGGAAGACAAGCCCGGAAATTCACGTATCACCGATCCTAAAGCACACCACGGATTCGAGCGTACCTTGTTAGCCACAGATTAGACACCGACGCCGACAAGAGGAAGAAAATCTGGTCCCGTTCGATCCGATGGCGCCTTGAAGGGAAGAAAACGCTTCTTGTTTTCTTTTCTTGTTGGAGAGAGAGAGCGCGGGAGAAGGGAAGACGTACGTACGTTGATTGGCAAAACAGTGTCTTCTCTCTCTCTCTCCTCCCTTTTATACGTCCCTCCATCCACGGGCCCTATTCCCGTGGGCCGGGCTTTTTGGGCCCAACTTGGGCGGACGGGCCTTAAGCCCATCAATAATAAAACCATCAACACCCTTACTCAATGGTAACATCAACATCGTCCTCTCTCCCTGGCCGCCGTCGCCATCCTCACCCATCCTCATAACATAATTCCTCAAGAAGCAAATTTAATTATATTATTATTTGCATGTACAATGAGATTCGGAAGATTTTCCCTTCATTTTCACTTCTTTGAGAGCTCAATTCTCACGATCGTAGTACGTCTCCATCAAAGAAGCGCACGCTGCACGCTAATCGTTCTATCTAATCACACAGAGCAGAAGCGAATTGAAGCTAATTCATGCCCTAAATCAATGAAGCGTGACACGATCAACCATCCTCCATCAGCAAAATCAAGTGTGAAATTCTTTGTGCGTGGACTAGCGAGAAGTAGGGGCATCAAAAATAGAACTGAAAAACAAATCGCACCGAAAAGTTTGGTTTTTTTTCAGTTTGGATAATATTAAAGCGAAACTTTTTAGTTGGTTCGGTTCATCGAACCCAACTGATAAAATCTAAAAATTTTTCCTTTTATATTTTAAAAATCATTTTTAAAATTTTAAATATTTCCCTTGTCCTTTTTTCCTTTTTTTTTTCTTCTTCTTCTTCTTCCTTGGGTGGTCGCTGGCCATGGTGGCGATTGGCGACCAGCCAGAGGCAAGCTGGAGACGGTCGCTGGCCATGGTGGCGATTGGTGACCAGCCAGAGGCAAGCTGGAGCCTTGCCACAGGCCAACGAGGGTCAGCTCAATAGATTCTGATGAGGTCAAGTCTCGCTGGCCTATGGTGAGGCCGAGCTCGCCCAACACTGACGAGCTTGAGCCCGCCAGATCACCTTGTCAAAGTCTAGTGAGCTCGAGCCTCGTTGGCTTGTCGCAAGGCTCCAGCTCACCTCTAGTTGTCTCATCTGACGAGAGTGAGGACGAGGGTGAATAAGGCGTCTTTTGATAAGAGTAGTTAGAGTATTTCTAAATGAATGGTATATTAGCTTGTATTTTTCGTACTAATTATATTCGAATGTGCGTGGATGACCTCCTCTCTCTCTCTCTAACGCCTCCGTTACTCTGTGCGCTAAGCTCAGAAAAACATATTCAGTTCCAAGGCTAAAACTCATCCTCTTTTTTACATGGGTATGTTATCCAAACTAACAAAGCCACAATTTCCCCAAAATTAAAGGAAAACCTGCTTCAAATTATTAATATATTTTTTGCGTTTTTGCTCTTTCAACGACATGTATCGAAATAAAAAATGGCATTAGTGACCCGCTTTTATAGTAGTTATGAAGTGGCAAAAATTTGAATACATTACGATTTATATACATACAATAAAATCGATCGGTGTATAATATAGTTCTTTTGAACATACAAGCATAAAACAAAACAAAACAACAAAAAATAGGGAGAATAAATATTATTAGTAGATGTGTGAAAATATGTCTATATATAACGTCTCCACCCTATTGCAAAAGGTAAAACATAAAAATGAAAGAAATCTTTTATTTATGAGTTTCTCTAAAAAGTATTTTTCAAGACATATTTAATCAGAACTATTCAAATTTTCAAGATGGACAATTGAAAGCCAAAGTCGAGCATTGCAGCCTCTCTCTATATCGAATTCAAATCGAATGCTTTTATGTAGCGAGTCCCTTGTCTTTGTTCTCAGCAACTGATTTTCCTGGTTGGACTTTCCACTCTGAAAACGGGGAGAAAACAGGTGCCAACGATGATGATGGTATAGCTAATGTCAATGAAGATCATGCTCACAAATCTGCAAAAAGTCAGCAAGTGGAATCTCAATAACTGAACCTCTGATCTGCCTTCTGTTGTGATCTGATGCTTTCATTCGTGGTCATCGCCACCGAAGATACTTTGACCTAACTTTGCCCTTTAATACCTTATACCAATCCTTAGAGGATTGACCAATATGAGATCCTTTGTATATTAACTTTGAAAAGATGCGAGCATTGTGAAAAATTGTGTATAATTTTTTTCTCCATAATATATTGAAATATGTTCGCACCCTCTGTATATTATCCCACCGGTAGAGCGTATCGTTAAAGTGATTTTCAGTTGCAAATGACATGAATTTCAAGATATGGAGCTTAGTTTAGAGTATTTCGAGATCCCGGTACTTCAAACAAAGAGTGATGACTCAACCTGGCAATTGGAACATGCAGCAATCTAACAGCTATAGCTGCCGCAAGCTCATCGGTATTTCCTATTTCAGAGTCGTTCGGTAATCTTGTTTGAACCCAGAAGTCCTGTCACGCATCCATTATAATCAGCAAAGGAGCACAATAATCCAGGTTTGGTATAAATGAGCTTGCTCTGGCCCTTTTCCGTTGCCACTTTGAGAGATGGCGAGATAGAGAGCGTAACCATTACCTGTACATGAATGGCCAGCTATTCAATGGCAAATCGGCATGGTGGCCCTTTTCTCCGTGCGACGCGGTAGGGCTCCTTCCTCTTCTAAGTTGTGAAGAATGAATTACGATTTTACTCCCAATCACAACGCATTATCATCCAAGCAAGTGGGCCATATGAGGGTCGCCACCTCATTCCCCTTTGCTTTCATTCTTTTGGTTTTCTTTTTCCTTTTTATTTCCAAGAAATAACTTGCTATTGATAAAAAAAAGTACTTTTATTATACCTGGATACCACTCCATCTCACATAATCTATATATAAAAAAAAAAAATTATCTACTCTCAATTAAAGTTTATTGATAATATTAAAGATAATTGGATAGTTCTCTAGGATATTTTCTTATATTAGAGATAATTAGAATATTTTTATTAGTTTTTTGTATCTCTTGAGATTGAACATATTTAAATTAATATATGTTATATTGATAGTCATCTTATAAATAGATTGATGTAATCGAAATATACACAAATTTTATCTTTCAACTCTTTTGCTTCATTGTTTTTGGTGCATCTAGAGCTAATCTTGTTTCTTGTCATTCTTTTGCACAAGGTTTTAATATCCTCCAGTCGAGTTGATTTCAATATTGTCTGTGTTGTCCGACAGCCAACGCCGTGCTATCGTTACAGAATCTATAGAGCCTCTTACCTTAGGAAGCGAGTTACTTTTATCAACAAAGCCCAGCCACATTAGCCACTTGCCATTCATTTCCAATTCTCATGTTGGCCAATAGAATGCCAGCTGCGTTCATCTAGTTACTGTTTTAGTTAACAAAGCCAGCCATATTAGCCTCTTGCCATTTTTCTTTGATTCATAACCTTTGTTGATCATATCAGAAATTTGACACCACGTGACAAATTGGCTACCCTTAGCGTTTTTCGAATTTTTTTTATCTGAATTTGAGGGATGATGCTAGAGATAATTAGAATAATTCTCTAGGATATTTTCCTGTATCAGAGATAATTAGGATAATCCTCTAGGATATTTTACAGGAATTATACTAAATAGAATAAAAAAATGATGACTATTCAATTTTCATAAAAAGAAAATGAAAAAAAAAGGGGATCACTACAGGTCTTTTGCCAGCTTCTTAAACAATCACTTTGTTAATTTATCAAATAAGCATTTCAAGTGACGAAACTTTAACACAACATTGTACACTAATCATACTGGGTAGCATAAAAAAACTTTTAACGTTCAAAAAAAGATTGAACCAGAGCACTTTTGTTTTCGTCAGAGGTAAAAAAAAAAAGAAAAAAGATTGCTTCGGGGCCTTTCTTTTGTAGCTTCTCAATAAGTAATCACGTCCGACCAAAAAAAAAAAAAGTAATCACGTCACATGAAATGTTATGGGCACACGGCATTTTGGCATGACCTTATACATGGATAATACTAACTAGACTCGAAGAAAAATTACAATAATTCAACTTTCAATAAAAAGAAAAGGTCGCTGCCGGGCTTTTTTTCTTAGCTTTTTAAAGAGAAATCTCGTTCATCTGTCAAATGAGCTCTCTAAAAGGAACGGAAGAGGACATTCTACAGGAGATGGTTTTTAAGGTTCTCTCTAATTGACGAAAAGTAGAATTATTTTGACCCTGCTTAGTGTAATCCATGTACTTGAGTGTTTGGCAAGATTGTAAAAATAAAGAGAGATATTAGGGTTTTAATTTGGTAACTTCGAAGGCGCAAAAATACAAGAAAGCGGCAAGGCAATTTTGCCTGTTGTCATAGGACCAACTAGGTCACTTGGTCGGATTTTGGTGTAAAATAAATGGAAATATAATCCACCCGGGTATTAAAGATCTAAAACAAGCAAGTTATTGCTATTGCTATGCAACCAAAGTTAGCCACTTATAAAATTATTAGCCACATTTTGTGAGGTGGATAAGATTTTGGTTACTATGCAACCAATGAAATTTCGATATGTTTTTCTGAGTAACAACTCGATCATTTAACATGAAATATCCCCACTTTATAAAAATGTTTGTTTGCCAAATTAAGCAAAAATCATATGATAATTCCCCTTGAACAAAGGAACTATGTCGGACTCTGTATTTTTAAATAAAATCGTGGGATAAAGATTTCGATGATGGAGACCTTATTGATGTAAAAGACAATTTGCCTCGTCCCATTCTTGGAAGAGTCTCATCCCTTCTGTGCTGTCAGGCCAATGGTAAACTTTGACCAACACTTTTTTTTGCCAACCTTCTTTTGAATATACAAGTATAAAACAAAAAAGCAAAAGGAAAAGGAAAAGGATGAATAAATATTATTAGAAAATGTTATATATAACATGCCCACCCTATTGCAAAACATAAAATATAAAAAAGAAGAAAGAAACCTTTTATCAACGAGTTTCTCTCAAAAATTTTTGTTAAGACATATTTAATTAAAACTGTTTAAATTTTCAACATGGAGAATTGGGGCCTACATGATAACGTTTCTATTTCTCCCGATTTCTGTTCTTTTGTTCCCCGGAACAAAAAAAGAACTGAAATCTGTTTGATAACGTCGACTTATTTTTCTATTTCATGGCTGGGAAATAGATTTGGAACAGAAACAAAAAACAAAAAAAAAATAATAATAACTTCTTATTTTTAGGAATAATTTTTAGAAACGATTTTTTTCTTTTCTATTTTTCTTTTGTTCTTCTTCCTTGTTACGGCCACCGCTGGCCGTCTATCAATCGTCGACCACCTCCTGTTGCCCTTGGCCACCGTTGGCAGCCGATCGCCGGCAACGATTGCCGCCGCTCGTAGCCCACCGATCGACGATCACTATTGTCCGCCAGCAGCTTGCCGTCGCCAATCGACGCACAACCGCCACCTGCTGCCACAAGACAGCCAACCGTTGCCGCCAACCACCGCCGCAAGATCGCCGCCCACAGCTCATCGGCCACCGCCCCCTCCTGTGGCCGGTAGGTTGTGGGCAACAATCCTACGACAACGGTTAGCGGCGGTGGTCAACGGTCGTGCGGCGATCGTGCGGCGGTCGTGCAACGATCGTGCGACGATTGTGCGGCAGTCGTGCGGCGGTCGTGCGACGGTCGTGTGGCCGTTGTATGGCCGTCATGCGGCGGCAGACAACGGTCAATGGTCCATGAATAAGAAGAAAAAACAAATAAATACAAAAATTTATAAATTTTTACTAAATATATTTCTATTCTTTTTTTCCAAGAATAGAAATTTTGTTTAATTACTAAACACCTTATTTTACTTAGAAATTGTTCGCAAAGTAGAAATAGAAAAAAACTCTTTCTGAAAAGAAATAATTCCCCGAAATAGAAACGTTGTCATGTGCACTCTTGAAAGCCAATATCTATTTACGGAAGCCTAGATAGCTCAATGCATTGTAAAAGCGGGGCTCCCACCCCAGCATCTCCTTCCCCTCCTTCCCCTCATTTTCACAGCATTGGAGTTCTAGTGAGTTTTCGAACCCAAGAAAAAAAGGGTTATAATGAGTCTAGCTCCTCCTTTAATTCCATCTTGAATTCAATCGAATGATCTTCAGATGGAACAAACTCTTCTAAGTTCATAGGCATTGAAGCAGGGTCCAGTTCAAAAGACCCTTTCGGAACTCCTTCCCTTTCATCACCAGTCATTCTGTAAGATGGAACCCTGTGAGAAAACTTGTATAACTCATCCGGACCAATCTGAATTGAAGAGAAGCTGTTTTTAGCTTTTCGAGAGAAAAGACTAGCAAAGCCTTTCACCTTGCCCAAATAGGCAACAGACAAGCCGCTACCTTCGGCATATAACGACAAGATCTCAACAATATCAAACTCATACTTCCTATGATTGTCAGGATCAGAATGCCAATTAATGTCCCAGTTCTTAAAAAGGGCCCAAGTTTCCCCCCTCTGGGGATAAATTTTACATGTTTGCTTATCACTTTCTTTCTCATAAAAGACCACGTGAGAAAACATGAGACGATCTTTAGTGTTCTGACTCTGTCCATGTTTAAACTTACCACAAGAAACCGGCAAGCTCTCCTTCCTCCAATTGATCTCATTTTCATCATCTGGATCCGGTTCTAACCATGTAATTCGCAGTTTAAAGCCACCTGGGTAAACTCTTCTTATCAGAGCATAAAATCTAGGCATGGCATCCAATGTATCATAAACAGCCCACACCTGGCCACTCTCAAAGCAACCTTCTGTCCTCTCCTTGTCAAAATCATTAAAGTCTGGATCAGGATAACAATAAAGCTCTGGATCTTTCGTGTCTTTCATGCAGAATTCTGATTTGGAATCCTCATTCGGCGGGCTCCCTCCTGAACACCCATTTTCTGCGTGTTTTCCCCCTTCCTTATCTTCATTCAAGTTAGTAGCTAATCCATCTTTTCCATCCAAGTCAGATGTCTCCCCTCCTAACACATTTTCGAAGTCATCTTCATTAGAAGACAATGGGCTGCCCCCTTTAGACCTTTTAGCAGGGTTGGTGTCTTCACCATCACTCAAATTTTCTTTATAGGAAACCTGCTGTTTTTGTTGAGTTGATCTCCATAGGGACTGTTTGCCCAAGTGACCAAAGTCCTGGACACCCCGAAAGTTAACATCTTCACAGATAAATGAATCTGCATCAGACTCACTGCTGCTGCTACTGTCATAACTTTCACTAGATTCCACTACTTGTCTTCTAGAAGCTGGAAATGCACCAGCAATATTCATTTCGCATGCAAGAAATGTCCTCCCACAATTTGGATTTGAACAAGGCAACGGCTTATTGATGAGTTCTCTGTAGTACTGATGCCTAACAGAACAAAAATGACAGACAGTCCAAAAAGTCCGCCGCTCATTAGAAAATCCAGGCTGAGCTGGTTGTTGTGGCTGCTGGGCTTTGAAGCCCGAGATATTGTCACCGGCGTTGTTTTGATATCCAACATTCGGGCTCCAATTTGCCTTCTGTGGAGGCCGGTAAGGTGCTGATGGTTGCCTATTATAGGAAGCACGTGCCGATGCTCTAGGTGCAGGAGCACGATGCTTCATGTCATGCATGGACCGTTTCTCCCGATCCAAAAGGACTCTCTGAGCTTCCCCAATTAGCTTAAAATCAGCTTCTGCCCCAGAAAACTTGTTTTTATCAGGATGAAGATAAAGAGCAAACTTCCTGTACTGCTTCTTAATTGAGGCCTCATCAGCCGCCTGTTCAAGTTGTAAGATTCCATACCAGTCCATCTCATCACCAAACAATTTCTTCTCAGCAGAACAGTGCACATCAGTTAAACAACAAAAAATATTTTCCAGATCATTTTAAAGTTTCAGCCAAATATCAGAAAATATGGTTATTTCCCTAAAAAATGACTTCTTGAAAAATTATTTATGAAAAAGTCATATTTTCTGCGAAACGAACGGAACCTTAATGAAACGTTGATTTGCTTGGGCTCTAACATTTTTTCACTAATTTTAGACCACTTCACCATTTCGTAATTTGTCCAATTACAATTAGTAAATTAAGATGATATAAAATTCATTCATCTTTTTTGTAATTAAAATTCATTTATTGGTACCATTGATATTTCTAATTATATCCGCGGAGATGTGCAAGACCAATTCTTCTCCAAGGCTATTATGTGAATTCACAATACAAAGTACACAATCATAGATTGTGTCTCAAGCCTTCGTTATGTATTATATGTATACGTTACATTAGATTTCATGCAAAAAAATTAGAATCTAAGTGTCTTTTAAAGTGATAAAAAATTAAGTAAAATGCTAATATTAAAGTAATTGAATTGCTATGGAATTTTAAATTACATTTTATTTATTTTCACGTGGTAGCATTCGCAAAATTATTTTCATTTGGAAAAGTGATAGCAATATATTAAATTTATTTTTCACCTAAATAGAAAAATGAAATTCTTATTAAAACCAATGAATTTTTTATCTTGCTGGGCAAAAGATAATTTGATTGGAAAATTAAGCTTACAATATATAACAGCAAAAAAAAAGAAGAAGACAAAAACAAAGACAAAAGTAAAAATCGAAAAACTGAACCGAATTCAACGGGTTCAATTTGGTTTTTTTGAAAAACCGAACCAAACCACTTACACCCATAGTGAGAAGGATAGAGTGAGAAGGTTTAGAAGAGCTCAAGAGAGAGACTTGCCATCTAGGAAAAAAAATATAAAACACAATAGACAATAAAAACAAAAATAACAAGCTCGAATAATTACAGTAGCCTACCTTATATCTTTGCTCAGGTGAAATCATCTAATATCTGTTTACACTTCATGAACCTTTTATTTTGCTAAAAACTATTATATCATCATCATTCACTACTTCATCACTTGTATTTACTGAAAATTGGGAAATTCACAGTCCAATTAAGAAATTGAGTAACACAACTCTAAGAAAAACTTGCTTTTCAGTAATTAGTGAAATTGGCTAGTTTTACATGGTCTCCGGGTTGGCAAATACATAGCAGCCATTTAGCTAGAGGGTTTAGCGGTGCTATTGCTCTTTTGTTTCCTTTTTCTTTTCTGTTTTTTCGTCTTCTCTTTTTCCTTCTTGTTTCTTTTTGCAATCAAGAGTCGAGTTTTGGAGTATACACCGTGTGCGAAGCAAATTCTCTCTCTAGGTTTTCTTTGGCGGGTTCATCCAATACTATATATAGCTTTCTTGCTTTTCTGTCTTTACGCTTAAAGCATTCACGAATTAACTCCTCTGCTGCGTCTTCCACCTACTTCCTTGCAGTCACGTTGATTATTCTCATGCGTTATTTTTCACGAATGCTCATCTGCCTTTCCTTTATTGATGGATCATCGAGGGGACTAGCCATGAGTTTGTTTTTGTTTTGAAAAAAGGAAAATGGGAGTGTGATCTTTCACTCAAAGGAGGTTGACGGTAGGCTCTAGTAACTTTTTGGCCGTTAGATATGCTCAACTGATCGGGGCCGTCCACGAAGATGAATGGAGTCCCTCTCTGTGAAATTTTCCTGGAAACAGAAGGACAACGCAGTTTGGCCTATGCTAAGGACAGTTTTCCAAGTATGGATCCTTACACTCTCTACCTCGCACGCGTAAACGGTAAAGCTGGTTCTTGAATTGTGAGAGAATGGAGAGTTTTCATATTAACTCCTCTGCGGCTCTCTCTTGCGTCTTCCAACTACTCCCACATCAAAAGCGAACCGTCCTTGATTAACGAGACAGAGGAGAAGTAATAGCGAATGCCCTTACAAGAAAAGCCCGTGTCTCTTCCTTTGTTTCGGAGAAATAAATTCAGCAGTTCCATTTTGATGATTGCTGATATTTAACTCCTTGCAACGTTCCTGCGTCTTCCACCTATTTCCACCTACTCCCACATCAAAAGCAGAGCCTCAATAAGAAACCAGTCTCTTTCCTCTGTTTTAAAGACATACATTCAGAGTTGAATGAGATGGGTGAAGTGAAAGAGACCTTTGGGCTAATCAATGGAAGTGATGGGAGTTGTTGACGGCCCTGTTTCCGATGAAGCGGCGTCTCTTTGCGCGTCCGCAAGATGTACGCATGCAGCATGCAGGCACGCTGAATGCACTTAACTTCGCCTCTGCATCACTTGATGATATGCATCTTGACAGATTCCGAACATATTGATCAGCTGATTCGAGACATTGGGATATAGAAACAACCGTTTCGACTACTAAAAGTTGCTTAGTTACTTGAATAAAGAATACAGCCATATATCCAAATGAAAACTATATCTGACCAACTTCTTTTAGCCTAATTTCCAGGGGAAAATGAATAAGTAAATCAATAGCCCATCCATATCCTATATATTTTCAACAAAGCCTTATCACCCTTATTGGCTTATTAGTCATATTTACACAAATTTCAAGTTCATGGAAACATCAACAAGCAGTTCCAAGAACTACACTGCAAATTCCCTCCCACTGCAAAACTTTCAGACGACCTATCCAAGATTAAGGGGGGAAGATCCTTAGTTTGGAATCAAATTCCTTTCTGAGCTGCTGTGCTTCCTTTGGTGTTGGTTCCATCACGGATCATCTACTGCATTCATCGTATGATTGAGTTCACCAGCTGAGAATGTGTTGTATACTGCAATAGGATGAAGAGTTGATTGACCTCGGCATTATACCATCGTACATATAGAGTCGGGACAATATAAGCAAAAGTTGTCGATTCGATTGTGTACACGGGATTTAGCGACGGTTGTTCTTCCCGTGCAAAATATCGGGTCACAAATGTTTGGAGATCAACCACATTTGCAGAGATCATGGCCACAAAAATAAAATAGAAGAAACAAGCATGAGGATCCGCTTTTGCATTTTGGTGTGTTGATCATGGCGGTGGCCCACTGGACACATGACGATCATTGGTGGGGAAACCTATTGAAGAAATGAGGGAGATGCTGACGGATTCCAGCTCGAGCACGGTGGTGCTCTGCCCTCTTCTCTTTTGTTCTTTCTTCTTTTTTTTCTTCTCCTTTTCATTTTTATTTTATGTGCAGGAACTCCTGTGGCATTCCGCTTGCGGAAGAGTGACCGGAGCGGCGAGAAAGGGCAGGAGAGAAGAAACTTGATAACCATGTAAGAAGATTTCTTATGCTGATCATTTCCTTTCATTTTTTAGCTTCGCTGAAGGCGCAGATGCTTTCCGGGTTATCCTTCCGGTGGCTGTGCTGCGCGAAGATGATGTCGAGAATGGTTTCAGCTTTGTATGAGTGTTGGCATCTCTTGTCTACATGTTGAATTTCTCTGATCTCAATGCAGAGCTTTCTATTTCCCGGAAGAAACCAGTGTCTTCTTCCGGATTTCTTTGATTCTTGGATGTAAATATTCATATGATCTTTTCTGTTCCAGGGGTTGTCCATGAAAAGCTTGCACTTTATGATCGGGCATATACACGAAACAGCATTTGCGAGAAGTGCTTCAGCTTTCAGGCAAAGCTAATTGAAGATGACATAATACAACAGTCATTGTTCATTAGCCACAGTTGTCGTGATACATTGTGACTTGAATGCTTAATGCAAGTTTCCTATCTAACGAGGCCTTAGATTTTTACCTTCCCGTCTCTTCACTTCTCACCAATCCTTACAAACAATAGGGTGCTATTGATGCACTTCAGCATCTGGCCATGAATGGAAGGAAGACCAACATGTTTAATATGTTTATATAGAGTGTGCTAGCAGATGAGAAAAAAACAGGGAAAAGTGCCAAAACAGTCCTAAACCTTTTGCCTTTGTGCCGATTTAGTCCTAAACCTTTTTTTGGTGCCGATTCAGTCCTAAACCTTTTTAAGTTGTGCCAATTTAGTCCTTTCCGGCCAATTTTGGCCGGATTTTGCTGACTGGACGTCGGCCGGCTGACGTGGCATGATCGGCGCTGACGTGGACAACTTTTAATAATATTTTAATATTTTAATTTTTTTTTAATTTTTTTTTAATTTTTTAATTTTTTAATTTTAATTTTAATTTTTTTGTCTTTTTCCTCCGGCCGGTCGCCGAGGTCCGGCGACCGGCCAGAGGCGACTGCCGGCGAGGGCGAGGCCGACCTCGCCGGATCTCGGCGAGGTCGAGCCTCGCCGGCCATGGGCGAGGGCGGTGAGGCTCGCCCATGGCCGCCTCGCCGGATCGGCCATGGGCGAGGCTCGCCTCGCCGGATCCGGCGAGGTCGAGCCTCGCCGCCCCTCACCCGACCTCGCCCGACCTCGGCGGATCGCCATGGGCGAGGGCCGGCGAGGGCGAGCCTCGCCCTCGTCGGATCCGGCGAGGCGAGCCTCGCCCATGGCGGCGAGGGCCGGCGAGGCTCGACCTCGCCGGATCCGGCGAGGGCGAGCCTCGCCCATGGCCGGCGAGGGCCGGCGAGGGCCGGCGAGGCTCGACCTCGCCCGGATCCGGCGAGGGCGAGCCTCGCCCATGGCCGCCTCGCCGGATCGGGCCATGGGCGAGGCTCGCCCTCGCCGACCCGGCGAGGTCGAGCCTCGCCGGCCCTCGCCGGCCATGGGCGAGGCCGGCCTCGCCCGGATCCGGCGTGGGCGAGCCTCGCCCATGGCCCGATCCGGCGAGGCGGCCATGGGCGAGGCTCGCCCGCCGGCCCTCGCCCATGGCCGGCAAGGCTCGACCTCGCCAGATCCGGCGAGGTCGGCCTCGCCCTCGCCGGCGGTCGCCTCTGGCCGGTCGCCGGACCTCGGCGACCGGCCGGAGGAAAGACAAAAATTAAAATTAAAATAAAAATTAAAAAAATATTAAAATATTATTAAAAGTTGTCCACGCGGGCCGCCGATCATGCCACGTCACCTCGGCATCCGATCCAAAAATCCGGCCAAAATTAGCCTGGAAAAGGACTAAATTAGCACAACTTAAAAAGGTTTAGGACTGAATCGGCAAGACCAAAAAAAAAGTTTAGGACTAAATCAAGACAGCGCAAAAGTTTGACTTTTTTGGCACTTTTCCCGAAAAAAACAAATCATCATGAATTGACAATGGCTAGCAACTTCTTTATTAGCTATGGATACATGGTAACTACAACAGAGTAAAATAAATTTGAGAACGATGGATATAGTGTACTTCTATTGCAAAATTATCACTGACCCAACGATGGTATTAATCTGGACAGCAATACAAAACATAATTTAAGAGCTAACATCTCTTTGCAAACAGCACGAGCAGACGTAATCCATGGTATCCCCCTGCTCAATGGGTATGTCTCTCATTCAAATGGCTGATCTCTTTTTCATCACGATAACGAGTCCTCAACTTATGAAGCTTGAGTGCTCACGCACTCACAACTAAACATACTTGAAACCGAGTCTAGTCTTCCAGGCATTATTTTGGGAGTTTTGGCTGTCATTGCTCTTTATACATTATCCAACGATGCGGATTCAAGCATTATTGATATTTCCTGCAAAATAAATGGTGCATTGCATCAAATATGATTAATAACCGCAAGAGGCAACAGCAAGAGACTTCAGTTCCTCAAAGGAAATCATAAGCACAAATAACAGCACCACTTACACCATATTTAACCTCACTTCATGTAACAGGAAAAATATCATCATGGTCAGCCCAGATGTTCTCAATGTGAAAAGTAAGTTCAATTTAAGAGAGAAACTGCAAATAGATTGTCGAGGCTACATTCCTTAGGATTTCCATAAGCCTCACTTAAAACTGTGTCTATCGACTGAATTTTAAGGTTTCAAAGTTGGATGTTATCTAGTCCGTAGACATGCACCCAAGCACATTATATTATCTCCTACTTGGTAATAGCCGTGATTTGAAGGTCTGAATCCAGTTACTCATAAATAATGGTACTCCTGTAGAAGCATTAACAGCCAGATTTCCTTTCCTATTCGTAATTGCAGAGCCAGTCTCCTTATAATATACAACGAAAGAAGACAAAAACATGTGACACTGTCTAAATCTTTGCTTACTCCAGAGAGCTAAAAACATATCTATGCTTACCCTAAACTGAATTAGGGAAACTACTTTTTTGGATGAACTTCCATGAGAATCTTATAGGGAGAAAGAGACTCCAGCATTTGATAAAACTGGGCTACACACACCACTCTCTCTCTCTCTATGTGCATCTGTAAGATGTACACATGCAAGCACACTGAATGCACATACCTTCACCTCTGCGTCACTTGATAATGTGCATCTGGATGTGATAGCACAGCCATTATCGAACAGCCATCCCGCCTCACTACAAGTTTCACCATTTTCTCTTCCTTGAAGTGAACACCACAATTGTTTTGGAAGCAACACCAGGTTACCATCGTCCCTCGCCATTCTTTGTACACCAACCTCCGTAAGTTCCAAGAGTTTCTGAAATCATTTGACAGATTGCGAACATATTGATCAGCTGATTCAAGATATTGGGATATAGAAGCAAACTGTTTGACTAGTAGAACTTGCAATGTTACTTGAACAAAGTATATAGCCACATCTTTAAAAGAAAACTATATTTGACTAACTTTTAGCCTGATTTCCAAGGAAAAAACAGAAAAACTAAATAAATACCCAATCCGGATCCTATGTATCTTTCAACAAAGCCTTATCACCTTTATCAGCTTATAAGTTATAATTACACAATTCTCAAGTTGATGGAAACATCACCAAGCAGTTCCAAGAACTACATTGCTGATTACCCCCCAAGGCAAACGCTCTGATGACTTATACAAACAAACTCTAGAAGATTGGGGGGATCCTCACTTTGGAGTGAAATTCCTTTCTTAGCTACTATGCTTCCTTTGGGCTGGTCCGATGATCTGTGTCATCTTCTCATGAACCAATTCTTTTTCTTTTCTACGATCCACATATACAGTGTTCTATATACATAGCCAATGTATACTCGGAGCGAATAAGCATGCGGAGGGATATTGCTCTTATGATACAATGCAATGATTTTTGTTTTTTTAAAGATAAAACGATTCTTTTTTTTTTTTAATAGTTTGGTCACGCCATAAGCCTCAACCGTTATGTACAAAAAAAGCTTAAACCTTGAAGAAATTTGATTTTTGGACCCTATCCAGGTTGTAGAACAATTAGAAGCATTTGAAAGATCTTTGAGTAATGATTTTTGGATTAATTGAAGTCCTTAAAGGCAGCTCTCACAAAGCAAAATTCAAATGAACAGAGAAATGAGTCAATTATAAAACCAATATGAGGTGCAGACAGCTGACTGCCATAAAAAAGCAAGAGATGATATCAAAGGCACCAATGATAGTTCAACCAAAATGTATTGATAATGAGCCACGACTCTCCTTCCAATTGAATTTGAAGATAATAATAAGAAAACAAAAACCAATTTCATTCTCACTTTTACTCCATTACCACTTTTTCTCCTCTATTTCTCCAAATACCAATTTGCATCATTAGATAAAATATTATGGGCAAAAGGACCAAATTGCCCACCATCTAGAAAACCAGCATAACTCTCAACTCACCAACAACAAAACCCATCTAAGCTGCAAATCGGTATCTAAGATGCTCAGGATTGAAAGTTTTACTTCTAAAAATAAAGGAGTGAAAATGGCAATGGAGTAAAATATGAGGATGGTATTTGGTCTTTTCCTATAATAAAAATATGTTCAATCGTCTAAAATCCTTTCCCAATATGAATCTAGGAAGATTGTTGATTCCATAACCTTAAATTCTATGTGATAGTACTAGCATAGTCATGCTGACGAAACATCAACACCAACACTTTTGCCTCGAGTTTGTGACATCATACTTGATTTGGTGTAAAAGATTTACCAAACAAGTCCAGATCATCAGAAGATAACTACAGCGCTTTCAGAAGAACAACTATTCTCACCTCCTTATCCTCTTCTATCTATAAGGCGTTGTTCCTGACAGCCCTATGAAAGTTGGGATTTTTATCGCACAAAAGCTGAACTTAAAATCAATGGGAATGACCGAAAAGACAACTAAACTATGTCCCATCTATGCATCATGCAAGACAGCACACCACTAAAAAACATAATAGATTGATTTGGTTTATTGCAACATCATCACAGAGCATCACCAAAAGAAGAAGCAACGCCTATGTGTAAAGAGAAATAAGTCCGGACCAGTTTAGTGAAGAAGAAAGGCAAAAGGGTCATCAGTAACTAAGGATCCATGTATGAAAGACCATACAAATAGACTTTAGTGAACACAAAAGTGAATGAAGGGAAGGGAACTCACATCTTGAGAACAGTGGAAATTCGCTGTAGAAGTGGGGCCCTGCCAAACACCGACAACATCAGAAGCTGCCGTGGCAGGAGTAGATGCAAAAGCAGAATCGCGGATAGCACATCCCCCTAGTTGGTCGCCATTTCTAAATGGCCCATACCATTGCTCACAAAAAACCCTAACACCTTTAAGCAGAACCTTGTTGTTGGACACATGTATGACCTGAATTATCCTCACACGGGACTCCC
The DNA here is from genome assembly GCA_014182375.1 of Eucalyptus virginea. NCBI lineage: Eukaryota > Viridiplantae > Streptophyta > Magnoliopsida > Myrtales > Myrtaceae > Eucalyptus > Eucalyptus virginea. The sequence continues at coordinate 39,252,879 of CM024520.1, forward strand.
GGTCTAGGGGATTAATCAAACAAAACTCCACTTCCAACATCTTATCCATGACCTTATCTTCCATTGGCCAAACAGAAACATAACAGCCACTAGATTGATAGGCAAATGCGGAAGCTTTGCCGTTTGCTTCCCCAACACATCTCTCATCGATACTGTAGCGCGTGGCTGCATCAGCTTCACATCCCACGGTGGGAAGCAACTTAATCGTCTTGTAATCAAGAATACTCTCTTCAGCATTTGCAAGAGTAGGGCACTGAGTCTGCCAATCAAACACTTTCACCTCCCACTCCCTGTAAGCTCCGGGCACAACCGACTCAGGAAGCTCAATCGGCTTCCCTTCGCTGGAGAAGTCCGCCCCGAACCCATCCCACTCGCCAGATATGTTTCTGGCGAATTCTCCCCAGGCTATTCACATACACCACATCGAATAGAAAACCTCAGGCAATTGAATAAAGCTCTCAATTCAAACATCATTACAAACATCATTGCATTTTTGCTAAAGGAATCTAACCAGAACTATGACAAATGAAATCGCTCCTGACAGCCTTTTGACCAGATTAAACTGAGTAAAAGAATCAGAGTTAAGACATATGAATTCAGAACAATGAACATTCACTTCAATCACACGATCGTTCCCTTTGAAACCACGCCACGGTAGAACACCGCGTCCAATCTTCTACAAGAGTAAACTCAGTGAAGATGAAATTTTCCCGCATACCCACTATTCCGCAGACTGAAATATTATCAAAATAAGAAGAGAATTCGTCACTTACCATCGGCGGTACTCTCGGGAACTTCTACACCCGGGATTGGCGAGCTGGCTATGGACGGCGAAGCGCAAGGGGTCGAAGGGAGCCGAGCTTGTTGGGACAGAGAGAAGAAACTGCAGCGAAGGCCGGAGGTGGTCAAAGGGTGAAAAGTCCGAAGCTTCTGAAGCTTCGGCGACGGCGGAGGAGCAACGATATTGAGGGGCGTCCTCGCGTGGGATGACAGTATGGAAGTCCTGCTCGTTGCAGAGGCCGACGCTAATGCCATTTACACAGACGGTCTTCGCTCTTCTTCTTCTTCCCTTCGAACCCAGAAGAAGAAGAGGACGACGGAGTGGATGGGCTCGAGCGAGGACCAAGACGGAGACGCGCGCACGGACCAGAGAAGAAGAGCACCAGTCGAATTCGGTAAGGCGAGAGAGAGAGAGAGAGAGAGAGAATGAGAATGGGATTGAATAAAAATTGAATCTTGCGGAGTGGCAGGGGAATATTCTTTGTTTGAGCAGGGACTCACGAAGCACTTTTGCTTCACTTAAATGCTCCAAGGCATGCGATCTTTATGTGTAAGTACAAGGGACGAAAACTATAAGGAGCGAAGTACAAATTCATATGCGCCCGTCATTTTTCTTTAAAGCATGTGATAGAAAGATTCTAACAAGGTCAATATTAGGGGTGAGCAGCGGTCTAGGGTTGACCCTGGACCGACCCTAGATCGGCCCAACCCCGCCTGGGCCCTGGTCCAGGTTCCCAGGGGGCCCACTTGGTCGCCCCTTGGTTAAAATTCAGGGCCAACACTACGGGGGTTGGTCATCTGGTCACTAAGTTTTGATCGGTCCAACCCAGGGCCAACCCCGTATATTATATTATATTCTATTATTTATAATTCTTTTATATATTCAAACCTAAGTAAAATGTCTGTTATATTATATTATATTGAGATATTCTATCAATAAAGACTAATAGTAATTTCAATTTAAAACTTTTGTTGAGTATTAATTAAGTGTCGTTTATTTTGTTTTCGGATGTTTAGAAGTTCAAGTGAATTAACAAGATGTGAAATTATATATTTATATTAAGTATTTTGAACTTTTTATGGTTTAATTGTATTTTATTAATGAATTTCAGCTGCATTTTGCTTTTCAATTTGTGTCAAATGGTAGAAGTTTTTGAAGAGGAGCATAGTCTGTAGTTCTTTATGGTGATTTGCTAGTCAAGTGGTGTGAAGCTCATTTTTTAGTTGAGTGGACTCTACATGATCAAATGCGGAAAACGCTTTTGCATATGGTGTTATGAATATTAAAGATAGATGATTACAAGAACTTTCCATCTTGTCCCATATCTCGATGAGCGGTTAGCAGGTACGAAATTTCTATTATTGTGTCATCTTAAATTTGCTAAATATGTATTGGTATTTATAGTGCCGCATTGTCGATGGATGTGTAATTTGAATTTGTAGGTTTGCTTTTTTAGGGAGTATAAAAAATAAGAAGAAAAAAATTATCAATCGGTCTCGGGTTGACCCTGGAACCGGACCGAACCCATTGGGTCGGTCCGGTCCTTGGTCCTAGGCTTAATAGGGTCGGTCATCGGTCCTAAAAATTGAGGACCGACACTGTACGGGTTGGTCCTAGGGTTAGGGGGTGGCCCGGACCAACCCGGACCATGCTCACCCCTAGTCAATATCACGAAAAGCCTTAAATTGATATACAAGTGATAAATTTATTCAGAACTAATTTTTTTATTACCAAAAATCTCAAATTAATATATTTGTGACAAATTTATTCCATATTAGTTTTCATTTAATTGAATTAATACCACAAAAAACTACAAACTAATACATTTGTGATAAAAGAATGATAAAATCACAAACGGGTACATTTGTCAAGTGACATGTGTTATCCAACTTAATAATTTGATGATAAAATTTAACGAAAACTAGTTCAAGGTTAATTTGTCACAAACATACAAGTTTATGATTTTCTGTAATAAAAAATTAGTTTGAGGTAGCAAACCAGTAGCAATCCTCTCTCCTGTCTGTGAAAGGTACGGAGCGGCCTAAATTTATCACAAATCTATGCTCTCAACTAAATCTCTGAGTAGTCCATAGCTAAAAGGTGGTCCCCAAAGGACTCGAATAAGAGGTATTGCAACTGAATTGGTTTTCTCTAATTCTAAGCATGGATCCCCTCATTGGTATCAGAGCCATGGTTCCATTTATAACTCAATTTGTTTAATGCACTTAAATGGTGAATTTAGTACTAAGAAAATTTTCTCTTCATTTTGGCTGATTTGGATATTACTCTAGTAACTCTCAATGCTTCTATCACTCTATCTCCATCTCCATTCTCTTCATCTCTAGTTGAGTTTCTTGTGTCAAATGCCTCCAAAATTGATTATCTTTATGAAGTTTCTTTTAGTGATGATACAAAAATCTCTAAAACACAGCTGCCCCTCATGAAACCCTATTCGACTTTTGCTAAACCATCTTCTTCATTTTCCCCTATCTGCTCTATACAACCTTATCCATCATACTCTGAAAGAAGTAAGAGAATATGTGCAATCTTCCAAGTTTGACTAGCATCCTATTTCAGCCATTGATAATGAATATTTTGTTACCCTTCAAATTTCCCAAAAATTTCCTAAACAATAGACCCAAAAGGATACTTGCACATCCATTATGGAGCTGCGCATCTTGCACTCACTTTTCATGGTCAAAAAGACTTGTCAATCGTGGCCAGAATGGCCCTATTAGACACTTGGTTCTTAGAATATTAGCATGCTTATATTGGCACTGTCCAAATCACCTTGAATGCCGAGACAGTCTTTGTAACCTTATACCCAAATTTCAATGTTACTCTTTTGGATTTTCAGTTACTTTCCTTCTCAACTCACAGAGGCACCTCACGCTGCCGATTCCATTGCTACAACCCTCCATTATTAAATGGTCTATCATATGTAGAATCATGCCCTTGATCTCAACTTCCATAATGGAAATGAAGACGCCTTGTTCATCTCCATGCAAAATGATCAAGCCTCTTATATCCATGTCCTCAGGTAGATCCCCAAAGAAAAGTTGGCCAAGTTTCTCCTAGAGGCTTGGATTACCAATTATGAAAAGTTACATCATAACAATAAAC